>JARQOC010000007.1:108572602-109172602 GCA_033576535.1 Allobates femoralis | reverse complement strand
ACAGGTGCAGACTATAGCAGGTCATGGCGGAGAGGTGCAGACTATAGCAGGTCATGGCGGACAGGTGCAGACTATAGCAGGTCATGGCGGACAGGTGCAGACTATAGCAGGTCATGGCGGACAGGTGCAGACTATAGCAGGTCATGGCGGACAGGTGCAGACTATAGCAGGTCATGGCGGTCAGGTGCAGACTACAGCAGGTCATGGCGGACAGGTGCAGACTACAGCAGGTCATGGCGGACAGGTGCAGACTATAGCAGGTCATGGCGGACAGGTGCAGACTATAGCAGGTCATGGCGGACAGGTGCAGACATGTGGATGTAAATAATCTTGTTCAACATTTTTATTTGGTTATACACAATTTTACAAAGGTCGCCTTAACAATGACGGTACAATAGGATGATCAAAAAAAAAAAAAAAAAATACATGTTACAATAGTATGATGATAACGGAAAATATCAAACAATAAACAATAAGAAAGTTCGGTATTCTCGATAAGTCCAAACAGGGAGGGGGGGGGGGGGGGGGGGGGAGTGAACTGGGAAGGAGGGCAGTGGGGAGAAGGAAGGGAGAGAAATGATTCACAGTTATGCTTGACTAGACTATTTCTGAAGCAAATTGGAAAGGAGTCAATTCAGGTCCGAGTAAAAGGGACGGATGTAAATAATCTTGAAAGGCAGACAGGTACCAGGTACGAAAAACAAGATAAAGAAATGGGTCACAGGTACAAAGTATGAGGACGGGCTCCTGAGAACAAGGAAGAACCACACTCTCCAGAAAGCTTACTCCAGTGTAGGACTGGAGTGAAATGTGGCAAAAAAAAATGTAACATTTGACAAAAATCGCACTTCACCAGTGTGTCTGAAACATCGGGAAAAGCAACAACATTGTCAGGGAAGAATAAAGAAAGACTTTGAAAAGAAAGAACTTAAAAATTGCTGTAAACGATATAAAAAAGGAGAAACAAAAGCTAAAGTCACTAAACAAAGCAAATTACTCCAGAGGAGTGGAAAATGGACATTGATGAACTGGGGCCGGTGCTCTCCTCTCTCCTCTCTTCACTCACTTCTCTCTCTCACTCTCGCTCTCTTCTCTTTCTCATCCTCTCTGTTTCCCTCTGTTTCTCCTCTCTCCACTCTCCTCTCTCCACCTCGCACTCCTCTCTCCCATCTCCTCTCTCCCCCTCCTCTCTTCCCTCTACACCATCCTCTTTAAGCTCTCTTCTATCCTCTCTCCTTTGTCCCTCCCCTCTCTCTGCTCTCATCTCCCCTCTCTCACTCTTCTCTCCCCTCTCTATCTCTCTCCATCTCTTCTCCTCTCTCCACTCTCCTCTCTCCTTTTCCTCTCTCTGCTCTCACTTTTCTCACTCATTCTCCTCTCTCTGCTCTCTGAACTCCTTTCTCCGCTCTCTCTTGTCTATGTTCTCCTCTCTCACTGTCTCTTCTCTTGCTCTCCTGTGTATGTTCTCCTCTCTCTCTCTCTTCCTTTCTCCTCTCTCTCCTCTCAGCTTTTCTCTCTCTGCTCTCTCTCCTCTCTCTCTCCTCTCAGTCTCTCCTTTCTCCACTCTACTGTCTATGCTCTCAACTCTCTCCTGCTCTCCTCTCCTCTTTCTCTTCTCTCTCCTCTCTCTGCTCTCCTCTCTCCCACTCCTGTCTCTTCTCTCCGCTCTCCTCTCCCTATTTCTCCACGCTCTCTCTCCTTTTTCCTCTCTCTGTTCTCCTCCCTACCCTATCCACTCTCCTCTCTATCTCTCCCTCTCTCTCTCCTCTCTCTGCTCTCTCTCTGCTCTCCTTACCCTCTCTCCTTCTCTGCCCTTCGCTCTCCTCTATTCACTCTCTCTCTCTCCTCTCTTCACTCTCCTCTCCCTCTCTCTCTCACCCTTCTCTCTCTTCTCTCTCTCCTCTCTCTCTCCTCTCTCTCCTTCTCTCTCTCCCCTGTTCTCTCTCTCCCTCTCTGCCTTTCTCACTCCTCTCTTCCCTCTCCGCTCTCTGACGTGATCTCCCTTCTCTCTCTCCTCTCTCTGCTCTCTCTCCTCTCTCTCTTCCCCCTCTCTCCTCTCTGCCCTTCTCTCCTCTCTCTTCCTCTCGCTCTCTGACGTGATCTCTCCTCTTTCTCCCTGTCCTCCCTCTCTCCTCTCTCTCTCTCTTGCTCTCCTTCCCTCTCCTCACTCCCCCCTTCTCTCTTCTTTCTCTCTCTCTCACTTCTCTCTCTCTCTCCCCTCTCTTCCCTTCTCTCTCCACTCTCCTCTCTCTCCCTTCTCTCTCTCTCTCTCCCCTCTCTCCCTCTCTGCCCTTCTCTCTCCGCTCTCCCTCTCTTCCCTTCTCTCTCTCTCTCCTCTCTTCCCTTCTCTCTCCACTCTCCTCTCTCCCCCTTCTCTCTCTCCTCTCTCCCCCTCTCTCCCTCTCTGCCCTTCTCTCTCCGCTCTCCTCTCTCTCTGCTCTTCTCTCTCTCTCTCTCTGCTCTCTCTTCCCCTCTCTCCTCTCTTCCTCTCTCTCTCTCTGCTCTCTCTTCCCCTCTCTCCTCTCTGCCTTTCTCTCTCCTCTCTTCCCTCTCTGCTCTCTGACGTGATCTCTCTTCTCTCTTCCTCTCTCTGCTCTCTCTCTCCTCTCTCTCCCTCTCTCCCTCTCTGCCTTCTCTCTCGCTCTCCTCTCTTCTGCTCTTCCTCTCCTCTCTCCTGCTCTCTCTTCCCTCTCTCCTCTCTCCCTTCTCTCTCTCCACTGTCCTCTCTCTCTCCTCTCTCTCTCCCTCTCTGCCCTTCTCTCTCCTCTCTTCCCTCTCCGCTCTCTGACGTGATCTCCCTTCTCTCTCCGCTCTCCTCTCTCCTCTCTCTCTCTCCTCTCTCTCTCCTCTCTCTCCCTTCTTTCTCTCCTCTCTTCCCTCTCCGCTCTCTGACGTGATCTCTCTTCTCTTCCAGCTGTGGACTCTGTGGCTGTGATAGTCTCTACATTTCTTGGATCTGTGGTTCTCTTGTGTTGTTTATATCTTTGCTTTCTTCATTTCAGAAGGTGAGTGCCATGTTCTTATTGTAGATATTAGAGCTGTCACATGTGTTGTCCAGACTGTATAGATGACACAGATTAAATATCCATGTATAAGAGCAGCATCAAAGCATCACTGAATTATTATGTGGTTATAAATCCAACAATCCCCTCAATTACCCTCACAGATAATAAGTGACAGATAACATTATAATCTTATAAATGATTCTATTCTATTGACGATCCTGCAGGGTTGGGGGCTCAGACTCTGGTTTGGGGGTGCAGGGGGTATCACGGTGCTGTGGCCCGAGCTCACATTACAAGGGGATGAAAAAATGGAGAAAAACTAATAAAAATAGGTAAAATAAAGAGTTTGTGACGCCACCTGAGGTTGTGGTTACTAAATCACCGGCACTGCATGGAGCGTTCACAAAGGATAGATGCTGTGGCAGTGTGACGGTATGAGTCCCCTCCACACGGGGCAGGCCCTGGAGAGTTGAGATGATGATGGGATAGTAAAGTTGTGTAGGGAAAAGTGCAGAAGGTGTAAAGTGCAGACAGTTTCCTTTAGTCCTTTACCTTCTATTGTTGGTTAAACACCAAGTTCAGGTCACTGGTTCTCCGGGTCTCTGGGTCTGGCCAGTCTAGGAAGAACTAGGATTCGCCCTGCCGGACAGGTATATGGCCACCAGCTGAATTGTCTTTGAAGTTGGTATTTAGGTGCTTGAAGCTTTCCTACTTTCCCCGGTGTTCCGGTTAATGACCTCCAGCCAGGCTGGCAATGCTGTAGCCACCAGCTCTTTATTGTTGAGCCTTGGATAGTCACACCTAGTATGGCTATTGAGCAGGAAACTCAGCAGCCTCCAGTTTCTGTGACCAGGTCATGAAAGTCTGGACATGTAGGACCTGGTGTCCTGTCTGCAGCTTGTCAGTATCCCGGCCTGACCAGACTGACTCTCCTTGTGCCTACCCCTCCCTACTACCCACTAAAGCTACCCCTCCCTCCAACCCTCTGTCATAGCCCCAAACAGGTCTCTTGTGCCCAGCCCTCTGGTTAGAGTTCAGGTGGTGTGTGAATGCTTCGGGAATCCAGCAGAAAGCACCTCAATTCTTGCCCAGGCTTCATTACTGATCACCTTACATACCACTGTGGCAGCCAGACCGCACATTATTAATTTCTTGAACTCACAACATGCGATATAAAATAATAATAGCATTAAAAAAGTGCCTCCAATGAATGAGGTTACAGAGATAACCTACTTACATAATTACAATGGGCGCATGCACACTTACTCACTGTGCCACCATCTGTGGACATCTGGCTCCAAGGTAAGAGGCTGAGAACACAAGGGAAGAAGAAGACATCATGGCCGGGGGGGGGGTATAACCGCACACAGGGGGGACAGAGCATGCACAGGGGGCAGAGACTCCATGCACAGGCGGCAGACCGCTCAAAAGAGAGAGCACATGAGGGAAGAAGACAGCATGGGGGAGAGAGAATCCACAAGGGGAGAGTGCACAAGGGGAGAAGACAGCATGAGGGATGAGAAAGCACATATGGGGGACAGAGCAAGCACATGGGGTAGACAGCTCACAGGAGTGAGCACACAAGGGGAGAAGAAAGCACAGGGGGGAGGGAGAGTGCACAAGGGAGAGGGCACAAGGGGAGAAGACAGCACAGGGGGAGAGAGAGCACAGGGGGAGAGGGTACAAGGGGAGAAGACAGCACAGGGGGAGAGAGAGTGCACAGGTGGAGAGGGCACAAGGGGAGAAGACAGCACAGGGGGAGAGAGAGCACAGGGGGGAGGGCACAAGGGGAGAAGACAGCACAGGGGGAACAGAGAGTGCACAGGGGGAGAGGGCACAAGGGAGAAGACAGCACAGGGGGGAGGGAGAAATGCACAGGGGGAGAGAGGTGCACAGGAGGAGAGGGCACAAGGGGAGAAGACAGCACAGGGGGAGAGAGAGTGCACAGGAGGAGAGGGCACAAGGGGAGAAGACAGCACAGGGGGAGAGAGAGTGCACAGGTGGAGAGGGCACAAGGGGAGAAGACAGCACAGGGGGAACAGAGAGTGCACAGGGGGAGAGGGCACAAGGATAGAAGACAGCACAGGGGGGAGGGAGAGTGCACAGGGGGAGAGGGCACAAGGGGAAAAGACAGCACAGGGGGAACAGAGAGTGTACAGGGGGAAAGGGCACAAGGGGAGAAGACAGCACAGGGGGGAGGGAGAGTGCACAGGGGGAGAGGGCACAAGGGGAGAAGACAGCACAGGGGGAGGGAGAATGCACAGGGGAGAGGGCACAAGGGAAGAAGACAGCACGGGGGGAGAGAGAGTGCACAGGGTGAGAATGCGTAAGGGGACAAGACAGCACAAGGAGGAGAGTGCACAGAGAGGGGACAGAGAGAGTGGTCGGGGGAGAGATATCGAACAGGAGGAGAGGAAGTGCACAGGGGAGAGAGAGCACACAGTTGGAGGCAGCTCAAAAGAGAGCACATGAGGGGAGAAGAAAGTACAGAGTGAGAGCACATGGGGAAGAGACAGCCCACAGGAGGCGAGCGCACGAGAGGCAGAGCACACAAGCGAAAGAGAGTGTACAGTGGGAGACAGCTAAAAGGAGAGAGCAAAGAGGGGAGAAGAAAGCACCGGGGGGGAGAGAGAGCACGGTAAGGGGGAGGAGAGTGCACAGTGCCACAGAGCCCGCCCCCCTCATGATGTCACCGCCCTCCTGATGTGATAGCAACAGGCCCAGGTCTACTATTATAATAATTCAGAAATGTATACGTTACACCCAGGCTGGTCCAGCATTGTACCGCTCAATGGGATAAATGAATATAGTCATAAAACACTAAATCCCTCTATCCCTACCGCCAATATACTTTGGTCCTCCTGTGAGTTCACTGAGCAGTTTATTCAGATTATTTCCATGTTTCTGTATATAAACCGTGTATATGTATTGTATCCGCCTGGGGTAGACGTTCCGCCTGTGCAGGGGCATTTGTATGGTTTAATGCTTTAGCATTGTGCTGCGCTGTCTGGGCTCTATATGGCGCCGCTCCCCTATACTTAGGTAATGTACAGGATTACAGATCTCACTGTGTTTTCTTCCCTTAGATTGAAGCAGCAGTGGGAGAATTCAATCCCGGATCCCAGGAAAAGTAAACTGGGGAAGTCACCCTGGTGAGTGAGCGAAGGTGGCGAAACGTTGTGTGCCGCCGCCGATAATGAAGGTGATGGGTGAAGAGCTGACTGCGGGGATCAGATCATTCACATTAATACAAAGAGGAAACGCAAATCACTAACTAATATTTCAAGAGTAAATACACTTTCTTATTTATGTTATATTTGTCCTCCCTGCGGAGGTGCGAAACCTTACAGATCTCTGAGGGCCCCTTTACACACGGCTACATTTCTAGGGTGGCTACAGGTAACTTACTGGCTGCAGTGAAATCATGGAGACAAGGTTCTATCTTGTTGCTGTGTACAAATGGAATAATGTCTCCATGATTTCACTGCAGCCAGTAAGTTACCTGTAGCCACCCTAGAAATGTAGCCGTGTGTAAAGGGGCCCGGAGGCTGCAGTCACAAGACCGGACACTCACGTGAGGATCACATCGACATGCCCAGACCGGCCGGGGACTCTCCAGATCTGAGTGTGAGAGCGTAATAATATAGAGACAGAGACCCTGATTCCACTAATGTGCCACTTACTGAGCTGCTTGCTGTAGTTTTAATAAAATCACTATTTCATTAAAAGAGGATTATGTTTACATACTAGTTGGCCCGCTGCATTTTTTATAACCCCGCCCACACCACTGATTGACAGCGTTCTGTGTACAATGGTCGGGATTATGCACAGAAAGCTGCCAATCAGTGGTGTGGGTGGAGTTATATACAGGAAGCTGCCAATCTGTGGTGTGGGTGAAGTTATACACAGAAAGCTGCCAATCAGTGGTGTGGGCGGGGTTATACAGATAAAGCTGCCAATCAGTGGTGTGGGTGGGGTTATACATACAAAGCTGCCAATCAGTGGTGTGGGCGGGGTTATACAGATAAAGCTACCAATCAGTGGTGTGGGTGGGGTTCTACACAGAAAGCTGTCACTCAGTGATGTGGGTGGGGTTATACAGATAAAGCTGCCAATCAGTGGTGTGGGTGGGGTTATACATACAAAGCTGCCAATCAGTGGTGTGGGCGGGGTTATACAGATAAAGCTACCAATCAGTGGTGTGGGTGGGGTTCTACACAGAAAGCTGTCACTCAGTGATGTGGGTGGGGTTATACAGATAAAGCTGCCAATCAGTGGTGTGGGCGGGGTTATCCAGAGCTCAACCTTCAGATAACTACAAGATCTGCAGCAAATAAAAGTGTGAGTTTATCAAACGGACAGCACACAGCTCAGTAAGTGACACATGGCTGGAATCAGGGTCTCTGCCCCTACGTCATGCTTCTCTCAGCAGAGTGAACACAATCCCGGTGACAGACTCCTTCTCAATCTAGTACTGAGCACAGTATGGAGTACCTGTAACCGTTGTTTCTGTGATTCTAGGGACACCAGGGGCCACAGTTCATGACGTCTGATTTCTATGACGATGTAGAACGTCCCTTCTTATCGCTGCAAATCAGGTAAGAAACCGACATTATCGGGTCACAGACGGCTTCTCTGTGATTATAAACAAGAAACAAACTGATTCACATCTTGGTGCGGCGTCCGAGTCAGTAATCTATGGCCGATAGGTGGGAGCCGGGGTACCGCCCCCTACCGGATGGCATCCGCGGCTCGGCCTGGCGTGACATCACATGTGCGTCAACGATGACATCAGCCAATCAAAACAAGATCCCCCGCCTACCGCCCAGAGATTGCTGACCGATGATTGGGCTCGAGGGTTGTCCAATAGCGAGCTTTATTCTGTCGGGCTCAGACCCTTTATGGTCAATAGAATCCAGACCCCAAAGAGGAATTCTGAAGATTGATACATTGTAATAATTCTGAATACAATAAGAAGCTGAAGGCTTTACTGTATATATGATCACATGGAGGGGGGAGCGTCCCGTTATACGGGGGATTATTGTAATGACATCAGACCCCCTGTCCTCTGCTCTGGACGTTTCCCGGGTAATAATATAATAAGTATCTTGACTCTGCGGAATCTTCACGTCTCATCGGGGACTTCTTCGTCTCAGGTTCATTTTATGAAATGTAGAAAAGTTCACGATTTTTTTTTCGCCCTAAATTTATTCTTCTTGTTACATTTTGTCCTTTTTTTGCTCGTCCTCAGCGGAGCACAACCTATTACAAGCGCGGTAATATGGGACAGTATGCAGAGCTGAGCTTGTCATCCGGCTCCATTACGTGAATGCCCTACGGATACCAGACAAGGCCAATACCACCCGGGATTATGAAGGCTAGATTTTTATGAACATGTAAGACATACCGTATTTTTCGCTTTATAAGACGCACCCCCAAATTTGGTGACGGAAAAGAGAAAAAAAATAACTTTTAATGTTAAATGGGGTCCGTCTTATAATGTCAGTGTCTGTCTTACAATCAGTTTATAGGTCCCCTATCCTGGTATATTTGTCTCCATCCTGGTATATGTGCCCACTCCTGATATCCATGTCCCCATCCTGGTATATGGTCCTCCTCCTAATATATGGTCCCCCTCCTAATATATGGTCCCAATCCTGGTATCCATGTCCCCATCCTGGTATATGGTCCTCCTCCTAATATATGGTCCCCCTCCTAATATATGGTCCCCCTCCTGGTATCCATGCCGCCATCCTGGTATATAGTCTCCTAATATATTGTCCCCCTCCTGGTTTCCATGCTCCCATCCTGGTTTATGTCCCTCCTGATATATGTCCCAGAATGGCGGACATACATCCTGGTACATAGCGCCTCCAAGTGTTACCCAGGGAGCCACAGAGGTTGGGGACCAAGGCAGGAGCCGCGTGGGTGTTGTGCCGGTCTCCAGTGGGCGCTGCCATTATTATTTCCCAGCATGCATTGCTGGTCTGGCAATGCATGCTCTAGTGTCTAGAAATGGGCGCGGATCGCAGTCTGTGCATGCGCCGTGGCCATTCTCTTGAAGTCTGGAAAATAGAATATATAAAAATGGCCACGGCGCATGCGCACACCGCGGTCTGCGGCCATTTCTAGACACTAGAGAATGCATTGCCAGACCGGCAATGCATGCTGGGAAATAATAATGGCGGCGCCCAC
Organism: Allobates femoralis; assembly: GCA_033576535.1. Taxonomy (NCBI): domain Eukaryota; kingdom Metazoa; phylum Chordata; class Amphibia; order Anura; family Aromobatidae; genus Allobates; species Allobates femoralis. The sequence goes on along the minus strand of JARQOC010000007.1, from coordinate 109,163,402 downwards.
TGGAGACCGGTGCAACACCCCCGCAGCTCCTGCTTGGCCCCCAACCTCCGTGGCCCCGTGACAACTGCATCGGGCACCATGCTCCACCCCCCCCACCCATTCCTTCTTGGTAAGATTTTTTTATTTTTTTACATTCGCTTTTTAAGACCCCCCCCTCCCCGTTCTCCCTTTGGGGGAAACAAAAGTGCGTCTTAAAACGCAAACAATACGGTATATGGATGACTCCAGCACCACGTCTGAGAAAAAGGTGTAAAATTGTAAAAGTAAAGGTGTCAAAAAAACATATTTTATAATATTAAAAGTTATAAAAAGGAGACGATGAAGAATTCTGAGAAAAAGGTGTAAAATTAAAAAACTATATTTTTTTATAATGTTAAAAAAGTTATAAAAAGCAGATGCGTTTCGCACCCTAGATGATCCTTATTCATAGGTACCAAAGGTTCTAAAGTGCGAAATGCGTAAGGTGACATGTGACATTTTTTTGGATTTATTGTTTTTTTAACATTATAAAATAAAATATTTTTTAAATGTTAAAATATTAAAAAAGAAAAGGCCATAATAAGGAGACGCATCAGCTTACGTGTCTAAGACTTTAGATGGCACCCATAAATAAGGATCATCTGATTCAAAATTATTTTTATAATAAAAAAAAAAGTTATAAAAAGGAAACACGTTTCGCAACTTAGATGATGCTTATTCATAGGTACCATCTAAAGTCCAAAATGTGTAAGGTCTCCTCTTTATGGCTTTTTTCCCTTTTAATATTATAAAATTAAAAATTTTTTTTATTTTATTAGATTAAAAAAGAATAAATCCATAAAGAGGAGACATGTCACCATCTGTGTTTCAGACATTAGATGGCACCTATGAATAAGGATCATCTAAGGTGCGAAACGCGTCTCCTTTTTATAACTTCTTTCTTTTTTTAATATAATGAAATATGTATTTTGCTCATTTTTCTCTGACTTGCTGCTCGATTTATCCATTTACTTCTTATATATCTGCTGTTTTCTCTCGGGAGGCCGACCCTGGAGTTTTTCCGTGCACCGATGTGGGCTCTGAATTTAGGTGACGGCTGAAAACCTTTTTTCCTATATAATATACTCTGTGACGAAGGGCCCCCGGATGCCAGAAACGCGTTGCGTTTAGATCCAGCTGTACACAGAATTTTAATATATTTATACTATAAAGCTTTGGAGAGGTTATACGGCCTGTGAGTTCCCGATATTTTCTTTTAAATAAATCCTAATTATTCAAAACAAGAACACAAGGACGTTCATAGCACTGACCACTTAAAATCGGCAGTAATCCTTTATTGTAGATCTTTTGTTACAATTTTGCCATAAATGAAGAACGACTGTGGTTTCACCTGTTTTTGATACTTCAGGGGTACATGTACCCTTGAAAAAGCCTTACTAAAGATAGCGAAACACATGGGGTTATCCATCTCCTCCTAACTTTGATTCACAGCTTTGTTTGGCAGCCACCGTTCAATTATGGATCTACGCATGCCTTGGGGTTTAAGATTTTGTCATTTATGTTTTGCGACTTTCCTCAGTGTGTCTTCATTCTACCTCTAGATGTTCGCAGTTTGAGATATACACATTCATTTAGTTATACAACTATAGTAGAGAATTGCTCACTGAGTGTATTCGGGGACACTCACTGGGTTGCGGGACTGAGGCAAACAATATGTCCACCATAACCCGCACAACACAAACAGTCCTTTTTAAATAAATCAGCGAAACATTCATGACAGTCTGTCCCAATGGTGGATACCCTGCCCGGCTTTATCTGCATAGTCTCTTGATATGGTTACCTTACAGGAGCTATTCCCAGCTCCATTCACTGACTCCTGCCAGTTCACCATTCAGGAAACTGTCTGTCTGGGATCACCAACACCTGTCAGTTCCAGACCCTCAGCAGGACTGCAGCTTCCTGAATATCCCTGAGTATCCACAACCTTCCAGGATGCCGGACATTTCCAGGACAATGAATGTTCAAAGTACCAATAGCGAACCCTCATACGTTCTGCCAGATCTTTGGACTTCATTCTTTTCAGGGCCCCATGGTCCCTAGACCTCCTGCCTTCCTAGGAGCTGCCTGCTCCTATGCATGGCCTCCTGGCCATACGTCTTCCAGTGCACCAGCTAGTCAAGCAAGAGAGGCCCCATGGCCCCGAATTTCACGCCTTCCAAGTAGCCATTAGCTCCTAAGGATGAGATCTGGCCTCCTGGCGATACATAGTCCAGGGCACCAGCTGGTCAAGAAAGAGAGGCCCCATGGTTCCTAGACCTCCTGCCTTCCAAGGAGAAACCTTCTCCTATGCACTACTTCCGGAGCCGTCCCAGGCTGGATTCTCCACCATGTGCTCTTTGCAACATGGCTGCTGCCAACCCAGAGGAACATGTGACCAACAGGAAGTCAAACTATATCCTATTTGTTCCACATGAGATACACCTATGGGAGGTTTCAGGATTGCCAGACACGCCCATGTCTTTCTGCTAACCTGCAAACCCAGCACTTGTAATGCATTAACCCTTATGGCACCACAAGTTCCATAGTGAACTTTCTGGGTTTACATGGCAGATCACAACTTGCCTCTGCGATATATACCGGCTATTTACAATGCAGAATTACGCTACTTTGTGCTCGTCTCTATTCCTCCAGCTTATGCCAGTCATTTGCACGTTGATCTCTTCTCGGAGCAGGTGGCTTTATTGACTAGATGCAGGAAATGTCTATGAAGAGCCATTAAGAGGTTTGGATGAATCCTTGGATAGAGATGTCCTCTATTCCCACGTCCATTAATGAACATCTGTTGGATATTAAGCCATTGTTGCAGGTCTCGGTAGCGTTAAGCTTTGGTGCTTTATCTGGATAGTTGAGCAGATTGCCTGTTGCTGGATGAAGTCCCGGCTGAAGAAAGCCAACGACACATGTTCTGCCCATAGAACCCAAACACAGGGCACCGGCGTCTCGGGTGAACAGATGGAACGTCCAGGAATGCCAAGTAGCCCTGCCAAGATTCTATAGATGGATAGAGGGCACTCCTGGCTGTGATAGCAGCAGTCACCCACATGACGTCCTGTGGGCACCGGCTCATAGGGACACATTCTGCTGTTTACTTTATTTGTACCGTTTTATGGTTTGTATATTTTTACAAGCAAATAGTATATAAAGCAATTATTTCCATACAATAATGCTAAAAATGGACAACAAATACTTAACGTGATTGACTGGGTGCGACATATTGATGATGTATGAAATGTAAGACTGGTGGAAGTCCAACACCTCGTCCATTTAATGATCAGCTGGATACAGCTCTGACCGTCACCGGATATCATTGATGTGTAGGGTGAAACGCGGCAGCACCGTACACTGCTCAATGGAGAAAGTGCAGCTTCCACTAACCAATGGACATGTCACATGTTGACGGCTTTGCAGTCCATCACTGTTGCTGCTGTGGTTACTTTTTCTTCCTTTAGTCTATGCTGTGGCTCTGCAGCATTCAGATCTCCACTCCCTCAGCCTTGAAGTAGTTCCACTTCTCTCCACTGGATGTTGCAGATAGAGTTCATTCTCTCCTAGGACCCGGTGCTGTGCTGAGCTGCTGCTGCTGCAGTTGCCTTTCATAGGAGCTGCTGGGTTTTTCTGATCCATGGGTGGAGGTAGAAGCTCTTAGACTAGAGCTGATCAGGAGCGAAGGGCAAGGGTGGCGGCCTGGATATCCTCCCCTTTACAGGTGATTCCAGAGTCAGGGTGAGCCAGGGATCCCCAATCTAAAGGTCAGACTAGTTCCCCAGTTCGCCTTTGCCCATTTTACCATCTTGCCTCCTGATTCCCTATCCGCTATACCACCAGGGGCGTAACTACAACAGGTGCAAGGGTTGCGATCGCACCCGGGCCCTGCAGCCTAGGGGGCCCCAAAAGTCCCTTTGGCCTATAAAAAAAGACTCATGCTATTAAAAATTTGCAATAATCGGGGCCCCATGGCTTGAAGTTACGCCGCTGTATACCATCCCGTGACATAACAGGGCTAGTGTGTTTCATGCATTACCACCTACTCACTCACAACTGATGCATCACCTGTTGGAATAGGGTCTTGGGACCCCCTTCGTTTGGAGAAAGGTGAGGGCTCAAGAGATGGGAAACTCTTTGCGTCATTTTTTTGCTGAACAGATTGCCATTGTATGCTGTCGTAACTACTCAGAGGAACGCATGAGACTGTGTGCTCAGACCAGTATGTATTTATCAAAGTAGCCCCCCGAGATAGTCATGTATCAGAAAAAGCTCTGTGTCAATATCCAGGGTTCATTACATGGTCGACTTAAACATAGATACAAATTGTCACTTCAGTGAAGAAGTGGAAAACTGTAATGCCACCCAATAAAGGTAGCAATCCGAAAAGTCAAGACTCACTCTATGACAAGCCTTTTAATATGACTCAGGATTTGTGCCAGATCAGAACCCCAAATTGCAGACGCTGCGTTTCGGGTTGATGGCCCCTCATCAGTGCAATGTGTGGATGTATGAGAGACTATACATGAGGTCTGGGGAACAATCTGCCTGCCGCCATAAGGAGGTAGATAAGCCCTTATTGGCTGGCATTAGACTTCCTCACTTAAGTGACAATTTGCTTATTTCCCAGAGGAGCATTGTGGATATAAGTCTCCTTATCAGCTTATCTGTCTCCTTATGCCTGCAGGCAGATTCCTCTACATAGGCTAGCTCCCCAGACCTTGAACTTCTATAGGCATCTCTTGGGCATTAATTGTAACATTGTCATCTGCTGAGCTTATCTCTTTGCATTAACATATATACATCCTCTGTGCTGAACATGAGCACCTTTTGCACACAGTCTCAAAGTCTGTAACCTCTTAGGTTTCGTTTCAAACAAAGAACAGAATGGTGTCTCCTATCCTAAAATACACACAAAGAGAATATAGACTATGGGACAGACATAAAGACATTCATAAAATCGATTCTACAGTTAGGGCCAGAAATATTTGGACAGTGACAATTTTGGCGAGTTGGGCTCTGCATGCCACCACATTGGATTTGAAATGAAACCTCTACAACAGAATTCAAGTGCAGATTGTAACGTTTAATTTGAAGGGTTGAACAAAAATATCTGATAGAAAATGTAGGAATTGTACACATTTCTTTACAAACACTCCACATTTTAGGAGGTCAAAAGTAATTGGACAAATAAACATAACCCAAACAAAATATTTTTATTTTCAATATTTTGTTGCGAATCCTTTGGAGTCAATCACTGCCTTAAGTCTGGAACCCATGGACATCACCAAACGCTGGGTTTCCTCCTTCTTAATGCTTTGCCAGGCCTTTACAGCCGCAGCCTTCAGGTCTTGCTTGTTTGTGGGTCTTTCCGTCTTAAGTCTGGATTTGAGCAAGTGAAATGCATGCTCAATTGGGTTAAGATCTGGTGATTGACTTGGCCATTGCAGAATGTTCCACTTTTTTGCACTCATGAACTCCTGGGTAGCTTTGGCTGTATGCTTGGGGTCATTGTCCATCCGTACTATGAAGCGCCGTCCAATCAACTTTGCAGCATTTGGCTGAATCTGGGCTGAAAGTATATCCCGGTACACTTCAGAATTCATCCGGCTACTCTTGTCTGCTGTTATGTCATCAATAAACACAAGTGACCCAGTGCCATTGAAAGCCATGCATGCCCATGCCATCACGTTGCCTCCACCATGTTTTACAGAGGATGTGGTGTGCCTTGGATCATGTGCCGTTCCCTTTCTTCTTCCCATCATTCTGGTACAGGTTGATCTTTGTCTCATCTGTCCATAGAATACTTTTCCAGAACTGAGCTGGCTTCTTGAGGTGTTTTTCAGCAAATGTAACTCTGGCCTGTCTATTTTTGGAATTGATGAATGGTTTGCATCTAGATGTGAACCCTTTGTATTTACTGTCATGGAGTCTTCTCTTTACTGTTGACTTAGAGACAGATACACCTACTTCACTGAGAGTGTTCTGGACTTCAGTTGATGTTGTGAACGGGTTCTTCTTCACCAAATAAAGTATGCGGCGATCATCCACCACTGTTGTCATCCATGGACGCCCAGGCCTTTTTGAGTTCCCAAGCTCACCAGTCAATTCCTTTTTTCTCAGAATGTACCCAACTGTTGATTTTGCCACTCCAAGCATGTCTGCTATCTCTCTGATGGATTTTTTCTTTTTTTTCAGCCTCAGGATGTTCTGCTTCACCTCAATTGAGAGTTCCTTTGACCGCATGTTGTCTGGTCACAGCAACAGCTTCCAAATGCAAAACCACACACCTGGAATCCACCCCTGACCTTTTAACTACTCATTGATTACAGGTTAACGAGGGAGACGCCTTCAGAGTTAATTGCAGCCCTTAAAGTCCATTGTCCAATTACTTTTGGTCCCTTGAAAAAGAGGTGGCTATGCATTACAGAGCTATGATTCCTAAACCCTTTCTCCGATTTGGATGTGGAAACTCTCATATTGCAGCTGGGAGTGTGCACTTTCAGCCCATATTATATATATAATTGTATTTCTGAACATGTTTTTGTAAACAGCTAAAATAACAAAACTTGTGTCACTGTCCAAATATTTCTGGCCCTAACTGTACATAGAACAAAATGGATCCTTCTATCACATATACCAAGTAGAGCCAATGCCTGGGTCATCAAATGTCTTCTAGTCCAATAAACTAATGAATGATTGTCCTTTCCCATAGAGCGTGCATGTACAAAGTGTCGTGTCCTACTGTCCCACCATCAGAAGGACGTGCTGTCATAAGGTGTCCTCTACTTCCCGAGAGGTACATAGACCTCACTGGTCATCTAACTACTAGATAACTGAAGACTGAGCCCTAAAGCATTGATATAGTAAGGCTGGAGTCACACTATCCTAGGATAAAGCAAAAACCTGCATTCCCCTACAATTGTAAACCTGATGCAACTGGATGCTCCCATACCGGTATGGTTACTAATGCAGCCGACGGATCCGGCGTTATACCGCTGCGGTGGCATCAAGTTTTGTACGTTTTTTTGATGGATCTGGTGAAAAATGATGCCCCCTCGTGGGTGTGTCATATGAAACTGGCTTCTGGGCGTGCTCAGTCCAAAAACCCAGTCGGATCTGGTTTCTACAGAGATCCATTTTAATACCAGCCGGATCCAAGTCTTAGATGAGCAACAAAATCAGGACATTTTGCATTTTTGTTTACGGTCACAAACCGGAGACGCCTGGATCCAGCTGGAACCGTATACAACTGCATGCACCTGCATTGTTCCTGCATCCCTATTGAAAGTCAATGGAGGAGAAAATAGATGCATTCACCTGAATTCCAAAAAACAGTAGTGTAAAAAGTGACATTTCATACATCAATCATAATGAGGGGCCTGCAGGAAGAAAAGTGCATTAAGATCATGTCAGTGGGGGTGCACCTCTTTGTGCCTAGCCAGCAATGTTACTCCAGTCCAGGACTGGAATAAGAAATAGGATCACTTTTGAGGAATTTGACGGGCGGGTGTAGTCACCCCAAGCTCCACCCAAGTCCCTCCCTACTCCACCTATATCGGCTTAAGTGCAAACATCAAAAGTCAGCATTGTGCAGAACTTTGCAACTTTCAAGGTGTTTTATGTCAGTTTTCTGGTGTAAATGCACTGATGAATCAGGGTCTGTGTTTTTTAAAATATGCATCATGTCATTATTTTAATTCTGGCTTTTTTGCATCATTGTAATCTGATTTTTAGATAGAAAAAAAATAGTTGAATTGTCCGAAACACAAATAACTAGGAAAACAGACGGGTTGTCTTCCGTAGAGGAAATCGAAACGTTTTGCAAACAATAACTACATTACTTTTCTCATATTATTGTGCATAATTTCCATACTTATTATCATGAATTAAATTAATTAATTAAATTAATTAAATTTACATTAAATTAATTAATTACATTTAAATTAATTAAATTAATTTAATTAATTAATTAACAAACTAATTAAAAACACGCCTTTTCCTTGTTCTTTGCAGTCTTATTGAATCAGCACCTTCCACTTGTGTTTCCGATGAGTCAGTGATGGAGCCACCGCCGACCCCGAGCCATTCCCCGCTGGGTTCGTACTCTACGGTTCCACCTCCAGTAGAGAAAGTCCAAGATCACCAAGACAAGTTACCAGACACCGAAGGAACTCAAGACTTAGAGGGAGCGTCCGTCCCACGGCCTCCGGTAAACCTATCCCGGATGGGTCACCATAGCTCCTACTTCATTTTCACTCGAGCTCAATCAATGTCAGATTTTATCGGGAAGGAATCCAAGTCATCAGATTATTTTACGCTGCCTAAATGTCATAACGAGGTGTTCAGTCCTCCCAAGGAGTTCACCCCCCCACCTTCCCAGACTGTGTCCCCGGGCAATGAAATGAGTTATGTGCTGAATATGGAGGCACAACCTCCTCCGCAGACGCCCCCGGAAGACATCGAAAATACACAAGAGTCTAAAAAAAGTGATTATTTTACTATTCCACCCCCGGCCGATGTCCAGGTCTCCCAAGAAGGACCCCTGATGATCATTAATCCGGATGGGACTGGTCCACTTGTGTTAAAGCAGGTGGGAGATTATTGCTTCTTCCCTGGAACTCGAGGAAGTCAAGAGAGTTTAGAAAGGAAGACGGCACCGGCACAGATGTCAAGGGATGCCGCCGTCCTTCCCGCAGTGCAAGCCTTCAAAGTGATGCAGGGGGATTACCTGGCTTTGCCACAAGATTAGCAACATAGAAAGGAAACTGATCATCCGGATGAGGAAACATGCAAAAAGGCTCTTATCTGGTGACTGCTCACCTTTTGTGGTTGTGCCAGACACAACCACTATAGAAGCGTGTAACAGGCTGTTGCAGACCCACGATATTCGGGATAGGAGCAGGGTTGTAATGCGCTGCCGGTAATGACTGAAGGTCCGCCATCGGAGTTAGGAAGGTTGTTTGGTCGACGCGTTTTGAAGGATCAGCGTCTTCATCAGGACAACAGCGGATGCTTCAAAACGCGTCAACCAAATAAACTTCCTAACTCAGATGATGGACGTCAGCGCAATCAACCTGCAGCGCATTGGAACCCTGCACTTATCCTGAATCTCAAGGGTTACGGCAACACGACATTGTGTATGTTCAGAGCCAGAAACAACGAGTAATGCAGATCATGGAACAGAATAGGCAACGACTTCATAACAAAGTTCATAAGGTGCAATACTACGAGAGAACAAAAACACGGAGATTTCACAGCAAAAACACCCTGCGAAGTATCCGCTGTACAATGTACTGGAAAATGCAATAATTTACAATATTAACGCACCAATCAGTCTATAGTCAAAGTAGCTTTATAAAACATATATATAAATTTTTATTAAATTACCTATTATTCAATTTTGCATTAATAAAAGTAACCTCCAATTTAGGGCGGTCGTCTGTTATTGTACATACGGGTTCCCAGCAGCCGGACAAATACTCAAGTGCTGTTGTAACATAAAGTCAATGGGGCAGATTTACTACAACGTCTTGTGTTGACAGTTGTGAGGCAGTGACCCAGGGGCTTGTTCACACTGAACAGTCTTTTTATTGTTTAAACACAAATAATGCACTTTCCACACACCGGGAATTTCTTTCCAGATCTCAGCCAGTTCATAAAGGTAAACTCTCATACGACGTGTGTTTACCTCTTAAATAGATTCCCTTGATTGACCCAGACTGGAGGGAGAGTCCGTCCCAATACCATCCTACAGATCTCTCCGATATAATGGCCCTGATCCAGCGTTTCTAAAATCCTAGGTCAAATAACTTGTCCTATCTCACACTCCCTTATTTTTCCGCTGTACTCACAGCTGTGAATACAATATACTCCAGCGGGTCTCAGAGAGTTTCCGGACACATTCTGGGGGATCCATAGGGTCCATTGTGACCTGTGGAGTCAGAGTCGTGGAATTGGAATCATTGTTCATTTTGGTGGGAGTCAGAGTCAGATTCAGGGAAACTGAGGAGTTGGAGTCGGAGTCAGAGGATTGGCTTCTTGACTTCACAACCAGGGCTGTGGAGCCGAAGTTGTTGTCCATATAATAATTAGTTATATAGCACCGACATATTCTGCTTTTGATGGAGTCAGAGTCAGATTTAGGGAAATGAAGCAGTCAGTGTCAAAGGTGTGGCTTATGGACTAAACAGCCCTGGATAAGAGACACATAGTAATTCATCGCCCCCTGAAAAAGCCCATGCGAAACGTGCCTCAATCAGGAAGCAATGGATATGTAATATGTATTGTATCTTTGCATAGTTAAGTTCTATTGCATGGATCTTTGGCAAGTCATCTATGTATTGTACATTGATTGCTAAGTGATATTGTTATGTTGCCATATCTCCTGCTGATTATGAAATTATACTGCACTTGTGTCACATCATACTGTGGCTTCCTCTTCTTACTACTGCTGTAGACTCTGTTTCTTTGCCTTTGTCTGTACCTTATTTATTATTGTGTAATATCAGCCATTATCTGATCTATTTTATGGATTTATCACTCCATTATCTCTTGTCGGCTGTATATGTTTATAGCAGTGGTGCATACCCCATGATGTGGCTCACGGCTTCTATATTCTCTTCTTGTGACATTGTATCAGCTTGGTTTATATTGATCAAATACTGAAAATTTAGCGATAATTCATCCCAATTTACTGTCTCATATTACTAAATGGATTTATCATAGAAGTCCCAAAAGTCATCTTGGTCTTTGGGTGGTGAGGCTGGAGGAGGCTGGTCTTTGGGTGGTGAGGCTGGAGGAGGCTGCTCGCTCTTAGCCTCGGGTCTCTGTTTTCTTGGCTTCTTCGGTGGTTGTACCGGTGGAGGAGGAGGAGGAAGGTCTTTGGGGACTTTAGTCCTGGAGGTCAGTGGGACGGTACGAGGCGGTCGGGGCCGACTCTGCAGGATCTTGGCGATGGCCTCTCTTTTCACTAACATTGCCGACCAGATGGCTTTTATAGTAAGAATAAGAGCAGTTAGTGACATTAGATTTAATGTAAAATACAAAAACACTCAAGAAATAAGAATAAAACGCAAAAGTCGGGATTCCAAACAAGTGATACATTTATCAGATGTCAAACGAATCTATCAACCAACGTCAACTGGCAGAACCTCCCCCAAACCCGACACTACAGGCTGAATGATCGTCTCATCGATTTGTGCGGATTCAAAGCCTCAATGTAGAAACTTAGCATCCGGAATCCGGGATTATAACTGGCGGATTCTAAACTTTATATTAACAGCAAAATAAATAAGAATAAAAAACAGGTCTGTGATCTCCAGTATCCAACGTTATGTAGAGAACGTATCATCCTACAGTCCAACCTATAGTTAAGGAACACTTGATGGGAAATGTCTTGGATTGGACACATTGACGACATATCTGAGGGGGTTCACACTTTCTCCAGACACCGAGGATCTGTGCGACAACGGACCGGGTGAACGGTTCATTACATCATCACTGACAGACGTGATCAGCTGCTCGTGTTTACAACAGGTTTGGCAAAACTTCATTGAAAGGAATCTGTCACCAAGTCTTTGCTGTGTAATCTAAGAGCAGCTTGATGTAGGGCTGAGACCTTGCTTCCAGCAATGTATCACTACTGGGCTGCTTGCTATTAATTTTGAATAATCACAGTTTTTTTGCTGCAGATCTAGCACAGTTTGAATACTGAGCTGTGCTTTAACCCCGCCCACACCACTGATTTGGCAGCTGTGTATAACCCCACCCACACCATTGAATTGCAGCTTTCTCTGTATAACCCCACCCACACCACTGATTGGCAGCCATGTGTATAACCCCCCCACACCACTGATTGGTCAGCTTTCCTGTTTATAACCCCCCCATACTACTGATTGGCAGCTTCGTGTATAACCCCCCCACACCACTAATTGGTAGCTTCCTGTTTATAACCCCGCCCACACTACTGATTGGCAGTTTTCTGTGTATAACCCCCCCCAACCACCACTGATTGGTAGCTTCCTGTTTATAACCCCGCCCACACTACTGATTGGCAGTTTTCTGTGTATAACCCCGCCCATACCACTGATTGGTAGCTTCCTGTTTATAACCCGCCCACACTACTGATTGCGTTTTCTGTGTATACCCTCCCATACACGATTGGCACCTCCGTTTATACCCCCCACGCTACTAATTGGCTGTTTTCAGTGTATAACACCCACCCCCAACACAGATTGGCAGCTTTCTGTGTATTACCCCACACACACTACTGATTGGCTGCTCTCAGTGTATAACCCAATTTACAACTCTGATTGGCTGCTTTCTGTGCATAACTCCATCCACACCACTGATTGAATGCTTTCCGTGTACACGGCACAGTGACAGACAGCTAATCAGTGCTGGGGGTGTGGTTGGACTAGGAGGCATGAGACACCTATTCCTGCAGTGATAATCTCCTGCTGATAAATCAAATTGTTTGTTCATGGTACCTGAAGGCTGATATTCAAATGGTCATACTTCACAGTCCATATATAGCCCGCCAAACCTGGACTGACCTAGGGTCTCCAGACCCAAAATTACAGCCTGATAGGCGTTTAAGCGACTGTAAGGTCAGGATAGGAGACCCAAAGTCAGTTCATGCATTGCGGTCCATATACAGACTGTGAAATATAATAACCTGGATAAACTATTATGTTGTGGTTCATCCTTTATATACAGAACCACATATTCCATAAAAGTTGTAAAAAAGTCCATTATTTTATACAGCTATCACCGATGACTCTGCCACAAACATGAGGCTGACCTAGGAGGAGGCGATGACTCTGCCATAAACACGAGGCTGACCTAGGAGGAGGTGATGACTGTGCCACACACATGAGGCTGACCTAGGAGGAGGCGATGACTCTGCCACAAACATGAGGCTGACCTAGGAGAAGGTGATGACTCTGCCACACACATGAGGCTGACCTAGGAGGAGGCGATGACTGTGCCACAAACATGAGGCTGACCTAGGAGGAGGTGATGACTGTGCCACAAACATGAGGCTGACCTAGGAGGAGGCGATGACTGTGCCACAAACATGAGGCTGACCTAGGAGGAGGCGATGACTCTGCCACACACATGAGGCTGACCTAGGAGAAGGCAATGACTCTGCCACAAACATGAGGCTGACCTAGGAGGAGGCGATGACTGTGCCACAAACATGAGGCTGACCTAGGAGGAGGCGATGACTGTGCCACAAACATGAGGCTGACCTAGGAGGAGGTGATGACTCTGCCACAAACACGAGGCTGACCTAGGAGGAGGTGATGACTCTACCACAAACATGAGGCTGACCTAGGAGGAGGCGATGACTCTGCCACAAACATGAGGCTGACCTAGGAGAAGGTGATGACTCTGCCACAAACATGAGCTGACCTAGGAGGAGGTGATGACTCTGCCACAAACATGAGGCTGACCTAGGAAGAGGCGATGACTCTACCACAAACATGAGGCTGACCTAGGAGGAGGCGATGACTCTGCCACAAACATGAGGCTGACCTAGGAGGAGGCGATGACTCTGCCACAAACATGAGGCTGACCTAGGAGGAGGCGAAGACTCTGCCACAAACATGAGGCTGACCTGGGAGGAGGCGATGATCTAATGACAGAAACCTCTGTCACTGTGAAAAATCCAACAAGTCAAAAAATGATTCTTTAATAGAACCATCGGCCGGCGCCCAAATACTTTAAGATCCATCCTAACACAGTTAAAAGAGGAAAATCAGCAACATAATTTCCTAGACTTTCAAGACAATGCATACGTGTCATGTGTTGACTGCTTTGTAGTACATGTGTGTTTCTGCTGTGATTACATCTGAGTTTATTTCTTTTGACACGTTCAGTATAAATGCCAGAAATCTGCTGTGTGAAGCTCTGCAGGTGAAGGTGGAGGGGTTGTCATAAAATACAGGTGGAGGTGAGGTGGAGGTGTGTCTTAGCATTCATATCTCCACTCCCTTAGCCTTGAAGTAGTTCCACTTCCCTCCACTGAGTGTCACAGATAGAGTTTATTCTCTACTAGGACCCCGTGCTGTGAAGATATACTTTGCTGAGCTGTGCTGCTGCTGGTCCTTTCCATGGGAGCTGCTGCGTTTTCCCAGTCCATGGTGGAAGTAGGGACTCTTAGCCTAGGGCTGATTAGGAGCAAAGGGCAAGGGTGGCAGCCTGGACATCCTCACCTTCAGAGGTAGTTCCAGGATCAGGGTGAGCCAGGGACCCCCAGTACTAAGGGTCAGACTAGTTCCCCAGTTTGCCTTTGCCCATCTTGCGTCCTGATTCCCTATCTGCTATACCACACCCCATGACAATAAGAAATAGAAGAGTCAGTTTGCAGAGATCGTTTTAATGTTATTTATCACTTCTGAGCTTCCCTGGTTCTTTGTTCTACTGCTTTCTTTATGTTCAGGGAAGTAAAGTTCTTCTGATGCCACCTGCCTGGAAATAGAGGACACTGGTCAGCCTCATGCAGATCACCCACTATACTTGACTATACCATAGAGCAGAGGTGGCGAATCTCTGACCCGTGGGCTGTTTAAGGCCCTTCTGACCTTTCTCTGCCCACACCAGGCTCTGTATATACAATGTCTATAGACAGAGAGCTGCCCCCACCCACACCAGGCTCTGTATGTACAATGTCTATAGACAGAGAGCTGTCCCCGCCCACACCAGGCTCTGTATATACAATGTCTATAGACAGAGAACTGACCCCGCCCACACCAGGCTCTGTATATACAATGTCTATAGACAGAGAGCTGCCCCTGCCCACACCAGGCTCTGTGTATACAATGTCTATAGACAGAGACCTGCCCCGCCCACACCAGGCTCTGTATATACAATGTCTATAGACAGAGAGCTGCCCCCGCCCACACCAGGCTCTGTATATACAATGTCTATAGACAGAGAGCTGCCCCCGCCCACACCAGGCTCTGCATATACAATGTCTATAGACAGAGAGCTGCCTCCGCCCACACCAGACTCTGTATATACAATGTCTATAGACAGAGAGCTGCCTCCGCCCACACCAGACTCTGTATATACAATGTCTATAGACAGAGAGCTGCCCCCACCCACACCAGGCTCTATATATACAATGTCTATAGACAGAGAGCTGCCCCCACCCACACCAGACTCTGTATGTACAATGTCTATAGACAGAGAGCTGCCCCCACCCACACCAGGCTCTGTATATACAATGTCTATAGACAGAGAGCCGCCCCCACATACACCAGGCTCTGTATGTACAATGTCTATAGACAGAGAGATGTCCCCGCCCACACCAGGCTCTGTATATACAATGTCTATAGACAGAGAGCTGCCCCCGCCCACACCAGGCTCTGTATATACAATGTCTATAGACAGAGAGCTGCCCCTCCCACACCAGGCTCTGTATATACAATGTCTATAGACAGAGAGCTGCCCCTCCCACACCAGGCTCTGTATGTACAATGTCTATAGAAAGAGAGCTGCCCCCGCCCACACCAGGCTCTGTATATACAGTGTCTATAGACAGAGAGCTGCTCCCGCCCACACCAGGCTCTGTATATACAATGTCTATAGACAAAGAGCTGCCCCCGCCCACACCAGGCTCTGTATGTACAATGTCTATAGACAGAGAGCTGCCCCCGCCCACACCAGGCTCTGTATATACAGTGTCTATAGACAGAAAGCTGCTCCCGCCCACACCAGGCTCTGTATATACAATGTCTATAGCCAGAGAGCTGCCCTCGCCCACACCAGGCTCTGTATATACAATGTCTATAGACAGAGAGCTGCCCCCGCCCACACCAGGCTCTGTATATACAATATCTCTAGACAGAGAGCTGCCCCCGCCCACACCAGGCTCTGTATATACAATGTCTATATACAGAGACCTGTCCCGCCCACACCAGGCTCTGTATATACAATGTCTATAGAGAGAGAGCTGCCCCCACCCACACCAGGCTCTGTATATACAATGTCTATAGATAGAGAGCTGCCCCCACCCACACCAGGCTCTGTATGTACAATGTCTATAGAGAGAGACCTGTCCCGCCCACACCAGGCTCTGTATATACAATGTCTATAGAGAGAGAGCTGCCCCCACCCACACCAGGCTCTGTATGTACAATGTCTATAGACAGAGAGCTGCTCCCGCCCACACCAGGCTCTGTATGTACAATGTCTATAGATAGAGAGTTGCCCTGCCCACACCAGGCTCTGCATATACAATGTCTATAGACAGAGAGCGGCCCCCGCTCACACCAGGCTCTGCATATACAATGTCTATAGACAGAGAGCTGCCCCCGCTAACACCAGACTCTTTATACAATGTCTATAGATATAGAGTTGTCCCTGCTCACACCAGGCTCTGTATATACAAAGTCTATAGACAGAGAGCTGCCCCCGCCCACACCAGGCTCTGTATATACAATGTCTATAGACAGAGAGCTGCCCCTGCCCACACCAGGCTCTGTATATACAATGTCTATAGACAGAGAGCTGCCCCTGCCCACACCAGGCTCTGTATAAACAATGTCTATAGACAGAGAGCTGCCCCCGCTCACACCAGGCTCTGTATAAACAATGTCTATAGACAGAGAGCTGCCCCCGCTCACACCAGGCTCTCTATGGATATTGTGCATTGACGGGGAGCTTACAGAGCAAAAACCTGCTGATAGATTCCCTTTAAGGGGGATGATATTGGCTTGTAGAGTAACACTAACTACCTCTCACAGGTGCAACTTGCAAGATAGTTGCTGTGTTCTATGAAAGACAAGTTGCATTACATGAATAGCCATTAATATGTGTCTTCAGAATCTGTGTCATTATCAGCCTGATGAAGGGACCACAGTGTCTGGAATTCTTGCTATGTTTACCATCTTTTCAGTTCGCCATTAAAAGGTATCAACCCCTGAGGACCCTCAGATTCCAATATATTTATGTAGCCAGTTATAGAAATGTATAGAACCACCTAAGGGTGTAACGCTGGTGGGTGCAGAGGTCACACCCGTGCCCAGGTACCTACAGGGGCACATAACTGCTTCTAATGCACCGATGGAGTCTTGGAGTGTCACGGCCCATGCACCTTTGGGCCCAGGAGCCTCGAGTTTTGCGTCTGGGCAGGTAAGCTAACACTCTAAAAGATATTAATTAAGATGAAGAATACCTAGATCGTCGGTCTTCCTTCCGTGCCAGTGAGGATTGTTGTGTCTTTCCAGCCTTCCCTTCTCATTCACTTCTGCTGTATAGGAGTCGTGCACCAAGCTGCTCTGCTGTATCGGCATCCCTGCAAGATGGAAGATCCGATATGTATCAAGAGCGGAGACGTGATTGTTCACAGGGAGGAAATTGGGAACAGAGGCTGATTGAGGATATCAGAGAGGACAAATAAGACGAGGGACAACTGCTCATACACCGGCTGACAAGTGACAGCTGCTGAGACGCCGGCTGACAAGTGACAGCTGCTGAGACGCCGGCTGACAAGTGACAGCTGCTGAGACGCCGGCTGACAAGTGACAGCTGCTGAGACGCCGGCTGACAAGTGACAGCTGCTGAGACGCCAGCTGACAAGTGACAGCTGCGGAGACGCCAGCTGACAAGTGACAGCTGCGGAGACGCCGGCTGACAAGTGACAGCTGCGGAGACGCCGGCTGACAAGTGACAACTGCTGAGACGCCAGCTAACAAGTGACAACTGCAGAGACGCCGGCTGACAAGTGACAGCTGCTGAGACACCGGCTGACAAGTGACAGCTGCGGAGACGCCGGCTGACAAGTGACAGCTGCGGAGACGCCGGCTGACAAGTGACAGCTGCGGAGACGCCGGCTGACAAGTGACAGCTGCTGAGACGCCGGCTGACAAGTGACAGCTGCGGAGACGCCGGCTGACAAGTGACAGCTGCTGAGACGCCGGCTGACAAGTGACAGCTGCTGAGACGCGGCTGACAAGTGACAGCTGCTGAGACGCCGGCTGACAAGTGACAGCTGCTGAGACGCCGGCTGACAAGTGACAGCTGCTGAGACGCCGGCTGACAAGTGACAGCTGCTGAGACGCTGGCTGACAAGTGACAGCTTCTAAATAAGATTGCAATATAAAAAACATGATAACAGAGCAATGGAAAGCTCATAACAGGTTCTCTCACTCATTGGACACAGCACGTTGTCTATGTAATGAATGGGAAACATAACTAATCATTGGTCACTAATAGCTGATTGAATTATGCAAATCTATTGGTATCTTTGATGCTATCCACCCATCTCCCTTCTGCATTATCTGGTGTTTTGGAACATCTCCCCTTCTTACCAAAACATGCTAGACATTGGCTTCATTCCCAGACTATGTGGCCTTCACTGTCTCTCTAATCATAGTCTATAGCTTGCAATATGCAACACTTTATATGAAAACAATCTACTTATTCTTCTTTAATGCATAGATGCTAGATATGCAGTACAATACAGGATACAATCACATTGGTACATTTTTGGATATTTTCATCTATTCATTTCCATAACATCAAGAATAAAAATAATAATAATCTTTATTTATATAGCGCCAACAGCGCTTCACAATTCAGAGGTTCTTACTCAAATAATCATAAGAAACAGTTATCAGAAAATACAGTACGATACAAAGCATAATAAGATACAATAATTAAAGCAAAGTAATGACAGCCCTGCATAAGAGCTTACAATCTACAATGAGGTGGGGATGACACACAGTACAGGGGCTTATTTACAATGATGGTATAGTCAACTTGAGGAGATGGGGAACAGATAGGAGCAGCATAAGTGGCCACCACCCATTATTTGTGATCCACCTGACACTGGTGGAGCGGATAGGCTATGTCTAGATGACTCTAACTAGGGATCATGATAGGCCGCCCTAAAAGATGTGTTTTTAGGGATCGCCTGAAACTATGTAAGTTGTGGATAGACCTAATTTCTTGGGTAGAGCATTCTAGAGAATTGGTGCAGCTCGGGAGAAGTCTTGGAGCCGTGAGTGGGAGGTTCGGATTAATGCAGATATTAGTCTAAGGTCACTTCCAGAGTGTAGAGAACAGGTGGGGTGATAGACAGAGATGAGGGAGGAGATGTAGGGATATATCTACCAGAATGGGCACAGGATGGGAGGCACGGGGAAGGTTTTACTCATAAGTCCTTAGAGGGTTTAGCCTGCTACAATGGCCCATAAATCTGACCCACATGCAGTGTGTGTGTGGGGGGGCACCTGCATGCTGTAGCCTATCCCTGGTATCAGGGTGGTCCTCGACCTCATAAAGTAAAGAAATAAGCAATAAGAGATGGATGAAGACCTGGGAAGAGATTACTCCGGAGACAATGTCCCAGCTCGTAATAGATCTGGTGTGGATAGTCCTCCATGACGCAGGTCTCTATCCTCAGTCTGGGTATGTGATATTCTTGGCGGCTCTGTGTCCTCGTCACCTCACTCAAGCAGCTTCTTATCTGTGCAGAGGAAGGAGAAAGGCTTCATTGACCGAAAATGGAGCATAAGTTCGAAATATGTACTAACCCCAGGAAAGTTACCTGCTCCGGAGAGACGAGGTGTTCCACCACTCCGCTGCCGTACCTATGTCTGATGTTAGCGGGGACCAGGTCCCTGGTTAGTCCTCGGTCGTGATTTCTGTGCGCTGGAGATAGGTGACCTCTTCTCTCCGGATTCCCACTTTGGCGGCTCGTTGTCCGTTGATTCTCATGGCACAGGTTTGCTGGGGTCATTTTAAGCTTCTTAATATGGCAATGGCCTGTACGAGAGGGCGCGGATCGTGGGGAGGTAACAATGGATCCCACCTGATGACTGAAAGCAAAACATGATAGGAGGTGCTGAAATCCTTTATGTGGCTGAAGTATTTAGCACATTTTTGGGTGTCTGGTTCTTTTACTTATGATTTTTTTGTTTTAATTGATTCATAAGTCAAGTTTTGAGCATTTTTTTTAAAGGGAACCTGTCATGTCATTTTTGTTTTTAAAACCGCCCCAACAGGGTCGCCGTTATGGGCTTACAGGTCTTACTGCAGTGAGGGGCCCACCAATCATTGGAGGGGGCATGTCTATTAGAACAGAGGCAGGGAGGTCAGGTGTGCTGGCAGGGGCATGACCGTTTGGGGCAAGGAGGCCCGCCCCTTGTTCAGCACGCTGACAGACTAAGGCTGTGTCCAGCTGCTGCTGTGTGTGCGCCCTCCAATTACATTTAGATCCCTGACCTGGTTGGAGAAAAAAAATCTAAGTATTTATGATAAAAAAATCACTTTAGATGCTTAGATGTACCTTCACAAATCTGTCATTGGGGTGCTTCTTCAGGTCTTAACAGTGACCTCAATCCACTAAAGTCATGCATTCATTAAAACATAATCACACCTCCTGCGTTGTAACGTATTCACATCACCAAGTGCAGAAAACACATGATGTGGAAGGACCTGTGGTGATGTCACGACCATGATACTAAACAGGCTTAGCTCCACCCATTACACGATCATGTTCGTGACATCACCACAGGTCCTTTCACATCGTGTGTATTTCTGCATTAGTGATGTGAATTTATTACAATGCAGGGGGTGTGACCAGGGCCGGCCTGACCGCTGTGCAAGTCGTGCGGCCGCACAGGGCGCCGCCTTCCATGCTTCAAAGGGGGCGCCAGAGAGACGGATATTTAAGGTCTCTCTGCGGCTCTGCCGATTAAAGGGTTGATACTATTCTCTCCTGCGGTGCTCCCGCCCTCCTGTAAGTGCCCGTCCCGCCCCCCCCCACCGTCCGCACGCTTGAGTTACCTCCTGCCCCGTCCTCCTTACTTATGAGTTGCTTTTCCCGCCCTCCCTGAAGTTCCTGCCCCGCCCTCCTCCTGTTGCCGGTGCCATGGCAACACAAGCAGTTTGATTGGAGCAGAGAGAGCAAGTTAAGTTACACCTGCTGCCCCTGCTCCAATCATTGTACAGCGCTCTAATCACCCCGGTCCGCGCCTTGTAATGAAGCTGTGAGGAGTCACTGAAGTCTCACACAGCAAGACCTCGATACCAGTGAGATGATCGGGCCCTCGCTCTATGTTGTGAGTGACCACAGTCAGTGAACAGGTGTAGCTTCTAACACCTAATCCTAACCATTGACCCTAGTTCTAATCACTGACCCTAACACCTAATCCTAACCCTAATCCCTGACCCCAACACCTAATCCTAACCCTAATCCCTGACCCCAACACCTAATCCTAACCTTAATCCCTGACCCCAACACCTAATCCTAACCCTAATCCATGACCCCAAAACCTAACCCTAATCCCTGACCCCAACACCTAATCCTAACCTTAATCCATGACCCTAACACCTAATCCTAACCCTGAGCCTAACACCTAATCCTAACCCTAATCCCTGACCCCAACACCTAATCATAACCCTAATCCATGACCCTAACACCTAATCCTAACCCTGAGCCTAACACCTAATCATAACCCTAATCCATGACCCTAACACCTAATCCTAACCCTGAGCCTAACACTTAATCCTAACCCTAATCCCTGACCCCAACACCTAATCCTAACCCTAATCCCTGACCCCAACACCTAATCCTAACCTTAATCCATGACCCTAACACCTAATCCTAACCCTGAGCCTAACACCTAATCCTAACCCTAATTCCTGACCCTAACACCTAATCCTAACCCTAATCCATGACCCTAACACCTAATCCTAACCCTGAGCCTAACACCTAATCCTAACCCTAATCCCTGACCCCAACACCTAATCCTAACCCTAATCTCTGACCCCAACACCTAATCCTAACCCTAATCCATGACCCCAACACCTAACCCTAATCCCTGACCCCAACACCTAATCCTAACCCTGAGCCTAACACCTAATCCTAACCCTAATCCCTGACCCCAACACCTAATCCTAACCCTAATCTCTGACCCCAACACCTAATCCTAACCTTAATCCCTGACCCCAACACCTAATCCTAACCCTAATCCCTGACCCCAACACCTAATCCTAACCCTAATCCCTGACCCCAACACCTAATCCTAACCTTAATCCCTGACCCCAACACCTAATCCTAACCACTGACCCTAACAACTAATCCTAACCACTGACCCTAATCCTAACCCCTGATTCTAACACCTAATCCTATCCCCTGACCCTAATCCCTGACCCTAACATCTAATCCTAACCACAGAACCCTAACTAACCCTAACCCCTGACCCTAACACCTAATCATAACCCCTGACCCTAACACCTAATCATAACCCCTGACCCTAACACACCTAATCATAACCCCTGACCTTAAAACCTAATCCTAACCCTGACCCCTAAGTATGAATTACGTAGTGTTTTGGACGTAGCAAAAATATGCTACATCCAAAACGCTGCTAACACTGATTGTGGGTTCAGGCCGTAACGGTTCATGCCCACAATTAGGATTAGTAGCGTTTTGGATATCCACAATGCTGTATTGTACAGTAGCTGCACAGTGGATGGATTAATGAATCCTGTTTCCACTGTGATTCTTCATTACGCAGCATATCCTGACCTGTGCTGTGGTTTCCAGAGCTGCAGCCTGTTAATCTATTCCTGCAGAGATGCTGGTCCTCTGGGTGGGAGAACGTAGCGTCCGTGTCATGATCAGGGTTCTTGGTGCAGCATCTTCTTGCTGTATGCTCCCGCTCATAAATTGACATGCTGCGGCTCAGGAAGCTGCCACCACTGCCACATGTCACTTTACACTAAATAGAAGCACAGTGGAAACGGCATTCATTAATCCATCCACTGCGCTGCTGGCACTGTACAACGCAGCATTTTGGGCGCAACAGAAAATATGCAGTGCTAGAAGGATGCTAATCCTGTTCAAGGGCACAGGTCCTAAAAACATATATGTGCTATTGTTACCATCAAGGGTGTATGATTATGTTCATGGAGCTGAGGGGCATCATTTTAATGCAAGGTGTGTTGTGTGTATAAACACATGCATAGTAGTATATTCACATGAACCCATTGTTAAATGGTTCCTTGAAGCATAATCTCTTAGGGTACCGTCACACGGGGCGACGGTTGCGGCGATGTCGCCGGCGATGAGCGGGAGCGCGCATCCCTGGCAACATCGCCGGGGAGATGTCACACGGAGCAACTTACCAGCGATGTCGCCGGCTAGTTGCCGCGGCTATCGCTCGCTGGGTTGCCCAGCAACCCAGCGAGCGGCAACTCGCAATGTTGGAGATAGGCGGTGTCGCCCGCAACATTGCAGGTTGCCGCGTTACACAGGGCGATCAGGCATGATCACCTCAGCAACATCGCCAGGTTTCCCAACATTGCCGGCGATATCTCCCCGTGTGACGGTACCCTTATGGTACCGGCACACGCCGCAATCTCGCCTGGCGATACGTGGGGTCTGACATGCGCGGTCACGTTTCTCGTGCCCGCCTCAGATCGCCGATGGCGGCTTCAGAATAAATGAGAGCTGCTGCTGTTCCCTGATTTCCTCGGGATGTCAGTTTTATGTGAGGAAAGAGTGAAGCTGCCACTGATTGGCTGCATGTCTCATGTGACATGGTCTGGGGGCACCAAAGGGGAATTTTGCACAGGGCGCAATTTAGCCTGAGGCCGGCCCTGGGTGTGACTATGTTTCTGCCTATGCAGGGGGACGTGTGGGGCTATAAAGGGTTTTCAGAAAGCCCAATTACATTATCTTAAACACTCAGAACAGGTTACAGGTTCACTTTAACAACTGCATGACTCAAGCGGATTGATGTGACTGATTAACCCCTGAAGCGCCACCTCCATGACTGACTGTGCAGGTACAGAATGCAAACAATTAAGTGTATAAAGTCTTTTTTTTATGATAAATAATTGGATTTTTCTTATACCAGGTCAGTGATGCCCAGGACGTGACTAAATAACAATGGGGGCAGTTTTAAAACAAAAAAGGACATTACAGGTTCCCGATAAGCAGAAATTTCTCCTCCAAAGCCGGTGCCATTTTGCATTTTTAAGACCTCTAGAGCAGTAAAGGGCCCGTATATCGCTCTTGTACAGGGGCCCTTTCCTGTCATTGGCTACCAATGCTTATTTGTTGCTGCCAGTTTTCTTTTACTGGGCTTTTTTTTAGTTTTTTTTAGCGTGGTCTCGGTGCAGAATCTGATTTTTGCATTTATTCATGTCATCCTGCTCTGTGTTCAGATCACTGGAGATTAATGAATCGTATCTTACAATATTCACTGGATACATTAAAAGAGGTGGGGTGTTCAGTTCAGGAGGAACGGGCCCAAATTCCCACAATTATTGTGAGAAGCTGGTGGAAGCATCCAAAACATCCGACCCAAGTCATACAGTGTAAGGGCAATGGGGCCAAATACTAATGAAATGTATGGAAACTTGTGACTGCAGAAAGTCATAAAATGCCTGAAAACATTCTCTGTCTCATTATTCTGCATTTGGTAAATATTAATAATTATGGTTCATCCTAATTCGCCTAAAACTGGAAGGTTTATTCTGATTTCATGTCAGATAGTGAGAAAACATCATATGTGTCTGTATATATAGTGGATGGAAACGTTTGGTTTCACTGTATATGTTATTAATGATATATTCTTGAGAAATAGAAGATGAAAGGGTCGGTGCCGGTCAGAGTTTCATCTCACCTGAGCTTTTAGCCTCCATGTATGACGCTCCGCGGAGAGGCGAGACGCACAATCCTCATTCTCTTTCAGCCATTCCATCGGTTGCTAAGTAACTATTTTGTTGTCGTCGTTATGGCGAAGGAGTAAGATTCCGGAATGTGTCAGTGCCATTCCCCACCTGACCTCTAGATGGCGCTGCCTCATAGCAGGAGACGGCGCATCGTTTATCAAACAAGATTGTTCTGGGAATTGGAACCCCAAAGTTTATTACGGGTGAAGCCGCTTTTAATAGAACTTACTATTTTCTCCATTAGTTATTTGGCAAAAGTCAGAAATTTTAGGGGGAAAAAATATCTGCAGCGATTCCTCCATCCCCCCAGGCTTAGAAACACGTCCAACGCTGCGGATCAGTAATGGGGTCCTGTCCAGATCTCCAGACAGGCGACATCACACCCGGGCCCTGGAGCCTAGGGGGCCCCCAAAAGTCCCTTTGGCCTATAGAAAAAGACTAATGCTATTAACCCCTTCACCACCCGGCAATTTTTCATTTTCGTTTTTTGCTCCCCTGCTTCCAAGAGCCACAACTGTTTTATTTCTCTGTCAATATAGACATATGACGGCTTGTTTTTTGCGGGACGAGTTGTACTTTCAGATGAAATAATTTATTTTACCATATAGTGTATAGGGAAATTGCCAAAAAAGTCCAAGTGTGGTGAAAATGCAAAAAAAGTGCTATTACAGGTTTGTTTTTTGGGTTTTGTAGTAGCCGTGTTCACTATATGGTAACACTGACGTGACGGGGTGATGCCTCGGGTCGGTACGAGTTCGTAGACACCCAACATGTCACCTTTACTGGTATCTAAGTGATGAAAAAAAATGCAGAAGTTTGTAAAAAAAAAAAGCATTGCACTTTTTGCGCCATGTTCTGTGCCCCGTGGTGTCCTCATTTTTTGGGATCTCGGGCTGTGTGATGACTTATTTTTTGCGTCTTGAGCTGACGTCTCTAATTATACCATTCCTGGGTGGATGTGATGTTTTGATCGCCCGTTATTGCATTTTATAGCAATATTGCGGCGACCAAAAAACGTAATTTTGGCGTTCGGACCTTTTATTCCATTTCGCAGTTTGCGTCTCTCATTAATTGATTTTATATCTTGATAAATCGGGTGATTCTGAACGCGGCGATACCAAATATGTGTTGTTTTTTCCATTTTTTTAATTCTCTTATTTTGAATGGGTGAAAAGGGGGTGATGTGAACTTTTAGCTTTTTTTTTCATATTTGTATAAACTTTATTTATTAATTCATTCTTCAATTTACACATCCTCATGGGGCGGCACACTGCTGCAGGGTCCGATCGCTTGTGACAGGTCCTGATGAGCTGCGGCACAAATGATCACTGTGAGTGATTGCCAACCAATCACAGGAGGTGATCCCTGATAGGATCCGGGATCTCACAATCTTATCACGGGATCTCCGATCATGGCGGGGAACAGAGCGCTGTTAGTGAACGACAACGGGATCCAAGGGTTAACAGCACCAATCAGATCTGGGATCTGATGAGATCAGCTGAGATCTCGGGGGAATTGATGTGAGCGCTGACCCCTGACGTTCAGGGGTTGTTGAAACAATTGGGGGCCCCGTTGGAGCTTTCACATCAGGGCCCATGAAATTCAAATGACGCCATTGGGTGCAGGGGCTGCAATTGCACCCGGGCCCTGGAGCCTCGGGGGCCCCAAAAGTTCCTTTGGTCTATAGAAACAGATTTGCAATAATTGGTGCCCATTGGATCTTTCACATCGGGGCCCCTGAGCTTCCAGTTACGCGCCTGCGCAGGGGCGGTATATATGGCGGCACGGCTGTCTACACACATTGATGGACCGGCTCCACAGCGCTGATCTCACACAGAAGTGGATGTTACTGGCAGGAGCCGTTATTTAATGCTGCAATTTATTAATCTGCAAAACTGCAAGTGGTCTGCAGCCAGAACACCCTGAGTCATCCGGCAATGAGCCAACGCTCGGGCCAAAGACATTCTGTATTTTCCTATCTGTAGAGTAGATGAATTAACCCCGGTGCCGTGTGGGGATCCACAGCTGCGCAGAGGACTTGGTTATTAATTAGTCATAATTAGCTAATTAGAAAATTAATCTGTGACCGCTGAACCGGAGGGGAAGACTTGCCTCTATCGTGGCTCTTCTTTTGATTGGCCAGCCTGGCATGACATCATCATTGTGGTGTGACGCACATGTGACATCACGCCAGGCTGGCCAATCAAAAGAAGAGCCACAGATGATGTCAAGCGGCCACTGATCACTGTCATGGACAAGAACGTGCAAACTCAATTGCATCAACTCTCGTAATAATATATAGAAAGGTCACATATGTAGCACACATGTGAATATCCGTCCACCAGGATGACCAATGGCTGCCAATGCGCCACCCAACCGCAGCAAGGCATTGCCACACAAATGATACGGAAGGATATACAACTCCACACAAAGGGAACAACTTGGTAATGGTAGGAAAGCCCTAATGGTAGGGAGAGGAAAGACAGGTCACCTCCTGACATTAACTTGTGTCTATACCCTGAGCGCCCTATTGTCCCTATGAGGGTCCAACCCCCCCTGTCGCCATCATGTGCCTAATTCCTCACTATCCCTGCACTTACCCTGTGTAGTGCACAGGTCGATGAGTGCAGTTGACTCACCACTGCAATAATAAGACACAGGGGAAGGAGGGACAAAGACAAAAAGGATATACTCCAACTTCAAAGTTGCAGCAAGGGCTGCAAGTGACATGACTCCATCAGCTACAACAGACTTGCTCTTTCAATGGTGGTCAGCATAGAAATGGATTCTATAACTGGCATCACATGCTGGAACATGTGACTATTTAAAATGGAGGGGAGTGGTCACAAAAAGGCTGCCCCTTGAGATAGGACTGACAAAGAACTACCAGCAAGGAAAGACTCCTTAGCCCTTGCAGCACCAAAAATACCTCTAGAAACCAGAGTAATGTGACCCTCATGTCCCAGACTCATCAAAGGTCTCCCAAGGTTGGGTGACAGCCATGGTGATGACTCACTAGTCTTATCCTAAGGCTTCATTCAGACGTCTGTTTCTTCATTACAAGTATTGGGCTACATTCACACGGGACACTGGTGCCCCATTCTTTACAGATCCGTTTTCTCCTCCGTTGAACATGCGGTGGCTCCTGGTTGTATCCGTGTTCATACAGATCTGTTTCATACCGTTTTTTGGCCGAAACCCAAAATGCAAAATGTTGCGATTTGGTTGCTCGTTCACAAAACGGAATTAAACGGATCCGTGCCTATCCGGCTGGAATTGACATGCAGTCCCATGGAAATGGATCTGTGCCTATCCGGCTGGAATTGACATGCAGTCCCATGGAAATGGATCTGTGCCTATCCGGCTGGAATTGACATGCAGTCCCATGGAAATGGATCTGTGCCTATCCGGCTGGAATTGACATGCAGTCCTATGGAAATGGATCCGTGCCTATCCGGCTGGAATTGACATGCAGTCCCATGGAAATGGATCTGTGCCTATCCGGCTGGAATTGACATGCAGTCCCATGGAAATGGATCTGTGCCTATCCGGCTGGAATTGACATGCAGTCCCATGGAAATGGATCTGTGCCTATCCGGCTGGAATTGACATGCAGTCCTATGGAAATGGATCCGTGCCTATCCGGCTGGAATTGACATGCAGTCCTATGTAAACGGATCCGTGCCTATCCGGCTGGAATTGACATGCAGTCCCATGGAAATGGATCCGTGCCTATCCGGCTGCTATTGACATGCAGTCCCATGGAAATGGATCCGTGCCTATCCGACTGGAATTGACATGCAGTCCCATGGAAATGGATCCGTGCCTATCCGGCTGGAATTGACATGCAGTCCTATGGAAACAGATCCGTGCCTATCCGGCTGGAATTGACATGCAGTCCTATGGAAACAGATCCGTGAGCATACAGCTGCACGGATCTGTTTGAAGCCAGTTTCATGTGACACCACCCACTAGGGGGCGTCATTTCTCACCAGATCCATCAAAGCAAAGACACAATCCGATGCAACTGGACGCTACCGCACCGATATTGCACACGGATTTGTCAGCCGGTGCGGTGCTTCACAATCCGTGGGACTCCAGGGGCTGCAGGTTGAAATGCATACCCACGGTAGTGTGAAACCAGCCTTATCCATATTCTTTATGGATTGATCTGTACCTATGATAATCTATGAGGCTGCCTGATTTAATTTGCACGTTCACATTTTATTATTAATGAATTCATTACCTGCTGGTCACGGGATGTGAAGTTGGAGTGCCTCAGTCTATGCCAAGAGAATTAGCTTCCCATCATGTAAAATCCATAAAATCCTACAGAGCTGCAGATCTCTCTAGTGACTTCAAGTGTAGCCGCTGTTTAAACTTCTATTTAATAATAATGTAGAGCAAGTGATTATAATGAACTTTCTAGTATACTTCATAAGAGAAATCTGGAAGGAAACTATTCATAAACCTTGCACAAGGTGTCCCCACTACACTGTGTGTGAAGCAGACATATGTTCATTATCAGTCAGATCCATCTTCACACTGAATACGGGCATGTAACTAATGTGCCCCGTGGGGCCGTGGGGTACTCGGTGATGGGTCTGTCGATGTTGTTGGGGATGTCACAGTGGAGTGACCCGGTCCGTGGCCACCCTGAGCGGTCAATACAAAGGGGAAAGTTTTTGTTGCTTTAGGAGATTACTGGACTTGGGTTTCAGGGATAATAGTCCTCATGACGCCACCCGCGGGTTGCGGCTATTGATGGCCGCTGCTGTAATACAGTTCCCCTGGGGTTGATGGCAATGCAGCTAAGTTGGAAAGCTCTCCACGGGCGGCAGATGTTACTGGGTGAGTTGGATCTGACGTTACAGCACAGGGCTGATGGCGCAGCAATAAAGTTCACAAACCCAGCGGGGTGCAGTCTCTAGCTCTTTACTCACAGTTCCGTTGTTCCAGGTTACAACAATCGTCACTGTTGTAACAGCACGCTGAGCGCTGAGTTCTTGGAGGAGGGGAACCAGTGAACTCCCAAGTAGCTTGATGGCACTCAACCAGTACCCCCTTTTTCTGATGTCCTCTCACGGTCGTCTCTTTTTGCGCTGGCTTCGCCCTCCTGCCCTGCGGCTCACACACAGAGCCCCTGACATGTTGTGGAGGCCAGGGTAGTAAGGAGCGGGATGTAGGGGATCAGGGGAGCCTACTCTGGCCCTGATACTGGGGTCCCTGGCTCGTCCTGATCTCGAAGGTACCTCTGAGGGTGAGGAGGTTCGAGCCACCGACCTAAATCCCTGACTCTTAAGAAGCCCTAGGCATAAGACCCTACCTCCACCCACGGACAAGGAACCCAGCAACTTCCAATGGAGAATATTACAGCAGTTCAGGATCAGCTTCTGCTCATGACAGGTCACAGTCCAGAAGTGAATTGAATCAGCGACAACAGGTGGATGTGAGCTGATCCATTAAAGGTCGAGTGGTGGGAGTAACCAGCCCAGACACGCCCCTCAGCATTCACACACACACACATACATTCTCCTAATCATGAGATCTGTCCATAAGTCTTCCAGGGCAGCTCCTGTTACCAAAATGCACAGAGACATGTAATCCCATTAGCACAGATTATATTCCCTGAGCCACCCATGTGTGTGAGGAGTCCGGTTAGCCAGACACCCCTGTCTTTTAGCTCACCTGCAGTCCTCCACTTGTAATACATTACCTGAACCTGTGGAGGTACAAGTCCCAGCATACATATTTGCAATGCGGCTGCATCACCCAAAGGACAGAATGATCAATCACTTTGTAACAGGATCTTTCCAGAGATTTTAATAGGGATAAGATGTCTACCTGGGATTCTGTGGTCATTGTTGGACATTAGCACCTTGGTAAATTGTCGTCCCAGTGTCAGTTGTGATGTCCAAATATAAAGCTGAGCTCGTCCTCATTGTAAACTGCCGGACAGGGAACATTGTGTGGAGGCTCCGAGTCTTCTGAGACGTTTCTGACCTGCCCCAGGGTATGGGATATTCAGAACCGGGCTATCATACAATTCCACGGAGTCACAGGGGTTCAGACCTGGTTCCGTGGCAGCTGCAAAGGGGGATTCAGTAAGGAAAGGGGTGATAGATAAAGGAGTTATTTATGACACCACCCGTGGTATGTGGCTATAGGTGGCCACCGCTGCTGCAGAACCTGCGAGAATGATGGATGGGCAGCTGGGATGGAGCGGCTCTGCACGGGCGGAGTGGATCCCCGGGACAGTGGATGTAGTAAAGGTGTAGGGTGCAGGATGGCGGGTGCAAAGCAACAGAAAGACTCACGGTTTGTTGATTCCTCAGTCCTTTTACTGGTGTATCGGTAGTACTGGCAGTTGGAAGGCGGAGTCCCGACACCTGAGATCAACTCAGGGTAATCCTCACCTGACTGGTTCTGAGGCCTCCTTGCTGCGCTGTGTTAATGGGTCCCTGCTGCATAAGCTAAGCTGCTGGCCCTCTCTCTCCTCCTGCTTGGTGCCGGTAAGGCAGGCAACTGGAGTCTCCGGGCTCTGTACGCGGCTTTGCCTCTGGGCACAGTGTGGCTGGGGGACTTGGAATCCACCACCTTCCGGTATTGGCTGCCGGGTCGTTAGGCCCTGCACAGCCTCAGACTCTGGTGTCCGTTCTTGGTGCTGTTCCTCTGGGGTGAGCACGACACAGGTGTTCCTACACTTCCTCAGACTCCGGTGTCGGTTCTTGGTGCTGTTCCTCTGGGGTGAGCACGACACAGGTGTTCCTACACTTCCTCAGACTCCGGTGTCGGTTCTTGGTGCTGTTCCTCTGGGGTGAGCACGACACAGGTGTTCCTACACTTCCTCAGACTCCGGTGTCGGTTCTTGGTGCTGTTCCTCTGGGGTGAGCACGGTACCGCTCTGCTCCCCAGGTGTTCCTACACGTCCTCAGACTCCTGTCCTGACTTCTCCCATTGAGTTAGCTATCCTGGGACGAGCTTAGCACAGCTACCAGTCCTCCAGGATGTCTTCCTCAGTCCTCCTAGGAACTGAACTGACTAACCCCGCCCCAGACCAGAATTTATAGGGGAGCACACCCTGAAGCCGAGTTTAGGTCTCCCCCTTCAGGCCTGGAGGCAGAAAGATGTTGTGTGCGGTTACTTACCTTGTGTGAATACCCTTTTGTTGCTCTCAAGTGTGACACCACCACCTGGGGGCGATAATGACACTGTGGCAATTGGACCCTGAGGTGCCACATCTCCAATGTGATACATAGTTTCAAACATAAACAAAGTAGGTTGTAAAAGCCATAATTATTGCAGGAATAAGACATATTATATATATATATATATATATATATATACAAGGAGGAGAATATTGGAGGGGAGGAAGAGAGAACATGAGTACAAGTGAATGAAGACACCGGAGACACAGTATATATGTAATTACGGAAACCACAAATACAAGAACGTACATTAATGTGTTATAGGAATAATAGAGCAATCGCATGATGTGATCAGAAAAGTGAACCAAATCCAGAAGACTAGAAGTGTCCGAGGAGATCCAGCCGGGGAGATCCAGCCGGGGAGATCCAGCCGGGGAGATCCAGCCGGGGAGATCCAGCCGAGGAGATCCAGCCGGGGAGATCCAGCCGGGGAGATCCAGCCGGGGAGATCCAGCCGGGGAGATCCAGCCGGGAGATCCAGCCGAGGAGATCCAGCCGGGGTGTCGGCCGTTCAGGTCCTCTGAGGTGTGAAGGGTAATTGCCTCTTACAATCAGTAATTATAAATGATGAGCCACAAACCTGGCACATAACTAAGGGTTAACTAAGGGAGCTGGAAACTGAAGACAGCCAGGTAGCAAAGTTACTGAAGACCGCAGGCATCTTGGAGATCACAGACAGGTAGCAGCCATAACTCCGGAGAGAAGGAAGTCTAATAGTATGAAAGCCTAAGACAGTCCGGAAGATGTACTGGATACCACAGGCAGACATGTAGAAGAGGTCCTAGAAAACCAGGGACAGGTAGCAGACAAAACTCAGGAGTGACAAGGACGTCTTATCCCATGGAAGCCTCAGACAGCCAGGAAGACGTCCTGGAAACCACAGGCAGGTTGCTACACTGGAAACTGCAGGCAAGTAGGTAGCAATACTGGAAACCACAGGCAGGTGGGTAACTCAGAGACTGGAAACCACAGGCAGCCAGAAGAGGAATAGAAGCCTGTAGACAAGAACTGTGTACAGACAAACTAAGTGTTACTAGAAAGTCTTAATACCAAGACCCAGGTGTGAGTCTTGGGAAGCTTTAAATAGTCCTAGGAAATACAACACATGGAAGCTCGATGGGCTACTTGCAAAACCTGACATGGAGCACCAAAAGGTCCAGTGACCTGGAAAGCAAGGAGCAAATCACATACATGGGACAGATGTGTAAGGCCGAGGCTTCACTTGTCAGAGTGATTCGAGAGACTCGTGCGTGTCTCACATCACATCAATCAGCACAGATGCCGGCTCTCCGGACCGGAGCGTGTCAGCCGCATGTATTTCTATGTAGCTCCACACTCCTGTCCGGTGAGCTTGCAGTTGTGCTGAGTAATGTGATGTGAGACACACATGAGTCTCTCGAATCACTCTGACAAGTGAAGCCCCGGCCTAACACATGCACAAGCAGGGGCGGGGACAGGCAGAGTCAATGGATGAATAAATAGTATGGGAGATTAGGAGAAGGGGGAACACAAGTAGTGTTGTGTCCCATGAATGGGAACAACTTGTTATGTATTCTCTGTGCTATGCATTGCATTTGCAGTTACTAGGCAGAAGCTCTGCCTTTGGTGGTTTGTCCCTTTCTCCCTCCTGTAGTCTGATGATGTTAGCTTTGCTCCTCCCTTTTTCTCTATAATAATTCTGCTGTAGCCATCTTTGGATCCACATGTTGTGCTGCTCTTTTCTGGATCACTCTTTCTACCCGTTACATTGTACTATAATACAAGTTTTCAGTGGAATTCATCTCCATTTCTCCTGGACTCTTAATTCAAGTCAATGTGGTCGAGTTGGAACTATCTGAGGATGCTTCCATGTCACTACAACAGTGAATATGAAATATCTAAGGAATTAATACTCCAGTCACTAATTATTCACACTGCAATAGGTGGGAGAATAAGTAACAGGGCAGTAAGAGGAGGTCGAGCTGTATATTGACACATGGTATCCCACAGCATGGGAAAAGATCAAATAGAAGAAGAGTGAACTGTAGAGATGTAAGAGTCAGGGAGAGAATATGGAAATGATGTCATATACCGTAAAAGATGCATATAGAGCAGGAAAAACAGGTAGGAATTACAATTAATAAGGAAAAGTCCCAGAATTACAACATGAGGGGAGTGGAGCAAGAGCGTCAAAACATGAACAGGCAGGTAACAGTAGAAAGAGGAAGAAAGTAAATCATTACCGAAATCCAGGTCACAGGCTAAACAAATACGAAGGTGTGAACCTCATATCACCTTATAAAAGAAAAGTCAATCATTTAGTGCAATAAAGAACATTAACAGAAGTGATACATTGTCTCTCTGGTTCAAGCCTTTAGGACGCAGAGTATCAATCCATGGCTCTCCTGCATCTCGGAGTTTTATCACTACCAAGTAATATGTTCCTCTAGAGTCTTCTCCAATATAAGTAATATTATATCATAAGAAGATTTGTTTAATATTATTTTTCAAACTTTCTGCAAAATTCAATATTATCAGAAAATAAATGTTGGACTCAGGTTGACTTGAAGACCTGTAGGGATGTGTGATGTCCAATATTTGGCGCAGATCCATGGAGATTTCCTTGATCTTCAACATCTTCTAAGTCCTGATATTACTGTTTTTATATAGGGGGGGTCCAACAACCCCCATCCTGGGGGATACTGTAAGGTTGTACAAGTGTTTCGTTATGCCCTTGTAATGTGTGTATGTACTGTCCTGTGTGGCCACTAGTGGTCAGTGTTTAAGTGACTGTTTCCCCAACCTTGTTTGGGTTAGCGAGAGTTAATTAGGTCAGGGGTATTGTGCGCCCCTTATGAATGGAGCCAGGCTTAACAAAAAAGGGTTTTGCAAATGGAGGATTTGGAGAGGAGTAGAGAGAAAGAAGAGTGACAGATGCTACGCCTGTGGGGGGCATGGTGAGCCGGGGCCCCAAGGACCAATTTGACAAGACCCTTGGGTCTGACAATGGATTTAAACATACGTTGATTCAAGTACAGCGTCCCTTAGGGGTTGACCCAAGTACAGCGTCCCTTAGGAGCTGACTCAAGTACAGCGTCCCTTAGGAGCTGACTCAAGTACAACGTCCCTTAGGGTTGACTCAAGTACAGCGTCCCTTAGGGGTTGACTCAAGTACAGCGTCCCTTAGGGGTTGACCCAAGTACAGCGTCCCTTAGGAGCTGACTCAAGTACAACGTCCCTTAGGGGTTGACTCAAGTACAGCGTCCCTTAGGGGTTGACTCAAGTACAGCGTCCCTTAGGGGTTGACTCAAGTACATCGTCCCTTAGGGGCTGACTCAAGTACAGCGTCCCTTAGGGGTTGACCCAAGTACAGCGTCCCTTAGGGGTTGACCCAAGTACAGCGTCCCTTAGGGGTTGACTCAAGTACAGCGTCCCTTAGGGGTTGACTCAAGTACATCGTCCCTTAGGGGTTGACCCAAGTACAGCGTCCCTTAGGGGTTGACTCAAGTACAGCGTCCCTTAGGGGTTGGCTCAAGTACAGCGTCCCTTAGGGATTGACCCAAGTACAGTGTCCCTTAGGGGTTGACTCAAGTATAGCGTCTCTTAGGGGTTGACCCAAGTACAGCATCCCTTAGGGGTTGTCTCAAGTACAGCGTCCCTTAGGGGTTGAGTCCATGAGTACCTGCGTGGCGTCTGTTTCCCCTTGGCAAATACTCAATAAGTTCTTAAGACTTTAGTGAATGAGCTGTAGGCGTAGAATTGGATGAGTTCCAATAGCTAACGCTAAATCCATGTAGGTGGAATGGAGGGAACCCAATGAGAATATTTGACTCTGCTAATGTCATGGACTTGGGAGCATCCGGATACAGTGCATGACAGCGGCGCCCAGACCAATGGTGTCCGGCGCATTACACACAACAACAGACTGGGGAAACACTGGTGGGGACAAATACAATGGAGGGCCCTGCTCATAGGTAACGTGGAAGAGGTGACCTCCTGCACTCACCTGCGCCTGAACCCTGATATCCCTACCATCCCTATATGGGTTCTTTCACCCTGTCGCCGAGCAGGATACCTAGCCGATCGCTGGCCCTGATTTTAACCCTAAATAGGAAAATGGCTGGTGGGAGCACTAGTCCCAACCGCTCCAATAACAACAACAAAAGAGGAATGAGAGGCAGACAGGGAAATGACAAAAAACCTCACACCTGTTGCCACAGCCAGGAATGGAGTTCAATCACCTGCATGGAATGATGGACCATGTGACCATATAAAGGAGATGGGAGTGATCACAAAGTAGCCACGCCTGGGAAGAGAACTAAGGGGCATTGCAGCAACC
This sequence comes from Allobates femoralis, assembly GCA_033576535.1. NCBI lineage: Eukaryota > Metazoa > Chordata > Amphibia > Anura > Aromobatidae > Allobates > Allobates femoralis. The sequence continues at coordinate 109,127,150 of JARQOC010000007.1, read as the reverse complement.
GAAACTGACATTAACTCCTACACTGCCAAAGGAAAGCAACACATTTAATATGAAGTCTCAATACAGGAATGAGACAGAGGACCCAAACCTGGCACAAGTCTCTAAACTAAGAGAGACCCTTGTGACAGCTAAGCTCCGATGGCGCTGGAGGAAAGGATGAGAAGTTTGAGCTGGACTACGGTAGGCCACGTGCCCGGGTAGAGGTGAAATGATACGTTATGTGACTGTGAATGTGAATGCCCCTTGTGATAGACAAGGTTGTGTCCACATTGTATCAATGCTGGGAAGAGGATTGTGTCTCAAGAAACCTTTGCACTGGGGCGCGGATTGCTGATCCAGGGCTACGCTTCCTCACCTGTGAATACTAAGGCCCCGCACCGGCACCTCAACAACTAGCCAATATAACAAAATATACAGCTGCACTCTGGAATGCTGTAATATACAATATAAACATTATATACTGTATATTAAAATTGCATTACTGCTATAGAAACTGTTAATAGTGAGGTAGTTAGCTCACAAATTGGCCAATTCATGAGAGCCCAGTGGCCTCTGTTGGGGCCCAAACTTCTATCCCTCTACTCAGGTTGGTTATATTGACTAGTTGCCTTGCCCTGCACCTGTTCACACTTGTCTTATTATTGGAGGTACTGATCATTTTTTTGCAATTTGTAGCACATTCTCTTCTGACTGCGCTCTCCTCCCATCAGCCTAGGTTTTTATTAAGTACTAGCTGTAGTACCCGGCTATGCCCTATATATAATATACACTAGCTGTAGTACCCGGCTACGCCCGGGTTAATAAATAATGGCCCCTTTACACGCAGCTACAGGTAACAGGTTTTCTACAGGTAACTTACTGGCTGCAGTGAAATCATGGAGACATTGTTACATTTGTACACAGCAACAAGATAGAACAATGTGTCCATGATTTCACTGCAACCAGTAAAGTTACCTGTAGCTGCGTGTAAAGGGGCCATAACTGCTGTTAGCTATAACAAAATAGAATGTGAATATGTCATATTAATGACCTGTAGGAAAATAGAAGCTGAGCTGTGATTGGTTGCTATAGGCAGCCTAATAAATCTCCAGCCAACAGTAAACCCTCCCCCGGCCGGGCAGTATATGTTACCTCACACATACACATAATACACAGCTCATGTGACTGACATCTGCATTAATTCCCTATATGGCACATGTGTTGCACATTGGCTGTTTTTAATCAGATGTTTATGTTTGGAAATTAAAGATACCAGACGTATGAGGCGAGTTATGCACATCTGTGTCTGTGTGGTGGTGTGTGTCCCCTGGGGTGTGTGTGTCCTGGGGTGTGTATGTGTGTGTCCCTGTGGGGTGAGTGCATGTGTCGCTATAGAGTGTGTGTGTGTCCCCGTGGGGTGTGTGTCTCCTTGTGGTGTGTGTGTCTCTGTGGGGTGAGTGCATGTGTTGCTATAGGGTGTGTGTGTCTCCTTGTGGTGTGTGTGTCTCTGTGTTGTGTGTCTCCTTGTGTGTGTGTGTTTGTTCGGGTGCGTGGTGAGTATCCAATGTTGGGGCTGCACCTTAGTGACTATACACTTGCTGTTACTCTTTGTGTGCGTGTGTGTGTGTATACATGTCCCTGTGTGTGGTGAATATCTCATGTTGGGGCCTCACCTTAGTGACTATATGCTGGTATGTGCTGTTAGGGCCCTTTCACATCTGCGTTTTTCGTAATTCGCGGCAGATGCGGTGAAAAAACGCATCTGCCGCGTTTGCCGCATAACGGTTCCACTTGCGGCACGGTTGCGGTTTTTTCCATAGGAAGTATAGGGGGACTTGCGGCAGATGCGGCAAGTGCGGTATTGCACTTGCGGCAGGTGCGGCAGCGAAAAAAACCGCAGTAAGCCGCGGTTTTTTTCTCTGCCGCACCTGCCGCAAGTGCAATACCGCACTTGCGCATCTGCCGCAAGTCCCCCTATACTTCCTATGGAAAAAACCGCAACCGTACGCAAGTGGAACGTTATGCGGCAAACGCGGCAGATGCGGTTTTTTCACCGCATCTGCCGCGAATTACGAAAAACGCTGATGTGAAAGCACCCTTAGTCTTTGGCGCTATCATTAAGCCCCTCTCATTCACAACTGTCAACTGGTAACTGTCACTTTTTCTCCATTATGTAGATAGGGGCAAAATTGTTTGGTGAACTGGAACGCGCAGGGTTAAAATTTCGCCTCACAACATAGCCTATGACGCTCCCGGGGTCCAGACGTGTGACTGTGCAAAATTTTGTGGCTGTAGTTGTGACGGTGCAGATGCCAATCCCAGATATACACACATTCAGCTTTATAGATTAGATTCTTGATCCTACCTGCCCTGTGTATTGTAGCTTTCACATACGTGAGAGCATGTAAAGTAAGGATCGTCTCCAAACTTGTGGGTAAACAACCTAATTTCCAGCATGTAACGCTCGTTCACACTCACCTGTGGCAGTAACAGGAGCGGGCAATATGAAAATCACACCAGAGACAAAGGGGAGAAGTTGCCCCAGTCTTTGCATTGTAAAGGAGGAGTTCAGTGGAATAAGAGTGCACAATGGGTCTTACTGATGTACAGTGATGTACAGTGTGCTCACCTTGCTTAGTTGTGTAGTACACAACATTAGAAGCATCTAAACATGTACCGTGTTTCCCCGAAAGTAGGGCGCCCCCGGAAGTAAGGCATGCTTGTGGGGGCGCCCTACTTGCTAATATAAGACACCCCCCGATTATAAGGCGTACCTGCCTGAGGACTGTGGTGGTCCCCCGCTCTCTGGCGGTCCCCCACTCTCCAGCGGCCCCCCGCTCTCCTGATTCCCGCTGTAGCTGCCAAACTCCGCCCAGGTCAGGAGCCCTGCACCAATTACAGCACAGGAACCGTGACCCAATCACAGCCCAGGAACCGCTAGCCAATCCGCGGCCAGCTGACATCGTGCATGGCCTCTGATTGGCTCATGGTTCCTGCGCTGTAATTGGCGCAGGGCTCCTGACCTGGGTGGAGTTTGGCAGCTACAGTGGGAAGAAGGAGAGCGGGGGGACGCCGGAGAGCAGGGGGGGGGCCACCGGAGAGTGGAGGGGGCCTCTGGAGAGTGGAGGGGGCCACCGAGAGAGCGGAGGCTAGCGGGGGGGAGAGCGTGGCCACCGGAGACCGGTAAAAAAACGGTTTGTGTGTATGGGTATGTATGGGTGTGTGGTGTATGTGTGTGTATGGGTATGTATGTGTGTGTATGGGAGGCTGCAGTGGGATGTAGGGTATATAAGCCACCCCCGAAAGTAAGACATGGCGGACTTTTTGGAGCAAAAAAAAATATAAGACAGTGTCTTACTTTCGGGGGAACACGGTAGTTGCTGCAGATGCACGCGTGTACACCAGGGTACAGGATCAAACAGCAAAGAACGTGCTCTGTCCACGCTGCTGTGCTGAAGAATGGAGCCGACCCCGTCTATAGCACCATATACTCATGTAGAAAGGGGCGATCTTCACCAGACAAGACCTTGACCGCTATAGTAGGCGTCATCCTCCCCCAGACTGTGCCGTGTCCAAACAATATTGTTTCCATTACAGCTAAATACATTGTATCATAAATGAAAACACACGGACTCTTTTCCTTAAATATTGAGGATGTTTTTATTCATATCAGTTCTAAGCATTCATAGATGTAGGTGTGAAAGACCCCAAATATGTCCAGCACCAGAGGAACAATACCCATCCACCGCCCCATCGTATAACATTGCGCCAAGTGCGACCCAACAAAACATCCGCCAGCATTCATCCCAGAGTGCGCCCGTGTCAGCCAATCACACGGCTGCTCCTCCTGTACATCAACTTCTCTAACTTTGGATTCACTAAAGATGTGATTGGAGACTAGTGATGCACTATGAGTAGCGAGATATTCGGGTTCAGTATTCGAGTCCCCATTGACTTGCATTGGAATCATCAATCAGTATTTGGTTAGAGATCTCGGAATCCGCTATCCCCCTCCTCGCTCATCAATATTAGAGATCTTTAATGAGAACCTGTCACATGTACAAATGCTATTAATGTGCAGATACGGGGTGAATAGTGCTCTGAACCCCCCCGGTGCCGGCACATTGAATAGTGGGGCCTGGATGATATACCCTTAATCCTCCCAGTGTTCTGGCTGCAGTCACGGGGGCGGAGCCAGTGCAGGTATAGTCACTGCTCAGTCTATAGATAGCGGCTGTAATCGCTCCCCCCCCCCGCACTGAGTGACAGCAGGTCCTAATCCTGAGCGGCTGTCAGTCACTGATTGAGGATTGGTGACAGATTTCATCAAAAGGGATCCTGCCACCAAGTTTTAGCTATGTAATCTGAGAAGAGTGTTACGTTGATGCAGAGAGCCTGATTCCAGCGATGTGTCACTTATTGGTCTGCATGTTGTCATTTTGATACATTCATTGTTTTCTTTGCTGTAGATCTAGCAGTTCTCGGAATGCTGAGCTGTGTATAACCCCTCCCACACCACTGAATGACAGCTTTGTATATATAACCTCACCCACACCACTGATTGGCAGCTTTCTCTGTATAACTCCACCCACACCACTGATAGGCAGCTTTGTATAACCCTGACCCACACCACTGATTGGCAGCTATCTCAGTATAACCCCACCCACACCACTGATTGGCAGCTTTCTGTGCATAACCCTGCCCACACCACTGATTGGCAGCTTTCTCAGTATAACCCTGCCCACACCACTGATTTGAAACATCCTGTGTATAATTCCACTCACACCACTGATCTTGTGTACACTGTACATTGACAGAAAGCTGCCAATCAGTGGTGTGGGTGGGGTTGACTAGAAGCCACGAGACACCTAGTCCTGTAGTGTAGGTCGGCTGTACGCAGATTATGATCGCGCTGATTGGATGCAACCAGCGTCATCTCTTTTATCCTTCATGTCTCTAAAGTGAATGGAAGGAAAAGGAGGTCACGTGGGAGAAGGGGAAAGGGGATCCCTGCACAGAGGAAGATATCAGAAGTCTCCAAGAGACAAACCGGCCCCGTGCATGCAACTGTCACAATCACCAGTCTGGCCCTTTCTATAGTGATAAGCTCCTGATGATAAAACAATGATTATTTTAACCTGGAACATTTTCTTTGTTTACAACAATTTATTAATCCTTTTGCATTTTATAGTTTAATTTGCACCCGATGATCGTGTTCTCGTCATGGTGATAGGACATTATGGGGTCATTTCTTCTCATCCTTCCATAGAGTAACTCTGTCTCCTGGTTGAGAGCGGTGGAACCATTCAAACCATGACCCGTCGTACACCGCGGTATCCTCCTTACCCAAAATATAAGAGGCCATCACCAGCTGGCAGGCCGTGACTCCGCGCCGACACGTAATAGTCAATGGCTTGGTCAGATCGATTCCCTTTTCTTTAAAAAGTTGCTTCATTTCTTCCGGGGATTTCTCAAATCCTTCTTCAGTCAAGAACCTTGTAAATGGGAGATTCAAGGATCCAGGAATGTGACCGGGGAAGATCACTGTAAGCATAAAGAGGGAGTGAGATTACACTGGAGAACTAAGCAACCCATCATTGACATCAGGGGTAACAGGCTGGAGACTACATGTAATAGCCCCTGACATACGGTGACCAAAGAGATCTCCCACTACTAATCTGATCTCCTTTCTTTTGTCCTAACTCTTCCTAATTAACACTTTCCTTATATACTTCCGCGGTCTACTCTGCTCCTGTAATCTCATCTCTCAGGCGCTAAAATACCTTTGTTGTGGTTGTAGCTTTCATCCTTCCAGTCTGGAGACCGGAATTGGACCAACTGAGCAGGGAACAGAGGAGAGTGAGGAGTGATCTGAGCATGCCCAGACTGCTATCACTCACAGAGAGGAAGCCCCACCCCCACCAGTGACATGCCCCGCCCACCACCACTGACGTGTCCCGCTCAGTTGGTCCGAATCTGGTCTCCAGAAAGGATCAAAACTACTGAACACCAACAATAAGGGTCATTTTGAGTCTCTAAAATATAAGATTACAGGAGCAGAGTAGGTAGAGGAAGTACAGGAGCCTCTCAATGAATTAGAAGATCATCAAAAAGTGACTTTATTCCAGTAATTCAATCCATAAAGTGACCACATCTATTATATAGAGTCATTACACACAGAGGGAGCTATGTCATGGGTTTATTTATGTTAATGTTGATGATTAATGAAACCCCAAAAGGTCATTATCTCAGAAAATTAAAGTAGGAAGGATGAAGGGATAAACACTGCGCTGCCGTATTCCACCATACATCAAAAGGTGAATATAATATTGATTTATTAGTCAGCACATTTCAGGCCTCCCTGAAACATGACAACATGATATTGATTTGTCCTGAGGAAGGGGCCAGGACTAATAAATCAATACTATATTCACCCTTTGATGTCTGGTGGAATACAGCAGCGTGGTGTTTAACCCTTCATCCCCCCTACTCTATATGCACCACGCTGGGGACTGCAGCAGCCGTGATCTGCTTCTATAGTGGTTGTGACTCTCACAACCACACAAGGTGAAGCCTCTGATACCTATTTAGGTCATATTTTATCTCTTGAACCCTTCATCCTCCCTACTTTAATTTTCTGAGATAATAATGACCTTTGGGTTTTCATTAATCATCAACATTAACAGAAATAAACACATGAAATAGATCCCTCTGTGTGTAATGACTCTATATAATAGATGTGGTCACTTTATGGATTGAATTACTGATATAAAGTCACTTGTTGATGATCTTCTCATTCATTCAGATGCTCCTGTATCTGAGACTAGCAAAAACATTTTGCACTCTACATATATATATATATATTATACACCTGCAGCTCTTTCCTTCTGCATAACTAACATCATTATTAGGGCGTATTCAGCCATCTACTTGCACAATAATGGCTCAGCCATGTGTATTCATGACATGATACCTAGTATGGACAGGTCGTCTATGGTAAAGCAGAGCGGGAGTCCGGCCCCTGACAGCACGGACTGAACACTGAGGATTGAGAACCTCCGGGGCCGGACATTGTCACATTGTACAGGAAATATTGTCAGGAATCTTACACCGATGTCCTTAACAAGTTCATGAAAAAATTGTGACTACAAAGAGTTAATCACAAACCTCAGGGTGCGGTAAATCCACATCATTAACCCTGGAGCCGCCCTGGAGCTTATACAAGTGTCAAATACCGAAAATGTGGATCAGAGAAGTCACCGCGAGAAAACACTCAAGAGATGTAAACAATCATCACAATAAGCAAATTCCATCATATTTATTATTAATCAGCTTCAGCTCAATCTCGAGCCGGGGAAACTTGATGGATAAACGCTCCGCAGGGAGATCCATCATGCACAGTCTAGATAGGTCCAACAGGGGCTTCTCTAACCCTAGATAGCTCCACCAGGGGCTTCTCCAAGCCTAGACAGCTCCACCAGGGGCTTCTCTAACCCTAGATAGCTCCACCAGGGGCTTCTTCAAGCCTAGATAGCTCCACCAGGGGCTTCTTCAAGCCTAGATAGCTCCACCAGGGGCTTCTTCAAGCCTAGATAGCTCCACCAGGGGCTTCTCCAAGCCTAGACAGCTCCACCAGTGTCTTCTTCAAGCCTAGATAGCTCCACCAGGGGCTTCTTCAAGCCTAGATAGCTCCACCAGGGGCTTCTCCAAGCCTAGATAGCTCCACCAGTGTCTTCTTCAAGCCTAGATAGCTCCACCAGGGGCTTCTCCAAGCCTAGACAGCTCCACCAGTGTCTTCTTCAAGACTAGATAGCTCCACCAGGGGCTTCTCTAACCCTATATAGCTCCACCACTGATTCAGGGTTTCAGCATCTAAAGCTGCTGAAAGAAGCAAAATAAAATAGAACAAGTGCATGGCGTCGCCATTGTGACATGATGAGCACAGCATCGTCATTGTGACATGATGAGCACAGCATCGTCATTGTGACATGATGAGCACGGCGTCGTCATTGTGACATGATGAGCACAGCATCGTCATTGTGACATGATGAGCACGACGTCGTCATTGTGACATGAGGCGCACGGCGTCGTCATTGTGACATGAGGCGCACGGCGTCGTCATTGTGACATGCTGCGCACGGCGTCGTCATTGTGACATGATGAGCACGACGTCGTCATTGTGACATGATGAGCACGACGTCGTCATTGTGACATGATGAGCACGACGTCGTCATTGTGACATGGTGCGCACGGCGTCGTCATTGTGACATGCTGCGCACGGCGTCGTCATTGTGACATGCTGCGCACGGCGTCGTCATTGTGACATGCTGCGCACGGCGTCGTCATTGTGACATGCTGCGCACGGCGTCGTCATTGTGACATGCTGCGCACGGCGTCGTCATTGTGACATGCTGCGCACGGCGTCGTCATTGTGACATGAGGCGCACGGCATCGTCATTGTGACATGAGGCGCACGGCATCGTCATTGTGACATGCTGCGCACGGCGTCGTCATTGTGACATGAGGCGCACGGCATCGTCATTGTGACATGCTGCGCACGGCATCGTCATTGTGACATGCTGCGCACGGCATCGTCATTGTGACATGCTGCGCACGGCATCGTCATTGTGACATGCTGCGCACGGCATCGTCATTGTGACATGCTGCGCACGGCATCGCCATTGTGACATGCTGCGCACGGCATCGCCATTGTGACATGCTGCGCACGGCATCGCCATTGTGACATGCTGCGCACGGCACCGTCACTGTGACATGAGGCGCGCAGCATCGTCACTGTGACATGAGGCGCACGGCATCGCCACTGTGACATGAGGCGCACGGCATCGCCACTGTGACATGAGGCGCACGGCATCGCCACTGTGACATGATGCGCACGGCATCGCCACTGTGACATGATGCGCACGGCATCGCCATTGTGACATGAGGCGCACGGCATCGCCATTGTGACATGAGGCGCACGGCACCGCCACTGTGACATGAGGCGCACGGCATCGCCATTGTGACATGAGGCGCACGGCACCGCCACTGTGACATGAGGCGCACGGCACCGCCACTGTGACATGAGGCGCACGGCACCGCCACTGTGACATGAGGCGCACGGCACCGCCACTGTGACATGTTGCGCACGGCACCGTCACTGTGACATGAGGCGCACGGCATCGCCATTGTGACATGAGGCGCACGGCACCGCCACTGTGACATGAGGCGCACGGCACCGCCACTGTGACATGAGGCGCACGGCACCGCCACTGTGACATGAGGCGCACGGCATCGCCACTGTGACATGAGGCGCACGGCACCGCCACTGTGACATGATGCGCACGGCATCGCCATTGTGACGTGATGCACACGGCATCATCATTGTGACATGATGAGCTCGGCATCGTCATTGTGACGTGATGAGCTCGGCATCGTCATTGTGACGTGATGCACACGGCATCATCATTGTGACATGATGAGCTCGGCATCGCCATTGTGACATGATGCGCACGACATCGCCACTGTGACATGATGCGCACGGCATCGTAAATGCGGCACTCAATCCTATCAGTGTAGGTGCAACGCTAAACACGAATCAGAAACGTCAAAATAAGCGTCCCTCTATTATGACTTACACTGAATATTATAATTGAGAAAAAGAGAGATTCTGAGCTTTGTAGATATGCATAAAAACTACTCATAATGGGCAGCATCAGAAACACCAGCAAAACCTCACCATCAGTAGCCATATACAAAACCAGCACTGCACTTAGCAGGCTGCAGTCAGACCCCCTTATGTAGAGCAGCCCAGGTGCAGGCAGATATAATCACCTCTACCTATAACACATGTGGGAGGTGACTTACTATTGGGTTTGCATAGGACGCTATTCACACTGATACACATGATGCAGAGTGTCCGATAGCTACCCATTGGATGCACTAGTGGTGCGGATGTATCGTGCTGGGCGGCCCGTTTGGTCAGGTGGCAGGGCCAATGGGTAGCTACCAGACACTCCGCATCATGTGTATTAGGCCGGTTTCACACATCCGTGTCACCACGGACGTGTGAAACATGGCATTTTGGGGGTGGGGCATGCACACGTGTCACAGACGTGTGCCATCTGTGTGCTATCCTTGGGGCCGTGGATAGCACACGGACAGCCTGTCACCCGCATACTCACCTCCCTCCAGCGCCGCTGCTCCTCTCTCTTCCAGGCCACTCTTGGGCTCAGTGAAGTGAATGTTCATGAGTCTAATGAGCGGCACCAGAAGTGAGAGGAGCAGACACCGCTCGAGTGAGGCGAGTATAACATTTTTTATTTTCAGGTTTTTCACTTTTGTCCATGGTCCGTGCACACAGATGTCAGTGTGAACATCCATGTGCAGGACGTTTGGACGTAAATGCGGTCCGTGACTCCGCATAAAAACAGACAAGTCGCCGTGTGGAGCTCACTGACACGCATGTGCTTCACATGGAGACACGGTCCGTGCGGAAACACGGACGTCTGCATGGGTCCATAGGGGATCGTGTGTCCCCGTATATCCGTGCCTCCGGCATGTCGGCATGGACCGCACACATGTGTGAAACCGGCCTAAGATACAGGCAGAAAACAGAAGTTAGGACCCAGTTACGAGATACGCCTCAACGTGGCAACTGGGCGGTTTATTGATATGGAGATCCATAAAGCTGAGAATCTCTTTTCCTTAGATAATATTTGCAATTTAAGTCATAATAAAGTGCGGCTTATTTTGACGGCTCAGCATTGTCGTTGTGACATTGCTGTGTAATATGGCCATTTTGTGGAATCTGCCTATATAAAGACGGTGCTATGTGCACACACCCTGAAAGAGTTTTTAATGTGGATTTTGGAGGTAAGTATGAGCACAAAACATATGGAAAATAACCTCAGTGTGAACCTATCCTTAGGGTGCATTCACACGCGGAGTCTGTGCTGCAGAACTTTGACTTCCCAAATCTGCACCTACTGTCAGAAATACGCACCAACACCTTCCCCGTCCACATGGGGCAATTAGGAGACGCGTTTGGTGCAGATTTTATGTTTTGTGCCCGTTTCAATAAAGTTTGGATACACTGGCCCAGGGGCGGGCACTGACAGCTCAGGGCCCCTGTGTAAGGAATATTGCCAGTGACCCCCCCCTATACTTTTATGGCAGCAAAGCTACAGATATAATAATAATAACAACACATATATACTACAAAACCCAACACTCCATGTGTGCCCACACCGCACCCACCCTGGGGCGCACATGGGATTTTGGGGACAGACACCCACCCTCATTATTTCTCGACTAGCAGGGGGCCCCCTCCAATTCTGGGGCCCCGGTTCAGTGATTCGATACATCCTCTTCTGCTTTGGCCAAAACAAAGGAGTAAAAAAAAAAAAGATGTCAAATCCTGCTCCTCCCTTCAACAATTTGTGCAGATTTTAATGCAAATTGGCACAAAATAATTAACACATGCGAATTGTGTGAACACTGCGGTGTCTCTGCTGCTCATTGAGCTAACATGAGGGTCTATGGGGGAAAAACGCGATAAAACACGCAGCAAGAATTGACGCTGCAGATTTACCTGCAATCAAACATTGCAGCGGATGCATCATATTGACAGGACGTCACAATCACATAGACTTGGCTGGGAAACCGCACTGCTGCAAACTTAGTGCGGCAAAATACACATTGTGTGAACAGACCCTTAGGGGTTAATCCTGTATTGCAGCTTTACACATAGTTAGAAGTTCTATACAGCTTAGTAATGTTTCTAAACTTTCTGTTAATTGAGCAACACACAGGGGTGTAACTACAACAGGTGCAGGGGCTGCACCCGGGCCCGGAGCGCAGGGGGGGCCCAAACGTCCCTTTGACTTATAGAAAAAGACTAATACTATTAAAGATTTGCAATACTTGGAGCTTTTGCATCGGGGCCCCTGAGCGTCACGTTACGCCTCTGGCAGCACAGATAAGCTTCATATATCTAGCGCCCTGGAATAACCTCATTAAAGGGCCGGCGCCCGTTTAGGCTTCCTTTCCTACATTGGCTCATATTGTCCTCCGTCTCACCGTCTCCAGGTTCCGGCTCGGTCCCCAGGTATCGCCCTTCCGGACGGGAGTCTACCAGCTGGAATTCCTTGGTGTTCCTGTTCCTCTGAATGTCCTCATATGACTTCACCAGAGAAGGGTTCAGCACGGCCCGGAAAGCCTCCGGTTTGGGCTTCTCCACCACCGACGTGACGGGAAGACCTTGCGATACCCAGTTTCTGAAGCCGCCGTCCAGGACAGACACCTTGCTGTGCCCGAACACTCTGAACATCCACCAGGCCCTGGCGGAGTAGTACACCCCCAATTGGTCGGCGTCGTATATGACCACGTGGGTGTCGTTGTTTATGCCGAGGTCGCCCACGTATTTGGAGAAGGAGGACTCGCTGGGGATCATCACTTCGTATGGAGACGTCAGGTCTTTGCATTCATCGATGTCAAAGTATAAAGCCCCCGGTATATGTTTCTCTTGGTATTCCTTGCGTCCATCTCGGATAGGGGGGTAGTAGAAGGAGGCGTCCAGGACGCGGAGGGCGGCTCCGGGCTTGCTGGACGTCAGGGCCTCAGACAGCCACTTTATGGAGACCAGAGCTCGGGAGAGGAGCGGAGCAGACATCCTGCACAGTCGCTCTGCAGCCTGGCACTGACTCACAGGGAGATTATAGGAGTTAGAGCAAAGTGCACTTGGACGACTGTCAGGAGGCTGAACGCAGCGATTGTCTAACAACTCCTCCATTTAATGTCGAAACCACTTCACAAACACCGCTGCACACCCTCTAGAATTTGTTATTATGTTGCTCTATTAACCAATTAAGCTTTGGTTTATAATTTTAACCTCTTAGGGTATCGTTACACATCGCAACATTGCCTGCAATGTCACTGGCAACTTACTGATTGCAGTGAAATCATGGACACATTGTTACATTTGTACACAGCAACAAGATAGAACAATGTGTCCATGATTTCACTGCAACCAGAGATCTGTTCAGAAGTTGGACACAGATATCTGTGTGTGAAGTGGCCTTAAAGGTACCTTTAAAGTGGAACTCCTGGGAAATAATAATAATAATAATATTTATTCATTTATATATCGCTATTAATTCCATAGCACTTTACATACATGAGTAAATACACTTTTTAGTACAGTCTCTGCCTTCCTACATGATGAAGCAGAGCCGTACACTGCAGTCCTAGGATCTATAGATCACTTATAAATCAATAAAATCATATCTGCTCCTCAGCTGTCACCCCTCCTTCAGGGACAGAGACATTCAGGCCTGCATAGTAGTGATGGGCGAATCCTAAATTACTCGGAATCGCTTGACTCTAGCGAGTCCGAGCACAGGACTCGCTACTCGTTGCGAGTCTAGCGAGTCCAATGTTAATGAATGGGGAAGCGAGTAATAGCGAGTAGTGTGAGATTTACAAATCGCAGATGTGTCTCGGAAGCTTCAGCCTGAAGCAATCCTAGTTTTGTCATTTATTTGCATTGGACTCGTTTACTTTGTAAGTAATCGCTGGGAAACTCGCACAGATAAGAGTCCTGTCTGCTCTGTGTGCTGGCTGCCGCAGCTCCAGGGTCCTAGAGCCCGCCTGCTGCCTGATGTAGCAGAGCTGAGATTGTTCTCAGTCTGCTCATTCCCTGTGTACAGACATGAATGTCTGTGCACAGAGATGATGTAGCAGAGCTGAGATTGTTCTCAGTCTGCTCATTCAAAACGCGATGTCCTCTCTGCTACATCCCCTGTGCATAGATGTCTATGCACAGGGGATGTAGCAGAGAGGACATCGCGTTTTGGATTGCGTCGGACGGAAGAGGATTTTTTTAATTAAAGATGGAGTCCCTAATGGCTTTTTTTTTTATTTCTAATAAAAAATTTTCTTTGTGTTGTGTTTTTTTTAAAACAATTTAATAGAAATTCATGGCGGTCATGTCTAATATTGGCGTGACCGCCATAAATTTCGGGCTTAGGGCCAGCTGATAATACAAAGCTGGCCCTAACCTCTTTATTACCCAGCGTGCCACCGCTACCAGGGCTGCTGGAAGAGCGGGGTTCAGCGCCAGAGGATGGCGCTTCAATGAACGCGCCATCTTCTGGGGCGGCTGCGGGCTGCAATTTGCAGCGGGGGGTGCCCAGAAAGCTTGGGCATCCCTGCGCTGCGGATTCCAGCCCCCAGCTGCTTAGCTGTACCTGGCTACACATAGAAATTGCGCGGAGCCCCACGCATTTTTTTAAAATTATTTCATAAAATTCTGAGATTCTGACTCTGAGACTCTGACTCTGAAATTCATGAAATAATAAAAAAAAATGCGTGGGGCTCCGCGCAATTTCTATGTCTAGCCAGGTACAGCTAAGCAGCTGGGGGCTGGAATCCGCAGCGCAGGGATGCCCAAGCTTTCTGGGCACCCCCCGCTGCAAATTGCAGCCCGCAGCCGCCCCAGAAGATGGCGCGTTCATTGAAGCGCCATCCTCTGGCGCTGAACCCCGCTCTTCCAGCGGCCCTGGTGGCGGTAGCACGCTGGGTAATAAAGGGGTTAATACCAGCTTTGTTATACAAGCTGGTATTAAGCCCGAGATTCTTAATGTCAGGCCACGTTTGACCCAGCCACTAAGAATCTCCAATAAAGGGTTAAAAAAACACAACACAGAGAAAAAATTTTATTTGAAATAAAAAAAAAAGCCATTAGGGACTCCATCTTTAATTAAAAAAATCCTCTTCCGTCCGACGTAGTCCAAAACGCAATGTCCTCTCTGCTACATCCCCTGTGCATAGATATAGATGTCTATGCACAGGGAATGAGCAGACTGAGAACAATCTCAGCACTGCTACATCATCTCTGTGAGCAGGCGGGCTCTAGGACCCTGGAGCTGCACAGAGAAGACAGCTGGACTCGGCTCGCAATGTAACAGCAGTTATTTGCGAGTTTCCCTGCTATCACTGGCACAGTAGCCGAGTCTAATGCAAACAATGGCAATCCTAGTTTTGTCAGCGTTTGCTATTGATTTGCATTGGACTCGTGCGAGTAATCACTGGGAAACTCGCAGAGTACCGAGTCCTGCGAGTCCCTTACTACTCGCCGAGTAACGAGTCCTAGCGAGTAGATTCGCCCATCCCTACTGCATAGTGCTAAAGATTCAAGGGACAGGAAGATACCAAGATGATATGGGGGAGGGGAGACCATGTCAGTGCTGAATCACTCAATGCAGTGCTTTGCCTCTGCTCCTAGCCTGATACATGGCAGCACACATTATGCACCATTATATCATTGTACAGCAGAGGATCACAGCGTGTATTTATATCTGCTTGGTGACATGATTGCTATTTAAAGGGAGAATACCCCTGTTCTTACATTAGATAAGATGGTATATCAGGGGCAGGATTGTAGTATGATCATGGGGCTAGCAGCCACATCCCTGCCACACCCTCTGTTCATACAGAAATATGAGGGGGTAGGAATGTAAGATGATCCTGGAGCCCCCAGGGGCATACATAGACAAGTACAATAATCATGAGCAATACAAGGCACAGACAAGTACGGAAGGAGAGAGGGCCCTGCCCACGGGGACTCACAGTCTACAAGGGAAGGGTGAGGATACAGTAGGTGAGGAGAGAGGACCCTGCCCACGAGGGCTCACAGTCTACAAGGGAAGGGTGAGGATACAGTAGGTGAGGAGAGAGGACCCTGCCCACGAGGGATCACAGTCTACAAGGGATGGGTGAGGATACAGTAGATGAGGGGAGAGGACCCTGCCCACAACGGCTCACAGTCTACAAGGGATAGGTGAGGATACAGTAGGTGAGGAGAGGGGACCCTGCCCACGAGGGATCACAGTCTACAAGGGATGGGTGAGGATACAATAGGTGAGGAGAGGGGACCCTGCCCACGAGGGATCACAGTCTACAAGGGATGGGTGAGGATACAATAGGTGAGGAAGGAGGACCCTGCCCACGAGGGCTCACAGTCTACAAGGGATGGGTGAGGATACAGTAGGTGAGGAAGGAGGACCCTGCCCACGAGGGCTCACAGTTTACAAGGGATGGGTGAGTATACAGTAGGTGAGGAAAGAGGACCCTGACCATGAGGGATCACAGTCTACAAGGGATGGATGAGGAAATGCTAGGAGAGGGTAGAGCGGTTCAGTCGACTGAGGGTCATTGCAGCTCGTAGCTTGTTGGGTCTTCAGGTTCCTTTTGAAGGTTTCCAGGGTAGGCGAGAGTCTGATGTGTTGGGGCAGAGAGTTCCAGAGTCTGGGGGAAGCACGGGAGAAATCTTGTATGCGGTTGTGGGAGAGAAGATAAGAGGGGAGTAGAGAAGGAGATCTTGAGAGTTTCGGAGGTTGCGTGTAGATAAGTTCTGAGAGACCATGTCACAGATGTATGGAGGAGACAGGTTGTAGACGGCTTTGTATGTCATAGTTGGGGGTTTTGAACTGGAGCTTCTGGACTATAGGAAGCCAGTGAAGGGTTTGGCAGAGAGGAGAGGCTGGGGAATAGCGGGGAGGCAGGTGGATTAGTCGGGCAGCAGAGTTTAGGATAGATTGGAGTGGTGCAAGAGTGTAAGAGGGGAAGCCAGAGAGTAGGAGGTTGCAATAGTCGAGGCGGGAGATGATTAGGGCGTGTTTGGTGTATTAGGGTGTTTTTACAGTTTCTTGGTCAAGGAATGTATGGATCAGGGAAATATTTCTGAGTTGGGGTCAGCAGGAGGTGGAGAGGGCTTGGATAAGCGGCTTGAAAGAGAGGGGAGAGTTGAGGATTACCCCAAAACACCGAGCATGCGGGACTGGGGAAAACGAGCAGCCATTAACTTTGATGGATTTGTCTGGTGGAGGGGGAGAGGGAGATGGGGAAAATGATGAATTCTGTTTTGTCCATGTTCAGTTTTAGAAATTGAGCAGAAAAGGTGACATAGTGACAGACATTGCGGGATTTTGGTTAGTAAGGAGGTGATGTCAGGCCCAGAGAGGGAGATCTGTGTGTCATCAGCGTAGTGATACTGAAGACCGTGGGATTCTATGAGTTGTCCTAGGCCGAAGATGTAGATATAGAAGAGTAGGGGTCCAAGAACCGAGCCTTGGGGGGCACCAACAGATAAGGGGCGAGATGAGGAGGTGGGGTGAGAGAGGGAGATGCTGAATATCCGGTCTATTAGATATGACGAGATCCAGGATAGTCTGCGGTGCCAAGAGATGAGAGAATCTGTAGCAGAAAAGAATGGTCCACAGTGTCAAAGGCAGAAGACAGGTCTAGGAGGAGGAGCACAGAGTAATATAGAAGGCAGAAGACAGGTCTAGGAGGGCGAGCACAGAGTAATATAGTAGGCAGAAGACAGGTCTAGGAGGAGGAGCACAGAGTAATATAGAAGGCAGAGGACAGGTCTAGGAGGAGGAGCACAGAGTAATATAGAAGGCAGAAGACAGGTCTAGGAGGGCGAGCACAGAGTAATATAGAAGGCAGAAGACAGGTCTAGGAGGAGGAGCACAGAGTAATATAGAAGGCAGAAGACAGGTCTAGGAGGAGGAGCACAGAGTAATATAGAAGGCAGAAGACAGGTCTAGGAGGAGGAGCACAGAGTAATATAGAAGGCAGAAGACAGGTCTAGGAGGAGGAGCACAGAGTAATATAGAAGGCAGAAGACAGGTCTAGGAGGGCGAGCACAGAGTAATATAGAAGGCAGAAGACAGGTCTAGGAGGAGGAGCACAGAGTAATATAGAAGGCAGAAGACAGGTCTAGGAGGGCGAGCACAGAGTAATATAGAAGGCAGAAGACAGGTCTAGGAGGAGGAGCACAGAGTAATATAGAAGGCAGAGACAGGTCTAGGAGGGGAGCACAGAGTAATATAGAAGGCAGAGGACAGGTCTAGGAGGGGAGCACAGAGTAATATAGAAGGCAGAAGACAGGTCTAGGAGGGGAGCACAGAGTAATATAGAAGGCAGAAGACAGGTCTAGGAGGGGAGCACAGAGTAATATAGAAGGCAGAAGGACAGGTCTAGGAGGGGAGCACAGAGTAATATAGAAGGCAGAAGACAGGTCTAGGAGAGGAGCACAGAGTAATATAGAAGGCAGAAGACAGGTCTAGGAGGGGAGCACAGAGTAATATAGAAGGCAGAAGACAGGTCTAGGAGGCAGAGCACAGAGTAATATAGAAGGCAGAAGACAGGTCTAGGAGGGGAGCACAGAGTAATATAGAAGGCAGAAGACAGGTCTAGGAGGGGAGCACAGAGTAATATAGAAGGCAGAGGACAGGTCTAGGAGGGCGAGCACAGAGTAATATAGAAGGCAGAAGACAGGTCTATGAGCAAGACAGTCTAGGAGGGAGACAGAGTAATATAGAAGGCAGAAGACAGGTTCTAGGAGGGTGAGCACAGAGTAATATAGAAGGCAGAAGACAGGTCTAGGAGGGGAGCACAGATGTAAATAGAAGGCAGAAGGCAGGCTAGGAGAGGGCAGCACAGAGTATATAGAAGGAAGGGACAGGTCTAGGAGGAGGACAGAGTAATATAGAAGGCAGAAGACAGGTCTAGGAGGGGAGCACAGAGTATATAGAAGGCAGAAGACAGGTCGGAGGAGGGAGCACAGAGTAATATAGAAGGCAGAAGTACAGGTCTAGGAGAGAGGACAGAAGAGTAATATAGAAGGCAGAAGACAGGTCTAGGAGGGGAGCACAGAGTAATATAGAAGGCAGAAGACAGGTCTAGGAGGGCGAGCACAGAGTAATATAGAAGGCAGAAGACAGGTCTAGGAGGGGAGCACAGAGTAATATAGAAGGCAGAAGACAGGTCTAGGAGGGGAGCACAGAGTAATATGAAGGCAGAAGACAGGTCTAGGAGGGGAGCACAGAGTAATATAGAAGGCAGAAGACAGGTCTAGGAGGAGGAGCACAGAGTAATATAGAAGGCAGAAGACAGGTCTAGGAGGGTGAGCACAGAGTAATATAGAAGGCAGAAGACAGGTCTAGGAGGGGAGCACAGAGTAATATAGAAGCAGAGGACAGGTCTAGGAGGGGAGCACAGAGTAATATAGAAGGCAGAAGACAGGTCTAGGAGGGGAGCACAGAGTAATATAGAAGGCAGAGGACAGGTCTAGGAGGGGACAGAGTAATATAGAAGGCAGAAGACAGGTCTAGGAGGAGGACAGAGTAATATAGAAGGCAGAAGAAGGTCTAGGAGGGGAGCACAGAGTAATATAGAAGGCAGAAGACAGGTCTAGGAGGGGAGCACAGAGTAATATAGAAGGCAGAGACAGTTAGGAGGGGAGACAGAGTAATATAGAAGGCGAGACAGGTCTAGGAGGGAGACAGAGTAATATAGAAGGCAAAAGACAGGTCTAGGAGGGGAGCACAGAGTAATATAGAAGGCAGAAGACAGGTCTAGGAGGGGAGCACAGAGTAATATAGAAGGCAGAAGACAGGTCTAGGAGGGGGAGCACAGAGTAATATAGAAGGCAGAGACAGGTCTAGGAGGGGAGCACAGAGTAATATAGAAGGCAGAAGACAGGTCTAGGAGGGGAGCACAGAGTAATTAGAAGGCAGAAGACAGGTCTAGGAGGGGAGCACAGAGTAATATAGAAGGCAGAAGACAGGTCTAGGAGGGGAGCACAGAGTAATATAGAGCAGAGACAGGTCTAGGAGGAGACAGAGTTAGAAGGAAAGACAGGTCTAGGAGGGAGCACAGAGTAATATAGAAGGCAGAGACAGGTCTAGGAGGGGAGCAGAGTAAATAGAAGGCAGAAGACAGGTCTAGGAGGAGGACACAGAGTATATAGAAGGCAGAGACAGGGTCTAGAGGGGAGACAGAGTAATATAGAAGGCAGAAGACAGGTCTAGGAGGGGAGCACAGAGTAATATAGAAGGCAGAGACAGGTCTAGGAGGGGGAAACAGAGTAAATATAGAAGGCAGAAGACAGGTCTGGAGGGGGAGCACAGAGTAATATAGAAGGCAGAGACAGGTCTAGGAGGAGCACAGAGTAATATAGAAGGCAGAAGACAGGTCTAGGAGGGTGAGCACAGAGTAATATAGAAGGCAGAAGACAGGTCTAGGAGGGGAGCACAGAGTAATAGAAGGCAGAAGACAGGTCTAGGAGGGTGGAGCACAGAGTAATATAGAAGGCAGAAGACAGGTCTAGGAGGGGAGCACAGAGTAATAGAAGGCAGAAGAAGGTCTAGGAGGGGAGCACAGAGTAATATAGAAGGCAGAAGACAGGTCTAGGAGGTGAGACGAGTAATAAGAAGCAGAGACGGTCTAGGAGGGAGCACAGAGTATATAGAAGGCAGAGACAGGTTAGGAGGAGAGCACAGAGTAAATAGAAGGCAGAGACAGGTTAGGAGGGTGAGCACAGAGTAATTAGAAGGCAGAAGACAGGTCTAGGAGGGAGCACAGAGTAATATAGAAGGCAAAAGACAGGTCTAGGAGGCGAGCACAGAGTAATATAGAAGGCAGAGGACAGGTTAGGAGGGGACAGAGTAATATAGAGGCAGAAGACAGGTCTAGGAGGCGAGACAGAGTAATATAGAGAGCAGAAGGACAGGTCTAGGGAGGGAGCACAGAGTAATATAGAAGGCAGAAGACAGGTCTAGGAGGGGAGCACAGAGTAATATAGAAGGCAGAAGACAGGTCTAGGAGGGGAGCACAGAGTAATATAGAAGGCAGAAGACAGGTCTAGGAGGGGAGCACAGAGTAATATAGAAGGCAGAAGACAGGTCTAGGAGGGGAGCACAGAGTAATATAGAAGGCCAGAAGACAGGTCTAGGAGGCGGAGCACAGAGTAATATAGAAGGCAGAAGACAGGTCTAGGAGGGGAGCACAGAGTAATATAGAAGAGAGAAGACAGGTCTAGGAGGGTGAGCACAGAGTAATATAGAAGGCAGAAGACAGGTCTAGGAGGGTGAGCACAGAGTAATATAGAAGGCAGAAGACAGGTCTAGGAGGGGAGCACAGAGTAATATAGAAGGCAGAAGAACAGGTCTAGGAGGGGAGGCACAGAGTAATATAGAAGGCAGAAGACAGGTCTAGGAGGGGAGCACAGAGTAATATAGAAGGCAGAAGACAGGTCTAGGAGGAGGAGCACAGAGTAATATAGAAGGCAGAAGACAGGTCTAGGAGGGTGAGCACAGAGTAATATAGAAGGCAGAAGACAGGTCTAGGAGGGGAGCACAGAGTAATATAGAAGGCAGAAGACAGGTCTAGGAGGGGAGCACAGAGTAATATAGAAGGCAGAAGGACAGGTCTAGGAGGGGAGCACAGAGTAATATAGAAGGCAGAAGACAGGTCTAGGAGGGGAGCACAGAGTAATATAGAAGGCAGAAGACAGGTCTAGGAGGGGAGCACAGAGTAATATAAGAAGGCAGAAGACAGGTCTAGGAGGGGAGCACAGAGTAATATAGAAGGCAGAAGACAGGTCTAGGAGGGGAGCACAGAGTAATATAGAAGGCAGAAGACAGGTCTAGGAGGGAGCACAGAGAAATAAGAAAAGCAGAAAGTCTAGAGGACGGTATAAAGCGAGAGAGTAATAGAAGCAGAAGACAGTCTAGGAGAGACAGAGTAATAAAGGCAAACAGGCAGAGGACACAGAGTAATAAGCAAAACGGTCAGGAGGGCCGAGTAATAAGAAGCAGAAGACAGTAGGAGAGAGCACAGAGTAATAAGAGCAGAAAACAGGTCTAGAGGCAGCACAGAGAATATAGAAGGCAGAAGAAGTTAGAGGAGAGACAGGTAATATAGAGGAGAGACAGGTCTAGAGGGGAGCACAGGTATAGAAGGCGAAGACAGGATTAGAGGAGGAGACAGAGTATATAGAGGCAGCAACAAGTATAGAAGGAGGACACGAGAATATAGAAGGCAGAGAAGTCTAGGAGGCGAGACAGAGTTAGGAAGGGAGACAGGTTATAGGGGGCACAAGAGAATATAAGGCAGAAGAGTCTAGAGGACAAGAGTAATATAGAAGGCAGAGACAGTCTAGGGGGGAGCACAGATAGTAATAAAGATCGGAGGAAGCACAGGTTCTAGAGGAGGAGCACAGAGTAAATAGAGGCAGAAAAAGGGCAGAGACGGTTAGAAGGTAATAAGAAGCTAAAGACAGGCTAGGAGGCGAGCAGAGTAAAGTAAAAGGCAGAAGACAGGTCTAGGAGGGGAGCACAGAGTAAATAAAGAGAAAAGGCAGAAGACAGGTCTAGAGAAATGAGCAGCAGAGTAATTAGAAGGCAGAAGACAGGTTAAAAGGGTGAGCACAGAGATATAGAAGGCAGAAGACAGGTCTAGGAGGCAGAAGAGTTAATATAGGGAGCAGGAAGATAGTAAGGAGGAGCAGCACAGAGTAATAAAGAAGGCAGAAGACAGGTCTAGGAGGGAGCACAGAGTAATATAGAAGGCAGAAGACAGGTCTAGGGGAGGAGTAGCACAGAGTAATAAGAAGGCAGAGACAGAGTTTAGGAGGAAGAGTCAGGAGAGACAGTATAAAAGGCAGAAGAAGACAGGTCTAGGAAGTGGAAGCAGACAGAGTAATTAGGAGGGCAGAAGAAGGTCTAGAGGAGGAGGAGCACAGAGTAATATAGAAGGCAGAAGACAGGTCTAGGAGGGGAGCACAGAGAATAAAAAGTAAGAAGGCAGGAAGACAGGTCTAGAGGCAGAGGACAGAAGTAATATAGAGAGCCAGAATACAGGTCTAGGAGGGGAGCACAGAGTAATATAGAAGGCAGAAGACAGGTCTAGGAGGGGAGCACAGAGTAATAAGAAGGCAGAAGACAGGTCTAGGAGGAGAGCACAGAGTAAATATAAGAAGGCAGAAGACAGTCTAGGAGGGTGAGCACAGAGTAATATAGAAGGCAGAAGACAGGTCTAGGAGGGGAGCACAGAGTATAATATAGAAGGCAAGAAGACAGGTCTAGGAGGAGGAGAGACAGAGTAATATAGAAGGCAAGGAAGGTCTAGGAAGAGGAGGACAGAGTAATATAGAAGGCAGAAGACAGGTTAGGAGGAGAGCACAGAGTAATATAGAAGGCAGAAGACAGGTCTAGAGGGCGAGCACAGAGTAATATAGAAGGCAGAAGACAGGTCTAGGAGGGCGAGCACAGAGTAATATAGAAGGCAGAAGACAGGTCTAGGAGGGTGAGCACAGAGTAATATAAAAGGCAGAAGACAGGTCTAGGAGGGTGAGCACAGAGTAATGTAGAAGGCAGAAGACAGGTCTAGGAGGGCGAGCACAGAGTAATATAGAAGGCAGAAGACAGGTCTAGGAGGAGGAGGACAGAGTAATATAGAAGGCAGAGGACAGGTCTAGGAAGAGGAGGACAGAGTAATATAGAAGGCAGAAGACAGGTCTAGGAGGAGGAGGACAGAGTAATATAGAAGGCAGAGGACAGGTCTAGGAGGAGGAGGACAGAGTAATATAGAAGGCAGAAGACAGGTCTAGGAGGAGGACAGAGTAGTGTCGCTTGCTCTTGGCGGTTAGTAGGTCTTTGGTAATTTTAGTTAGGGCAGTTTCAGTTGAGTGATACTGTCAGAAGCCAGATTGTAAGCGGTCAAAGAGGGAGACAGGAGGAGAGGAGGGAGGACAGTTCAAGATGGACATGCTGTTCCAGCTCTTTTGAGGCATAAGGCATAAGATAGCTAGAAACGGAGGATGGGTCGAGGGAGGGCTTTTTGAGGATAGGTGTGATGGAGGCATGTTTGAAGGATGAGGGGAAGACACCATTTGTAAGTGAAAGGTTGAAGAGATGTGTTAGGGTTGGGATGAAGACTGTGGTGAGGTTGGGGATGAGGTGGGATGGGAGCAGGTCAAGCGTGCAAGTGGTGAGATGTGATGTTGCCAGAAGGGAGGAGAGCTGGTATTCTGTCATGGTGGAGAAACAGATTTTGGAAAACAGGGCTGAGCAGTTGTGAGGAGGAGCGTATGGGGCAGCGGGCCAAAGCTTTTTCTGATGTTATCACTCTTCTGCTTAAATAAACAGGCAATGTTTTCAGCAGAAATGAGAGTAGAGGGAGGATGTGCTGGGGGACGGAGGAGAGAATTGAAAGTATTGAAAAGCTGTTTGGGGTTGTGAGGCAAGGAGGATATGAAGGATGAGAAGTTTGTTTTGCGGCGGTGAGCGTGGACTTGAAGTTAGCGAGGGACTGCTTGTATGTGACAAAGTGCTGGGCAGAATGGGATCTCTTCCATCTCCGCTCATCTACCCTGGAGGCCCGTCTCAGTTCTTTGGTCAGGCTGCTCAGCCAGGGTTGTCTATTGATTGTATATGTTTTGCTGTGCATGAGGGGGGCGGCCGAATCGCGTGCTGCTAGTATTGTAGTGTTATATAAAGTGTCAGCAGCTACGTAGATTTTTTTTTTGTGGCAATAAATTCCCTTCAAAGGGCCCATCATCATCATCATCATCATCATCATCATCATCCACATATCGGAAAGTGACAGCTTCGTTTCCATTCACATAATAGAGACGATTCGCTGAAGATTCAGACACATAAAATATCACAATAAACACAGCAGCTGTGTATAAACACCAACATCGAATACAAGTGTTTGTAAGGTCACATAGTTCAGGGTCTCTGTCTTTAGTTCTGCAAAGAGACACAAGATTAGTTGCATTGTCTACAAGGTTAAATATTTGGGATAAAGTAAATTCTGTCCAATCTCCAGAACTGCAGAATAAAGATTATTACACAACTTTTATTTCTCCAGATACAAAACCAAAAGTGACGAGGAGCTGAGCTCACACAAGCGTTAAGAAAAAATCGCCCAATTTTCTTCCAGAAAAAAGCACAAGATTCATCATCAGTATTGTCATCCATGTGGCATTTGTGCTGCTGCGTATAAAATTTACAAGACCAAAAACTATCCCCCCCCCCCATACCTTCACCCCACCAGCATTTGTACATATGTAATGAGGTGTGCAATTCTGATTGTATCATAGAAATGGATATAGAAATGAATTGTGGACAGTCTGCTACTGCCCCTTGTGGACAATTGCTGAAATGACTGCAGAGAGGAAAAAAAACAGCATTGATTGCTGCTCCCCTCCCCCAACAGCCATGTGCTGAGGAGGAGAGAGGGCGGGAGATTAGTACAGACACAGAGTTGAACAAGAGAACATCTGCCTGTGGATGTCTGTTTAAAGTGGACTACTTTGCAACACCTTGCCGGAAAAATCACCCCGCAGAGGCCCCTGTGACTGATCCTGGGCCACTGGACTTTGGTGCTGTGACTCTGGCCGCTCTGCAAAACCTTGCCCGCCGAGCACCCGGATTACCTGTGCAGGGGCCGTGACCGACATAAGGGAGACTTCTGTGCTGTTGTGATCTCCCTTCTGCTGTTGCTCTGTGTGCCCTGAGACTGGGAGAGACAGACTGTTACCTGCAGAAGGAGACCAAAGAAGAAGAGTGAGGAGATCCCCAGGCCTGCTACGTGGGAGCGACATCTTCTTCTGTGATAAGACTGGTACGTGATTTTAGGGAAAGTTAGGGAAAGATACCTTCATTGTTGTGTTTTCTTTTCTTGCTGCGTACCCGGCAGAAGTGAAGATCCAGAGACTCTAATATATACATGTGTGCAGCTAGATCAGTTGACTGTGTTATAGACATGTTTTACAGTAAAGAAATGTTACCACCGGTCGCTACATCTGGCGTAGTCGGCAGGATGTGTGATCAACAGAATCTCCTCCCGGTAGTACCTTATAACCAGACTTATACTACGGCCTGCAGGTCCATATCCGGTGCCAGCAGTCCGAACAGTGACACGGAGGAATTGAAGCAGATAGTAGCAGAGTTGCAGAAACAGATACTGCAGCTACAGCTCAGGCTAGACCAACAGGCGGACAGGCAAGCGAGACAGCAACCCAGTCGGCCTATGGGAAGGTGCTGGACATGCGGCGACCCCCGCCATAGGGCAAACCGTTGTCCGAATCCTCCACCCGTGGTCCGATATACTAGAACCAGCAAGTCGTGCCCCACAACAGCCGCCACCTTTAAACTAGACGCCCCAGCCAAAGCGGCTCGCTCGGCAGGGGAGATCAGGGAAAAGGGTGTGAAGAGACAGAGCCAGACCGATAAGCAAGTGCTGGCCACTCGGGTCCAGGGGACGGTGAAGTGGTTTAATGTCCGCGATGGGTATGGCTTCATCAACAGGAATGACACAAAGGATGACGTGTTTGTACATCAGACTGCCATAAAGCGTAACAATCCTCGTAAATGCCTCCGCAGCGTTGGTGATGGGGAGGTGGTACAGTTTGATGTTGTGAAGGGAGAGAAGGGTACAGAGGCCGCCGACGTCACCGGTCCTGGGGGTGTTCCCGTTAAAGGAAGCAGATTTGCCCCCAACCGGCGCCGCTACCGCCGGCGATCCTACTCTCCCCGGGTAGAAACTGTGACTGAGTTTATTGGAGATATTGTGAGCCCTGAACAAGGGAGCGAAGGTGAACGGGGGGATGACGGTTTCCCCCAACAGAGGTCCCTACTCCGCCGGAGATCAATCCCTGTGATATCAACGGCCATCACTGCCTTGGAGCCGATGGTTGTTGACAGGGACTGTCAACCTTTAAGTGGGGGGGTATGTAATGAGGTGTGCAATTCTGATTGTATCATAGAAATGGATATAGAAATGAATTGTGCACAGTCTGCTACTGCCCCTTGTGGACAATTGCTGAAATGACTGCAGAGAGGAAAAAAAACAGCATTGATTGCTGCTCCCCTCCCCCAACAGCCATGTGCTGAGGAGGAGAGAGGGCGGGAGATTAGTACAGACACAGAGTTGAACAAGAGAACATCTGCCTGTGGATGTCTGTTTAAAGTGGACTACTTTGCAACACCTTGCCGGAAAAATCACCCCGCAGAGGCCCCTGTGACTGATCCTGGGCCACTGGACTTTGGTGCTGTGACTCTGGCCGCTCTGCAAAACCTTGCCCGCCGAGCACCCGGATTACCTGTGCAGGGGCCGTGACCGACATAAGGGAGACTTCTGTGCTGTTGTGATCTCCCTTCTGCTGTTGCTCTGTGTGCCCTGAGACTGGGAGAGACAGACTGTTACCTGCAGAAGGAGACCAAAGAAGAAGAGTGAGGAGATCCCCAGGCCTGCTACGTGGGAGCGACATCTTCTTCTGTGATAAGACTGGTACGTGATTTTAGGGAAAGTTAGGGAAAGATACCTTCATTGTTGTGTTTTCTTTTCTTGCTGCGTACCCGGCAGAAGTGAAGATCCAGAGACTCTAATATATACATGTGTGCAGCTAGATCAGTTGACTGTGTTATAGACATGTTTTACAGTAAAGAAATGTTACCACCGGTCGCTACACATTGATTACTAAACAAGACGAGGCTGATTCTATCACATTTCTATCATGTGTGCGATTATATATTAATCCAACTATTTCCGCTACTAATGACAAACAATGCCGCCGAGGAGGGCGGGGAGAGACGCTGCTGTTAGGGGGGACCGTGGCTTGGCAGGTGCTGCTGCTCACACTCCCTCTGTGCAATCTCACTCCTATACACGTTATCCCCTCTTGTGCTGTCTCTCACCGCTGTGCACTCTCCCCTTGTGCTGCCTCTTATCCATGTGCACTCTTTCCCCTTGTGCTGCCTCTCATCCCTGTGCACTCTTTCCCCTTGTGCTGCCTCTCACCTCTGTGCACTCTTTCCTCTTGTGCTGTCTATCACCGCTGTGCACTCTCCCCTTGTGCTGCCTCTTATGCCTGTGCACTCTTTCCCTTGTGCTGTGTCTCACCCCTGTGCACTCTTTCCTCTTGTGCGGTCTCTCACCGCTTTGCACTTTCCCCTTGTGTTGCCTCTTATCCCTGTGCACTTTTTTTTCCTTGTGCTGTCTCTCATCCCTGTGCACTCTTTCCCCTCCCTTGTGCTGTCTCTCTTCCCTGTCTGCTCTCTCCCCTCTTGTCCTGCCTCTCCTCTGTGCTCTAGTCTCCCTTTGTGCTCTCTCTCTCCCATGTGCTGTATCTCACCCTCCTCTGCTGTCTATCATTCTGAGTATTCCCTGTCTTGTTTAGAGTCTTAATCACATTACAGGTTACCATCTGCAGCCTGGATGTGTCTACACGTCTTGATGAACCTCTGCTGACATTTCCTGACTTTCCTTTCACTCCAAATGCTGCAAATCATCCCCTGTAGTGCCTTGATCGCCGAGGCAGCGTTCCCAGGTCTGGGGGCCTGAAAACCATCCAACCTGTCTGCCTATCCCTGGATATAAGGAGGGTGTGAGGAGGATAAGGAGGAGACCAGTAAGATAGATCCTTTGTGGGATCCTGATGCTAAGGCCAGCACCCCAGAGAGACTTGGAGAAAACCCCAATTACCCAGGAAGATCCTGCCGGAGGAGCCCTATATAGCGAATAAGTATCTGGAGCACACTGCCATATCGACCTCTAAGCGGAGGATTGTGACTCTCATCTCCTGGGACTTTTATCCCATTACTGGACTGTATCCGTGTTCCTGGACTATTGTTCCCTGTGTCGTGTTTATGGATTTCTGTATCATTCTGTGTATTCCACATCTTGTCTGGAGTCTTAATGACATTATAGAAGGTGTGATAATCGAATCAGCTGTTACCATCTGCAGCCTGGATGTGTCCATGCCTCTTGGTGAGCCTCTGCTGACATTTCCTGACTGTCCATTCATGACCCCTCTGCTCTGGAAATCACCCCCTGTAGTGTCTTCATTGCCGTGGTGCTGTTCCCAGGTCTGGGGGGGCCATGGTGGGGCAGGAACACTGTTAGTCAAGACAGTCGTTGCACTCAGGGCAAATCAGGAGGTGATAAACAGTTGGGGGGGGGGAAGGAAGCTCAGCCCGGTCAGCTGAGTCCGGGTTGATGTGCGGTGGATAAGACCTCAGAGGATGTTATTTCAGGGTTCGGCATAGACCTTGTTCTAGCGGAGGGATATGTTGATGCTTCGGCATATCTAGACACTTTGGATAATTGAAGCTTACACATTTATGGGAAATTTGAGAAAAGTCTTTTTTTGTTCCCTTGAGCACAAAGTAGAGTCCCTACAGACGAGGTTGGGAGAGTTTGGTGGGAAGAACATGGCCGACTGCAGAGCCCAACATTCACCCCACCCATCACCCTATGGGACTGTGAGCCCGACCTCTCCCCCAACATCAGTGTCACCTCACTAATGCTCTTCAGGGTGAAGGGGCAAAATTTCCCACAGACGCCTCCAAAATCTTATAGAAAATCTCCATATAAGAATGAAAGCTGTAACGAGGGCTCAGCTCCATATTAAAGGGATTGTCCACCACTCGGACATTCCCTCCTCTATCACCAGGTATAGGGCATTACAGGGTTGACCGTTCAGACCTTGTGAGATGTGTACAGACCCCTGCAGGATGTGTACAGGCCCTGAGGGATCTGTATGGCCCCTATAGGATGTGTTCTGCCCCTGCGGGATGTATATTATTATTATTATTTATTTATATAGCGCCATAATATTCCATGACGCTTTACATGTTAAGAGGGCAGACTAGGACAAGTAACATAGTAACAATACAAGTAACAATGGGTGTGGACAATTCTAACATACAGATACAAGAGGGGAGAAGATCCTGTCCCCGAGGGCTCACAGTCTACGAGGGGTGAGTGGGGATACAGTGGGAGGGGGAAATTCCAGTTGTGAGGCGGTGTGGTGAACTGGGTCTCATTGCAGGTTGCAGCTTGGCAAAAGAGGTGGGTTTTCAGGCCTCTTTTGAAGGTTCCCAGGGTAGGAGAATGTCTGATGTGTTGGGGCAGAGAGTTCCAGAGTCTGGGTGAAGCACGGGAGAAGTCCTGTATGCGGTTGTGCGAAGAGGAGATGAGGGATGAGTAGAGGAGGAGCTCTTGGGAGGATCGCGGGTAGGTATCGGGAGACCATGTCAGAGATGTATGGAGGGGACAGGTTGTGAATGGCTTTGTATGTCAGGGTTAATGTTTTAAACCGGGATCTCTGGGAAGCAGGGAGCCAGTGAAGGGCTTGGCAGAGGGGGGAGACAGGGGAGTAGCGGGGAGACAGATGGATTAGGCGGGCAGCGGAGTTCAGAATAGATTGGAGAGGTGAAACGGAGGTAGCGGGGAGGCCGGTGAGCAGGAGGTTGCAGTAGTCAAGGCGGGAGATGATGAGATCGTGAATAAGAGTTTTAGCAGTGTCTTGGTCAAGGAAGGAGCGGATATGAGAGATGTTTTTGAGCTGGAGTCGGCAGGAGGTGGCGAGGGCCTGGATGTCGGGCTTGAAGGAGAGGGAGGAGTCAAGGATAACCCCGAGGCACTTGGCATGGGGGGCTGGGGAGAGAGAGCAGTCATTGACGATGATGGATAGGTCAGGTAGTGAGGGGGAGAGTCTTGGGGGGAAGACTATGAACTCGGTTTTGTCCATGTTCAGCTTAAGGAAGCGAGCAGAGAAGAAGGATGAGATGGCGGACAGGCAGTGTGGGATTTTGGATAGAAGGGAGGCGATGTCAGGACCAGACAGGTAGATTTGTGTGTCGTCGGCGTAGAGGTGATATTGGAGGCCATGGGACTCAATGAGTTGCCCTAGGCCGAGAGTGTAGATTGAGAATAGTAACGGTCCATGAACCGAGCCCTGGGGGACCCCGACAGATAGGGGGTAGGGCGAGGAGGAGGTGTGGGAGTGGGTGACACTGAAGGTGCGGTCCGTTAAGTATGAGGAGATCCAAGAGAGGGCAAGGTCCGTGATGCCAAGAGATTCCAGGATCTGTAGTAGAAGGGAGTGGTCGACAGTGTCGAAGGCGGCGGACAGGTCGAGGAGGAGGAGAACAGAGTAGTGGCGCTTGCTTTTGGCAGTCAGTAGGTCATTTGTGACTTTGGTCAGGGCCCCTATAGGATTTGTACAGCCTCTGCAGGATGTGTATGGCCCTATAGGGTGTGTATGACCCCGTAGGATGTGTATGGGCGCTGCAGGATGAGTATGGCGCTATAGGATGTGCATGGCTGTGGATGTGTATGGCCCCTATAGGATGTGTATGCCTATGCAGGACCCCTATAGGATGTGGACGCCTCCAGCACTATATACTATGGAGGTATACAGAAAGACATGGCGCCATAACAATGTTACAGGGGTCCACAGTGGAGCGCACCCACATGTTATCACCGCGCTCCATGTGCCTCCCCCCACACAGTGACTGATCACGTGACTCGCGCCCCCCTTGCTCTGCTGGATCATACCACTGAGCGGGGGGGGAGCTTCTAGTAACGCCATTGTGATATTCCCAGGGTACTATCCCTCCGCAGTGCGGCAGTGAGTGAGCGCGTCCTCTGCCCCAGGCAGGACTTCGGTTCCCCTTTGGAGAGGTTGAGTCCGGAGCGAGGACAACTGATGCGGACGTGCGAGGTGAGGAGAGGCGGGGCGTGAGGAGAGGGAGGAGTGATCAGGAAGGCGGAGCACAGACGGGGGGCACTGAGGAGGCGGAACTGTGAGGCGGGCGGACTGTGACCGGAAGACGGGACAGTGAGGAGAGGAGAGACAGACAGGGAGGACGGGACAGGTGAGGAGAGGGGACAGACGGAGGACGGGACAGGTGAGGAGAGGAGGACAGACGGAGGACGGGACAGGTGAGGAGAGGAGACAGACGGGGAGGGACAGGTGGGAGAGGAGGACAGACAGGAGGACGGGGACAGGTGAGGAGAGGAGGACAGACGGGAGGACGGGACAGGTGAGGAGAGGAGGACAGACAGGAGGACGGGACAGGTGAGGAGAGGAGGACAGACAGGAGGACGGGACAGGTGAGGAGAGGAGGACAGACAGGAGGACGGGACAGGTGAGGAGAGGAGGACAGACGGAGGACGGGACAGGTGAGGAGAGAAGGACAACAGGAGGACGGGACAGGTGAGGAGAGGAGGACAGACAGGAGGACGGGACAGGTGGAGAGAGGAAGAGACAACAGGAGGACGGGACAGGTGAGGAGAGGAGGACAGACAGGGAGGACGGGACAGGTGAGGAGAGAGAAGAGACAAACAGGAGGACGGGACAGGGAGGAGGAGAGGAGGACAGACGGGAGGACGGGACAGGTGAGGAGAGGAGACAGACGGGAGGACGGGACAGGTGAGGAGAGGAGGACAGCGGAGGACGGGACAGGTGAGGAGAGGAAGAGACAAACAGGAGGACGGGACAGGGGAGGAGAGAGGACAGACGGAGAGGACGGGAAAGGGAGGAGAGGAGGAAGAGACAGACGGGAGGACGGGACAGGTGAGGAGAGGAGGACAGACGGAGGACGGGACAGGTGAGGAGAGGAGGACAGACGGGAGGACGGGACAGGTGAGGAGAGGAGGACAGACGGGAGGACGGGACAGGTGAGGAGAGGAGGACAGACGGGAGGACGGGACAGGTGAGGAGAGAGGACAGACAGGAGGACGGGACAGGTGAGGAGAGAGACAGAGAGGACAGGTGAGGAGGACAGAGGAGGAGAAGAGAAGAGAACAGACAGGAGGACGGGACAGGTGGAGGAGAGGACAGACAGGAGGACGGGACAGGGAGGAGAGAGGACAGACAGGGAGGACGGGACAGGTGAGAGAGAGAGAGGACAGACAGGAGGACGGGACAGGTGAGGAGAGGAGGACAGACAGACAGGGGGAGGAACGGGGAACAGGAGGTGAGAGAGAGGAGGACAGACGGAGGAGGGACGGGAGGGGAGAGACACAGGAGGACGGGA
Organism: Allobates femoralis; assembly: GCA_033576535.1. Lineage (NCBI taxonomy): Eukaryota > Metazoa > Chordata > Amphibia > Anura > Aromobatidae > Allobates > Allobates femoralis. The sequence goes on along the minus strand of JARQOC010000007.1, from coordinate 109,094,484 downwards.
GGGGAGAGAGGAAGAAGGAGGACGGGAGGGGAGAGGAGACAGACGGAGGACGGAAGGTGAGGAGACGACGAGGACGGAAGGGGAGGAGGACGACAGGGGGGAAGGGGAGGAGGACAGAGGAGGACGGGAGGGAGGACAGAGGGAGGAAGGTGAGGAGGGAGGACAGACGGACGGAAGGTGAGGGAGACGACAAAACGAGAAGCGGAGGAGAGGACGAGGGCAGGGACAGGAGGAGGGACGCGGGAGAGGCAGGGGAGAGGACAGGGAGCGGGACAGGTGAGGAAAGGACGGAGGCGGGGACAGTGAGAGGAGGCAGGGGGGGCAGAGAGAGGAGGGGAGGGAAGTGGGAGGGCAAGGAGAGGAGTGGGGAGGGAGAGGGGGAAGGGAGAGGAGGCAGCGGAGACGGACATAAGGGGACAGAGAGGACAGTAGGAGGGACAACGGGGACGGGTGAGGGGGAAAGAGGGGGGGCGTGAGGAAGGAGACAGGAGGACGGGCAGGTGGAAGGACGGGGGAGGGAGAGGACAACGGGGACGGGAGTGAGGGGGAGAGAGGAGGACGGGAGGAGAAGGGGCGGAGGAGGGAAGTGGGAGGGGGGAGGGAGGACGGTGGAGAGGAGGAGACGGAGGGGGAAGGTGAGGAGAGGAGGACGAGGAGGAGGGAGTGAGGAGAGAGGAAGACGGAGGAGGGAAGGTGAGGAGAGGAGGACAGAGGGAGGAGGGAAGGTGAGAGAGGGACAGAGAGGGACAGGTGAGGAGAGGAGACAGACGGGAGGGAGTGAGAGAGGAGGAAACGGAGGACGGACAGTGAGGAGAGACGAGGGCGGAAGGTGAGGAGAGGACAGACGGAGACGGACAGGTGAGGGAGGACAGAGGGGGGAAGGGAGAGAGGAGGACAAGAGCGGGAAGGTGAGGAGAGGGGACCGGAGGACGGAAGGTGAGGAGAGGAGACAAGGAGGAGGGAAGGAGGAGAGGAGGAGACGGAGGAGGGAAGGTGAGGAGGAGGACACGGAGGAGGGAAGGGGAGAGACAGCGGAGGACGGGAAGGTGAGGAGAGAGGACAGAGGAGGACGGGACAGGTGAGGAGAGGACAGCGGAGGAGGGACAGGAGAAGGAGACACGGAGAGGACAGGGGAGGAGAGGACAGGAGACGGAAGGGGGGAGGAAGAGGAGGAGGAAGGAGGAGAGGAGACAGAGGAGGACGGGAGGAGAGAGACAGAAGGAGGAGGGACAGAGGAGAGGGGCAGACGAGGCGGAGGGAGGGAGGAGACAAGGAGGAGGCAGGTGAGAGGGGCAGAAGGAGGACGGACAGGAGAGGAGAGGACAAAGGAGGAGGGACAGGTGAGGAGAGGAAAGAACAGGGGGGAGAGACAGAAGGGGAGGGACAGTGAGGAGGGCGACAGGGGAGGGACGGGAGGGGGGACAGAGAGGACGGCAGGGAGAGAGACACGGAGGAGGCAGGTGGAGACGGGAGGACGGAGGTGAGAGGGAGAGAGGGAGAGGAGGTGAGGAGAGAGGACAAGGAGGACGGACAGTAGGGGACAACAGAAGACAGGGAGAGGGGCAACAGGACGCAGAAGGGAGGAAGGGACGACGGTGAGACAGCGGGGGGACAGGAGAGGACCAGGAAGACAGGGGGAGGAGACGAGGCGGAAGGGAGCAGGGGAGGGAGGACACGGGCGGCAGGTGAGGGGAGGGAGGAGGAGACAGTGAGGGAGCACAGCGAGGACAACAGGAAGAACGAGGGCAGGAGGCAGAGGGCGGGAGAGACCGGGTGAGGGAGAGAAACGACGGACGGTGAGGAAGAGGCGGGGGCGTGGGGAGGCAAGGAGGGGGGGGAGAGCAGAGGGCAGTGAGGAGGCGGACCGGGAGGCGGGGGACGTGAGAACGAGAGAGGTGGAGGAGGCAACGAGGACGCAGTGAGAGGGACAGGAGAGAGGGAGAGGAGGACAAGAGGACGACAGGGAGAGGAGGGAGGGGGGGGGGGACGAGAGGGAAGGAGGGAGAGGACAGGAGGAGGACAGTGAGAAGAGGACAAGACGGAAGGTGAGGAAGGACAGCGGGACGGAGGGGGAGAGACAAGAGACGCAGGAGAGGAGGAGACAGGAGGAGGACAGGAGAGAGGGAGAGAAACGAGGACGCAGTGGAGAGGAGAAGCGAGACGAAGGGAGAGAGAGAAGAGACAAGGAGACGGGGGGAGAGAAGGCAACGAGGACGGGAAGTGAGAGAGAGAAGAGAAAACAGAGAGACGGACAGGAGGGAGGAAGAGCGAAGGGGGGAGGACGACGTGAGGAGGGACAGGTGAGGAGAGAGAGGAAGACGGAGGAGGAGGGACAGGTGAGGAGAGGAGGACAGGACGGGAGGACGGGACAGGTGAGGAGAGGAGGACAGACGGGAGGACGGGACAGGTGAGGAGAGGAGGACAGACGGCGAGGACGGGACAGGTGAGGAGAGGAGGACAGACGGGAGGACGGGACAGGTGAGGAGAGAGGACAGACGGGAGGACGGGACAGGTGAGGAGAGAGGACAGACGGAGGACGGGACAGGTGAGAGAGAGAGAGGACAGACAGGGAGGGACGGGAGAGGTGAGGAGGAGGAGGACAGACGGGAGGACGGACAGGTGAGGAGAGAGAGGACAGACAGGAGGACGGGACAGGGAGGAAGAGGACAGAAGGAGGACGGGACAGGGAGGAGAGGAGGACAGACGGAGGACGGGACAGGGGAGAGAGAGGAGGAGACAGACGGGAGGACGGGACAGGGGGAGAGAGGAGACAGGGAGGACGGGACAGGGGAGGACAAGGGAGGACAGACGGGAGGACGGGACAGGTGAGGAGAGGAGGACAGACGGGAGACGGACAGGAGGAGGGACAGGGGGACAGGTGAGGAGAGGAGGACAGACGGGAGGACAGGTGAGGAGAGGGACAGGGGAGGACAGGTGAGGAGAGGAGACAGACGGGAGGACGGGACAGGTGAGGAGAGGAGGACAGACGGAGGAGGGACGGGAGGGGAGGGACGAGGGGACAGACAGGGAGGGAAGGGGAGAGAGGAGGAGGGACAGGGAGAGGAGGACAGAGGAGAGAGGACGAGTGGGGAGGAGGACAGGGGAGGAGAGGACAGACGGGAGGAGGGACAGAGGGAGGAGGACAGACGGAGGACGGGACAGTGAGGAGGAGGACAGGGGAGGGGGACAGGTGAGGACGGAGGGGAGACAGACGGGAGGACGGGACAGGTGAGGAGAGGAGGACAGACGGAGGAGGACAGTGAGGAGAGGAGGACAGACGGGAGGACGGGACAGTGAGGAGAGGAGGACAGACGGGAGGACGGGACAGGTGAGGAGAGGAGGACAGACGGGAGGACGGGACAGGTGAGGAGAGGAGGACAGACGGGAGGACGGGACAGGTGAGGAGAGGAGGACAGACGGAGAGGAGGACGGGAGCAGGAGGAGGAGGACAGGACGGGAGACGGACAGGGAGGAGAGGAGGGACAGGACGGGACAGGAGGAGGGACAGGAGGGAGGAGGGACAGGTGAGGAGGGAGGACAGCGGGAGAGAGGACAGGAGGGAGGAGGGACAGGAGGAGAGGAGGACAGAGGGGAGGAGGACAGAGGGAGGAGGACAGTGGAGGAGAGGCAACGGGAGGGGGGACAGGTGGGAGGAGGACAGGGGAGGACGGGACAGCGGTAGGAGGAGGACAGGGAGGAGGGAGGTGAGGAGAGGAGGACGGAGGGGAGGGAAGGAGAGAGGAGACAACGGAGGGACGGGACAGGTGAGGAGAGGAGGACAGACGGGAGGACGGGACAGGTGAGGAGAGGAGGACAGACGGGAGGGGACGGAAGGTGAGAGAGAGGACAGACGGGAGGACGGGACAGGTGAGGAGAGAGGACAGACGGAGGACGGGACAGGTGAGGAGAGAGAGGAGGACGGGAAGGGGGAGAGTGAGGAGAGAGGACAGGACGGGAGAGGAGGGACAGGCGAGGAGGAGGACAGGGGAGGAGGACAGGGAGGAAGGGGACAGAGGGAGGAGGACAACAGGAGACGGACAGGGAGGAGGAGAAGACAGGAGGACGGGACAGGGAGGGAGAGACAGACAGGAGGACGGGACAGGGAGGGAGGAGGACAGACGGAGGACGGGACAGGTGAGAGAGAGAAGACAGACAGGAGGGACGGACAGGTGAGGAGAGGAGGACAGGAGGGGGGACAGACGGGAGGAGGGGGACAGACGGGAGGACGGGGACAGGCGAGGAGGGGGACAGACGGGGGGGAGGACGGGGACAGGCGAGGAGGGGGACAGACGGGGGGGAGGACGGGGGGACAGACGGGAGGACGGGGGGACAGACTGGAGGACGGGGACGGGCGGGAGGACGGGGACGGGCGGGAGGACGGGGACGGCGAGGAGGGGACAGACGGGAGGAGGAGAAGGGGAGACTGGGGGCAGGGTTTCGGAATGGGCAGGAGGATGGGACGTAGCTTTTCTTGCTTGAACCATTTGTTAAGTGATGGAGTTTTGTACGGCTGGGAAAGCTTCTATAGCCCTGCGAGGAGCAGAGTTTCTGGAGCAGAGGAGCTTGCACTCAGAAGTTGCACTGACTTTATTAAGTCTTCTGCACCTCTTACTGAATTCGGCACCTTGTGCTCCAGCAGGACGAGCTTACGTTGTGCCCGTCTAGACAAATCTGCCTCGTTGGTTTATCATCTCTTCTGGGGCAATTTTTACTAAAATATGGGCAGAAAAATTTTTTTAAGACCAAGACAAAAACCGATGTGTCCGTTGCCCAATGCCCGGTGGGAGGCGGGCGCACCGTCCACCTGTGCGCCACTAATGGTGTAATCATCCTGTGCGGCTTCCTGATCATTTATCTGATTGTGATCCGCTCTGCTACATTAGATCTTTTTGGAGGGGGCCTTGGTGTGATTGATGGTCTCCATCTGTCCCCAGCCGAGGTGTTACTGTATCTTCCATATCATCATTAGTGGCGCTATCAGCACTTTGTGTGATCTCCGCTGCACTTCTCCATCTATTAGATGCCAATGTACACAGTCCCTGATAAAGGCCATGGAGGTACAGGACATTGGCCCTCGCTGCCGCACTACATCTTCATGTCTGCACATTTCACAACAGCTCCAGACTGATCATTGAATTCAGACTTTAGTAGTAAACACCTGAAAGTCAATGAGGTCAAAGGTTTTGGAGTTTTGCACTTTGTAGTGATGGAATAGATGGGTGATGCTTGTTTCCCTTGTTTCCGTCTTATGTGCACACAATGGCTTTTTCTGGTGGGATTGGCTCCAAATACTCCAAAGAATGAACACGTGTACAATTTGCTGCTGTTCCCTACATACAAGTCAATGGGGAGACTTGGAAGACGCTTGCCAATGTTTTTGCTTGAAAAAAATATGAACAGGAGTCTCTTCATAATTGAAAAATTAAATGTGGAAGAAGCTAGAAAAAACAAACAAAAAAACACCCGTGTTTCCTAAATGGTTTTCTTTTTGCAAAATCCAGGCTTCCCCGTTGCAAAAAAATACTGCACATAATTCGAGGTCCCACTAGCGAGAGTAATGGCACTGTGGGACTGTGATATAGGGAATGTGAATGTGGCCTGAGGCTGGACTGGCCACAGGGTTCCGGACCAGAATTTATCAGCTTCATTTGCCTAGGTCGAGTTCAGGACAGAAGATTCGTGGTCAGTCCAAAAATCATGAGGTTCACAGATGTGTGAAACCGACCCCAGTGTATGACCGAGGCCCCACACTGTAATATAAGAAACTCAAGCAAATCCCACAGCGGTCTCCACCAAGTATAGATGGGTCCATCAGGGTCTCCACCAAGTATAGATGGGTCAATCAGGGTCACCACCAAGTATAGATGGGTCAATCAGGGTCACCACGAAGTATAGATGGGCCCGCCAGGGTCCCCACCAAGTATAGATGGGCCCGCCAGGGTCCCCACGAAGTATAGATGGGCCCGCCAGGGTCCCCACCAAGTATAGATGGGCCCGCCAGGGTCCCCACCAAGTATAGATGAGCCCGCCAGGGTCCCCACCAAGTATAGATGGGCCCGCCAGGGTCCCCACCAAGTATAGATGGGCCCGCCAGGGTCTCCACCAAGTATAGATGGGCCCGCCAGGGTCTCCTCCAAGCTTCGAAGAGTCCACAAGGGTCTTTGCAGGGAATGCGGAGCAGAAAGAACAGGGCCCTAAAATTCAACCATGATTATTACTTGTAGTAGCCCCCTAACCCCCCCCTCGCCCCCTGCAGAATCGCCCATATTGGTTGGAGCCATGAAGAAACGCTTCATTCCCTTCCATCACTGTTCTCCATCTCCCCTCGCCTCATGGTTGGCTTTATCGCCGGAAACTGTAGTATAAAGCTTAAGATAGAATGAACTTTGTCCAGCTTTATCAGTGTAAACATCTTCAAGGATGTAAGAGCCGGTGAGCTGGAGGTGCTGACTATGTGAATTCATTAGGTCTAACGCTTCATAGGGAACTGGATAGATATGTAGCACTGAGAGACCCAGATTACAGTGGTGTGTCCCCTCGTGTAGCACTGAGACCCAGATTACAGTGGTGTGTAGCACTGAGAGACCCAGATTACAGTGGTGTGTAGCACTGAGAGACCCATATTACAGTGGTGTGTCCCCTCGTGTAGCACTGAGACCCCCAGATTACAGTGGTGTGTCCCCTCGTGTAGCACTGAGACCCCCAGATTACAGTGGTGTGTCCCCTCGTGTAGCACTGAGACCCCCAGATTACAGTGGTGTGTCCCCTCGTGTAGCACTGAGACCCCCAGATTACAGTGGTGTGTCCCCTCGTGTAGCACTGAGAGACCCTGATTACAGTGGTGTGTCCCCTCGTGTAGCACTGAGAGACACCCAGATTACAGTGGTGTGTCCCCTCGTGTAGCACTGAGACCCCCAGATTACAGTGGTGTGTCCCCTCGTGTAGCACTGAGACCCCCAGATTACAGTGGTGTGTCCCTCGTGTAGCACTGAGACCCCCAGATTACAGTGGTGTGTCCCCTCGTGTAGCACTGAGACCCCCAGATTACAGTGGTGTGTCCCCTCGTGTAGCACTGAGACCCCCAGATTACAGTGGTGTGTCCCCTCGTGTAGCACTGAGAGACCCTGATTACAGTGGTGTGTCCCCTCGTGTAGCACTGAGAGACACCCAGATTACAGTGGTGTGTCCCCTCGTGTAGCACTGAGAGACCCAGATTACAGTGGTGTGTCCCCTCGTGTAGCACTGAGAGACCCAGATTACAGTGGTGTGTCTCCTCGTGTAGCACTGAGAGACCCATATTACAGTGGTGTGTCCCCTCGTGTAGCACTGAGACCCCCAGATTACAGTGGTGTGTCCCCTCGTGTAGCACTGAGACCCCCAGATTACAGTGGTGTGTCCCCTCGTGTAGCACTGAGACCCCCAGATTAGTGGTGTGTCCCCTCGTGTAGCACTGAGACCCCCAGATTACAGTGGTGTGTCCCCTCGTGTAGCACTGAGACCCCCAGATTACAGTGGTGTGTCCCCTCGTGTAGCACTGAGACCCCAGATTACAGTGGTGTGTCCCCTCGTGTAGCACTGAGACCCCCAGATTACAGTGGTGTGTCCCCTCGTGTAGCACTGAGAGACCCTGATTACAGTGGTGTGTCCCCTCGTGTAGCACTGAGAGACACCCAGATTACAGTGGTGTGTCCCCTCGTGTAGCACTGAGACACCCAGATTACAGTGGTGTGTCCCCTCGTGTAGCACTGAGACACCCAGATTACAGTGGTGTGTCCCCTCGTGTAGCACTGAGAGACCCTGATTACAGTGGTGTGTCCCCTCGTGTAGCACTGAGAGACACCCAGATTACAGTGGTGTGTCCCCTCGTGTAGCACTGAGAGACCCAGATTACAGTGGTGTGTCCCCTCGTGTAGCACTGAGAGACCCAGATTACAGTGGTGTGTCTCCTCGTGTAGCACTGAGAGACCCATATTACAGTGGTGTGTCCCCTCGTGTAGCACTGAGACCCCCAGATTACAGTGGTGTGTCCCCTCGTGTAGCACTGAGACCCCCAGATTACAGTGGTGTGTCCCCTCGTGTAGCACTGAGACCCCCAGATTACAGTGGTGTGTCCCCTCGTGTAGCACTGAGACCCCCAGATTACAGTGGTGTGTCCCCTCGTGTAGCACTGAGAGACCCAGATTACAGTGGTGTGTCCCCTCGTGTAGCACTGAGAGACCCAATTACAGTGGTGTGTCCCTCGTGTAGCACTGAGAGACCCAGATTACAGTGGTGTGTCCCCTCGTGTAGCACTGAGAGACCCAGATTACAGTGGTGTGTAGCACTGAGAGACCCAGATTACAGTGGTGTGTCCCCTCGTGTAGCACTGAGAGACCCAGATTACAGTGGTGTGTCCCCTCGTGTAGCACTGAGAGACCCAGATTACAGTGGTGTGTCCCCTCGTGTAGCACTGAGAGACCCAGATTACAGTGGTGTGTCCCCTCGTGTAGCACTGAGAGACCCAGATTACAGTGGTGTGTCCCCTCGTGTAGCACTGAGACCCCAGATTACAGTGGTGTGTCCCCTCGTGTAGCACTGAGAGACCCAGGTTACAGTGGTGTGTCCCCTCGTGTAGCACTGAGACCCCCAGATTACAGTGGTGTGTCCCCTCGTGTAGCACTGAGACCCCCAGATTACAGTGGTGTGTCCCCTCGTGTAGCACTGAGACCCCCAGATTACAGTGGTGTGTCCCCTCGTGTAGCACTGAGACCCCCAGATTACAGTGGTGTGTCCCCTCGTGTAGCACTGAGACCCCCAGATTACAGTGGTGTGTCCCCTCGTGTAGCACTGAGACCCCCAGATTACAGTGGTGTGTCCCCTCGTGTAGCACTGAGACCCCCAGATTACAGTGGTGTGTCCCCTCGTGTAGCACTGAGACCCCCAGATTACAGTGGTGTGTCCCCTCGTGTAGCACTGAGACCCCCAGATTACAGTGGTGTGTCCCCTCGTGTAGCACTGAGAGACCCAGATTACAGTGGTGTGTCCCCTCGTGTAGCACTGAGAGACCCAGATTACAGTGGTGTGTCCCCTCGTGTAGCACTGAGAGACCCAGATTACAGTGGTGTGTCCCCTCGTGTAGATAATGGGCGAGCCGTCTTATACTTCCTTTTTTTTGGGTTGTGATGAATCTAGTTGACAACCAATAGTAACATTTTCTGTAGTAGTCGCCGAAAATGTTTATGTGGTGTACAGCGGTCACTCATCCTTGAGCTGCTCCTCATATATCTGTCTTGTGTCCTAGTGTCTTCACCATGACGCAGCACCTTCTCCCCCGCGCCCTGGTGTCTCCTCGTTGGCTGTTGGAATCCATACGACCCGGCTCATCTCTACAGGGAACACTTCGCATTCTCGATGCTTCATGGCATCTCCCCAAAACTGGCCGTGACCCGTGGCGCGAGTACAAGGAGCGCCATATTCCCAGAGCCTACTTCTTTGACATTGACGCTTGCAGTGACCGCACCTCTCCGTATGACCACATGTTGCCCACTGCAGACCAGTTTGCTGAATACACTGGACGGCTCGGTGTATCCAATAACAGCCACGTAGTTGTGTACGATGCCAGTGATTTTGGCTCCTTCAGTGCTCCTCGGCTGTGGTGGATGTTTAGGGTGTTTGGGCATCCACGAGTCTCCGTGTTGGACGGCGGCCTTAAAGCCTGGCTGAGAGAAGGGCACCCAGTAAAGTCAGGAAAGGAGCAGCGTCCACAGATCACCGAATTCCAGGCCAAGCTGAACACATCCCAAGTGGTGGGGCATGAGGAGATGGAGGAGAACGTGGAAAAGAAGACGGTTCAGATGGTGGATGCCCGAGTGGAGGGAAGGTTCAGAGGACTGGAGCCGGAGCCCCGAGAAGGTGAGACGGCGTCTCTGGGGTATCGTGACTTTGTTCTGTCAGTTCCTTAGGCTGGTTTCACACTTGCGTACCCCTCTGCAGCATCCTGCGGAGGCGATCCGCAAGCTGGGCGCCGGCACCGCAAGTCCCCTATGTTTAACATGGGGATACAGGTGCCTGCGCTCGGGGGCAGATGGCCATGCGCACCCATTGCCGGCAATATGTGATTTGTGCGCATGCGGATGCTTGCGCACAAAAGCCACATTCTTGTCTGCACCAGGAACGCAACATGTCTCGTTCAGGGTGCGGACGAGAGTGTGTGATTTGTGCGCAGGCATCCGCCTGTGTATAAATCATACATTGCAGTGAATGGGTGCACACAGGGTGCGCACGCCAATCTGCATCAGAGTGCAGGCACCTGCGTCCCCATGTTAAACATAGGGACTTGCGGTGCCTGCGCTCAGCTTGCGGATCCCCTCCACAGGATGCTGCGGAGGGGTCTGCAAGGGTGAAACCATCCTTAGATATCCAATTATCCAATAAGACTGGGACTGAAAAATGCCAAAAAGTGTCAGTGTGTTCATCTTAGTCTTCACTTTTCTTTCTCTTGTGAATGTCAGAGTCCGTTCTTTTGGTCACCTTTTTGTTTGTAATCCTTTCATTGAAGTGTTGAATTCCTAACTAGTATTTATTTTTACTTACTGTGGGGTCATAATGCCAAATCAGTGGAAGTAAAAGACATTGAGCCACCCAGGATGCCAAGGAAAGTTACCACTGCCCTGGTCCGGCTGTCATGGGGTACACACGTGAACACTGGACTAGGGGAGTGCAAAAGTATCAGTCAATATGTTGGGAATTCTGTAAGTGGTCGTTGCAGCGGTTTTTAGGATGGGGTTCCTGTTATGCCTTGTTTCCACTCTAGGATGACAGGGACGATGCATACACCTCTCTGCTGTAATGTGAGTTGCGCTACTGCCAGATCCTGCATTGTAGATGGTGGCACCTGCACCGCCACCTCTGTTACTCCTTACTGAAAGAGGTTCTCCATTACTAGGACAAACCTTCTGATTCTACATGTCTTCCCCAGGTAAAATAATAGATCCTGTGCTATCCTCCTGTGCTGCCTCTGTTCCAGCGCTGTCCGTAATCCCGATTCGGTGCTCTTGTGACATCACAGGAGTCCGGCATCTAGTCCGGGTCGGCGATGCTGCGAGCCCAAGACTGGGAGGTGGGGATGGTGTGAGGTGGGAGCCATTGATATGTTGGTGGTGGACACTTTAGACTTCTTTCAAAATGGCCACAAAGGCGGTACGTGTGCGAATGTAGATCTCTGCTCTTTGAGATCTATATATGCGCATGCGCCGCCTATGTGGCCATTTTCAGAGAAGTCCAAGGCCTATCTATCAATGGCTACCGCCTCACACCACCCTGGCCTCCCAGCCTTGGGCTCGCAGCATCCCCCCCCCTCCATGAGCTTTAACCGGGTGGTAAGATGAGCACTAGCATTGTAAGATGGAGATGGACCACACTTAAGATTAAAAAAATACATCTTTTTTTCCTCTTCCTTTTATAAATTTTGGCGGGTGTTTTATAATCCGCAAAATACGGTAAGCTTCCCCTCTCCTGCCCCATTTTCTTACATAGGTGTCATCACCAAACACATCAACATGTGTGAACAGGCACCATGACTATCCTGGCCACAGTCAGTCCAGAGACTTATGACAAACTCTTGGTAAACGGGCCGTGTTCACATGTTACATTTTTGCAGAATTTTTCATTTAATTTGCATTAAACAAGCAGATTTTTACAGCACCAGCCAAAGCTGAGATTTCAGAAATTTCAGTCTTTTTTTATTTGTTTGCAGCGTGTTTTTTTTTTTTTTCTTTTTTTTTTTCTTCTTAACACAATAGGAAGCAAAGAGGAATTGCAAAAATGCTGCAAAAAAAGCAACTGACTTTTTGTTGAGCTTTTGCTGAGCAAAACTTACTTTACAGACTTCTACTGTAGACAAATGACACATGTAATCCGCAGCAAACACCCTGCTTTTAGTACGGTAAGTATTTTTCAGAGTAAGATGCAATTATTTCCCCCTCCTAATTGATGGAAAATGTGGGTGTGTCTTACAGTCCGTCTTGTAACTTACTGGGGGGGCATGTGAGCGGTGCAGTGAGGTCACAGGAAGTCTGCATCAGCATGAATAGGGCAATGCTGCGGGCGTGGTGTTGGGAAGATGGGGTGTAGCGGTGGATCGAGGCCAGCGCCATTGACCTCTTGTTGGTGTACACGATGGCTGTCCAAGTTCTTGCTTTACACATGTGCAGCATCCGCAGCCATTTTCCTGAAGTCCATTGCGTCCGCTGCCAGGAGATCAGTAGCGCCCCACTCGCACCACCGCAACACCCCCTCCTCCCATTGCCTGGCCCGCACAGCTTTGCCCCAAAGGTGCGCTGTCGTCTTTCTGCACTGGCGACCAGAGCTGTAGAGTCGGTAAGCCAAACCTCAATTTTCCTGAACCCAACTCCAACTCTGATGCCACCAAAACGGACACGACTCCGACTCCATAGCCCTGGTGTGCAGTCAGTAAGCCGAACCTCCAACTTCAACTCTTTTAATTTCACTGACCTCTGACCCTGCCCTGGTGGTGACCCTGCCTCCTGTCACCCCCAATCTGTGAGCTCCACTTTATTGTGATGCACAGTACATGCCCAGAGCTCAAGATCTTGTTCGGCAGGTACAAAAGACCTATGTAACACTCACACACAACCTCAGGCTCCAGGTAATAGGTGATGACTGGAAACCTGGTAAGATCAGGTAAACCTGCTAAATATTAAAAATTCAACGTCATACGCATCCAAAAAAACCTTTATTACATTTTATTTACATAGCTGCATTAATTCCATGGTGCTGTACATGAGAAGGGGTTACATACATATTACAGACAAAATTAACAATGACAAACTGTTACAGAGGGGAGAGAGACAGGCCCTCTCGGGCTTACATTCATTAGGACAATGGGGAGGAGACAGAAGATCGGGGTGCATTAGATCCGGTGGTGCTGAGGTGGCAACTCTGGAGGTGGTGAGGCACTGCTTTGGTGCTGGTGGTGAGGCAGCCGCTCTGGTGCTGGTGGGGAGGCAGCCGCTCTGGTGCTGGTGGGGAGGCAGCCGCTCTGGTGCTGGTGGGGAGGCAGCCGCACTGGTGGGTGGGGAGGCAGCCGCTCTGGTGCTGGTGGTGAGGCAGCCGCTCTGGTGCTGGTGGGGAGGTGGCAGTTCCAGGGTGGTGAGGAGACTACTACGTTGGTGGTGCTGAGGCGGCAACTCTGGAGGTGGGTGGTGCTGAGGCGGCAACTCTGGAGGTGGGTGGTGCTGAGGCGGCAACTCTGGAGGTGGGTGGTGCTGAGGCGGCAGAATGGTCATTGCAGGCTGTAGCTTTCCTGAAGAGATGGGTTTTCAATTTCCGCCTAAAGGATCCAAGTGAGGTGGATAATCAGATGTGTTGGGGTGCAGAATTCTAGAAAATTGTTGACATTTGAGAGAAGTCCTGGAGACAATTGGATGAGGAACAAATAACTGTAGAAGAGAGGAGGAGGTCTTATGAGGATCAGAGATTATGTGAGGGAAGATGTCAGGAGAGTAGTTTAGAGATATAGGGAGGGAACAGGAAATGGACAGCTCCGTAGGTCAGTGTTGGCTTGTAATGGATTTGTGGGGGAATTAGAAGCCAATGAAGAGATTTGCAGAGGAGCAGTGATGAGAGAGGTGTTTTAGTTGGCAGCAGAGTAAGGACAAATTGAGAGGTGCAAGTGTGTTACAGCAGGCCATAGAGGAGATAGTGGCAATTACCAGGTGGGAGGTGATGAGGGCATGTACTAGTATTTTAGTAGATTTAGGAAAAGATGGATTCTCAAAATATTTTTAAACTGGAAATGACAGAAGGTGGCGAGAATTTGGATGTGCGGTTTGAAGGACAGGGCAGAGCCAAGGGTTACTCTGAGAGCGTGATGCCATTAAATGTGATTGATAGATCAGATATGGAAGATGCGTGAGATGGGAGGAAAGCGGAGCATGGACGAGCTGTGCTGGAGTTTGGAAACAAACGGTAGCAGCGATATGGGGCGATAGCTGGACAGAGTAGTCAGGTTGAGGTTTAGCATTTTGAGGATGGGCGTGATGGGGGCATGTTGGGGAAGGTATCAGTGGTTATTGACAGGTTGAAAAGATGGGTTAGGGTTGGGATGAGCTTGGTGGTGAGGTTGGGGAGGAGGTGGCAAGGGATGTGGTCAAGTGCACAGGTGTGTGAGGTGTGATTTGGAGAGGAGATGGGTAAGCTTCTCCTTCAGTGATGTTGGATAGGGAGGTTATGAGGGAAGGGCAGTGGTCTGGTATATACCATCTGTTCTGCATATTTCATCCACATTTATAGCTTTATCCCCTCTTTTGTCTCTGTCCATTAGGCATTGAACCTGGACACATCCCCGGAACAATCAACCTCCCTTTCCCGAGTTTACTTACACAAGACGGTTATGAGAAATCCCCGGAAGAGCTGCGAAGTCTGTTCCAGGCAAAAGGGATTGACCTGTCTCGTCCTCTCATTGCCTCGTGTGGCTCCGGAGTCACTGCCTGCCACATCGCCCTGGCTGCTTTCCTGTGTGGTAAAGAAGACACCGCCATCTACGATGGCTCCTGGGTGGAGTGGTACATGAGAGCAAAGCCAGAAGATGTGGTATCAGAGGGCAGAGGGAAGACCCTATAACATCACACCTTCGTTTATTCAATCAGTTTGCTCACCATTAGGTTTAAATGACCTATCCGTCAGTGCCTTGGTTCTCTCACATACTGCCGGTCTGCTCATGGTGGTCCTCCTCTGCCGTGACCACCTGAAGATCGCACAAGACTTGCCACATCCTAATAACCATGAGCAGAAGTAAAAAGCTCTGTACAGTCATCATCAGAAGGCAGCACAATTTTCCTCTAATTCTCCAGAACATTGTATGATTGTATCTTCTGATTACCTTCATCTATCGAATCCTCTCTGGGGTAACGCGGGAGTCGATGATTTTCGATGACCGACTGTCGTGCACGCCAATGCACCAGGTGATGGGAGCGTTACTTAGTGTTGGGTGGAACAATCAGCCTTTTTTTGTTCTAAATTGCAATTTTTTTATTGTAAGCGGCCGTTCTTTTAGTGGTGATTGTGTTTGTTGGAATGAAGTGATGAATCGCGAATATCGGTCGATATTTGTACCAATTCGGAGGATACACCGTGGTGTGATGAAGGTGAAAAATATTGGAGCGGTCTTTTAAAAATGAAGTGCTCCTGTCAGGATACTTTTAGTTTTCAATTATTAGGCGATAACCTGCTGATTTCTTGGCCGGGCTTTTCATCGATCTGCAACATGGGATTTTACCAAAATTTCAAAATGCTATGGCAGATCAGATGCCTGACAGCCACTCCGTTCATTCTGATGGGTATGATTAGTGCGTGGGTCACACGGGCTTATCCTACTTTCAGATGGGTACAACATTTCCTTATTTTGCCAATTGGTTCTGGTCCCAGCGGTCAGACTCCCATGGATTGCAAGTCATTCTTTGGATAGTTGATAGCCTATTTTCACTGGACAAACCCCTTTAAAGGGAATTTGTCAGCAGGTTTTTGCTATGTAATCTGAGGGCAGCATGCTCTAAGGGTTAAAAAAAAAAACCTAAATCGACTGTATCTCTCATTAAGCTGTGAGCTATTGTTTACATAAACTAAAACTTTATCACCTGGTGATTACCATTGCTGGACTTTAAAGTCTGGCGTGCCCCCTTGCTGTAATTGACACCTCACTTTAAATGTACAAACTCAATAGAGAGCTTGGTGTAGGTGAGGTTAGCTGTAGTGTAGGCGGAGGCAGCACTGTCTATAGACATTGTATATACAGAGCCTGGTGTGGGCGGGGACAGCTCTCTGTCTATAGAAATTGTACTAGGCCATAAAGTGAGCATAAATCACACCCTGATACAGATCACACCACCCCAGGTTCACAACACGCTATCGCCACTCATCAAACATACAGGGTGATGAGTCCCGAAACTATTACTACATACCACTGAGATCACACACTCTAAGGCTATGGACTCTTTTAGAGCATACAAGGTTTCAACTTACTAAAGTTTATGCTGTAATATAAAAATTACAGAGCTTACAATAAAAAGATATAAAAGCTAAAAATAAAATGGACATACAGATATGCAAACCAACTATAAAATAAAATGGAGAAACATAAAAGCTAACTTTGAAATCTGTCTTTTTTGCTTATCCTTGGGGAAGGTAAAATTAATTCTGAATCGCAGCAGTATTTCAGCTGCCCCAGTCTCTGAATCAAAGACCTCATGGCTTGCAAGCCTTTTTATAGGTTTGAGCTGAGGACGAATTTCCAGCACAGCCCTTTAATTTCATTATTCTAATTCCCGGTCTGTGACTGGACCCTGGCTTATCTAGCAGTGAATACACTACGTTTCTAAATCTTTGTCTTAAAGCATTTTCTTTCCCGCAGCCAATATGGAATGCAAGACCCTGCCATGCCTGATCATTTGTTGATTTCTTTGAAGCCCATTAAAGGTGAAAAAGTTTCCACCCTGTGTGTGTGCTCAGGAAGACCACCTGGGGATCTCAGATACTTAGTACAAAAAGACTACGAGTCCTGCTCAAGATAACAGAGGTTATGACCTCTGGCAAATATCAATTAACTGCTGTTGTCTTAATTCCCCTGGAAATACATAGTTTCCTCTACACCTACATTATGGTATGTTGCTGTCAGAGGAGGTAGCAAAAACTTGTTGGCAGATTCCCCTTATTTCATAAAGCCATTGGATTTATTATCAACTTTTAAAATGTCGTGACGCCTTGTCTGTAGAATTGCATATGAGCGGTCCCTCAGGTTACAACGATCGCTCTACGATCATCCAGATGATAGATGTGATACCTTTAGCACAGTCTTTGTTTGCATCTGTAATTTGTTGGCTCATATTATGGCAAAACTTACTCACACCTCATCACATATCAGGCCCTGCTCCTTTTCTGTAAAGTCGCGCTCCCTTATTAAAAGTTCCTAAAATTCATTTTTTACGTGATGAAAAGACAGTAAGTCGTCCTCATCATTTGTCCTGTACTGGACCCAGAGCAAACGATTATTCTATGGCTTCATTCACACATGGCTGACGTTCATACAGGTGATACACGTATATTTTATGTTTAAACTGTGGAAAAAAAGAAAAACGGCAACCGCATGAGTAGATGACATGTACTGTGGATATCCGCAGTATTCATCATGAAGACTCGTCACAACATGCTGGCTTTCTTTATATTTTCTTTAAGCGCCTTTCCAGGTTTTTTTATATATATAATTGTACTAAGTAAACCACGGAGCAGAAGTCACCTGAAGAACGACCGGCCGGGTCACCGTTCATCGTCTTTGGAAATGGAAGCCGTTACAATAAGTTCCGAACACTAAATGTGAACAGTAAGTCATTACTACAGGCGATGCTTTTACCCTGCAACTACTTAGCGCTTTTTCAGGGGGTAACAAAGCAGAGTTGCCTGAAAGACGACATTCTAGAAGGCTGCAGGAAAACTAAAAAAAAAAGCAAAAAAAACCTCCTGTTTCTATCTGGACCCAGTTAAAGGACGAAAAATAATTTGTTTGAAAAATTGCTGATTTGACTCAAGTTTTGAGTTTAAAACTTTCTTTTATGATAGTCCGCAGCTATCCATCCATCTCTATTATATATCCTTACTATCTATATCTGTTCTTTCTATTTTCTATCTTTTTTTCCATTTGTCACTATTCATCTATCCCATATCTATCAATATCTATTCTTTTTGTCTATCACAGTCTATTCTTTCCATTTATCAATATATATTTTCTATGTATCATTTCCATCTATCACTATCTATCCCATGTCTCTAGGAGAAAAAAATAATTTAGGCAGCACTCCTAAGTTGAACAAATCTGTTTATTGGCCCATAAACACTGCAACATTTCGGTCCAGTCTGAACCTTCTCTTGAGGAAGTTGAAATCGAAAAGCTGGAAAAGAAAATGGCGCTACATAGGGTGTTACCTGTGACACATCAAATTTAAATTAGGTTGGAAGTACTCACCTTTAGGCTGGAAACACACTATCCTTCTTACATGCGAGTCTCTCAGACAAGATTCGGATCAGTGACCCTGAACGGCCTCTCCCCTGTCAGGACGGGAGTGGGATGCTGCACAAACACACAAGCAGCTGACACTCCCGTCCTGACAGGGGGAAGCTGTTCAGGGTCACTGATCTGAATCTTGTCCGAGAGACTGCATGTTAGGCTGCCTTCACTCTGCGTCTTGGATTCGATTCGTGGCTGTCAGGGTGGACCTGACAGCCCTGGACCGGATCGGCACACAGAACCGGAGGGCTAACATGCCCTCCGATCCGGTGTGCAGCCTGACACAGGTGATGCTGCTGATGATTCAGGACCGCGCTTGAGGGGAGCTAACCACGGTCCTGAAATAACAGCGACGTGCAGCCGCAGGTGTCCGGTTCCCAGATCCTTCCGGATCGAGGCAATCCTGCCCCATAGGCTCCCATGTTAGGGAGCGCCGGATTGCCCTGGATCCGGGAGGATCCAGGAGAAGGCAATTAGGGGAGATTTTTCTCCTCGGACACAAAAACGTGGCAAACAATGTTTTTTGTGTCCGTGAGAAAATTCTGAATTCTGCCCTTTTTCTCTCTCCCACCAAGCTAGGGCTCTGGAGCCTGTAAGCTAAATAGCCAACTCTGACTCTTCAATGTCCCTGAATCTGACCACGACTCCACCAAAATGGCCTAGACCACGACTCCACAGCCTTCTACTATCTATCTATTATCTATCTTTATAATTTTGTGATTTTTCTCACATTCCTTTTCCCAGTTTAAAAATAAAGACAAATTTATAATCCCTGAATCGATGTAACCTACAGGCGGGTGCAGAATAAAGCAAAAATCACTCAGAATTGCTGTATTTTAGTTGACACGTTCTCAATAAATGCAATAAAACAAGATCAAAACATCAAGTACCAAAAAATTGTGATTAATAAATCATCATCTCACCCCGCAAAAAATAATAATAACCTGCGGAGAATGTATAGAAACTGAAACGAGAAATGTTACATGTGGTCAGGGGGATGGCGTCGCTGAAGATTATAGATATTCCTACATAAAATAAGCCAAAATACGACAATATCAACAGTAAAGTAAAAAAAGATTATGGCTATGGGGAAAAAAAATGTATGGAAAAATTGTCCAGTCATGAAGTTTGATAGATTTTTATTACCGTATTTTCCATTAGGCTTTGTTCACATCACATTTTTTTTTCCTGTCCGTGGATTCCTACTTTTTGCAGCACCCCACGGACAGGAACGGACACCACAGGAGGGTCCGGACACAGAAAGAGCTGTGCGGGGTAATTTAACTTCCGCAATGTATGTATACATTGGGGAAGTGAAATTTAGTAAAAGAAAGGGTTAAAAATAAAAAAGATGTATACTCACCTGTCCAGCGAGTCCCCCGACACCTCCAGCAAGCTCCGGATGACTACAGGACCTGTGGTTACGTCACAACCCGGCAGCACCATCGGGTCACGTGACCGCAGTTACTGCGGTAACTGGTCATGTGACCCGATCTGCTGATCGGGTTGTGACGTAACCACAAGTCCTCTAAGCATCCGGAGTTTGCTGGAGGCATCGGGGGACTCGCTGGACAGGTGAGTATACATCTTTTTTATTTTTAACCCTTTCTTTTACTAAATTTCACTTCCGCAATGTATGTACAGTATATACATTGCGGAAGTGGAATTAGATGGTTAGGAGCAGTTGTAGTGTTGAGCATGCTCCGTACACTAAAATCGGGTCCGAGAAACGATCCTGTGTTTTCTCGGACCCGTGCTCCATTGGCGCCCAGGTTAACGGCCGCGGATCGGGTCGGATCCGATATGTGTCCGATTTTTTGCTGTGCCCAAAATCAGAGCAAAAAATCGGACACAAATCGGATCCGACAAAATCAGATGGCAATTGGGCCAAATCCGATCCGATCTGTGCCCATAGGATAACATGGCGCTAAATCAGATCCGTGGCTCACAGATCCTCACAAACCGCAATGTAAAGCAGCCTTACATGACATTTTCAAGCTTTGGATAATTTTGTAGTTTTCTGGAGATCTTTGGTCTCGGCTCAGTTTGCAATATATAATAGTCGCTCTGCAGCCGGGGGGTCACAGTGTGGTGCAGTGTTGGGTTTAGCCCAACATGTATCGTCTCTTGTCGGAATTACAGACATGAATTATGTTGCTTTTGTCACCCCGACACTTGGACACTGATATGTTTCACCATAAATGTTGGCGTCTCCTCATTCTCTGCAGTCTTGTGCCTTTCACCCTGAGCAGAGGTGTCATAACGAGTCAATTTTGGGATTGTCGGACATCATTAATGTAAAGTGATCTCCAGCAGCAAATGTCCACTTTGTTGTCAGACTTTTGCAGCAAATGGGCTCCAACCGGTGGCGTCTATCAGGACAGGATTCTGATTGGAGCCCGACAAAGCCACATGGAGCTTCATTTGATTTTTTTTTTTCATCTTTTAACCCTGTGATAGTCTATGAAGCCATTGATTGATAAAAGACCTCGGCCCTTCAAGTATAACCTTCGTCCAAATATATATACTAGTCACAATCATTTAAAACCCACAATGTTCTGTACTGCAGAATCATCCGACCCTTCTATAAAAGCTGGTAGTGTCAGCCATTGCTTCCTCTACTAGGGCATCCCCAGTCTGACTGCTTTAACTGTAAATAATTCCTATGTAGCTGCCAGAATCTCCTTTCTCCACCCTCAGTGAGTGTCCCCCAGTCCTTCGTTTGGTATTTGAAAGGAATAAGTTCCATGTCGTCCTTTATATTGACCGTACATATATTGAGATCTCTGAGACGTCTCTCATCATATGGTGCCTCCATCCCTTGTAATAATCTGGTTGCTGCCTTGAATTAACTCTTAACATCCTGTTTGAAATATGGAACCCAAAGTTGGATCCCATAGTCTGATGTGGCCTCACAAGTGATTGCAGAGGGGTAACAATATGTTGGGATAACAGGATTTTCTCTTTTTATATACACTACACCATGTTCCAAATTAATATGCAAATGTTCTTTTTCTGTGATTTTCCTAAATGGTCGGTGCAGATGACAGTCAGTGTAATAAGTCATCCCCTGTTAGAGGATACATCGAATTTTATTGAATAAATCTCCCAATGATAACAGTATAATCTTCAAAATTAAAAAAAAAACCTCTAAATGCCCTGTTCCACATTATTAGGCACAGGAGAGTTTCTAAACATTTGATATGTTTGAAAGAAGTGAAAATGCTGATTTGTTGAATTTTCAGCATTAACAGGTCACATTCACTGAAATAAAAAGCTATTTACCTCCAAAACCTCCTAACAGGCCAAGTTACCGTATATACTCGCGTATAAGCCGAGTTTTTCAGCCCAAAAATTGGGCTGAAAAGTACCCCCCTCGGCTTATACGCGAGTCAGTGCTGTATACCGATGTATACATCGGTATGTACCGATGTATACATCGGTATACAGCAGCCCCCGCATCCCCAGTAATCCAGGGCCCCCCCAGCGTCTCTCCGGTCACCTGAAAAGCAAACTATACTTATCAGTGTCCGCTGTCCGCGCCCGCTCGCCTCTGCCCGGTCTGCCGTCTGCGATCCTCCTTCTTCATGCGGCGTCTTCCGGGTTCCTGTGCTCGTCGCAGGGAATGACGTCATTCCCTGCGACGAGCACAGGAAACCGGAAGACGCCGCATGAAGAAGGAGGATCGCAGACGGCACTGTCACGGCAGAGGCGAGCGGGCGCGGACAGCGGACACTGATAAGTATAGTTTGCTTTTCAGGTGACCGGAGAGACGCTGGGGGGGCCCTGGATTACTGGGGCCCTGTATACTACCGCTGGGGCTTCAATCTACTACCACTGGGGCTGTATATACTACCACTGGGGCTGTATATACTACCACTGGGGCTGTATATACTACCACTGGGGCTGTATATACTACCACTGGGGCTGTATATACTACCACTGGGGCTGTATATACTGCTGGGGCCCTGTATACTACCGCTGGGGCTGCAATCTACTACCACTGGGGCTGTATATACTACCACTGGGGCTGTATATACTACCACTGGGGCTGTATATACTGCTGGGGCCCTGTATACTACCGCTGGGGCTGCAATCTACTACCACTGGGGCTGTATATACTACCACTGGGGCTGTATATACTACCACTGGGGCTGTATATACTACCACTGGGGCTGTATATACTACCACTGGGGCTGTATATACTACCACTGGGGCTGTATATACTGCTGGGGCCCTGTATACTACTGCTGGGGCTGCAATCTACTACCACTGGGGCTGTATATACTACCACTGGGGCTGTATATACTACCACTGGGGCTGAATATACCTGTGGGGCTGCTGTATACTACACTGGGGCTGTATATACCTGTGGGGCTGCTGTATACTACCACTGGGGCTGTATATACCTGTGGGGCTGCTGTATACTACACTGGGGCTGTATATACCTCTGGGGCTGCTGTATACTACACTGGGGCTGTATATACCTCTGGGGCTGCTGTATACTACACTGGGGCTGTATATACCTCTGGGGCTGCTGTATAC
Source organism: Allobates femoralis (assembly GCA_033576535.1). NCBI lineage: Eukaryota > Metazoa > Chordata > Amphibia > Anura > Aromobatidae > Allobates > Allobates femoralis. The sequence goes on along the minus strand of JARQOC010000007.1, from coordinate 109,071,884 downwards.
TACCACTGGGGCTGTATATACCTGTGGGGCTGCTGGATGCTACCACTGGGGCTGTATATACCTGTGGGGCTGCTGTATACTACCACTGGGGCTGTATATACCTCTGGGGCTGCTGTATACTACCACTGGGGCTGTATATACTTCTGGGGCTGCTGTATACTACCACTGGGGCTGTATATACCTCTGGGGCTGCTGGATACTACCACTGGGGCTGTATATACCTCTGGGGCTGCTGGATGCTACCACTGGGGCTATATATACCTCTGGGGCTGCTGTATACTACCGATGGGGCTGTATATACCTCTGAGGCTGCTGTATACTACCACTGGGGCTGCTGTATACTACCACTGGGGCTGCTGTATACTACCACTGGGGCTGCTGTATATACCTTTGGGGCTGCTGTATACTACCTCTGGGGATGCTGTATACTACCACTGGGGCTGTATATACCTCTGGGGATGCTGTATACTACCACTGGGGCTGTATATACCTCTGGGGATGCTGTATACTAACTACTGGAGCTGCTGCTGTATATACCACTGGGGCTGCTGCTGTATACTACCACTGGGGAGGCTGCTGTATACTACCATTGGGGGGCCTGTATACCACACTGCTGGGGCTGTATACCTGTGCTGGAGTCCACCCTCGGCTTATACATGAGTCAATAGGTTTTCCCAGGTTTTGGGGGCAAAAGTAGGGGGGTCGGCTTATACACGGGTCGGCTTATATACGAGTATATACGGTACATGGTAACACAGGAACCCTTCTTTGATCTCACCTTCACAATTCTTGCATCCATTGATAATGTGAGTTTCTGGAGAGTTTCTGCTTGTATTTCTTTGCATGATGTCAGAATCGCCTCCCAGAGCTGCTGTTTTGATGTGATCTGCCTCCCACCCTCATAGATCTTTTTCTTGGTTATACTCCACAGTTTCTCTATAGGGTTGAGGTCAGGGGAAGATGGTGGCCACACCATGAGTTTATCTCCTTTTATGCCCATAGCAGCCAATGGCACAGAGGTATTCTTCTTTGTAGCATGAGATGGGGCATTGTCCTGCATGAGGATGATTTTGCTCCTGTTTCTGCTTTTTGCACCATGGAAAAAAGTTCTCAGTCAGAAACTCTATATACTTTGCAGAGGTCATTTTCACAACTTCAGGAACCTTAAAGGGGCCTTTCAGCTGTTTCCCAATGATTCTGGCCCAAAACATGACTCATCCACCTCCTTGCTGACGTCGCAGCCTTGTTGGGACATGGTGGCATCCACCAACCATCCACTGCTCCATCCATCTGGACCATCCAGGGTTGCTCGGCCTCATCAGTAAACAAGACTGGTTGACAATTAGTCTTCATGTATATCTGGACCAACTGCAACCATTTCTGCTTGTGAGCACTGTTTAGGGGTGGCCGAATAGTAGGTTTATGCACCACAGCAAGCCTTTGAAGGATCCTACACCTTGAGGTTGGAGGGACTCCAGAGGCTCCAGCAGCTTCACATATCTGTTTGCTGGTTTGTAAGGCCTTTTTAGCAGCTGCTCTCTTAATCTGATGAACTTGCCTGGCAGAAACCTTCCTCATTCTGCCTTTATCTGCACAAACACGTCTGTGCTCAGAATCAGCCACAAATCTCTTCACAGTGCGATGATCACACTTACGTTTTCCTGCAATATCAAATGTTGTCATCCCTTGTCCAAGGCATTGCACTATTTGTTGCTTTTCGGCAGCAGAGATCCTTTTTCTTTCCCATGTTACTTGAAAACTGTGGCCTGCGTAATATTGTGGAACACCCAGTTTTCCTTTTATTGCGCTCAACTGCCAAACTAATTATTACAGGTGTCCGAGATTGATTGCAGTGACCCAAAGACCCTGAGACACAAGACCAGCAATGGGGTTCATTGACAAAAAAAGAAGAAAAAACCCCTATGACACTTAAAACCAATTTGCATAATAATTTGGAACATGGTTTGCTTTTGTAGCTGCTTCCTGACATTGAGTGCTGCTGCTCCATTTACTTGTAACCAGAATCCTTCAGTCCCGAATTGACTTCCATTTAATGTATATGTACGATTACTCTGTCCTTAGTGCAGTACTCTACATTTATCATCGTTAAACGTCATTTACCAAGTCTTTGCCCATTCAGACTTCTTATAATAATAATAATATCCAGGTAGTTTTGTAATATTTTTCTATCAAGGTCACTTACCCTGCAAAATTTTGTGACATCAGAAAAATTTGACACGTTACTCTCAATCCCATCCACAAAGTCATTAATAAAGAGATTAAAAGAATTGGTCCCAGCACAGATCCCCTGGTCTCCACTACTCCCGTACAGATCCATGTGGTCTCCTCTGCTCCCAGTACAGATCCCCTGGTCTCCACTGCTCCCGGTACAGATCCTTGCAGTCTCCACTGCTCCCGGTACAGATCCCCTGGTCTCCACTGCTCCCAGTACAGATCCTTGCAGTCTCCACTACTCCCAGTACAGATCCTTGTGTTCTCCACTACTCCCGATACAGATCTTTGCAGTCTCCACTACTCCCGATAGAGATCCTTGTGGTCTCCTCTGCTCCCAGAACAGATCCTTGCAGTCTCCACTACTCCCGGTACAGATCCTTGTGGTCTCCTCTGCTCCCAGAACAGATCCTTGCAGTCTCCACTACTCCCAGTACAGATCCTTGCAGTCTCCACTACTCCCAGTACAGATCCTTGTGGTCTGCACTGCTCCCAGTACAGATCCTTGCAGTCTCCACTACTCCCAGTACAGATCCTTGTGGCCCCCACTGCTCCCAGTACAGATCCTTGTGGTCTCCTCTGCTCCCAGTACAGATCCTTGTGGTCTGCACTGCTCCCAGTACAGATCCTTGCAGTCTCCACTACTCCCAGTACAGATCCTTGTGGCCCCACTGCTCCCAGTACAGATCCTTGTGGTCTCCTCTGCTCCCAGTACAGATCCTTGTGGTCTCCACTGCTCCCAGTACAGATCTTTGTGGTCTCCTCTGCTCCCAGTACAGATCCGTGTGGTCTCCTCTGCTCCCAGTACAGATCCTTGTGGTCTCCTCTGCTCCCAGTACAGATCCTTGTGGTCTCCTCTGCTCCCAGTACAGATCCTTGTGGTCTCCTCTGCTCCCAGTACAGATCCTTGTGGTCTCCTCTGCTCCCGGTACAGATCCGTGTGGTCTCCTCTGCTCCCGGTACAGATCCTTGTGGTCTCCTCTGCTCCCAGTACAGATCTGTGTGGTCTCTGCTCCCAGTACAGATCCTCGCGGGCTCCACTGCTCTCAGTACCAATCCCTGGTCCGGATATATTGAATGCTGGCTATGCCAGGGGGAAAGAGTGCCTCTGGAACGGCGGGAGGAGGCTGCTGCTGGCTGTAGATGCCTGATGTATAACGCCTTCCCCCGGTCACGCCATATGCCTTCTCCTCACACATACCCACAAAATAATGAATGCTGTTACTTACCCTCCCTGCTCCCAGATCAGTGGTGTCTTCCAGTCTCTGTGCTGATCATGTGACTGGCACAGCACAATGACATCATCGCTGTGTGCCCCAGTCATATGATCGGATACTGGGCACAGAGACAGAAAGACGGCAGCACTGCTGCAGGCAGGGAGCTACGGAGGGTGAGTACCAGCGTTTATTATTTTGTGTGTATGTGCCAGCGGAGGGGGGGGGGGCATATAGCAGGACCGGGGAGCCATATTACAGGATTGGGACATATATTCCCATATGTGTCAGCAGCAGATCTGCCCCATAACACTGCATTATATCCACATTTTTTTTTGCTTCATTTTTATTTTCCTCCTCTAAAATCTGGGTGCGTCTTATAGTCCAAAATATACGGTGCATGTTGGCTGCATCTGTAAACGTCCGATCTATTATAATATGAAATTACTGAAGGTAAAAGCCATGAAAGAAAAAAAAACACCAAAATTACAGGCAGATTAGGGTAAGGGGGCTTCGAACCTCCACCAAAAATGCACTATAAAGTGGTCAAATCATCAGATCTGCTCCAAAATGGTTTTATTAAAAACTAAAGTTCCTGCTCTTGGAGGAAGAGGACGAAAAAACTAAAAAAAGACTATCGTGGAAAATGCTGCGTTCTTAAAGGGCTAAACAAACTCTGCGAATCGGAGCTCAAACAACAATCAGGTCACAAAGTGTCTTTGTTAAGAACAAAAATGGTTACAATCTTTTGGGAAACCTTCCTAGAGAGGTTTTAAAGGGAAACTGTAGAAATACGAACCTCACATCAGCTCTCCTGAGCGCTCCCCCTCACTTCTAGGACATCACAAATCAGGGACTGTGGCTGCCCTCCCTGCCTGTACCTACACAGCTTGTATGTGACCTGTCCCTCTCTCGGCTTCTCCAGCTTTCCATGCTGCTTAAAGGGAATCTGTCAGGTCAAAATCCATATGTAACTGATATCATTTTCCAATTCCTCTGGTGAAGCTCTTTCTATTCATGTATTTCTATTATTTATACTCGCCCCCATTCTTTGTAACCAGCAACTAAAGAGATTCATTTCATCTGTCAATCACAGTGAGTGATCACTTAGTTTTCTGCTGCCCACTCCCCTGGGAATGAATATTCATGTAGTGACATCACTGCACTGCACACAAGGAAAGATCAGAGGACATCACTCACGTGGGGGGGCGGGGTCTGTGTTCTTCTGTCTCTGCTTTCCTTGTATGCAGCAAAACAAATGTTCAAATAAACACACAGAATCTTTCACAGACAGCACAGCTTCTGCTCAGAGCAAAACAAATGTTCAAATAAACACACAGAATCTTTCACAGACAGCACAGGCTTCTGCTCAGAGCAAAGCAAATGTTCAAATAAACACATAGAATCTCTCACAGACAGCACAGCTACTACTCAGAGCAAAACAAATGTTCAAACAAACACACAGAATCTCTCACAGACAGCACAGCTACTGCTCAGAGCAAAACAAATGTTCAAATAAACACATAGAATCTCTCATGGTACCTTTACACGCCGCGACGGCAGGCTGGATACATCGCGCTACTTCGCGTGCACGAGCACGCTCAAACGGCTACAAACGGTCAACGCACCCTCTTTACACGCCGCGACAAGGTGCGCTACGCCACGCTACATCTATAGCTAGCTACATCGCCGGGTGTCTCAAGTAGCCAGCTGTAGCGTAGCGTACCATGTTTACACACCGCTCCAACAAGCTACTATGGGCGGACCCGGTGCAGCAGGGATAGCACATAGGCGTGCAACAATCTTGGATTACGAGCCGTCCGTACGATGATAGGACAGCGCAATATCATCAGGATTGGCCAGGCATCGCAGGAGGCTGAGACATCCAGCACGCTCGAGTAATTGTGTAGTGTGACTGGTCAGCTCCTTAAATATCCCGCCCTATGCTGCGACTACCAATCATAAAGCAGGAGCGATCTCCAATGATCGCAGATGGGGCGCGGTAACATGGCGACTGTGTCACGCCTTAGATACATGGCAGCCACATCGCCGGGTGTCCAGAGTTGCCTTCCGTTGCTTCTTTACACGCCGATACAGCTCGCTACAATCGGCGATGTTGCCTTAAGTTTATGAGCAGAGACCATAAACAGATGTATCTGTCGCCGGCTGTAGCGTCGCCTCTTCAGACGCCGCTACTACAGGCGATATGGACGCTACAAGCTACAATTGTAGCTTGTAGCGCGATGTATCCAGCCTGCCGTCGCGGCGTGTAAAGGTACCCTCACAGACAGCACAGGCTTCTACTCAGAGCTAAACAAATGTTCAAATAAACACACAGAATCTCTCACAGACAGCACAGGCTACTGCTCAGAGCAAAACAAATGTTCAAATAAACACACAGAATCTCTCACAGTCCGCACAGGCTTCTGCTCAGAGCAACAAATGGAGGAGATTGTTTTACCAAGATGAACTATCTGATATGTGCTTGCCATCTCTCCCTCTCTCCATCAGATGCAGCTAACAGGATAGGAAAATGAAACTAGAAGTAATACACAGAGGAGAGGGAGGGAATGCCAGCCTAAGAAGTAGTGAATAATAAATGAACACATACACACTGCAGACTATTCAGAAGTGAAATAAATGAGCCGGACTAGTGCAGCAGCTGCCTGCTGGGTGTGAAATTGCTTATAGCAAGAGAACTACAAAGAGTACAGTAATGATTTTACGTATTCTGAAAGCTCTGCCCAGGCCCTATTCAAGGGTAATATTATATAATTCTGAAAAATGACCTGACAGAGGCCCTTTATCAGGTCATAAAAAGCTGTGAATGTGCAGGCAGGCAGTGAGGGAGATCCGGGACCTTACACCCGCACAGACAGTGATAAGCCTTGGTAGGGGGCTGGTGTGTATGAGCAAGACATAAGTCATAAACCCGCACCTGTAACGTAGCGTCCTCGAAGGGATCACTCACGAGCCGCACCGATGATCTGACATAGTAGGAAATGGTAAAATCATATTGTTACATATTGTTACATGGAAGCACAAAGTGATATGAGATTTATAATAGAGAATGTGAGTGAGATGCGTTCCCCTATCTCCCCGGAGTAACCCTTTATTACCCCTGAAGCATTAACAGAAGTGAAGTTACATTACAAGTTCTTATTAACATCACTGCTCTGTCTTATACTCGGGTGTGCCGACTCCTCCGGGAGTTTCTTCAATATTGATTACTTGTTCTTACGAGATATAAAGCCGCTGTTCATCACTATATGTAGAAATGAGATTTTGCATGAAAAGATTACATTTCCCTTCACAAAGCGTCACCATGCACCCATGCTTTTATTGTAACTTTTATGTATCCTTTGTTTTCTAAGGTCATTAATGTGCATTTAAATAGATTTTATATATTGTTTATTATTATTTTAAACGTGTTGGAATCAGGCACTTCCCATGTAAGTAAATTGGAGACAGAAGACTTCACCCCCATATTATCTATGATTGCTATACACTTATGTAACTGAAATAGAAACTAATAATTAGACTCAATTAGAAACAAAAACAATCCAGATACACATATTTAAAGGGAACCAACCAGCAGGGTTTAGGGCTATAAAGTGAAGCCGGATGCTTAGTGCAATCAGACCTTTACTTGAATGATTCCAAGTTTGATTGCAGAGAAAAGTGTCATAAAACTCCTGGAAAACAGGGCAGCAGATGATTGATGTGTGCAGCACTGCGTCACTATCTGGGGTTGATGTTTTTTTTCCTCCCCTGTGGACATGCCTTTCGGTTGTAAGGCAAACCCACTCTTTTATTTCTTTCAGATTGTGGCTCCTGCGCACTATCACTACACTCCAGCCCAGCAGCGGACCTTGACCCAGGGGCCCTGGTGCAGCCGTGCTGGGGGGGGGGTGTGCTGGCGGCCGTCAGTGACAACCGGGGGGGAAGGTCGTGGTGGCGGCCGTCAGTGAGGAGCTTGGGGGGGGGGGGGGAGAGTGGTGATCGTCAGTGAGGAGCTTGGGGGGGGTGCTGGCAGACGACGGCGAGGTGCTGCGGCTCTCATACCTGCTGAGCCGCACATTCCTCATTCCTGGGAGCCGGGGCGGCAGAGGAGAGGAGGGGCGGAATCAGGCAAGGGAAGCAGGAAGCTTCCTGCATCCCTTGCTGACCCTCCTCTCCTCTGTCATCGGGTTACGGGGGTCGGCTGGGGGCCCCCCTGCAGGCTTGAGGGGCCCCCTAGCCGGTCGGGGCCCTGGTGCAGCTGAACCAGCTGCACCACGGTAGGTCCGCCCCTGCTCCAGCCACAGGGCACCTCACAAGTACAAATGAGAGGGGGGAGGGGAAGGTTTGGCTTACAGCCAAAAGGCATGTCCACAGGGGAAGAAAAATAACTCCATCCCCAAATAGTGATGCAGTGCTGCACACATCAATCATCTGCTGTCCTGTTTTCCAGGAGTTTCATGGCACTTTTCTCTGCAATCAGACATGGAATCATTCAAGTAAAGGTATGATTGTATTCAGCATGCCAGAGCCTGTAAGGCACCGACTTCAATTTATAGCCCTAAATGCTGCTGGTTGGTTCCTTTTAAAGGGGCTGTCTCATGGTTTCAGTAGCATCCTGCACCGCTGCTTCCTAGTTTCCAGCAGGGAGGATCCTGCTGACGATTGACACTTTGCTCTACGTTTTGCCCTCTCTTGCTGCAAACATGAGTAATTTTGCCTCTGCAGCACGGGAGGAGCACAAGGGCACTTAATAACCTTACATTCACTGTGCTCCTTGCCTAGAGGAACACGCAATGTGGATAGACTGCACATTAACTGTGAGGCTGTGTGCACATGTTGAGTATTTGATTGCAGTAATTTCTGCACCAAATCTGCAGCCCCCGGCAGGGAAAACTCACCAAAAGTGCAATGCATTTTTTCAAAAAATTTTTCCATGTATTTTTCATGTAATTTTTATTAGGAGGAGCAACATTCCCAAAACACGTGTGTAATAATGGAGATTCTGCTTTGTCCTCTCGTCCTATGACGTGACAAGACTCGGTAAAGTCAATATTAACTTTTAGGATTGTTGCATCCAATAGGTGGCGCCGGGCGTCTTCCTTCTGAAGTGGATATTTGCTTATTGTATTTTACAAACCTTTTTCTATTATGATTGTAACACTTTGTATAATGTGCCGCCCCTTTAACCTGTATGATTACATATAGGTAATGAGAAGTCTTTGCAGTATGTTATTATCTGCTGCAGACTATCAGTATGTTATTATCTGCTGCAGACTATCACTATGTTATTATCTGCTGCAGACTATCAGTATGTTATTATCTGCTGCAGACTATCAGTATGTTATTACCTGCTGCAGACTATCAGTATGTTATTACCTGCTGCAGACTATCAGTATGTTATTATCTGCTGCAGACTACCAGTATGTTATTATCTGCTGCAGACTATCAGTATGTTATTATCTGCTGCAGACTATCAGTATGTTATCTGCTGCAGACTATCAGTATGTTATTACCTGCTGCAGACTATCAGTATTTTATTATCTGCTGCAGACTACCAGTATGTTATTATCTGCTGCAGACTATCAGTATGTTATTATCTGCTGCAGACTATCAGTATGTTATTATCTGCTGCAGACTATCAGTATGTTATTATCTGCTGCAGACTATCACTATGTTATTATCTGCTGCAGACTATCACTATGTTATTATCTGCTGCAGACTATCAGTATGTTATTATCTGCTGCAGACTATCAGTATGTTATTATCTGCTGCAGACTATCACTATGTTATTATCTGCTGCAGACTATCAGTATGTTATTATCTGCTGCAGACTATCACAATGTTATTATCTGCTGCAGACTATCAGTATGTTATTACCTGCTGCAGACTATCAGTATGTTATTATCTGCTGCAGACTATCAGTATGTTATTACCTGCTGCAGACTATCAGTATTTTATTATCTGCTGCAGACTATCAGTATGTTATTATCTGCTGCAGACTATCAGTATGTTATTATCTGCTGCAGACTATCACAATGTTATTATCTGCTGCAGACTATCAGTATGTTATTACCTGCTGCAGACTATCAGTATGTTATTATCTGCTGCAGACTATCAGTATGTTATTATCTGCTGCAGACTATCAGTATGTTATTATCTGCTGCAGACTATCACTATGTTATTATCTGCTGCAGACTATCAGTATGTTATTACCTGCTGCAGACTATCAGTATGTTATTACCTGCTGCAGACTATCAGTATGTTATTATCTGCTGCAGACTATCAGTATGTTATTATCTGCTGCAGACTATCAGTATGTTATTACCTGCTGCAGACTATCAGTATGTTATTATCTGCTGCAGACTATCAGTATGTTATTATCTGCTGCAGACTATCAGTATGTTATTATCTGCTGCAGACTATCAGTATGTTATTATCTGCTGCAGACTATCAGTATGTTATTATCTGCTGCAGACTATCAGTATGTTATTATCTGCTGCAGACTATCACTATGTTATTACCTGCTGCAGACTATCAGTATGTTATTATCTGCTGCAGACTATCAGTATGTTATTATCTGCTGCAGACTATCACTATGTTATTATCTGCTGCAGACTATCAGTATGTTATTATCTGCTGCAGACTATCAGTATGTTATTATCTGCTGCAGACTATCACTATGTTATTATCTGCTGCAGACTATCAGTATGTTATTACCTGCTGCAGACTATCAGTATGTTATTACCTGCTGCAGACTATCAGTATGTTATTATCTGCTGCAGACTATCAGTATGTTATTATCTGCTGCAGACTATCAGTATGTTATTACCTGCTGCAGACTATCAGTATGTTATTACCTGCTGCAGACTATCAGTATGTTATTATCTGCTGCAGACTATCACTATGTTATTATCTGCTGCAGACTACCAGTATGTTATTATCTGCTGCAGACTATCAGTATGTTATTACCTGCTGCAGACTACCAGTATGTTATTATCTGCTGCAGACTATCAGTATGTTATTATCTGCTGCAGACTATCAGTATGTTATTATCTGCTGCAGACTATCACTATGTTATTATCTGCTGCAGACTATCACTATGTTATTATCTGCTGCAGACTATCAGTATGTTATTATCTGCTGCAGACTATCAGTATGTTATTATCTGCTGCAGACTATCAATATGTTATTATCTGCTGCAGACTATCACTATGTTATTATCTGCTGCAGACTATCAGTATGTTATTATCTGCTGCAGACTATCAGTATGTTATTATCTGCTGCAGACTATCACTATGTTATTATCTGCTGCAGACTATCAGTATGTTATTATCTGCTGCAGACTATCAGTATGTTATTACCTGCTGCAGACTATCAGTATGTTATTACCTGCTGCAGACTATCAGTATGTTATTATCTGCTGCAGACTATCACTATGTTATTATCTGCTGCAGACTACCAGTATGTTATTATCTGCTGCAGACTATCAGTATGTTATTACCTGCTGCAGACTACCAGTATGTTATTATCTGCTGCAGACTATCAGTATGTTATTATCTGCTGCAGACTATCAGTATGTTATTATCTGCTGCAGACTATCACTATGTTATTATCTGCTGCAGACTATCACTATGTTATTATCTGCTGCAGACTATCAGTATGTTATTATCTGCTGCAGACTATCAGTATGTTATTATCTGCTGCAGACTATCAATATGTTATTATCTGCTGCAGACTATCACTATGTTATTATCTGCTGCAGACTATCAGTATGTTATTATCTGCTGCAGACTATCAGTATGTTATTATCTGCTGCAGACTATCACTATGTTATTATCTGCTGCAGACTATCAGTATGTTATTATCTGCTGCAGACTATCAGTATGTTATTATCTGCTGCAGACTATCAGTATGTTATTATCTGCTGCAGACTATCACTATGTTATTATCTGCTGCAGACTATCAGTATGTTATTATCTGCTGCAGACTATCAGTATGTTATTATCTGCTGCAGACTATCACTATGTTATTATCTGCTGCAGACTATCAGTATGTTATTATCTGCTGCAGACTATCAGTATGTTATTATCTGCTGCAGACTATCAGTATGTTATTATCTGCTGCAGACTATCACTATGTTATTATCTGCTGCAGACTATCACTATGTTATTATCTGCTGCAGACTATCAGTATGTTATTACCTGCTGGCAGACTATCAGTATGTTATTATCTGCTGCAGACTATCAGTATGTTATTATCTGCTGCAGACTATCACCTATTTATTTATCTGCTGCAGACTATCAGTATGTTATTATCTGCTGCAGACTATCAGTATGTTATTATCTGCTGCAGACTATCACTATGTTATTATCTGCTGCAGACTATCAGTATGTTATTATCTGCTGCAGACTATCAGTATGTTATTATCTGCTGCAGACTATCAGTATGTTATTATCTGCTGCAGACTATCACTATGTTATTATCTGCTGCAGACTATCACTATGTTATTATCTGCTGCAGACTATCAGTATGTTATTACCTGCTGCAGACTATCAGTATGTTATTATCTGCTGCAGACTATCAGTATGTTATTATCTGCTGCAGACTATCACTATGTTATTATTCTGCTGCAGACTATCAGTATGTTATTATCTGCTGCAGACTATCAGTATGTTATTATCTGCTGCAGACTATCACTATGTTATTATCTGCTGCAGACTATCAGTATGTTATTATCTGCTGCAGACTATCAGTATGTTATTATCTGCTGCAGACTATCAGTATGTTATTATCTGCTGCAGACTATCACTATGTTATTATCTGCTGCAGACTATCAGTATGTTATTACCTGCTGCAGACTATCAGTATGTTATTATCTGCTGCAGACTATCAATATGTTATTATCTGCTGCAGACTATCACTATGTTATTATCTGCTGCAGACTATCACTATGTTATTATCTGCTGCAGACTATCAGTATGTTATTACCTGCTGCAGACTATCAGTATGTTATTATCTGCTGCAGACTATCAGTATGTTATTATCTGCTGCAGACTATCACTATGTTATTATCTGCTGCAGACTATCAGTATGTTATTATCTGCTGCAGACTATCAGTATGTTATTATCTGCTGCAGACTATCAATATGTTATTATCTGCTGCAGACTATCAGTATGTTATTATCTGCTGCAGACTATCACTATGTTATTATCTGCTGCAGACTATCAGTATGTTATTATCTGCTGCAGACTATCAGTATGTTATTATCTGCTGCAGACTATCACTATGTTATTATCTGCTGCAGACTATCAGTATGTTATTATCTGCTGCAGACTATCAGTATGTTATTATCTGCTGCAGACTATCAGTATGTTATTATCTGCTGCAGACTATCACTATGTTATTATCTGCTGCAGACTATCAGTATGTTATTACCTGCTGCAGACTATCAGTATGTTATTATCTGCTGCAGACTATCAGTATGTTATTATCTGCTGCAGACTATCACTATGTTATTATCTGCTGCAGACTATCAGTATGTTATTATCTGCTGCAGACTATCAGTATGTTATTATCTGCTGCAGACTATCAATATGTTATTATCTGCTGCAGACTATCAGTATGTTATTACCTGCTGCAGACTATCAGTATGTTATTATCTGCTGCAGACTATCAGTATGTTATTATCTGCTGCAGACTATCAGTATGTTATTATCTGCTGCAGACTATCAATATGTTATTATCTGCTGCAGACTATCAGTATGTTATTACCTGCTGCAGACTATCACTATGTTATTATCTGCTGCAGACTATCAGTATGTTATTATCTGCTGCAGACTATCAGTATGTTATTATCTGCTGCAGACTATCAGTATGTTATTACCTGCTGCAGACTATCAGTATGTTATTACCTGCTGCAGACTATCACTATGTTATTATCTGCTGCAGACTATCAGTATGTTATTATCTGCTGCAGACTATCAGTATGTTATTATCTGCTGCAGACTATCAGTATGTTATTATCTGCTGCAGACTATCAATATGTTATTATCTGCTGCAGACTATCAGTATGTTATTACCTGCTGCAGACTATCAGTATGTTATTATCTGCTGCAGACTATCACTATGTTATTATCTGCTGCAGACTATCAGTATGTTATTATCTGCTGCAGACTATCAATATGTTATTACCTGCTGCAGACTATCAGTGTGTTATTATCTGCTGCAGACTATCAGTGTGTTATTATCTGCTGCAGACTATCAGTATGTTATTATCTGCTGCAGACTACCAGTATGTTATTATCTGCTGCAGACTATCAGTATGTTATTATCTGCTGCAGACTATCACTATGTTATTATCTGCTGCAGACTATCAGTATGTTATTATCTGCTGCAGACTATCCTCCCTGTCCACTATCAGAGGCTGCAGATAATCTCTAATGCTCCGTTCACATCTTCTTTGAGTCATCACTCCGGGTTGACACAGGGTAGGTTTCATCTATATAATCTTTTTTTTTTAGCAAAAACTGTTTTTTTATTGTTTGTTTGTTTTTGCATCCAATGCTCTGTATGTGGCTTTTTCCATGCTTTCCCATTACCTTCTCTATAGGAAGCAAAAAGCCCATGAAAGAACGATTGTTTCAGGTAGAAGCTGCAGCTTTCTTTGGCACAATCTGGTTTCCTGTAAGATTTCTGGCTGTGGCACTTATTCTGCAACTATTATGTTTTCTGTGGGTTTCGCTGCCTGTCAGGTTAAAGGGGTTCTCCAACACTAGGACAATCCCTTCTAATCTCATATCTCCTCCAATTAAAATAATACACCCTGTACTCACCTTCGGTGCTGGCACCATTACAACGGTGTTGGTAATGGCAGCTCCAGGATCACATGACATTGTGACATCACACGAGCCCCACGTCCAATCACTGTCGGCTTCTGTCTCCCTGCGTCCAATCACCACTGGCTTCTGTTTCCTTGTATCCAATCACCGCCAGCTCCTGTCTCCCCATGTCCGATCACCGCCAACTTCTGTCTCCTTGCGTCCAATCACCACCGGCTTCTGTCTCCCCGAGTCCGATCACCGCCGGCTTCTGTTTCCCTGTATCCAATCACCGCCAGCTCCTGTCTCCCCGAGTCCGATCATCGCCGACTTCTGTCTCTCTGTGTCCAATCACTGCCGGCTTCTGTCTCCCTGCGTCCAATCACCGTCGGCTTCTGTCTCGCCACATCCGATCATCGCCGACTTCTGTCTCCCTGCGTTCAGTCACCGCCACTTCTGTCTCCCCACACCCGATCACCGACGGCTTCTGTCTCCCTGTATCCAATCACCAGCAGCTTTTGTCTCCCCGTGTCCGATCACCGCTGACTTCTGCCTCCAGGCATCCAATCACAGCCGGCTTCTGTCTCCCCTCGTCCAATCACCGCTGGCGTCTGTCTCCCCGTATCTAATCACCGCTGGCTTCTGTCTCGCCACATCCGATCATCGCCGACTTCTGTCTCCCTGCATCCAGTCACCACCACTTCTGTCTCCCCGCACCCGGTCAACGCCATCTTCTGTCTCCCTGTGTCCAATCACCACCGGCTTCTGTCTCCCCAAATCCAATCACCACCAGCTTCTGTCTCCCCGCGTCCAGTCACTGCTGGCTTCTGTCTCCCCGAACCCAATCACCACCGGCTTCTGTCTCCCTGTGTCCAATCACCACTGGCTTCTGTCTCCCTGTATACAATATCCGCCGGCTTCTGTCTCCCTGCGTCCAATCACCACCAGTTTCTGTCTCCCTGCATCCAATCACCACTGGCTTCTGTGTCCAATCACCACTGGCTTCTGTCTCCCATCACCGCCGGCTTATGTCTCCCTGTGTCCAGTCGCCGCCGGCTTCTGTTTCTCCACCTTTGGACCAAATCTGGAATCAGTAGGAAGTGGGCGGCAGCCGCAGCGTCCCATCCTGTTGATTAATCGTTTGGTCCGATAGCGGAAAGAAGGAAACGCAGTAATTGGACATGGGAAGACTGAAGCTGGCAGAGATTGGATGTGGGGAGACAGAAGCCGGCAGTGATTGGACGTGGGAAGACAGAAGCTGGCGGTGATTGGACGCGGGGAGACAGAAGCCGGTGGTGATTGGACGTGGCGAGACAGGAGCCGGCAGTGATTGGACGTGGGGAAAGAGAAGCCGGCGGTGATTGGACAAAGGGAGAGAGCAAGCGGCTGTGATTGGATGTGGGGAGACAGAAGTTGGCAGTGATTGGACGCGAGGAGACAGGAGGCAGTGGTGATTGGACGTAGGGAGACAGAAGTCGGCGGTGATTAGACGCGGGACAAGAGAAGCCGGCAGCGGTGATTGGACGCAGGGAGACAGAAGTCAGTAGTGATTGGACGCAGGGAGACAGAAACCAGCGGTGATTGGACGCGGGGAGACAAAAGCCGGCTGTGATTGGATGCAGGGCTTGTGTGGCTTCACAATGTCATGTGATCTCTGAGCCGCGGTTACTGACAGCGCTGGAACTACACCAGCACCAGAGGTGAGTACAGGGTCTATTCATTTACCTCGGGGAGACTTGAGATTAGAAGGGATTGTCTGGTAGTGGAAAACCCCTTTAAGGCTTTATTGACATCAAGCTTTTAATTCAGGTTCACAGCGCTATTTTTATGAACCAAAAAGCAGAAATAGAACACAAAAGGGATTTCTTCTAAAAGATGTGAACTGAAGCAGAAAGAAGAACTTTGTTCTATTCGAAAACAAGGATATTGAATGGGAACGAGATGGACATATTTATACCCAACGGGGACTTTTTGCTTCAGTTTGCATCTAATTTATTACATCCATTTTTACAAAGAAACAAATGAAAATGTCGGAGTGAACAGAGCCTGATCATGAGCTGTGTAGGATTTCGTTTTCACTTTTATAGCACAACATAATTATTATTAGCTCCATAATTCACAATGACTTACAGTTACATCATGGAATGTCTATGGTTAAAGGGGTTTTCCCATGAACAAAGTTAATTCTAAAGATCATTTTAATCAATAAATCTTGGAATAATGATATTTTCTATAATTTGATGTGTTTAAAAAAAATGTTCCCGTCTGAGATAATCTTATAAATGTGTCCTGCTGTGTACAGTTTCATTTGTCTTTCTGACCGTGCATGGAGCACGTTCTGATCGTACCACGTCTCCTGGGTGGGGGAGGAAGAAATAAAGTATACAGACATTACAGCACAGGATCACAAATAATGCTTTCTTTGAGGTAAACATTTTTTACAAACAGACAGGGAAATGTTTTATCTCAAAGAAAGAATCATCTGTGATCCTGTGCTGTAATATCTGTATACTCTTTTACTTCCTCCCCTGCCCAGGAGAAGTGGTATGATCAGACTGTGTTCCGTCAGAAACAAAAATGAAACTACATAGCAGGACACATATATAAGGATTATCTCAGCACAGGGACATTTTTTTTAAACACATCCAATTGTGACAATTATTATTATTCCAAGATCTATTGATTAAAATTAACTTTGTTCTTGGGAAAACCCCTTTAAGGCACAATGACATCTGTATGTAACGAAGGAGGTTAGGAGATATCTGTATGTAACGGTGATCGCCAAACTGAGCAGTGATAAACATCCGGCTACCATTGAAACGTCAGCATTTAGAGAGGCCTCAGACATTTACCTCCAGATGCTGTGACCACCGCGTCTACTGTGGGTGAACTGAACCTAAGATCAAAATAAATGAGCACTAAGAAGCAACCGTGCATATAAATAACACAGGGGTAAACAATGTAAAACTGTTAAAGCTGATCCCTCTACAGTGTGACAGCCCTAGAATAAAGCTGATCTCTCTACAGTATGACAGCCCTAGAATAAAACTAATCCCTCTACAGTGTGACAGCCCTAGAATAAAGCTGATCCCTTTACAGTGTGACAGTCCTAGAATACAGCTGATCCCTCTACAGTGTGACAGCCCTAGAATAAAGCTGATCCCTCTGCAGTGTGACAGCCCTAGAATGAAGCTGATCCCTCTACAATGTGACAGCCCTAGAATAAAGCTGATTCCTCTACAGTGTGACAGCCCTAGAATAAAGCTGATCTCTACAGTGTGACAGCCCTAGAATACAGCTGATCCCTCTACAGTGTGACAGTCCTAGAATACAGCTGATCCCTCTACAGTGCGACAGCCCTAGAATAAAGCTGATCCCTCTACAGTGTGATAGCCCTAGATTGAAGCTGATCCCTCTACAATGTGACAGCCCTAGAATAAAACTGATTCTTCTACAGTGTGACAGCCCTAGAATAAAGCTGATCCATCTACAGTGTGACAGCCCTACAACAAAGCTGATCTCTACAGTGTGACAACCCTAGAATAAAGCTGATCCCTCTACAGTGTGACAGTTCTAGAATAAACTGATACTTCTACAGTGTGACAGCCCTCGAATAAAGCTGATCCCTCTACAGTGTGACAGCCCTAGAATAAAGCTGATTTCTACAGTGTGACAGCCCTAGAATAAAGCTGATCTCTCTACAGTGTGACAGCCTTAGAACAAAGCTGATCTCTACAGTGTGACAACCCTAGAATAAAGCTGATCCCTCTACAGTGTGACAGCCCTAGAATAAAGCTGATCCCTCTACAGTGTGACAGCCCTAGAATAAAGCTGATCCCTCTACAGTGTGACAGCCCTAGAATAAAGCTGATCCCTTTACAGTGTGACAGCCTTAGAATAAAGCTGATCCCTCTACAGTGTGACAGCCCTAGAACAAAGCTGATCTCTCTACAGTGTGACAGCCCTAGATTAAAGCTGATCTCTACAGTGTAACAGCCCTAGAATATAGCTGATATCTCTACAGTGTGACAGCCCTGGAGATGTTTGTAGACAGTGTGGGGTGAGAGTGGCTGTCGGGGTGAGAGTGGCTGTCAGGGTGAGAGTGGCTGTCAGGGTGAGAGTGGCTGTCAGGGTGAGAGTGGCTGTCAGGGTGAGAGTGGCTGTCAGGGTGAGAGTGGCTGCTGACAGCTTGTTGTGGAAGTGAGAAATATGATCCAATGGCAGATGGGAGTGTGAGTGAGATCGGTATCTGGGCACAGCACACCTGTGGTGGCAACCTATCCCGAGAGAGAGGGAGTGGTGATCAGGACGAGCGAGGAGCAAAGACACGCGACAGGGATAAAAGAGAGAAGAAGTCCTGATTAACGAGTAATTAGTGCACGAAGCGGAGACTGAATCATGAACCTCGGAGTCACACCGGGCCACCGGATTCTGTAGGAACTGGAATTACCGTAGTTGCCTGAATAGATCCCTGACTCTTGTTTTGGAAACACTTTGGATTTGCAAATACTGGAAACGTGTGCATGATACAAGGCGATGGAGAGGCCGCCACCGGAGGTTCCCCATGACCTCGCCACACAGAGAACGGTCTCTGATGAATTAAAGTGGGTGCGTCTGAATGTGGGGGGCACGGTGTTCCTCACCACAAAACAGACCCTGTGCCAGGAGCCCAACTCTTTCCTCTGCCGCCTCTGCCAGGAGTCCCAGCTGTTGTCTGAGACGGTGAGACTTCATCTCTCTTCTACGACTTCCACCATCTGTTCATTCCTGTCTCATCATGTTGTTAATAACGTTACCCTCGAAGCTCAGGGGCCCTGAAGCCAAAGCTCCAACGGGGCCCCCAAGTACTTCAGATCTTTAATAGCGTTAGTCTTTTTCTATAGGATAAAGTAACATTTCGGTGCGATTGAAGCCCCCGCACCTGTTGTAGTTACGCCCCTGACGCTTATCCTCTGTTCTATCATCAGCGATGTTTGTATTGTATCAAATGTTCCTTCTTCTTTATTTACTTCATCTCCTCTTTGTTATGTTTTTAGGATGAGACCGGGGCGTTCCTGATCGACCGGGATCCATCGTACTTTGGAGCAATCTTACGCTACTTGCGATATGGTAAACTGGTGATAGACAAGAATATATCCATCGAAGGTAAAATATTATATTCTCCAGTATTGTATCATTTACTTCTTTTCATATACATAATTACATTGTCACGAAAAAGTATTCACACCCCGTGAACTCGTCCTCATTTGTTTCACATTACACCCTCAAAGTTAAATGTATTTTATTGGGATCTTTCATGATGCCACAACTTGTGTCATGTAAAGGAAATGATACAAGGTTTTCTAAATATTCTATAAAAATGATCATGTACATTTGTATTCTGCCCCCCCCCCCAGTCAGTACTTTGTAGGATTCACCTTTTTGCTGCTATTCTGGCTTTAAGTTCTTTGGGGGATGTCTCTACCAACTGTGCACATCTATAGGATGACATTTTTTAAATAGTTCTCGCCCAGTGATTGGATGGACACACCTGTGATGTCACACAGGAATCTGCTTGATCTAAACCCTAGATTGTAGATCTGTAGGATACTGAGGGTCACTGTCCTGTTGGAAGGTGAACCTACGCCCCAGTCTCAGGTCTTCTGCAGCCTATAACAGGTTTTCCTCCTGGATTGTCCTTGTATTTAGCTCTTAGCTCCATCCATCTTCCCATCACCTCTGAGCAGCTTCCCTGCCCCTGCTGAAGAAAAGCCTCCCCACAGCAGGATGCTGCCTCCACCATGTGTGATGGTAGGGATGGTATTCTCAGGGTGATGTGCAGGGTTAGTTTTCCACCACACATAGCATATTGCATTTAGGACAAAAAGTTCTACTTTGGCCCCATCTGATCAGGCTCACTGTATCACCTACATGGCATGTGGAAGAAAGGGCTCTGGTCAGATACGACAAAAGTTAAACTTTTTGGGCTAAATTCAAAATACTTTAAGTGGCAGAAAATGAACACTGCACATTACCCTAAAACACCATACAAGGTTCGCCAATTCAGGCACTTTGTCCAGCTCTTCCCAACTTCCTGGTGTGGTAGCAAGGGTAGTATTTTTTGGGGTAGATGTCTGCTGTGTAGTGTCAGCTGGCATCAAGCCCTGGTGTTAGTAATGGGGAGGGGTCTATCATACACCCCCATTACTAACTCAGTAAGTATAAAGAGAAAATAACACACAAAAATAATTTATTTGTATACAGACTCCTCCACACTATCCCAATTTACCAATTTATTATCAAAAATGCTCCCATGAAGCTCCTCTTTCTTAGTCCACGATCCTCGAATGGAACTCCGGCGACTGTTAATAGCAGTAAGCTACAGCTATTCACAGGTGCCGAGTAGTGACTACAACTCTCATCAGTGTCGCAGGGTCTTGCTGAGCACATTGTTGAGCCGGTGGCTTTGATGGGATTCATAATCACTGCATGGCGCCTTTGATTACCTGTAGTTTACAGTTGCACTCGATGATCGTGGATTATGTAGGAGGATCTTTATAGGAGCATTTTTGATAATATATTGCTGAGCTAGAGAAGGTGCTGGGGAGCGTTTACTCAAATAAATGTTTTGTGTGTCTTTTTTTATTTTTCCTCACTGGGTTAGTAATGGGGGTGTCTGATAGAAGCCTCTCCATTACTAACCCCTGGAATTGATGTCAGATGATATTACACAACTTTCTTCTTCGTCTACACTGACACACTTTGCCTAGCTGCTCCATTATACCATCGTAGTGGAGCACATCCGTTACAACATACAGCCTTCTCATGAGGCTGGAGTCACACTGGCGTAGGATCGTATGGCACTGTCTGGACCAGCTGCGGCTCCGCTGACCTGAGCGTGACAGCTATAAAGAAAGACGTGAAACTGAGACGTTTGGGTCATGAGAGCCGCGGACAGTCTGGGCATTTTGATATGATCTTTGCGCAAGTCATACGGCAGTATAACGTCTATGTGAGGGAGGGTCCATCTCTGATTACTTATCAACTGCATCTTGTTCCTTCCGTATTAGTCAACAATCAAGTAGATCATCATTTCCACTGCCAGACAAAGCAACCTGTCATGACGATGCTGCAGGGCATTGCGATCCATTGTCTTGGCGTCTTTGTCTTGGCGTCTCGTAAAATAACGGCATCCAAAAAACATATTTACAGTTTGAACAATTGAATTTTTATATACACACACAGAAAATAATGAAAACTATGTAGCAGCCTCTTAAACAACTGATCAGTCTAATGAGCCACATCCTGAGCTCTGCTGTGCAGGAAGGTGAAATGAGTTGCATAGAGTCGACTCAGCAGCTAAACTCACTCTATACACAGCGGGACAACTGGGCTCCTGCTGCAATTCATGGGATCAGAGATAAGGCTGATCTCGGCTGTTTAACCGCTGTGAGGCAGTGACAGATGTCACTTATAAAGGTTGTTATGCATCCCCCAAAATGTGTTTGGAAACCCTCTGAGAGCCTCTGGTGTGTGTTATATTCACAGTTACTTCTGTGAGTGCAACACAAAATAAGAGTGTGAACTTGACCAAGCTATTGTAACGCTTAGGAGGTGAGGGAATCAGGTAACTGAATGGTGAGGGGGGGAGGGAATTCAGGGGGAGCTAATCTGACCCTTACACTGGGGGTCCCTGGCTCGCCTGCTTCGGAGGTACCTCTGATGGTAAGAAGGTCCGAGTCTCCACCCTGTTTTCCTGAGCTCCTGTTTAGCCCTAGGCTGAGGACCCCTACCTCCACCCACAGATACGGGATCACAGCTACTCCCAAAGCAAAGACTTCAGCACAGCAACTAAGCATCAGCACAGCACAAAGACCAAGTGTAAATAGCTCTATCAGCGGCGTCTGACAGAGGAGGGGGAAAGCTATTTAAAGCCAGAGGGAGGGGAATCCAGGTGAGTTCCACCCAAGCCTCACATCAACCCCTCAACCAGCATCTGAGCATAATAGTGAGTGCAGCTCTGGAGCATAATACAGGAGGTAACTCAGGATCATGCAGCTCTTGAAGAAATGCAGACACAACACACACAGCAGCATCCAGCAAAGTCAGCACAATCTAAGTGCATGACAGCTATTTAATCAAGTCTTTTTAGGAAAACATGCTTGGGGCTTTTATTTTTGGGGAGATGTGTAGGATGGTAGTGGGACAGATCTCTCCCTCCAGTCTGGGTCTTTCATCGAGTTCACGTCCAGGGAATTGCATGTAATCTGCTGGTGCATTTCAGGGAAAACATAGTTTGGGGACCATAGGAATAAACGAGACTGGTCCGGTGCTGCCCTCGACCGGCTTCTCCCCGCACTGCTCTGTTTGATTGACAGGTCACTCTCGTGTTTGTGGAGAGACCTGTCAATCACTTGTAGCCGGTTGGGAGTAGAGCTGCACTGATCAGCTGTATCCCTACAGTCCACGGCCGAGTCTTCAAGCTTTGTTTTCTCGAAAATGCTGGAGGGTTCAGACACAAACATACATGGCTGAAATTGTGCCGCCACGTTCTAACTAACTTATTTTAATGCGTATTCTTATATATTTTTTTTATGTTATTTTGATCTGTTTCCGGTGCTGTGTCCATTGCAGGAGTGTTAGAAGAGGCCGAGTTCTATAACATCGCTTCTTTGGTCAAAATCATTCACGGGAGATTGGAGGAGGCTGAAATCAATAAGGTAACTTAGACTGATACACTGTATTAATTATATGACCGTACAATATCCCAACACTTAATTATTAGGAATAGTTATACAGACACCATTGGCATAACCTAGAGCTCATGAACGTGAATCGACTTTTTGGGCCCCCTTAGACTCCAGGGCCCAGCCCTTGCACCCACTATAGATGGGTACAAACAGCGTTAATGGCAAAGTATATTATCAGAGACTCAGGCCTAGATAATGATAAGTGTCTCGGGAATCTACTCTGGTATCACACAATCAACAGAGTGAGAGATGAGTGAACTGTCCAAGCATGCAAACCAAAAGGTCCATAAAACACTCCACCACACAGAGGGTAAAATAATTAAATGAGGTTCGCCAGTGCCATATGCTAAAAATCAGCCGCACACCATAATGTTCCTACCTCCACACTTCACTGTTGTTGGTGTTTTGGGGAGTGATTTGCCTTTTGGCCTTCAAACATGGTGTGTATTATGACCTCCAAACATGATGTGTATTATGGCCTCCAAACATGGTGTGTATTATGACCTCCACACATGGTGTGTATTATGACCTCCACACATGGTGTGTATTATGACCTCCACACATAGTGTGTATTATGGCCTCCAAATATGATGTGTATTATTGCCTCCAAACATGATGTGTATTATGGCCTCCAAACATGGTGTGTATTATGACCTCCACACATAGTGTGTATTATGACATCCAAACATGGGGTGTATTATGGCCTCCAAATATGATGTGTATTATTGCCTCCAAACATGATGTGTATTATGGCCTCCAAACATGGTGTGTATTATGGCCTCCAAACATGGTCTGTATTATGTTATCCAAACATGGTGTGTATTATGACCTCCAAACATGGTGTGTATTACAGCCCCCAAACATGGTATGTATTATGACATCCAAACATGGTGTGTATTATGGCCTCCAAACATGGTGTGTATTATGGCCTCCAAACATGGTGTGTATTATGGCCCCCAAACATGGTGTGTATTATGGCCCCCAAACATGGTGTGTATTATGGCCTCCAGACATGATGTGTATTATGGCCTCCAAACATGGTCTGTATTATGACATCCAAACATGGTGTGTATTATGGCCTCCAAACATGGTGTGTATTATGACATCCAAACATGGTGTATTATGGCCTCCAAACATGGTGTGTATTATGGCCTCCAAACATGGTGTGTATTATGGCCTCCAAACATGATGTGTATTAAGGCCTCCAAAATGGTGTATTATGGCCTCCAAACATGGTGTGTATTATGGCCTCCAAACATGATGTGTATTAAGGCCTCCAAAAATGGTGTATTATGGCCTCCAGACATGATGTGTATTATGACCTCCAAACATGGTCTGTATTATGACATCCAAACATGGTGTGTATTATGGCCTCCAAACATGGTGTGTATTATGGCCTCCAAACATGGTGTGTATTATGACCTCCAAACATGGTGTGTATTATGGCCTCCAAACATGGTGTATTATGGCCTCCAAACATGATGTGTATTAAGGCCTCCAAACATGGTGTGTATTATGACCTCCAAACATAGTGTGTATTATGACATCCAAACATGGGGTGTATTATGGCCTCCAAATATGATGTGTATTATTGCCTCCAAACATGATGTGTATTATGGCCTCCAAACATGGTGTGTATTATGGCCTCCAAACATGGTGTGTATTATGACCTCCAAACATGGTGTGTATTACAGCCCCCAAACATGGTATGTATTATGACATCCAAACATGGTGTGTATTATGGCCTCCAAACATGGTGTGTATTATGGCCCCCAAACATGGTGTGTATTATGGCCCCAAACATGGTGTGTATTATGGCCTCCAAACATGGTGTGTATTATGACATCCAAACATGGTGTGTATTATGCCCCAAACATGGTATGTATTATGACATCCAAACATGGATGTGTATTATGGCCTCCAAACATGGTGTGTATTATGGCCCCCAAACATGGTGTATTATGGCCCCAAACATGGTGTGTATTATGGCCTCCAAACATGGTGTGTATTAAGGCCTCCAAACATGGGTGTATTATGGCCTCCAAACATGGTTGTATTATGGCCCCAAACATGATGTGTATTAAGGCCTCCAAAAATGGTGTATTATGGCCTCCAAAGAGTTCAGTTTTGCTCTCATCTGACCAGACTATATTCTCCAGTATTTCACAGACTTGTCTAAATGTTGTTGAGGAAACTTTAAACACTCTTGAACCATACTTTTTCTAATGGACTCCTGGCTGTGTGCCCATAGGGATTTTTGTGATTTGTTTTTGGCGCTGTGTATTTTTTTAAAACTGCACCAAAAACTCATCAGTCGCAGCGTCTGCAGCAAAGTGAATGGGATTTTCTATTTGCTGTGCAGACGTCAGTGTTTTTGATTGCTGCGTTAGCGGTGCAGAAAGCGCATCCAGAAAGTAATGAGCGTCAGTTATTGTCTGTCAAAGCAGCAGTGTTTGAAATTGCTGGGTTGCCGACACAGTATCCAATCAACTTTCACAGCTGTGACAGCAGCGGTGAAAGCTGATTGGTTAAATTGTGCGGTAATTGTTTCAACTTCAGGACCATGGAAAGCCCGGACATTTAAACTGCAGCGTGTTTGAATTAGCGGTAATTGCTTTCCATGGTGCTGAAGTTTCAACTTCATGACCATGGAAAGCCTGGACATTTAAACTGCAGAGGTGTTTTAGGAATTTAGCGGTTACCAAAAGCAATTACCGCTAAATTCAAACATCACTGCTGTTTAAATGTCCGGGCTCTCCATGGTACTGAAGTTTCAACTTCAGCACCATGGAAAGCAATTCCCGCATGATTTAACCAATCAGGTTTCACCGCTGCTGTCACAGCTTTGACAGCTTTGAATACACCGGTAAATGCTGTCGGCGGTCCTGAAGTTTGCTCGGCGGAATTATACATGCTGAGAAATCCCGCCGACCAAACTTCAGGACCGCAGACAGCATCACACAGAATTGCACCAAACACGGGACTCACGCAGCACACTCACAGCACGCTCTCATACATACACCCACACACACCCCCCACAACGCACCACACACACATTAATAGCGCACAGCACACGCATCACTGTCATGCATTAAAAACACTCAGTTTTCTGATGCATGACAGTGTGCCTCCACCCGTAGAAACATATTCACTTTATTGATACTAATTTCTCCTACTATGGATAATGAGAGCTTCCACCCCCTAGGTGTCTTATGCAATCATATAGCTAAATTTCAGGTAAGCCGCGCATCCTTGTGACTGTCACCGAGCAGCTGCTTATATCTGAATAAATCATAGGAACACATTACACAGTTCACCGAATAATCCAAAACATTCTGCTTTTACCAAGCAGCAAATAACAGGGTTACCGTAGTGTGAGCGCAGAAAACTGCAAAATAAGGCATAAAAGACGAGATATTAGAAAAGCCACAACTCTCCGCTGCAACATCCATAATATATAAACGATGCAAAAAACACACATTGTGCAAGTAATGAGAAATAAATTGGGTTGTATTTTTTTGCTCACTATATGGCTCGCGCCCCCCTGGATCGGCGGTGTCATAGACGGCCGGAGGACTCGCTTCATCAATATGTAAGAAACATCAGGGAAAAAATGAACCATGTAATTGCTGCATGAAAAATATTTCATGTTTTGCTTTTCTAAGGATTTATTTTTGATTCTGTTAAATTTATACATAGAAAGGCTCCAAAGCTTTACATTTAAAGGGACGGGAGAGATTTCGCCCCAAGCCTCCCCCAAAGGGGCATCAGAATGTAATGATCCATTTATACTCTACTGAACAAGTCCCATTTAGTGGCTTATTGATTACTTCATTTGGCAACAGGCCGGGCTGGCCCACGGGGTATTGGGAAATCCTCCGGTGGGCCCTAGGTCCCCATGGCCCTGCCCCCAACCCTTGCCTGAGCCGTCCCCCTAGAGCTACCGCTACTGTACTCATATTAGCGTGCACTGCGCATCGATATGATTAATTAAAGGCAACATTTTTTTAATAATAACTGTTGTGTCGATATCCTAATCAGATGTAGGTAACAACCCTCCCAATTCACTAAGGCAATTAAGTAATTAAGCCATAGATGTCCATGCGTTATGTGTAATAATGAGAAATGAAACAGGCAAAAGTATTGAACACATGAAGAAAGAGAGGAGCAAAAAGCCCTGAAAAGTCCTGACACCGGCTGAAATCTATCAGTAATTGTAAAGCGATCCTGCCACTGAATGATAATAATATCAGCTGGTTTAACTGATGGATCATTACAAGGGTAACCAGGAGCCACACAAGAAACATCTCATGATGGGTAAAACCAGTGAGCCGTCTCCAGACCTTCACAACCTTATTGTTATAAAACATACTGATGGCATTGGTTACATAAGAATTTCCAAACTACTGAAGGATCCATTGAGTTTGATTGGGTCCCAATCTGGAAGTGGAAAGAACATCATTTCACCATAAACCGGCCACAACCACATGCTCCCCACAAAATGTAAGACAGAGGAGTAAAAAGAACTATCAGAAGAGATGTCCAAGAGCCAAGGACACCTGTGGAGAGCGACAGAAAGACCTGAAATCAGCAGGTACAACTGTTTCACAGAAAACAATAAGTAATGCACTCCCCCTTCACAGCCTGTATGCACACTCCTGTATGCACGCTCCTGTATGCACGCTCCTGTATGCACGCTCCTGTGTGCACACTCCTGTGTGCACGCTCCTGTGTGCACGCTCCTGTATGCACGCTCCTGTATGCACGCTCCTGTATGCACGCTCCTGTGTGCACGCTCCTGTGTGCACGCTCCTGTATGCACGCTCCTGTATGCACTTCCTGTATGCACTCTCCTGTATGCACGCTCCTGTGTGCACGCTCCTGTGTGCATGCTCCTGTATGCACGCTCCTGTATGCACGCTCCTGTGTGCACGCTCCTGTATGCACGCTCCTGTGTGCACACTCCTGTGTGCACGCTCCTGTGTGCACGCTCCTGTGTGCACGCTCCTGTATGCACGCTCCTGTGTGCACGCTCCTGTGTGCACGCTCCTGTTATGCACGCTCCTGTGTGCACGCTCCTGTTGCACGCTCCTGTATGCACGCTCCTGTATGCACGCTCCTGTGTGCACACTCCTGTATGCACGCTCCTGTATGCACGCTCCTGTATGCACACTCACCACACAGTATTCCATTGCTGAACAAAAAACAGGTTCAAGAGCGTTTAACGTTCCTCAACAACATTTAGAGAAGTCTGTGAAATCCTGGAGAATATAGTCTGGTCAAAGGAGACCAAAACAGAGCTCTTTGGAGGCCATAATACACACCATTTTTGGAGGCCAAAAGGCAAATCACCCTAAAGACAACCAAGTCAGAGCTGCAGCTGACTGCTCACTTCTCCGTAATGGACAACCAATTTAAAGGGGTTGTCCGGTCTATAATGATGATTCTGCATATGTGTCTATGTGACTGCAGACGTATCAGTCCTCCCAGACCTCACACGGTGCGCTGCGAGGATTCACCAGTCTCTAAACCGGGAACAGACTGCAATTATGCAATATACATGTTACCGGTCAGAACCTGACTAGTGGGCGTTGGCTTGCTCAATTCAAATGTATGGAGTGGGTGTGTCCAACTAGTGGGCTCGGCCTCGCTCAATATAAGGATATGGAATGGGTGTGTCCGACTAGTGGGTGTGACCTTGCTCAATACAAGTGTATGGAGTGGGTGTGGCCAACTAGTGAGCCTCCCTCAATATAAAGATATGGAATGGGCGCTTCTGGCTAGTGGGAGCCGCCGTCTAGTGGGTGCGACTTTGCTCCATACACTTGTATTGAGTGAGGTTGCGCCCACTAGTTGAATCCTGGCCGGGAACATATATATTGCATAACTGCAGTCCTTGGAAACTGGTAAATCCTTGCAGCGCACATTGCAGGGGGATTGATAAGTCTGCAGACACATAGAGACTGCACTACCCCTTTACACCCTGACTGGATTACTCGGGATGTGTCCATACTCTAGATGTAACTTCTTGGCTTAGGCTACAAAACTAAGATATTATTCTAACCTGATAAACTCTTCCCAGTCCCAACAGAAACATGTCTACCGGGTGTTACAGTGTCAAGAAGCAGAGTTGGCTCAGATGGTTTCCACCATGTCTGACAGTTGGAAATTTGAGCAGGTAAAAGCCACCACCATAAAACTCAACCAACAAGCGCACGTACATGCACAATATGGAAGAGTTAAGGTTTGCATCCCACTTTATTATATGATGATGATATAAATTGATTCTATATTTATTCTGTAGGAATTTAGAAGGTTCAAAAACAGCGCAAAGAAAAGCAAAACATGACAACCCCAGCATTGATTTGTCATGTACCCCCTGAGGTAGAGGTGAAACAACCCCAGCATTGATTTGTCATGTACCCCCTGAGGTATAGGTGAAACTAAAAAATGAATATTGTAATCACTGTTAAAGGGGGTGTCCAGCCAATGGAATTATACTTAAAAGGGCTCAAAGAGGCTAAAAGTAATAGAAGAAGCGACATTCACCAGCATCAATCCCCTGCAGATCCCATAGTGGCACTCAGCTGTCCCTGGATAGAGTCTGTCTCTGAATCCCTGCTTGACACTGAAAGTGCTGGAAATACCCGCTCAGCCTATCTCTGATGCTCACCTCTGCGGGGGTGTTTGGGCAGGTATTTCCGGTCATGCACAGATCAAAAGGGACTGAGAGGGCAAAGGAGCGTGATCTGCGGAGGATCGGGGCCAGGAAATAGCGCCTCTATAATCTATTGTCAACCAGATAACCCTTTTTAGGGATACTTTTTATGTGGCCTAAAAACTTCATCACCTTGCAAATAATATATATATACATATATATATTATATATAGACAGTGAGGCAGTGGCAGGGGTCATATATGAAGGTCACTACATATTCCCCTGGATGTGTATTGAAACCTACCTTCCCCGTTGGATTGTGTTGTATTCACAGCTTCTGCTGTTGGTGCAACACAAAATAAAAGTGTGAACTTGGTCAAGCTATTTCACTCTTAAAACCCTCTTTTTATTTTTGGAGAGATCTGTAGGATTGGTAGCGGGACGGATCTCTCCCTCCAGTCCAGGTCTTACAAATGGCCCTATGGCCACAATTCCTATTAATTCCTGCAGTAAAGAGCAGGGTGTGTATCAGTTGGATTTCAGGTTGCAGAACAGCAGGTTCTGTGTGAGTCTAAAGCCCCTGTCACACATAGCGAGATCGCTGTGACGTCACAAGTTTTGTGACGCAACAGTGACCTCGCCAGCGATCTTGCTATGTTTGACATGTAGCAGTGACGGGCCCCTGCTGTGAGATCGCGATCATCTAGAATGGCCTGGACCATTTTTGATCGTCGGGCTCCCGCTGGGCATCGGTGTGTTTGACTGCTTAACAAAGACCTTGTTGGTGACTCAGAACTCAGCCACGTAGGTCTGAGTCGTCAGACTAGCTGCTGTGTGACAGGGTCCCAACCACCGCCGAGGTCGTTATACGGGTCGCCGGATCGTTGCTCATTGTTGAGAAGATCTGACTGTTTGACATCTCACCAGCGACCGCGATCCTTACCAGGTCGTATCATTCTTCGGATCGCTGGAGCGTCGCCAAGTGTGACGGGACCCTAAAGGTATCGTCACACACAGATATACATTGCTTGCAACTCACTGGTTGCAGCGAAATCATGGACACATTGTTACATTTGTGCACGGCAGCAAAATCGAACAATGTGTCCATGATTTCACTGCAACCAGTAGGTTGCAAGCAATGTATCTCTGTGTGTGACGGAACCTTAACACGGACCAGAGCCAGAGACTTGGACACTTTATGCAGACCTTGCATTCGAGAGTCCTAAATGGTGCCAGGTGTCAAACAAATTGTTAAATCCAGACCTTTTCAGGTTTGCTGTTGTGGAAAACTAAGCCTGTGATTTAGATCTTCCTCCCGGGTCACCGCCTCGCTTTCTGCCTCACAATATCTATACACACTCTGTACATAGAGGGTTTCCATATAGCAATGGAAGGTTATGATCCATTTGAGCTTTATTTCCTTGCAGCTGGTGAATGTGGGGTCTCCATACAGCTACAGCAGTGAAGGACAATCTGAATTCCTCTGTGTGGTTTCCAGAGAGCTCCAGACTAAGCTGAAGATCTGTGGGAGCGAGGCCTGCAGCACGGCACAGGTACGCGCTCCGGATGATTGCAGCACGGCACAGGTACGCGTTCCGGATGATTGCTGCACGGCACAGGTACACACTCCGCATGATTGCTGTATGCGTTCAGTGTCATATCATCAGGGCAACATTGTTTCATTTATTCTGTAGAGCGTACGTCATACATCTCAATACTAACCCCACATATATACACATCTTACTAGCTACATTACAGCTACATAACACCTACAAGCCAAAAATGGCCTTAAAATCGTTACATGATAGAATAATCTCTCCTAAATTGTATAGAAAGTGTTTTTATTTTATAAGTCTTCTTTTCAACCGTTAAAGAGGAACTTCGGGAAGATGCATATTTTTATACAGTCCCTGCCCTCCTTCATGATGAAGCAGAGCTGGGCACTACAGTTCTAGGATCTATAGATCACTTATAAATCAATAAAATCATAACTGCTCCTCAGCTCTCACCCCTCCCTCAGGGGACAGAGAAATTCAGCCTCTTGCTGCAGCAGTGACAGGAGGTGTCAGGGGTGTGGACCCTGAGGGCTGCAGGATCATCCTACATTCACACCCCCTCACATTTCTGTATGAACAAGAGGCTTGTCTTGGCCGTAGCTGCCAGCCCCATGGTCACTCTACAATCCTGCCCCTGATATACATCTTATGTAATGTAAGATCAGGGGTGTTCTGACTTCAAATAGTGATCATGTCACCAAGCAGATATACATACATGCTGTGATCCTCTGCTGTACAATGATATTATGGCGTATAATGTGTGCTCCCATGTATCAGGCCAGGAGCAGAGGCAAGCACTGCATTGATTGATTCAGCACTGACATGGTCTCCCCTCCACCATAGGACTTGGTATCTTCCTGTCCCTGAAACTTTATCACTATGCAGGACTGAATGTCTCTGTCCCCTGAGGGAGGGGTGAGAGCTGAGGAGCAGATATGATTTTATTGATTTATAAGTGATCTATAGATCCTAGAACTGCAGTGTACGGCTCTGCTTCATCATGAGAAGGGCAGAGACTGCACACATTTTTTTTTATCTCCCTAGAGCTCCCCTTAAAATGCATTAAAATTTGACCACTGAACAGAGATGAATCTATAAGACACTGTCTGCTCTTGGGGTCATAACGTCCAGGGTCGGGGACTCCTTTAAGAACGTTTTTCTCACTGTGGATCTTGTCTCGTTGCAGAGTTTAGATACTGAACAGGATGAGGAGAATGTGCTGAACCCCGAATATATCGTCTTCCAGGAAAGGGAACGAGAGAGCGGACATTAACTGCCGTGAGTCTCCCACTTGGACATCCGACCCCATTAGTGATACATTCCTCTATCTCTCTTCCATTACTTCTATCTCCTCTTATATCCCTCATTACTTCTATCTCCTCTTATATCCCTCATT
This sequence comes from Allobates femoralis, assembly GCA_033576535.1. Taxonomy (NCBI): domain Eukaryota; kingdom Metazoa; phylum Chordata; class Amphibia; order Anura; family Aromobatidae; genus Allobates; species Allobates femoralis. The sequence continues at coordinate 109,039,278 of JARQOC010000007.1, read as the reverse complement.
ACTTCTATCTCCTCTTATATCCCTCATTCCTCTATCCCCCCTTACATCCCTCATTCCTCTATCTCCTCTTACATCCCTCATTCCTCTATCTCCTCTTACATCCCTCATTCCTCTATCTCCCCTTATATCCCTCATTCCTCTATCTCCCCTTATATCCCTCATTCCTCTTTCCCCTTATATCCCTCATTCCTCTATCTCCTCTTACATCCCTCATTCCTCTTTCCCCTTATATCCCTCATTCCTCTATCTCCTCTTATATCCCTCATTCCTCTATCTCCTCTTATATCCTCATTCCTCTATCTCCTCTTATATCCCTCATTTCCCCTTCCCCCTTATATCCCTCATTCCTCTATCTCCCCTTTATCCCTCATTCCTCTATCTCCTCTTACATCCCTCATTCCTCTATCTCCTCTTACATCCCTCATTCCTCTATCTCCTCTTACATCCCTCATTCCTCTATCTCCTCTTATATCCCTCATTCCTCTATCTCCTCTTATGTCCCTCATTCCTCTATCTCCTCTTATATCCCTCATTCCTCTATCTCCTCTTACATCCCTCGTTCCTCTATCTCCTCTTATATCCCTCATTCCTCTATCTCCTCTTACGTCCCTCATTCCTCTATCTCCTCTTACATCCCTCATTCCCCTATCTCCTCTTACATCCCTCATTCCTCTATCTCCTCTTACATCCCTCATTCCCCTATCTCCTCTTACGTCCCTCATTCCTCTATCTCCTCTTACATCCCTCATTCCCCTATCTCCTCTTATATCTCTCACTCCTCTATCTCCTCTTATATCCCTCACTCCTCTATCTCACCTATCTCCTCTTATATCTCTCACTCCTCTATCTCACCTATCTCCTCTTATATCCCTCATTCCTCTATGTTCTTTAGAGATTATTTTGTGTGATTTGGAATTACGTGTGTTCCCATAATTGGTGAATGCTCGTTAGCGGAGCTGTAGTTCTTCTCTATAAGACAATGAGGATTGATACATTGTTACCTTTCAGCCTCTGTCGTCTCATCCTCTAATTTATCTAATCTTTCCCAGATTGGTTCATCTTTAGTTTTTTCATAGTAATCCCGTGATCATCACTAATATGACTGATACCATACAATACTAACACGACGATGCCATACAATCCTTGCTCTTGTGAAAGATTTATTTCCAGGTGATTTGACGTTTGACTATTTGGAAATAAATCTCTGACAAGAGCAAGAATTCTGTTGCGTTGGTGCAGTATTTCCATTGAAGATTAGGCTGGGTATCAAGGGGAGTGCTGCCCGGATGATCTCAACTGTATTGACCTGAGAGATATCAGTGAATAACGTCCCCCCATGGGTGAACATGCAGCAGCCGTCACTCTGCTACATCAGCCACAACCGCTGTTAACACTTTAGATGCTGCTGTCAATAGTGACTACATCATCTAGATGGTTAACAGAGTGTGGGGTCTCTACCGCTTTAATCCCATCAGCACCTTGAGATCATGATTGTGAATTCCTGATGTTTGCCATGTCAATCTGAGACCAAGTATCGTCCCTAGAGGCACCGGATATAGGAGCTCTTAACATTCACGTGGTAGAAATATCCCATTTATCTTCTCTGTGATGTCACCTTTGTATTAATTACTGAATGGCAGATGAAGAGTTAACAGCAGTGTTCAATGTTGAGGGGCGCTGGTTTTAAAACGATGACTTTTAGTTTCTTTTTCCAATATATACACATGTGGTCAAAATTGTTTTTCCCCCTCGTTTAATGAAAGAAAACCCACAATGGTCACAGAAATAACCGGAATCTGACAAAAGTCTTAATAAATAACTAATCTATGACAATGTAGCCCTATATACAGCACAGTGACTATCTGTAGCCCTATATACAGGCCACTGACTGATTACAACATTGCGGACACCTGTGATGATAATTGGTGGACACTCCTTGATGTAACCTGTCCCTTTTGTCACATTATTGTCAGGGAACCATCACTTCTGTACAGACCGATTTCTTAAGTTTAATTTTTTAATAAATACATTGTCATAGATTTGTTATTTATTACGACTTTTGTCAGATTCCAGGTTATTTCTGTGACCTTCGTGGGTTTTTCTTTCATTAAACGAGGGGTACCAGCAATTGTGACCACGTGTTCAGGTCCCCTAACGTTACTTTGAAATTGATTCTTTCCCTAAAATAATAAGTTTTGTAAATTTCCTTAAAAAAATAAAAATTCCTGCTACAATGTTTAAGCTTCTCCCATCCTAACAGAGTAAAAGCACGCCTCTACCGATGGAGCTGCTGTAAAGCAGAGGTGGGAATGTTACTTAGTAACTATTTATGAGGTGAGACGTTCTGGATTAAAGGTTCGATCAATCAAAGTCTGAAAATTGCTAATTTTTATAATTTTTTTTGTTAAACTTGCAACATTTTTTTATAAATAAATGCAAAATGTATCGACCTAAAGTTACAGTTCTCATAAATTATAATGTGTCACAAAAGAAACATTCTCAAAATCTGTGGGATGTGTTGAATAATTGCAGAGATATTGACACATAAAGTGACAGATGTGACAAACTGGGGGTCAATATGATGTGTCCGCGTAATCCGGGGGCCCCTACAGAAGGCTATGACGGCTCGCTCTTGTGTCTTGTGTCATTTTAACATTCTCTCACCGGCATCTTCATCTTTCTCCCTCTTTTTTCCAGACATTATGGTCATTGCTCTTCCGTCTTCTTTTATTAATCAATACCTCAAATAAATCAGACTTTTTCACACAATGTGTCTCATAGTTTATTCTTATACAGTCATGCAAAAGCCCAAAATGCACTAAATACACCTCGTGCAGCTCTCGAGAGGCAAAGATCAAGATATCCTATACTCTTAAATATAATTCACTAATATGAAGCAGATGTCTTATCTTGTGTAAATGTGAATCCGGCTGAATATGGATGCTCCCACCCCATCCATTTTTGGCCCCATTGACTTTCAGTGAAGCTGCAGACACTTGCAGGTGCATCTAGTTCTGCACTTTTTACCCCTGATCCGGGCGGGCACCGATTTTTTTCCCTGAGACCAAAAAAATGCAACTTGGTCCATTTTTGGTCTCCGTATCAAAAACCGTGACCGCCCGGATCCGGGACAATGCAGGTCGAATTAAAAAAGTCTTCTATGTGACCGGATCTTGGGGACTTCGAATCTCGCTGGATCCGGACCCGAGTTTTTGGTCTACGCATGCCCAGAACACAGTTCCAAATGACATGACTCCTAGGGACATGCAATTAGCACCGGATCCAGTAAAAAACAGGAAATCACCTGGAAGCAACTGTATGCTCCCACACCGGTTTTATCACTGATCCGCAGGGGCTGGCTGGCTGATCTTGACCTGGGTGGCAATCCACTTTGTGCAGCCAGGGACCGCTCCTTGGCTCACCTACCGGCTGGCTGCTGCCTCCCATGTCAAGTCCCATGGACACTATGTGCGGCCGCTCTCACTATCTGGGCGGCCCTACACTAGGAATGAACCACCGGCCTGGGGGCAAATGCCACCCTGTCACCTGGTCCAGTCCGCCCCTGCTGATCCGGGTACATACAGTTGCACCATTATGGAGGGATCAGGGGAATCCGGGTCATGCAGACATTTCCTGCATGCCCCCAGATTAAAAATATGCTAGCTAAAAGTAGCCTAGGGCCGTATCATTTAGAACTGCATTCTGGGCATGTGCAACCAAAAACCCGAATTCTGGGGGTCCAGATCCAGTGAAATCCAAGTCCTCCAGATCTGGGTTACATAGAGGCCTATTTTAATTCAACCTACATTGTCTTGGATCTGGGTGGTCACAGTTTTTGACAAGGAGACCAAAAATGCACCAAGTTGCGTTTTTGGTCTCAGGACAAAAAAATCGTGACCACCCAGATTAGGGGAAAAAGTGCAAACATGGATGCACCCGCAAGTGCCTGCAGCCCCATTGAAAGTCAATGGAGTTGAACATAGATGTGGATGCATTCAGTTTCAGCTGGAGTCACACGGATGGCTAAAAACACCAGTGTGAATCCAGCCTTAGTATCTTTTCATAATGAGGGAAAAAGAATAAAACATGGTATTTTGAAACAAAAGGACTTAAGTTTATATGATATGAATTTGGACATCCTGCGTGTGAACATAAAGTGACTTGTGCGGTCTGAGACGGAAGAGCGGCCTTGGTCACCATCGGCTCTAAGATCTCATCGTAGAGGTCAGCTCTTGGGTTATGACGGTAAGTATTGCCCTGGGGGATAGTGGGAAGCCACTAAGTGTACTGTGATCCAACCACGTGGCAGCAATGACCCCATTGATGCTGGAGATCAGGTCAATTCACTTTTATAAGAAAGTAATATGTCCAGCTTCCAAATAAAAGATCCATAGTCTTTCTTTTGTCTTTAAGATTCAGAAGTCAAATCTGATACATTATTATTATTATTTATTTATATAGCGCTATTAGATTCCATGGCGCTTTACATATGGAAAGGGCAGACGAGGATAAGTACAATATATGTGGACAATCAAGTCATAAAGATACAGGAGGGGAGAGAGGACCCTGTCCGCAAGGGCTCACAGTCTACGAGGGACGGGTGGGGATACAATAGGGGCGGGAAGGGGCCTATAGTGAGACGATGGGTGAACCGGGTCTCATAAGACACTGTCATATGTTCGTGGAAACAGTGTACATCAAGGGAGGTTTAACATGGGACAATGAGGACATGTTTTGAACGCAGACGGTGTTCTTTGTCAAACTAATAGTCAGGCTTAACAAAGATGGCGTTCCAATTGCGTTCTCATTGTATCCATATGAAAACCTCCCTTGTGTACGCTGTTTCCCTGAAAATAAGACAGTGTTTTATATTAATGTTTTGCTCCCAAAGAGGCACTAGGTCTTATTTTCAGGGTTGTTTTTTTTTCCGCAGCCCCCATCATCCCTACGCAACTCCCAATATCCCCATCATCCCCTTGCAGCCCCCATCCCACTATGCAGCCCCCAATATCCCCATCATCCCCATGCAACCCCCATTACTGTATCCCCATCATCACCTTGCAGCCCCCCATCATCCCAGGCAGCTCCCAATACCATATCCTCGTCATCCCCATGCTCCCAATATCCCCATCATCCCTATGCAGCCCCCATTACTGTATCCCCATCATCACCTTGCAGCCCCCCATCATCCCAGGCAGCCCCCAATACCATATCCCCGTCATCCCCATGCTCCCAATATCCCCATTATGGTACCTTTAAGAAAAAAACACCATCCTCCCCCACACAGATACATACAGTATACACACACACACGCGTGCACACACCCTTTTCTCACCGGTTTGCCGCTACATGTATTCTGCTGCGCTCTGAGCTCTCTGCCTCAGCTGCGTAGATGTATGGGGAAACCACCAGCCAATCAGAGCCCATCAGCCAACGTTAGCTGCTGGCCTTTGATTGGCTTGTGGACGCTGGCCTCTGATTGGCCGGCGGCTTCCCGTACATCGGTGCAGCTGAGGCAGTGAGCTCAGAGTGGCGCTGTAATACTGCAGCAGCGGTCACTGGGGCGAGTGTGGCGGGCAGTAGAGTAACGCGTACTCACAGACGCGGCTGCATGCCCTGGCCTTCTGTTAGATGGGCATGCTTAAGAAAAAACATCATTGCTAGGTCTTATTTTCGGGGGGCGGCTTATATTTAGCAGCCTGATAAAACACCCTCTAGGTCTTATTTTTGGGGGATGACTTATTTTCGGGGCAACACAGTATCATATTTGACTACTGAATATTAAACATGAAATAAAGACTATGGATTTTAATTTGATTCGGAAGATGGATTAGCAAGTACCGTACTTTCTTCTCCTGGTTCCATTAATACCAATTTGCAGGACTCAGCTGATGTCGACCTTCATGTATCATTTTTCTGATTTCTTGGACAATACATTGTTATTTTTTTAACGAGTGGAACAAAATCTTAGCGCTGATAATGAAAACGTTTGCTGTTATTCTCTACAATCCTGGGTTTAGAAGTACAGTGGCTCCCGGACTTGGATAGTCTTCAGTTTTAGGTGGAAATTCTTGACTTCAAGTTAACGTTATTATTGGAGTATTAATTGTTTGCTTGTCCTGTGACATTGTGGATCCACCCAACAAGTTTAGTAATGTGACTATACACACCATGGAACATTGGAATGCCACAGCCTGTGCCCCAGCTCGACAACCCAACCTGGAACCAGCGTCCCCCTGGCTCTTGACATACGAGTGGACTGCCTGAGTCACCCTGCAATAGAAGAAGTTGGTTAGTTTATACATTGGCTTGCATACACATGTGTTGGGTATATATATATATATACACACTCCCTGACAGAAGTTATGTTGCTTATCCATTTTTATGTATATAAAAGCTTATAACCGGACGTTACATTCATCCATTGGTTGTATAAATTACAAAAGAGTAATTTATACAACCAATGGATGAATTTAATGTCAGGTTATAAGCTTTTATTTACATAACATGGATAAGCAACATAACTTCTGTCAGGGACTGTATGTTAGTACATGCCCTTATCACCTCCCACCTCGACTACTGCAACATTCTCCTCTGTGGCCTCCTGTAACAATCTCGCACCTCTCCATTCTATCCTTAATTCTGCTGCCCAACTAATCCATCTACCTCCTCGCTGCTTCTTCCCTCTGCAATTCCCTTCATTGACTCCAAATTCCCTAACGTATCCAGGTCAACCTACTAACACTGACCTACAAAGCTGTCCATAATCCATCTCATCCATATATCTCCAAACTAATGCCCAAATATCTTCCTGATGTAATATCCTGTCCTCTCAAGACCTCCTTCTTTCCTCCATACTCATATGTTCCTCACCCAACCACCTCCAAAAATTCCCCCAGTTGTCCCCCCGTCCTCTGGAATTCTGCCCCAACACATCCGATTCACCAAGAAATTTGGAATCTTCAAGCAGTACTTGAAAACCCATCTGTTCAAGAAAAGCTCCAGCCTACAATACCCCTGCTACCACCTCACCACCACCGCTGAAACCCCTCAACCTACTGTCTCCACCCCATTATCCTGTAGACTGTAAGCCCCCAGGGCAGGGCCCTCTCTCCTCTGTAATAGGCTGTATATTGCAATTTATATATAACCCCTACTCATGTACAGCACACCTTAGTTGTCCCTCAAGCTAGAGGTCCCAAGGCTATCTCTGTCCCGAAGATTGCCCCTGAAGGTGGGGACACGTGGATCTTGTACCTTGCTAAGCTCCTAGATACGACTCACCTAGATGTCCCCCCTCCCCACCAAGTGAGTGAAGGGGCAGGAAAGCAATGGAACACTCAGGCAACTCTGGCAAAGAAACAACTATAAAGGGCTCCAAAATATTCTCCATAGAGTTGGAAGGGACCTCCTGGGTCATCTGGTCCAACCCCCTGCTCAAAGCAGGATTCACTAAATCATCAAAGACAGATGTTCATCCAGCCTCTGAAGACTTGTGGCCACCTGTTCCACTCGTTGATCACCCTCACTGTCAAGTTTTTTCTAGTTGGTAGCTTCGCTACTGCTAAAGGAAGGAACACGGCAGCTATTCAGAAAGGCACTCCTTCACTGTGGTCTGTAAGTACAGTGGCGCACCCAAGGGGGGGACCTACGTGTCTGGACTTCCCCCTTTGGACAGCCCTGAGAAGCTGAGAAGCCGTTTTCGTGCAGTATTAAGCATTAATTAGGTATTCAAATTTACAAAAATCGCTCGGCTTTTAGGGGGGCTTCGCTCCCCCAAACCCCCCCACTGGGGGCTTTGCCCCTCGGAACCCCGCTGGGGGGTGACACCCCCCTTTCAGGGCTGGTGTGTGTTTCTTGGACCCCTACCTTGGGAAATTTCTGGGTGCGCCACTGTGTAAGTACATTCTATATCCAGCATGGAGTGAAGCCAGGCATGGGTAAATATACAGGAAGGTAGAGATAATAACAAGCTACAGCTGGGATAAAGGTTAAAAGAATACTCAGTCAGCAGGATGGGGTCCTTAACCCTTTCAGTATAGAAGAGAAAGTACATCAGCAAGACAATAGTCAGGTGAGCTATACAGAAGGCCTGCGATCGATGCTGAGACCTCCTGGCCCCGGAGGTGACCTCAGGAGGTGGCACCCTGATGACAGTTACCCCCTGTTCTGTGAATAGGGTATAACTTGCTATTTTCTGATTAACCCTGATCTTAATCTATACACATCACCCAATGATGGGACACCATGATAGTATTAATCAATTCCCTATGGATAGATCACACAAGACTCAGCCTCGATCTATATCAGAGCTTCCCAAAATGTGCAGCTGGAGTGTATTTCCACAAGACCGGTCACCTCTCCTGCAGACATCAGATTCAGTACAGTTATTGCTTATTTTAATGGTCTACTGGGTCCAGGAGACAGATCAGCATTCAGTCTAACAGCAGCAGTGACCAGGGATGAGGTGCAGACATTACCGGGTTCTGGTCCCAGTGGACGCTCTGGTCTCTGCCATTTATCAAACAGACAGGTCTGCCGCTCCGGTGTAAGGATGGGATGTGAGCAGGTTGTTAAACTCGTATGTAACAAATCGTCTGATCCCCTCATTTCTAAATCACCTTCAATAACTAATATATTAAAACATGAAATATCAGTTTAAGGTATTTCAGCTGGGAAGAATCTGTGCTTGTATCCATAGATTCAAATGTCAAAGGCCTAAGTAATAGAGAAGTAACGTGTAAAGGCAACAACGTACCATACAGCCATCTTTACCCTCCTCAGAATTACCGGCACAGATCATCGCGCACTTATCTGATAGTGGTAGAGGTCGGAGCAGACATCATGAGAGACTAACTTCAGGTCAGTCTTCAGGAGAACGCCCTAGGAGACCTGAATACAAGCTTACATCGGGCAGGGCATCGATCACACTGAGAATTTGGTGAGCATTTACCTCAGTATCTGTAAGGCCTCGTGCACACGCTGAGTATTGGTGAGTTGTTACCTCAGTATCTGTAAGGCCTCGTGCACACGCTGAGTATTTGGTGGTTTTACCTCAGTATCTGTAAGGCCTCGTGCACACGCTGAGTATTTGGTGTTTTTACCTCAGTATCTGTAAGGCCTCGTGCACACGCTGAGTATTTGGTGTTTTTACCTCAGTATTTGTAAGGCCTCGTGCACACGCTGAGTATTTGGTGTTTTTACCTCAATATTTGTAAGGCCTCGTGCACACGCTGAGTATTTGGTGAGTTTTTACCTCAGTATTTGTAAGGCCTCGTGCACACGCTGAGTATTTGGTGAGTTTTTACCTCAGTATATGTAAGGCCTCGTGCACATGCTGAGTATTTGGAGAGTTTTTACCTCAGTATCTGTAAGGCCTCGTGCACACGCTGAGTATTTGGTGAGTTGTTACCTCAGTATCTGTAAGGTCTCATGCACACGCTGAGTATTTGGTGAGTTTTTACCTCAGTATCTGTAAGGCCTCGTGCACACGCTGAGTATTTGGTGAGTTTTTACCTCAGTATTTGTAAGGCCTCGTGCACATGCTGAGTATTTGGCGTGTTTTTACCTCAGTAATGTAAGGCCTCGTGCACACGCTGAGTATTTGGTGAGTTGTTACCTCAGTATCTGTAAGGCCTCGTGCACATGCTGAGTATTTGGTGAGTTGTTACCTCAGTATCTGTAAGGCCTCGTGCACATGCTGAGTATTTGGTGTTTTTTACCTCAGTATCTGTAAGGCCGTCGTGCACACGCTGAGTATTTGGTGAGGTTTCAGATAATGAGGTAAAAACTCACCAAATACTCAGCGTGTGCACGAGGCCTTACAGATACTGAGGTAAAAATCACCAAATACTCAGCATGTGCACGAGGCCTTACAGATACTGAGGTAACAACTCACCAGATACTCAGCGTGTGCACGAGGCCTTACATATACTGAGGTAAAAACTCACCAAATACTCAGCGTGTGCACGAGGCCTTACAAATACTGAAATAAAAACTCACCAAATACTCAGCGTGTGCACGAGGCCTTACAGATACTGAGGTAACAACTCACCAGATACTCAGCGTGTGCACGAGGCCTTACATATACTGAGGTAAAAACTCACCAAATACTCAGCGTGTGCACGAGGCCTTACAAATACTGAGGTAAAAACTCGCCAAATACTCAGCGTGTGCACGAGGCCTTACAGATACTGAGGTAAAAACTCACCAAATACTCAGCGTGTGCACGAGGACCTTACAAATACTGAGGTAAAAACTCACCAAATACTCAGCGTTGCACGAGGCCTTACATATACTGAGGTAAAAACTCGCCAAATACTCAGCGTGTGCACGAGGCCTTACAAATACTGAGGTAAAAACTCGCCAAATACTCAGCGTGTGCACGAGGCCTTACAGATACTGAGGTAAAAAACACCAAATACTCAGCGTGTGCACGAGGCCTTACAGATACTGAGGGAAAAACTCACCGAATACTCAGTGTGTGCATGAGGCCTTACAGATACTGAGGTATAAACAACTCACCAAATACTCAGCGTGTGCACGAGGCCTTACAGATACTGAGGTAAAACTCACCAAATACTCAGCGTGTGCACGAGGCCTTACAGATACTGAGGTAAAAACTCACTGAATACTCAGCGTGTGCACGAGGCCTTACAGATACTGAGGTAACAACTCACTGAATACTCAGCGTGTGCACGAGGCCTTACAGATACTGAGGTAAAAACTCACCAAATACTCAGCGTGTGCACGAGGCCTTACAGATACTGAGGTAAAAACTCCCAAATACTCAGCGTGTGCACGAGGCCTTACAGATACTGAGGTAACAACTCACCAAATACTCAGCGTGTGCACGAGCTACGGAACACAATTGTGTACATTATTACTGAGGTAAAATCTCACCAAATACTCAGCGTGTGCACGAGGCCTTACAGATACTGAGGTAACAACTCACCATATACTCAGAGTGTGCACGAGGCTTAAGAGTCAGAGGGGAGGAAAGTGCAAAAACTAATAATTGTGGTTAATATATACATTACTCACCTCTCTCGTTTGTTGATCCCCAGCCGGCCAGCCAACATGTTGAACCAGTAAGGAAATGGTGGGTGCTGGCAGGAAGACAAACAGGCTGGACATATGGAGAAGTAAGAGGGACAGGGTGGTCGAGCTGCAGCAGGGCGATGTCGTAGTCGTGCGTTTCCGCATCGTGGAACGGATGGATGATCAGCTGGGTGACTTTGAACGCCATCTCCTTCTCGCTACTTCTGCTCAGTCGCACTTTTCCCAAGATGACCGTCCAAACTTCAGGAGTAGAAGTGGAGGGACTGAAATGTTCAGATAATGAAGACAATACAGAGATGTATGAATTCAACATATATTGTAGAGAGGTGTGGAGAATACGCCGATGTTCACACATCCAGACGTTATTTCCATTTTTGCATTTGGCCCGAAGTAAAGTTACCATCATCAGCCTGGATGTATCCATGCATCTTGATGAAACTGCTGACATTTCCTGACTGTCCATTCATGACCATCTGCTCTGTAAATCACCCCCTTTAGTGTTGTAATAGCTGAGGCGCCATTCACAGGTCTAGGGGGGCCTAAAACCACCTAACCTGTCTGCCTACCCCTAGATATAAGGAGGGAGTTTGAGGAGAAGAAGGAAACCAATAAGATAGATCCTTTGTGGGACGCTGATGCTAACAACAGCACCCAGAGAGACTTGGGGAAACCCTGATTGCCCTAAAAGAAACAGTTGGAGGAGCCCACATGGAGAAGAAGTATTTGGGTCCACAATGCCACACCTTTATGTGGAGGATGGTGACTCATCTCTAGAGGCTTTTATCCTGTTACTGGACTGTACCCATATGCCTGGACTATATTACCCTCTGTGTGATGGATTGTTTTATGGATGTTTTGGTTTGCATGTAATAAAGGTTTTCGGGCTGTTTACTCATATCCCGCTCTGTTGATGGTGTGATAGGTTGGGTATCCTTTAGTCTATGTTCATATTGTTATTGTTTTTTGGAGTGTTGTCTTGTTGCTATGTATCATTCTGTGAGTTCCCCTTCTTGTCTTGAGTCTTAATCACATTAATGAAAGTCTGATAATTGAATCAGCTTAGTTATTATCTGCAGTCTAGATGTGTCCACATCTTTTGATGAATCCCCTTGACATTTCCTGACTGTCCATTCATGGCCCCTCTGCTCTGCAAATCACCCCCTGTAGTGCATTAATCCCTGAGGAAGCATTCCCAGGTCTGGGGGCCTGAAAAACACCCAACCTGTCTGCCTATCCCTGGATATAAGAAGGTGGTTAAGATAGATCCTTTGTGGGATGCTGATGCTAAGGCCAGCACCCCCAGACAGATTTGAAGAAAACCTGATTACCCCGGTGGAAACTACTGGGAAGCCCTATATTGAGAAGAAGAATCTGGAGCCGCACTGCCATATTGATCTCTAAATGGAGGACTGTGGTGACTTTTATCCTGTTACTGGACTGAATCCATGTTCCTGGACTGTACATGTGTTTCTGGATTGTTTCTGTGTTCCTGGACTGTATCCGTGTTCCTGGACTGTATCCGTGTTCCTGGACTGTATCCGTTTTCCTGGACTGTATCCGTGTTCCTGGACAGTATCCGTGTTCCTGGACTTTATCCGTGTTCCTGGACTTTATCCGTGTTCCTGGACTGTATCTTGTTTCTGGACTGTATCTGTGTTCCCAGACTGTATCTTGTTCCTGGACAGTATCCGTGTTCCTGGACTTTATCCGTGTTCCTGGACTTTATCCGTGTTCCTGGACTGTATCTTGTTTCTGGACTGTATCTGTGTTCCCAGACTGTATCTTGTTCCTGGACTGTATCCGTGTTCCTGGACTGTATCAGTGTTCCTGGACTGTATCTGTGTTTCTGGACTGTATCTGTGTTCCTGGACTGTATCCGTGTTCCTGGACTGTATCAGTGTTCCTGGACTGTATCAGTGTTCCTGGACTGTATCAGTGTTCCTGGACTGTATCTGTGTTCCTGGACTGTATCTGTGTTCCTGGACTGTATCTGTGTTCCTGGACTGTATCGTGTTCCTGGACTGTATCCATGTTCCTGGACTGTATCTTGTTCCTGGACTGTATCCGTGTTCCTGGACTGTATCTTGTTCCTGGACTGTATCTTGTTCCTGGACTGCATCTTGTTCCTGGACTGTATATTGTTCCTGGACTATTTTACTCTCTGTGTGGTGGATTGTTTTATGGACCTTTCTGTTTGCATGTAATAAAGGTACTTAGACCGTTCACTCATCTCTCGCTCAGTTGATTGTGTGATACCCGGAGTAGGACCCCGTGAAAGTTGTCAAATGCATTAAACAGTTATCAAGCAATGGGGATTGAGATGCTGCCAGGCAACTCCTCTGCAAGAAAAAGACTGGATCTGATCCTTTTCCCCCCATTAGGGATGACTCGCAGATCCCTCGTACATATTATATTTTTGGTTGTTGATTCCACTTTCTAATATTGAAAAATCTATGTAAAGTGAATTGTATGAAGCCGGAAGTGCGATCTGGTAGACCGCCGTCTTCATCACCGTGCTCTTGGGTTAAACATTATGTGATGACGCTGTTCATGACTTTTACTTACTGTTGATCTTATAAATATTTAACAGGTTCATTCATTTTTGATAACTGTCATCAGAAAGTTCCGAGGTCGTTACATGGAATATTCTGCTGAATAGACACTGGCCTTCCGGTTTAGCAAAAATAAATAAAAACAGTTTAAGAAAAATAACAACGTGTTTGCTGTAACCTGTATTCAGTTACCTGTTTCTCTTTTTCCTAATTGTCACAGCTCGGAGCTGGAGAATAAGCCAAAATGCTATGGACATACGGTATCCATTTAATAATTATTACAGTAAATTGAGTTTTTTAATGAAACCTTTTCCTTTCTACATTCAATTTCAGCAAAAAAAAAAGTAAAATAATAATAATTCCCAAGTAGGTGACAAAATCTGCAAATAATTAAAAGAGATGGTGGGATCATAAAATGAGCTGCTCTAATATTTCTTATAAAAGATTTCTCTTTGGTCATTGGAATAAGTTGCTCTTGGAGGATATTTAACATTCTTTATTCATGTTCTTAGGCACAATTATAAGGGAGCCCCCTCCATGGATGAAAACCCCCCACATAGTGGCGTAACTTCAGGCCCAATGTGAAAGCTCCAACGGGGCCCCCAATAGATCTGTGTGGTCACAGCTAAAGGAATCAGGATCTCAGCTCCTAGGACACCCAGGCTTACAGGGTCAAGCTGAAAACTGTGTGATCTGGACAATCAACAGTGAAGCACTGACTCCACAGCTTCAGCAGCATAGAAATGTCAGAAGATAACTATTGCAGCCGAGCACGTGTCTGCACGGCCAGAGAGTTGGAGAGTATACAGAGTGCAGTTCAGGCAGAAGCCTGTGTCCCAGGATAGGGATTTTATATAGCAGAAAACCCCACACTACCACTGAGCAAAGAAGTGAAACTCTCACCAGACTGGCTAGACCCCACACCTGGTGGTGGTTGTAAACCATGGACCCAGTAACAACTTGCAGTAAAAAACAAAAGACTGTCTCCTGCTGTCACTTTCTTCTCTTACACCTACCACCACTTCCCTCATCATCTCCCTGGGGCCAGCCCTAGTTGGGAAGGGTTTTCTGGTAAAACCCTGGAAAAGCTGGCAGCACTGGGGGTGAGAACAGTGCTTATTATTTTAACTGGGGGAAAGAAGTGGAATCAGAAGGGGCAGTCATAGTATTGGACAACACCTTTAAGAAGCAAGTGTGCAAACTTCATTGTAGTATGCTGAACCCTAATGTGTGAAACATGGCGTAGCCCTTCATACAAATTCTGCTCCTCTGAAGGACAATAACAATGGAAATAACCAATAAATCTGTGAACGAAGTCCAATTGAGTGAAGTTCAAGGACATTTTGACACTGAGAGATGAATGAAGAGATTATTCTGGTATTGGCCAATAAAAGAGCTACATTGTAAACCTTGAGATAATGTGTGACAGAAGCCATTCTGTAAACTCTAGGGGGGGAGTGTATCCGTCTTATCACAGTAGTGTGAACAAGAATTTGATCATTTTGAAGGCTTGTCTGGGATTATTAGTTTTTTTCCATAGGGTTACATTTAAAGCTGCAGCACATTTTCCGCTGTGTTTAGTTGTGATGCGACTTGTGCAGCCTATGAAGAAAGCCCAGAGCAGCGGTGTAAAGGCAGCGCTGGAACGGGGGACTATAGGGGAGTTTATTTTCAACTGTTGCAATCCTAGTGAACAAACCACTCATTCATGTCTCTTGGATGGATCAGTAAAGTGATGCATTCCTTAGGAATCTTACACATGGAGTTCTTCTTCCTAACACACACTCACACTGTATAGTTCCAAATATATTTAGTCTCTTATTCTACAATGGGTCGTCCATCGGCAGCAGGTGATGACTGATACTTTTTGTATAGTAAATGGAGACCAATCATACAGTCACCATGCTCACAATTGTCTACAACATCCCCCAGCGGTGTAACTAGGTATCATGGCGCCCGGGGCATAGATCCATGTCGGCGCCGCCCCCCCTCAGGGTAGGTCACGAGCGGGAAGGGGGGTGTGCAGTCAGCTGTTGGCCCCGCCGCCCCTGTAGCCTTGGATGGGGACCGGGGGGGGGAAGCTGTCAGCCATCAATGCAGCCCTGGGGGGGGGGTCTGTTGCCGGCGCCCCCCTTCTGAGTTGCGCCCGGGGCAAAAGGTCCGGCTGCACCCCCCTAGGTACGTCCCTGACATCCCCCCATAATATAGACCACACCGTGTATATCACCTCTCAGTAATGAAGCAATGAGCTGCAGACAGAATCCACCGATCGGCCACCAAGGTTCCCCCACAGATATGTGATCCTCGAATTTGTAGACTCGCCAGCCACGGCCATTCTCCTTCTTGTGCCGGAGTTCCTCCAACAATTCGGTTCTGCAGCGCCTGGACACCGCAGTCTGAGGATGGAAGAAGGAGGTCAACGCCATGTCAGCTTTAACTAACCATAGACATGTCAGGATTGTGTACACTGGGACTTGTACCCCACTCTAGATTGAGTCGGCTCCACAGATTTCCCCTTTGAAATTAGTAATAAGTAATATTGATGACTAATTCCTAAAAAATGAATGGGGCTATTTCCTACCAGGAAGGCTTGATGTTGCGGGGGTAACGCAGGGCAGCAGTCACGGGCGAGGGCAAGCCCCCCATTGAGCGGTCCGCTCCCCCGGACACCTCCACAGTGCAAAGGGTTTGTTCACATGGAGTCCGGATTCTTAGAACACAGTATGTTACTTAAACTGTCATGTAACACCGGCCAAGCAGGACACCTCGGGCTCTGATCTTCAACATTACGGGGATTAATCGGATCAGGTAAACGTGACAATTTATTGCAGACCGCTCCATAGGTACCAGTACCTCTACTCTCACAGAGGCTTGCTTAGCTCCGCCATCTAACATTGCAGATAAATACGATGTCTTCATACAGGCCCCCATATCCGACATCTTGTCTAACCCAGCGTAATGTTTGTTCCAAAGAACAGTAAGGTGGGGAAGGGGCCACAAAGTTTGGTCACGGCATCTCTGCCACAGGACGGATCGCTAAGGCCTATGTTACCCAGTCACTGATGGTATCGGGAGAAGAGCAGTCACTGACTCAGGAGTTCTCTATAGAGACGTGACTGGTGTTATACAGGGGGTGGGGGGGTGGGCAGCGCTACCCATCTAACCTTCCATTCCTAGTGTAACCATGGTCCTGAGAGGCTCTGAGGGTCTGTCTGAATTAGGATAACTGGGTCCTCCCTTTTCTCTCCTCTTCTTACTCTCTCCACAGTCTCTGACCACTAGAAATGCTACATAGTTTTCTTAACGTTTAACTCCACCCCTAACAGGTGTACTCATCCCCATACAGCAGAGTCAGGAGGTCCCCCATACAGGAGAATCAGGAGGCCCCCCATACAGGAGAGTCAGGAGGCCCCCCATACAGGAGAGTCAGGAGGCCCCCATACAGGAGAATCAGGAGGCCCCCCATACAGGAGAGTCAGGAGGACCCCAATATAGTAGAGTCAGGAGGCCCCCCATATAGTAGAGTCAGGAGGACCCCCATATAGTTGAATCAGTAGGACCCCCATATAGTAGAGTCAGGAGGACCCCCATATAGTAGAGTCAGGAGGACCCCCATATAGTAGAATCAGGAGGACCCCCATATAGTAGAGTCAGGAGGACCCCCATACAGGAGAGTCAGGAGGACCCTCATATAGTAGAGTCAGGAGGTCCCCCATATAGTAGAGTCAGGAGGACCCCCATTCAGCAGAGTCAGGAGGACCCCCATATAGTAGAGTCAGGAGGTCCCCCATATAGTAGAGTCAGGAGGACCCCCATATAGTAGAGTCAGGAGGACCCCCATATAGTAGAGTCAGGAGGACCCCCATATAGTAGAATCAGGAGGACCCCCATATAGTAGAGTCAGGAGGACCCCCATACAGGAGAGTCAGGAGGACCCTCATATAGTAGAGTCAGGAGGTCCCCCATATAGTAGAGTCAGGAGGACCCCCATTCAGCAGAGTCAGGAGGACCCCCATATAGTAGAGTCAGGAGGTCCCCCATATAGTAGAGTCAGGAGGACCCCCATATAGTAGAGTCAGGAGGAACCCCATATAGTAGAGTCAGGAGGACCCCCATATAGTAGAGTCAGGAGGACCCCCATATAGTAGAGTCAGGAGGACCCCCATATAGTAGAGTCAGGAGGACCCCCATATAGTAGAGTCAGGAGGACCCCCATATAGTAGAGGGAGGAGGACCCCCATATAGTAGAGTCAGGGGGACCCCCATATAGTAGAGTCAGGAGGACCCCCATATAGTAGAGTCAGGAGGACCCCCATACAGTAGAGTCAGGAGGACCACCATATAGTAGAGTCAGGAGGACCCCCATATAGTAGAGTCAGGAGGACCCCCATACAGGAGAGTCAGGAGGACCCCCATACAGTAGAGTCAGGAGGACCCCCATATAGTAGAGTCAGGAGGACCCCCATATAGTAGAGTCAGGAGAACCCCCATACAGTAGAGTCAGGAGGACCCCCATATAGTAGAGTCAGGAGGACCCCCATATAGTAGAGTCAGGAGGACCCCCATACAGGAGAGTCAGGAGGACCCCCATATAGTAGAGTCAGGAGGACCCCCATACAGTAGAGTCAGGAGGACCCCCATATAGTAGAGTCAGGAGGACCCCCATATAGTAGAGTCAGGAGGACCCCCATACAGTAGAGTCAGGAGGACCCCCATACAGCAGAGTCAGGAGGACCCCCATATAGTAGAGTCAGGAGGACCCCCATACAGTAGAGTCAGGAGGACCCCCATACAGTAGAGTCAGGAGGACCCCCATATAGTAGAGTCAGGAGGACCCCCATATAGTAGAGTCAGGAGGACCCCCATACAGCAGAGTCAGGAGGACCCCCATATAGTAGAGTCAGGAGGACCCCCATATAGTAGAGTCAGGAGGACCCCCATATAGTAGAGTCAGGAGGACCCCCATATAGTAGAGTCAGGAGGACCCCCATATAGTAGAGTCAGGAGGACCCCCATATAGTAGAGTCAGGAGGACCCCCATAATAGTAGAGTCAGGAGAGAACAATGGACCCTCTCACAATTCCTGCACTTGGACTCGCCATGTTTTGTTATTATATTACGGTTAATTTCACATTTGTTACATTTAATTCTGTTGTTTTTTATAGCACAGAATAAAACGCTGAATTATAACAGGATATTATTAATAATAACTGCGATACATTAGATTCAGAAATGTGAAGTGTTCAGAGATGAGGAACAGCCCGACCTGATGAAGAGAAACCTCAGGAAAAAAGGAGAGAAATGTCACAAAATCCTGATAACTGGGATTGAGGAGTGAAGAGCGCAGGTTCTCACCGCAGTCCTGCTCATCAGAGCCGTCTGCACAGTCTCTTATAGAGTCACATTCGGGGTTACTCTTCTTCACACATCTCCCATCCGCACATCTGTAGGTGAAGGCGCCACAAGGAACAGCTGTGTAAGAAGCGGAAAACACCACCCCACAAGTCACAATCATGTGGATACTCAATAATGCTCAACCATTCATGCCACAGCGTATAATCAAACAGATCACAAAGGAGAGACAACAGGGATCACAAAGGAGAGAAAACAGGGATCATAAAGGAGAGAAAACAGGGATCACAAAGGAGAGAAAACAGGGATCACAAAGGAGAGAAAACAGGGATCACAAAGGAGAGAAAACAGGGTTCAGAAAGGAGAGAAAACAGGGATCACAAAGGAGAGAAAACAGGGATCAGAAAGGAGAGAAAACAGGGATCAGAAAGGAGAGAAAACAGGGATCACAAAGGAGAGAAAACAGGGATCACAAAGGAGAGAAAACAGGGATCACAAAGGAGAGAAAACAGGGATCACAAAGGAGAGAAAACAGGGATCACAAAGGAGAGAAACAGGGATCAGAAAGGGAGAACAACAGGGATCACATAGGAGAACAGACAGGTATCACATAGGAGAACAGACAGGTATCACATAGGAGAACAGACAGGTATCACAAGGAGAACAGACAGTATCACATAGGAGAACAGACAGGTATCAAAGGAGAACAGACAGGTATCAGAAAGGAGAACAGACAGGTATCAGAGAGGAGAACAGACAGGTATCAGAAGGAGAACAGACAGGTATGAAGGAGAACAGACAGGGATCAGAGAGGAGAACAGACAGGTATCAGACAGGAGAACAGACAGGTATCACATAGGAGAACAGACAGGTATAACAAAGGAGGAGAAAACAGAAGACCGCCACGACACCAGTGTCTCCACAGACCACCACGGACCACCAGTGTTCCACAGAGGAGAGACACCCACTGACCCCGTGTCTCCACAGAGAGCCCCACTGACCCCCGTGTCTCCACAGAGGAGAGCCCCCACTGACCCCCGTGTCTCCACAGAGGAGAGCCCCACTGACCCCCGTGTCTACACAGAGGAGAGCACCCACTGACCCCCGTGTCTCCACAGAGGAGAGCACCCCACTGACCCCCGTGTCTCCACAGAGGAGAGCACCCACTGACCCCCGTGTCTCCACAGAGGAGAGCACCCCACTGCACCCCCGTGTCTCCACAGAGGAGAGCACCCACTGACCCCCGTGTCTCCACAGAGGAGAGCACCCACTGACCCCCGTGTCTCCACAGAGGAGAGCACCCACTGACCCCCGTGTCTCCACAGAGGAGAGCATCCACTGACCCCGTGTCTCCACAGAGGAGAGCTCCCACTGACCCCCGTGTCTCCACAGAGGAGAGCCCCCACTGACCCCCGTGTCTCCACAGAGGAGAGCCCCCACTGACCCCCGTGTCTCCACAGAGGAGAGCCCCACTGACCCCCGTGTCCCACAGAGGAGAGCACCCACTGACCCCCGTGTCTCCACAGAGGAGAGCGCCCCACTGACCCCCGTGTCTCCACAGAGGAGAGCCCCACATGACCCCCGTGTCTCCACAGAGGAGAGCCCCCACTGACCCCCGTGTCTCCACAGAGGAGCCCCCACTGACCCCCGTGTCTCCACAGAGGAGACACCCCTGACCCCCGTGTCTCCACAGAGGAGAGCACCCCTGACCCCGTGTCTCCACAGAGGAGAGCACCCACTGACCCCCGTGTCTCCACAGAGGAGAGCACCCACTGACCCCATGTCTCCACAGAGGAGAGCACCCACTGACCCCCGTGTCTCCACAGAGGAGAGCACCCACTGACCCCCGTGTCTCCACAGAGGAGACACCACCTGACCCCCGTGTCTCCACAGAGGAGATCACCCCCTGACCCCCGTGTCTCCACAGAGGAGAGCACCCACTGACCCCCGTGTCTCCACAGAGGAGAGCACCCCACTGACCCCCGTGTCTCCACAGAGGAGAGCACCCCCTGACCCCCGTGTCTCCACAGAGGAGAGTACCCCTGACCCCCGTGTCTCCACAGAGAGAGTCACTGACCCCGTGTCTCCACAGATGAGAGCATTCACTGACCCCCGTGTCTCCACAGAGGAGAGCACCCACTGACCCCCGTGTCTCCACAGAGGAGAGCACCCACTGACCCCCGTGTCTCCACAGAGGAGAGCACCCACTGACCCCCGTGTCTCACACAGAGGAGAGCACCCACTAACCCCCGTGTCTCCACAGAGGAGAGCACCCACTGACCCCCGTGTCTCCACAGAGGAGAGCACCCACTGACCCCCGTGTTGCTCTCACAGAGGAGAGCGCCCACTGACCCCCGTGTCTCCACAGAGGAGAGAGGACCCACTGACCCCCGTGTCTCCACAGAGGAGAGCACCCACTGACCCCCGTGTCTCCACAGAGGAGAGCACCCACTGACCCCCGTGTCTCCACAGAGGACACCCACTGACCCCCGTGTTTCCACAGAGGAGAGCACCCACTGACCCCCGTGTCTCCACACAGAGGAGAGCACCCACTAACCCCGTGTCTCCACAGAGGAGAGCACCCACTGACCCCCGTGTCTCCACAGAGGAGAGCACCCACTGACCCCCGTGTCTCCACAGAGGAGAGCACCCACTGACCCCCGTGTCTCCACAGAGGAGAGCGCCCACTGACCCCCGTGTCTCCACAGAGGAGAGCCCCCACTGACCCCCGTGTCTCCACAGAGGAGAGCACCCACTGACCCCCGTGTCTCCACAGAGGAGAGCACCCACTGACCCCCGTGTCTCCACAGAGGAGAGCACCCACTGACCCCCGTGTCTCCACAGCCTGGGTAATAATGGGGTGAGATGTTACCCTCCTGGCACTGCTCCTCATCGGTGCCGTTCACACAGTCCTTGTTGCCATCACAGATCTGTTTGGCCGGGATGCACCGTCCTCCTGGGCACTGGTATTGGGCAGGACACACTGTATACAAGAAATGACACAATCTTATAGTGGGGGTGCAGAAAACAGCCAAAAATCCCACAATGCTTAAAATGATACTTGCCACAGTTCCTCTCATCCAAGCCGTTGGGGCAGTCCTTGATCCCGTCACATAGTGGGACGCACATCCCGTCTTGTGGGCACAGGAATTCCCCGGGACACGCTGCACAGACATACAAATTGTAGAGGGTCAGGCATGTATACATGGGTGTTACACGCCAGAGGGCACGGCTCATTCTGTAACTCACGGTCGGTCTTGTTGTAGAGGTGGTAAGAGGCCTGAATCCCCGGTCCAGTTAGTGATTGGGAGACGGTAAACTTTATGGTGATGTTATAATTTCCCCCTTCTACTCTCTCGGTGTATGGCTGAAGCGCCCTCATACCGCACATCCTATAGGAGACACTCATCATGCTACATATCATGTGTGGGCATTCTATGTAGAACCTAACATTTGTTAACGTCGCCACCTTTCTTTTGTCACTTTCCCAATATACTTCTCCTATCTACTCTGCCTTCAATCTTATTTCTCAGAGGCTCTTAAACACCTTTATTGTTATTGTAGGATGATCTTCTGGTCTGGAGACCGGATTCAGACCAACTGAGCGGGACACGTCAGTGGTGGCGGTGGGGCGGCCTCGCTGTGAGTGACACACATGACCAGATGACGATTCACTCTCCTCTCAGCCCCCTCCAGTGATGTGCTCAGCTCAGTTGGTCCAAATCCAGTCTGCAGCCCGGAAGATCAAAACTACAACAACAATGAAGGTATTTATGAGCCTGGGAGAGATGAGAGTACAGGAGCGGGGTAGATGTTGGGAAATTGATAGGAAAAGGGTGAGACACCGGACTAGTGGAAACCTCTACGTTTAGAATATGATTTGGTAATGAAAGGGTCGTCCACCTTTGGAGACAATTTATTAGTTGAATGTATCTTTTTCACATGTTTACAGGCTCACTGCTGTATTTACTAATTATTAGGGACATTCTGATACAAAGTTTCTTACTTCTATAGTAAATGAGGAGTAAAAGCCGCCGTACCTCCGAGACTGGATGCTCCACTGTCCTTGCGTACAAGGGGCGAGTGTGTAGTGTCCCGTCAACATGTAGCCTTCAAACCTCAGGGCAACCCCATACTGAGGAGAGGGGACCTGCCGTAATAATATCACACCAAATAAAACTGTATATTAATCATAGAGGGCATGCAGGTCATATGGGTATATAATGCTATATTATATGGAAATCAGTCCACTGAGACATTAGTGACTATACAAGAGGTGAAAATGTGGCTGAAAACAAATCCAACAAACAAAGAAGTCAAGTCTCCGGTCAGTTACACTCCCTATGTAGAGTATTGAGCTAGCGTTACTCTATAGAGGACGTCTCCGTACACCTGAAGGACAACGTTTCACACAGCAGTTTTTTGGTATAAAAAGGTGTGCAACTGGATGGAACAGGATCCTCCCGCACCGGTATGATCACGATCTATGAGACGGATGAGTGATAATACTGGTGCGGGTGCATCTTGTTGCATCATTGCAGGGATCCGGTGGAGATCCAGGTATTTCCCACATTCCCACAGATTAAAAAAAAAAAAACCTTAGAGAGGTTGTCCAGGTTATAATGATAATCTGCAGCCTCTATGTGTCTGTGTGACTGCAGAATTATTAATCCTCCCAGCCCCGGTACTGCGAGGACTCACAGATTGTAAGCCGGGAACGAGACGCATTTATGAGATATACATGTTCCCCGTATAGAGTGGGCATGTCCAACTAGTAGGCACGGCCATCTAGTGGGTGCAGCCTTGCTCCATACACTTGTATTGAGCGAGGCCACCCCCACATAAAAAAAAACTGTTTGACAGGACCCACACACACACCCACACATACTTGTATTGAACGAGGCCACCCCCACTAGTCAGACACACCACAACACCACACCCTAGTAACCACATCTGTATGGAGTGAGGCCACCCCCACTAGTCAGACACACCCACACCATACACTTGTATTGAGAGAGCCACCCCACTAGTCAGACACACCCACACCATACACTTGTATGGAGCGAGGCCACCCCCACTAGTCAGACACACCCACACCATACACTTGTATTGAGTGAGGCCACCCCACTAGTCAGACACACCCACACCATACACTTGTATTGAGCGAGGCCACCCCCACTAGTCAGACACACCCACACCATACACTTGTATTGAGTGAGGCCACCCCCACTAGTCAGACACACCCACACCATACACTTGTATTGAGTGAGGCTGCCCCCACTAGTCAGACACACCCACACCATACACTTGTATTGAGTCGAGGCGCCCCCACTAGTCAGACACACCCACACCATACACTTGTATTGAGCGAGGCAGCCCACTAGTCAGACACACCCACACCATACACTTGTATTAGTGAGGCTGCCCCCACTAGTCAGACACACCCACACCATACACTTGTATTGAGTGAGGCCACCCCCACTAGTCAGACACACCCACACCATACACTTGTATTGAGCGAGGCCACCCCCACTAGTCAGACACACCCACCACCATACACTTGTATTGAGTGAGGCCACCCCCACTAGTCAGACACACACCAAACCATACACTTGTATTGAGTGAGGCCGCCCCCACTAGTCAGACACACCCACACACATACACTTGTATTGAGTGAGGCCACCCCCACTAGTCAGACACACCCACACCATACACTTGTATTGAGCGAGGCCACCCCCACTAGTCAGACACACCCACACCATACACTTGTATTGAGCAAGGCCACCCCCACTAGTCAGACACACCCACCACCTACACTTGTATTGAGTGAGGCCACCCCCACTAGTCAGACACACCCACACACCATACACTTGTATTGAGCGAGGCCACCCCCACTAGTCAGACACACCCACACCATACACTTGTATTGAGTGAGGCCCACCCCACTAGTCAGACACACCCACACCATACACTTGTATTGAGCGAGGCCCCCCCACTATGTCAGACACACCCACACCATACACTTGTATTGAGCAAGGCCACCCCTACTAGTCAGACACACCCACACCATACACTTGTATTGACGAGGCCGACCCCCACTAGTCAGACAACACCCACACCATACACTTGTATTGAGTGAGGCCGCCCCCACTAGTCAGACACACCCACACCATACACTTGTATTGAGCGAGGCCACCCCCATTTAGTCAGACACACCCACACCATACACTTGTATTGAGCAAGGCCACCCCCACTAGTCAGAACACACCCACCACCATACACTTGTATTGAGTCGAAGGCCGACCCCCACTAGTCAGACACACCCACACCATACACTTGTATTGAACGAGGCCACCCCCACTAGTCAGACACACCACACCATACACTTGTATTGAGCGAGGCCACCCCCACTAGTCAGACACACCCACACCATACACTTGTATTGAGCGAGGCCACCCCCACTAGTCAGACACACCCACACCATACACTTGTATTGAGTGAGGCCACCCCCACTAGTCAGACACACCCACACCATACACACTTGTATTGAGCGAGGCCACCCCCACTAGTCAGACACACCCACACCATACACTTGTATTGAGTGAGGCCCCCCCACTAGTCAGACACACCCCACACCATACACTTGTATTGAGCGAGGCCACCCCCACTAGTCAGACACACCCACACCATACACTTGTATTGAGCGAGGCCACCCCCACTAGTCAGACACACCCACACCATACACTTGTATTGAGCGAGGCCACCCCCACTAGTCAGACACACCCACACCATTACACTTGTATTGAGTGAGGCCACCCCCACTAGTCAGACACACCCACACCATACACTTGTATTGAGCGAGGCCACCCCCACTAGTCAGACACACCCACACCATACACTTGTATTGAGCGAGGCCACCCCCACTAGTCAGACACACCCACACCATACACTTGTATTGAGTGAGGCCACCCCCACTAGTCAGACACACCCACACCATACACTTGTATTGAGGAGGCCACCCCCACTAGTCAGACACACCCACACCATACACTTGTATTGAGGAGGCCACCCCCACTAGTCAGACACACCCACACCATACACTTGTATTGAGCGAGGCCACCCCCACTAGTCAGACACACCCACACCATACACTTGTATTGAGGAGGCCACCCCCACTAGTCAACACACCCACACCATACACTTGTATTGAGCGAGGCCACCCCCACTAGTCAGACACACCCACACCCATACACTTGTATTGAGTGAGGCCACCCCACTAGTCAGACACACACCACCCACACATACACTTGTATTGAGCTGAGGCCACCCCACTAGTCAGACACACCCACACCATACACTTGTATTGAGGAGGCCACCCCCACTAGTCAGACACACCCACACCATACACTTGTATTGAGTCGAGGCCACCCCCACTAGTCAGACACACCCACACCATACACTTGTATTGAGCGAGGCCACCCCCACTAGTCAGACACACCCACACCATACACTTGTATTGAGTGAGGCCACCCCCACTAGTCAGACACACCCACACCATACACTTGTATTGAGCGAGGCCACCCCACTAGTCAGACACACCCACACCATACACTTGTATTGAGGAGGCCACCCCCACTAGTCAGACCACACCCACACCATACACTTGTATTGAGCGAGGCCACCCCACTAGTCAGACACACCCACACCATACACTTGTATTGAGTGAGGCCCCCCCGTGACACACCCACCTCACTTATAGAGAGGCCCCCCCATATCAGACACACCCACACCATACACTTGTATTGAGTGAGGCCACCCCACTAGTCAGACACCCACACCATACACTTGTA
Organism: Allobates femoralis; assembly: GCA_033576535.1. Lineage (NCBI taxonomy): Eukaryota > Metazoa > Chordata > Amphibia > Anura > Aromobatidae > Allobates > Allobates femoralis. The sequence continues at coordinate 109,012,463 of JARQOC010000007.1, read as the reverse complement.
TTGAGTGAGGCCCCCCCACTAGTCAGACACACCCACACCATACACTTGTATTGAGTGAGGCCCCCCCACTAGTCAGACACACCACACCACCCATACACTTGTATTGAGCGAGGCCACCCCCACTAGTCAGACACACCCACACCTACACTTGTATTGAGTGAGGCCACCCCACTAGTCAGACACACCCCCACCATACACTTGTATTGAGTCGAGGCCACCCCCACTAGTCAGACACACCCACACCATACACTTGTATTGAGCTGAGGCCACCCCACTAGTCAGACACACCACACCATACACTTGTATTGAGTGAGGCCACCCCCACTAGTCAGACACACCCACACCATACACTTGTATTGAGTGAGGCCACCCCACTAGTCAGACACACCCACACCATACACTTGTATTGAGTGAGGCCACCCCCACTAGTCAGACACACCCACACCATACACTTGTATTGAGCAGCCCCCTAGCAGCACACCCCCTACTTGTGAGAGGCACCACGCAACACCACACCATACACTTGTATTGAGTGAGGCCACCCCCACTAGTCAGACACACCCACACCATACACTTGTATTGAGCGAGGCGCCCCACTAGTCAGAACACACCCACACCATACACTTGTATTAGCGAGGCCCCCCACTGTCAGACACACCCACACCATACACTTGTATTGAGTGAGGCCACCCCCACTAGTCAGACACACCCACACCATACACTTGTATTGAGCGAGGCCACCCCCACTAGTCAGACACACCCACACCATACACTTGTATTGAGTGAGGCCGCCCCCACTAGTCAGAAACACCCACACCATACACTTGTATTGAGTGAGGCCACCCCCACTAGTCAGACACACCCACACCATACACTTGTATTGAGCGAGGCTGCCCCCACTAGTCAGACACACCCACACCATACACTTGTATTTAGCGAGGCTGCCCCCACTCGTCAGACACACCCACACCGTACACTTGTGTTGAGCGAGGCCAACCCTACTAGTCAGACACACCCACACCATACACTTGTATTGAGTGAGGCCGCCCCCACTAGTCAGACACACCCACACCATACACTTGTATTGAGCAAGGCCACCCCCACTAGTCAGACACACCCACACCATACACTTGTATTGAGTGAGGCCACCCCCACTAGTCAGACACACCCACACCATACACTTGTATTGAGCGAGGCCGCCCCCACTAGTCAGACACACCCATACCATACACTTGTATTGAGCAAGGCCACCCCCACTAGTCAGACACACCCACACCTTACACTTGTATTGAGTGAGGCCACCCCCACTAGTCAGACACACCCACACCATACACTTGTATTGAACGAGGCCACGCCCACTAGTCAGACACACCCACACCATACACTTGTATAGAGCAAGGCCACCCCCACTAGTCAGACACACCCACACTATACACTTGTATTGAGCGAGGCCACCCCCACTAGTCAGACACACCCAAACCATACAGTTGTATTGAGTGAGGCCACCCCCACTAGTCAGACACACCCACACCATACACTTGTTTTGAGCGAGGCCACCCCCACTAGTCAGACACACCCACCCCATACACTTGTATTGAGCGAGGCCACCCCCACTAGTCAGACACACCCACACCATACACTTGTATTGAGTGAGGCCACCCCCACTAGTCAGACACACCCACACCATACACTTGTATTGAGCAAGGCCACCCCCACTAGTCAGACACACCCACACCATACACTTGTATTGAGTGAGGCCACCCCCACTAGTCAGACACACCCACACCATACAGTTGTATTGAGTGAGGCCACCCCCACTAGTCAGACACACCCACACCATACACTTGTATTGAGCGAGGCCGCCCCCACTAGTTAGGTTCTGCCCAGGCACATGTATATTGCAGCTTAGAAACTGCGAATCCTCACAGATCACAGTGCGGGAGTCGGGAGGATTGATAAACCTGCAGTCACGTAGACTCATAGTGACTGCAGAATTATCATTATAGACAGGACAACTCTTTTAACTGATTTGTTTGGATCCATTTGGTGCTTTTACCTTTTTTATAAAACCCTTTTCACCACTTTCAATTCATTTTCTAAACCCTTTCCTGGGTCCAGCGCTAAATCTGCAGGTGTCTGTCATTGTCTGCAGCGCTGACATCTCGTAGGCAGCGCTGCAGACAATCAGCGGCTCAGCCGCTCTGCACAAATTGACAGCACAAGCTGCCAAGCGGACAGCGCGATGTCAGGAGGCAATAAGAGAGAAGTGGCTCAGACATAGCACTGGACCTGGACAAGAAACCCCATTAATGAATCCAGTTATTGATAGAGCCAATTATATCACTACAGTGAGAAGCACAATGTGTTATAATGCTTGTCCCACCTGGGATAGTTATTGCTCTTATTGTCCAATAGACGCAGTTCCCTGATGGGATCCCCCCTATGATTGGTGCAAACAATAGACATTTTATATTAAGTTTAGGGTAAGTATATTTTATTATCTAGGATGTATATATGAATTGTAAGCTATGCAAATAACAATTGTCCCATTTTACTAGGAATAAACCCATGGTACAATCCACGCTCCTATACATATGATTTTCCTGGTGTGCCGCACTCCTATATATATGGTGTTCCTGGTGTGCCGCACTCCTATACATATATTATGCCTGGGGTGCCGCACTCCTATACATATATTATGCCTGGGGTGCCGCACTCCTTTATGGTGTGCCGCACTCCTATTCATATGGTATGCCTGGTGTGCCGCACTCCTATACCTTATGGTGCCTGGAGTGCCATAGTGCTGTTATGTATTTGAAAGTACGGGAAAAGTTATCTCTTTCTAAAATTGTAGACAAAAGTCTGTTAAGTTCAACCAGTTTTTTTATTATTTTCTTTAGGTTTGAAGATAAAAGCAACAAAGTAACAATTCCACCTAATGTAAGCGATGCTGTACCCCGCCCCGCGCCCTGTACTCACTGTTATGTTCCAGGTGCAGGACGGATATGGCGGGTAGTAGAAGGGATAGTACGGTGTCCTCAGGTGACCCTGGACATGGAAACCTTCGCTCAGTACAATGCTTTCTTCACAGGCTGGAAACAGAAAGAAAGGCCGGAATTTTCCATCACAGAACAGAATATATCAATAAATGTAACTCAACACCATAAAGAACTTTCTATCAGTGACAGAATCCAGTTAGAGAAATGAAATCCCCATTAATCTGAACAGAAGCCTCATATTCAGTTAATTTCACCATATTAACCAGCGGAGGTGGCGGGAGTGAGGCGGTGACATTGTAACCTGCGTCTGCTTCATTTATGGGATTCATTTCTTTTGCTTCAGTTAATCTAAAATTATTAATTTAAGAAACTTTCTGATTAGTTTGGATGAATTTTGTGTCTGAAGCTCTTAGGCGGATCGAGGCACGGCCAGGGACCATGATGATCCACCGGTATGAGATCGGTAGAATCACCCATCAGCTGACGTCTGTTCCAGCAGTGGACGGATGTTCGCAACGTTCAGAGCAATACACAGCCGCTCTGTATAATGTGATGAATATCACAGGTGATAATCTCCTAATCTAAAGAAGCCATTGCCGGAGCTGATGTGGGGAAGCCAAGTGTCAGACCGCCAAATACATTAACATATTCCATACGGCATGGACCATACCATAAGATGCTCCCCACATGTAGAGGAGGAAAGTAGGAGAAACATTAATTCAGTTAACAATCTGTGCATGCAACGCCCCCGGTGCCGTTTCCTTGAAGTTCACCGCCCAGAGGTCAATGGCCTTCCGCCACCCACATTTACCTGAAACCCAATGCTGGTTTATCAATGGCTCCTGCCTCATACCGCTAACAGTTCTCTGAGGCCCACCGCCAGAGATCAATGGCTCTTGCTCCCCACTGCCAACATTTCCCTGAAACACACTGCCAGGAGATCAATGGTATCTGCCTCGCACCGCCAACATTTCCCTGAAGCCCATCACCGGGTGATCAATAACTTCTGCCTCGCACCGCTAACATTTCCCTGAAGTCCACCGCCGGGAGATCAATGGCATCTGCCTTGCACCTCCAACATATCCCTGAAGCCCACCGCCAGGAGATCAATGGTATCATAATCTGCCTCACACCGCTAACATTTCCCTGAAGCCCACCGCCAGAGATCAATGGCTCTTGCTCCCCACTGCCGACATTTACCTGAAACACACTGCTGGGAAATCAATGGCTCCTGCCTCACACCACCAACATTTCCCTGAAGCCCACCGCCAGGACATTAATGGCATCTGCCTTGCACCGCCAACATTTCCCTGAAGCTCACCACCGGGCGATCAATGGCTTCTCCCTCGCACCGCCAACATTTCCCTGAAGTCCACCGCCAGAGATCAATGGCTTCTCCCTCGCACCGCCAATATTTCCCTGAAGTCCACCGCCAGAGATCAATGGCTTCTCGCTCGCACCGCCAATATTTCCCTGAAGTCCACCGCCGGGAGATCAACGGCTCCTGCCTCCCCCCGCCAGGAAATCAATGGCTCCTCCCCCAAAAGATTTCCCTGAAGCCCACAGGCAGGCCCTCATCCTCTCTGTAGAGATCATGGATCCTGCCTAGAAAACTCTCTTCAAATAGCCAGATCCTGACTAGACTGCAGAGGCCCCAGGATATACCCCAGTCCCAAAGGGAGAGGTAAATGGGTCTACTACTATGATAAACTATTAATCGATTCAAGAGGGGGTGGACTATATTAACACTACTAATTTTATTAATCATGTGTCACAATTCCTCAGTGCATTGATCTTGGACGCAATAAAAGTCACTGCTGCATCTGGTATCTGGTGTGTTGAGCTGTCAGAATGCTACATTTCAGCGCAGGCTTCCATTCTGGTTCTAGGAGGTGCTGGGTTGCTCAGGTGTCCATCTTCCCAGTGATTGCTCTGCTACTTTACTGAGCAGCCTCTCCCAGAATCCTGCCAGTCATACATTCCATTTGAAGTGGTTTGTGGTCTGCACTCCTGTCTCTTTTCTGATTTCTGATATCTGACCCCGGACTGTTTCCTAATTTTCCTTTTCTCTGCTCCCTGTACTTGTTGTGATCTCTTCTTATTTTGACCCCTGGACCATGACCTGAATATGCCTCTGTTGACTCCCTAAATGCTCTTCGGGCTCTCCTGGAATCTGACCCTGGACCATTGCATGACTACATCTCTGTCTACTCCCTGAATACTATGTGCTCTCCTGGAACCTGACCCTGGACCATTGCATGACTACATCTCTGTCTAGTCCCTGAATACTAAGAGTTGTCCTGGATACCTAACCCTTGACCACTGCATGACTACATCTCTGTCTAGTCCCTGAATACTATGTGCTGTCCTGGAACCTGACCCTGGACATTGCATGACTACACCTCTGTCTAGTCCCTGAATACTACGAGTTGTCCTGGATACCTAACCTTGACCCCTGCATGACTACATCTCTGTCTAGTCCCTGAATACTATGTGCTGTCCTGGAACCTGACCCTGGACCATTGCATGACTACACCTCTGTCTAGTCCCTGAATACTACGTGTTGTCCTGGAAACCTAACCCTTGACCATTGTATGACTACATCTCTGTCTACTCCCTGAATACTAAGAGTTGTCCTGGAAACCTAACCCTTGACCATTGTATGACTACATCTCTGTCTACTCCTGAATACTATGTGCTCTCCTGGAACCTGACCCTGGACCATTGCATGACTACACCTCTGTCTAGTCCCTGAATACTACGAGTTGTCCTGGAACCTAACCCTTGACCATTGTATGACTACATCTCTGTCTACTCCCTGAATACTATGTGCTCTCCTGGAACCTGACCCTGGACCATTGCATGACTACACCTCTGTCTAGTCCCTGAATACTACGAGTTGTCCTGGAAACCTAACCCTTGACCATTGTATGACAACATCTCTGTCTAGTCCAAGAATACTACGAGTTGTCCTGGAAACCTAACCCTTGACCATTGTATGACTACATCTCTGTCTACTCCCTGAATACTATGTGCTCTCCTGGAACCTGACCCTGGACTATTGCATGACTACACTCTGTCTAGTCCCTGAATACTACGAGTTGTCCTGGAACCTAACCCTTGACCATTGTATGACTACATCTCTGTCTACTCCCTGAATACTACAAGCTCTCCTGGAACCTTACCCCGGATAGCCTGACTTCCCTGCTGTCTATACCCCTGTAAGTAGAGACTGTGTCACACACTAGCTTTTCTTCACATCATGGCACTGCCATCAGGGGCCCCTTTCCTATAACTCAGTGTGGAGTATCCCTGTATCTCTCTAAATGCTGATAGCAGCAGATCTGGCAAGATGTCCCCCCTATAATCATATACAGGTAATAGAGTCATAAAAGCTACAATCTAAAATTACATTAGATGACAAACAAGGGAATCTTCCAACCGTCTTAGGAGCGGTGACTTATTGCAGCTACTGACTGTCCTGATGAAGGCTTGTGGCAATGCTCTCCCCTGTATGAGTGGCGGCATTGTCCGGGCACAGAAGGGCGCTGTTGTTTAGAGGCTGGTGAACCTCTTTTTGCCCGGGGGCAGAGTCTCACTTTGTCCTTACGACACAACAGTGAACAAAGGTGACATTTTGCACTAATAATTCTGAGAGTAAAATAAACGGAGACCTCATAATTCTCCATCGGACCCATCTCCGATACACCGGAGCAGCCCGAAATAAATCTGCGGCAACCAATGGGAAGGAGCATGTGATCTGCAATCATTGTCCCTGCCATCCCGCTGCGGGGAGCTTCTCTTCTTAATGCTCCAGTTTCTACAAATGATCCGGCTGCCCCGGAGCTTTTCTCTTGCATTAGACAATCTATTAATGACATTTCTGGCCGGCACGGGGCGCGTGACGTCACCTTCACCCAGTCGTGTATCACATGCAGGAAAGAACATGATGAATATTAAATATGCCTGGCAGTGGTATCATTATGGAACCCTGCCCTCCACCCGCTCGTTTACCGGATTGTCAGCCATCTTCAGCTGCTCCGGGGGATGTCGGCGCTTTAGTCATCATTATACGTCCTTCTATAAAGTCTAGGATACACATGTAAATCAATACTCTGCCTCCCACCAGATTATACTCCATGGTCCTCCTCACTTGTGATTGGCAGCGGCAGTGCTGTGAGTATAAAGGGATCATAGTAACTGTACATTCCCTGCCTCCAGACAACCAGCATCACACTCCCAGATGACAACACTTCAGACACCGGCTCCTGACGACTGCAGCCGTAGACTCTGGAAGAGACGGGCACAGAAGCACATGTCACATTTTCCATGTCACCGCGCATTTCATATCACATCAGTGGATAAAAGCCATCACAAGAAAACAACGACTGGATGAACGTAGAATACAAGCTGAAATAGTAAATGGGACATTAAATCACACGCAATAATCAGTCATCTAAACACTGACCGTCTTTGCAAATTGACTTTGATATTTTTAACCCTTGAAGACCATCCCAAAAAGTAGATTTAGTGTGATATTTTCTCAGCTTAGTTATAGGAGGCTTTGTTTTACTAGTTGTACTTTCTCCTTACCTAAAATGTACTTATTTTTACTTTATATCATAGCTGGACGACAGCAGTTTCACGCATAGTGCGAAACGGCTGTTGTGCAGCTATGAAGGCTTTGTTTTACTAGTTGTACTTTCTCCTTTATAGTTAATAATTTTCACTTTATATCATATAGAGAAAAGAAGTGGCACTCACCAGGATATATGAAAGTCAAAATTTTTTTATTCATCATTTAATATTAATAATTATATATAGTCATTTAATATTTCATCAGGTACATAAAGTGCTATGGAATTAATAGCGCTATATAAATGAATAAATATTATTATTATATTATTTAAAAGTGGGGATAAACCGGTGTCAGGACGGGGGAAGTCATAGCTGGACGACAGCAGTTTCACACATAGTGTGAAACGGCTGTCGTCAGCTATGAAGGCTTTGTTTTACTAGTTGTACTTTCTCCTTTATATTTATCATTTTACTTTATATCATATAAAGAAAGAGGCACTACCAGATTAGAAAGTCAAATCTTCTTTATTCAGTCATTTAAAAGTGGGGATATACGTGTCAGGATGGGGAAGTCATAGCTGGCCGATGGCCGTTTCACGCATAGTGCGAAACGGCTGTTGTGCAGCTATGAAGGCTTTGTTTTACTAGTTGTACTTTCTCCTTTATAGTTAATAATTTTTACATTATATCATATAGGAGAAAAGAAGTGGCACTCACCAGGATATATGAAAGTCAAAATTTTTTTATTCATTCATTTAATATTAATAATTTATATATAGTCATTTAATATTTCATCATGTACATAAAGTGCTATGGAATTAATAGCGCTATATAAATGAATAAATATTATTATTATTTTATTTAAAAGTGGGGATAAACCGGTGTCAGGAGGGGGAAGTCATTAGCTGGACGACAGCCATTTCAGGCATAGTGTGAAACGGCTGTCGTCCAGCTATGAAGGCTTTATTTTACTAGTTGTACTTTCTCCTTACTTTAAATTATATTTAATTATGTTTACTTTATATCATATAATAGAAACGTAGCAGCAGTTACCAGGATCTATGAAAGTAAAAATCTTCTTTATTCATTCATTTAAAAGCGGTGATATACAGGTGGCTGGGTCGGGGAGTCATAGCCAGACAACGGCCATTTCGGCAATAGTGTTACACACTGTTCTCAATGAATTAGATAAACCAGTGTCAGGATGGGGGAAGTCATAGCTGGACAACGGCTGTTTCACGCATAGTGCAAAACGGCTGTCGTCCAACTATGAAGGCTTTGTTTTAATAGTTGTACTTTCTCCTTACTTTATATTTAATTATTTTTATATCATATAAGAGAAACGTAGCGGCAGTCACCAGGATATATGAAAGTAGATATCTTCATTATTCATTCATTTAAAAGAGGTGATATACTGGTGGCTGGATGGGGGTGTCATAGCTGGACAACGGCCGTTTCGGCAATAGTGTTACACACTGTTCTCAATGAATTAGAAGATCATCAAAAAGTGACTTTATATCAGTAATTCAAAACATAAAGTGACCACATCTATTATATAGAGTCATTACACACAGAGGGAGCTATGTCATGTGTTTATTTCGGTTAATGTTGATGATTAATGAAAACCCAAAGGTCATTATCTCAGATGAATAAAGTAGGGAGGATGAAGGGTTAAACACCGCGCTGCTGTATTCCACCAGACATCAAAGGCTGAATATAATATTGATTTATTAGTCATTGTGTTTCAGGGCTCCCTGGTCCCTTCCTCAGGACAAATCAATATTATATTGTCATGTTTCTAAATAATAATTATAATATAATAAATTAAATAATACATTTTATTGTTATTTATTATTGTATTTTTTTATTATATAGCCACAGCACGGTTGTATTCATGGTGGACGGCTCTCCAGTAAGTAGTGGCTGATTTTCTTGTGTACAGTAGGGGGAGCACGAGCGTCACCTTTCTCTATTCTATAAGTGACGCCGGACTGGAAACATCACGTATTGTTGCTGCAGACATCACATATGTGACCTTGTTCTATTATAGTCATGAATATCATCAAAGACAGGAACGGAGCGTTCCGGAGGCTCTGACTATAGGACGCCGCCTCTGCCTGATGGTTACCATTATTTTACTATTCGTCTATTAGTCATGAAAAAAAAATAAGTACACCCGCTATGTTCTAACATGGCTTTTTTTTCCAGTAAAAATCAAATACAAGACATTTCTGTCATGTTGTTAAATAAAATGCTAATGTTATATAATGACAGATGAACCCGCACCGTCCTCGCCTTCTAATACCGTGTGGGGGGTCTGCACGTGTAGCTGCTCATGCAAAGTGGCATTGAAGGCTAAGTGGATGCAGTTAGTCAGAGCAGGAGTCAGGTAAGCCGCTCTCTTACATTTGCCGGAGCATCGTCCCCTATCCCTAGTTGCGTTGCTTTCCCTCAGGTCCCCGTCCCGTTCCCTGCCCTTGTCTTTGATAATTCCTGTTCACCTATACTTATTGCCCCACTTAGAGCCTGAGGACCGTCTCGCCTGTACGCTACCTGTCCTACCTGCGGTGCACCTGCCATGTTGATCCGGAGCTCGCTATATCACCTCTTGCCAGTCCTGAGGTTAACCATGTCCAATGTGCCTATTCCATTGGTTGCTTCTCGACTCCTGGACTACCTCTCAGTTGCCTCGCTGCCCTGAGCTTCGTGCCCGCTCCTCATTGACTGTAACTTATCCGTGTGCACCGTCCTGTCTGTACTGGCGAGATTTCCCATTGAAGACTTCACTTTATCTCTACCAACATCTCCGGCTTGTTCCTATCTGTGGGTCAGCCTCCACTTCGGTGATCCAGTGGATCTACATCATCACTCCCCCACCTCCGTGTGCCTAACAATATGTCTTCACATTGACAAGAAAGTATAAAGTAGGTGACCCATGGATGGAGCACAATAGGCATGATGACGTCTCTAGACCTTGCCTGTAGTCTCACCATCATGGATGTGTGAGTACTTCCTCTAACTTAAAGGAGTATTCCCATCTCCAAGATCCTGTCCCAATATGTGGAAAGTGTAATAATAATAATAATAATAATATTAGGAAATCCCTCCAATTAGAGATGTAGTATAGTTGTCCTGATTAGCTGTCACTCACCTCATGTGCAGGACAATGCAGCTCAGGTATCCATGGTTACGACCATTCATATAGTAACAGTTTGTTGCTAGTTGTCGTAACCATGGATACCTGAGCTGCAATGTCCTGCACATGAGGTGAGTGACAGCTAATCAGGAGAATTATACTACAATTCTAATTAGAGGGATTTGCTAATATTATTATTATTATTATTATTATTATTACTACACCTTCTACATATTGGGACAGGATCTTGGAGATGTGAATACCCCTTTAAGTACAGAATTGAATCAGTCTTGTTTATAGCAAGGTTTCGCTCAGTGTAGGGTTAGATAATGGAAGGACGGCGCACTGTGAGCCCTCATATAGAGTTATATATAGCCAACCAGAATCTCATCCCCTCCATCTCTCATTTCCTATCTCGCTCTTCAAGTGGACGACAATGACTTTAAAAGCATCGAGCAGATGAGTCATAAGACAATATGTGAACAATGCAGAAAATAAGGAAACTTCTGAATGATCTCAATGAACAGTCTACAGAGAAACCACATATTCTCCAGGGAGAAGCAAAATGTCTCCAAGGAGGATCTGAAATCTAGGGCCACCTATTGGAAGTAGAAATCCTAAATTTCCACTCTTTAACGAGCCTTGTCATATGATTTAGGATTATAATATCTGAACTTGAATTCAAAGGATATAAAAAGCGGTTCAATAGTGCACTGACAATCATAGGCAGAATTGGTAATTGTCACACGTATAACAAATTTTTAATGCGTTTCTGGGAGTGTTCTGCCCATTCAGGCTCAGTGAGAGAAAGCTGCTCTAATATGACACTTGTCACAACCTGTGAGATATTATATGTTATGTTATAGGTTTAGGACTGTCTGGCAGTATTCCTGCACATCCAGGTGTCTTCTCCTTTAAGACGGTGTTATGTAGGACCGCCCTCTCATCTCTGTGATCAGACAGGGTTCATGCAGCCACACGTGTTCTTTTGCTCCTGTGAGCTTTTCTTCCCTGTGAAGTCTCAACTTCCTTTGCCAAGTCAATCAGGTGAGAGTCATAGTCCTGTCTGTATGTTACACTTAGAGCCTGTTAGGGTGGTACAGCAGTCATTTTACATAGGGATTTTGTATGTGATAGGACCTTTACATGCCGCTACAGAAGGTTAGAAACCACCGGGTGTCTCACGTGCACGAGCACGTACCAATGGTTGCAAACGGTACCTGCACCGCCTATACACGCCGCTACAAGGTGCTCTACAGAAGGTTTAATCTATCCCTGGATGCACCGCCGGGGGCCACAAGTCACCTTCTGTAGAGCACCGTCCCTCATTTACACGCCACTACAGAAGGTAATATGGGCGTACCTGGTGCAGCAGGGACAACACATAGGCGTGCCACAATTGTGGATTACGAGACGTCCGTACGCTGATAGGACAAAGCAAGAACATCATGATTGGCCAGGCATCGCAGGAGGCTGATTAATACATGACGCTCGAGCAATTGTGTAGTGTGACTGGTCAGCTCCTTAAATATGCCGCCCTGTGCGGACGACCTTTTGGTCTATATTGCTAATCCCTTGGTCGCATTCCCGGTGCTCATGCGGGAATTTACGGGGTTTGGTGAGGTTTCTAATTTCAAAGTTAATTATTCCAAGACAGAAGTGATAAACCTAACACTTCCAGGCCCATTAGTCGCCCAGCTTCAGTCCTCCTTTTCTTTCCGATGGGTAGACAGGGCTTGAAATACTTGGGTATCTCTATTCCTGGAGACCCCAGGGACTTATTTGCTCTTAACTATACCCCACTCTTGCACTCCACACTTCTTGAACTCAAGAGACTTCGCAGTACCCAGTTATCCTGGTTTGGCCGTATTAATGCCATAAAAATGGACATTCTGCCTAAATTCCTCTATTTGTTTCAGACGGTCCCTACGGACGTCCCTCCCTCTTTTTTTCGCTGCCTGCACTCTGCATTACGCAAATTCATATGGAATTCGGCGAGACCCCGGGTTCGCTTCTCGACCCTGACCGACTCGAAGCGGAGGGGTGGGGCGGGCTTACCTAACTTTCAACGCTATTACCATTCCGTTCTCTTATCCTGAATTTTAGACTGGAAGTATAATCAATGTCACAAGCAATGCGTGAGGGTCGAGAACCTCCTTTCGCCCTTCCCGCTGCAGTTGCTACCATGGATCCGGAGGAGTTCCCGTCCCCTGGTTTCGTTGTTTCCCCAACTAACACGTGTGGTGCTGGACTATTGGGATTCGTGGCGAGGGGGGGGACGTGATGGCGATCATCCATCCTTACTTGGGCCCTTGTTTTATAATCCTGACTTTCCCTCGATGTCTGGGAGACGGGTCTTTCTGGCTTGGCGTGCTAGCGACGACCCCTGTCTGGCTCGGGTGGCGGAGCAGCGCAGGGGGGATGCGGGAGGGCATGGGTCCTGGTTGGAGGTCTCTCAGTTGGACACGTTTCTCCGATCTCTGCGGGGGAAGTCACTCTCAGGCTTAGAAGCATTGTTTCTCTTAACTGAGCCTCCTGCTCACGTCATCTCCCTTTTATATGGCTTGCTCTCAGATGCGGGCCCATCTGCCATCCCCTCATTTGTAGGGGCCTGGCAAACTGACCTGCGGGTGACGTTCTCTGACTCTGACCGGGGTAAGATTTTTGCACTGACGCATAAGTTGTCGGTGTCCTGCAGCTTCCAGGAGACGAATTATAAGATCTTAACTAGGTGGTATAGGTGCCCAGCGCTCCTTCATAAAATGTTTCCCTCAGTGCCCGACCTGTGCTGGAAGTGTGGCAAAGGGCCGGGTACTATGCTACACATTTGGTGGCAATGTGGCCCCATCCAAGCCTATTGGCTTTCAATATTCTCGATTTATGAGTCTATCTCAGGAATACGTCATCCACCTTCTCCACAGATTGCGCTTCTGTCCCTTATCCCCGGTTCACTCAAATCGTGCAAACGTGGTCTGTTTCGTTTCTGCCTGATGGCGGCCAGGGTCTTGATTCCGCAACACTGGAAATCAACAGTTCCCCCCTCCATTGGAGAATGGGTAAAGGAAATGGACAGGATATGCCGCATCGAAGGACTTATGGCCCACGACCATGAGACCTGGGAAAAGCACAAGCAGCTCTGGTCTCCTTGGTGGTATTACCGGGACGGCCCTCTACCTGAGTCTTTTCTGAGAAATGCACAGACATGACCTGGACATTTTGAATGCCGCTCCCCCGCTTATCCCTCCTCCTCCTCCTCCTCCTTTGATCCCCTGCTACTCCCTCCTGCCCCTCTTGGTCCTTTCTCTTTTCTACATCTCAATCTAGCATTATTCTGATTATTCTGCCTGCCGGAGTACTGGGAGGCTCACGGGATTACACTACCAGTGGCCCCGGCATGCTCTGATGTCTGCCCTTTCCTTAGCCTCAAAGGGGCGGGTCGCTTGCCATCTCTATTGTGTGCCTTCATGTATTCTGGCTCTACTATTGCAGGATATTCTCATGTATTATTTTTATTTTCTTTTTACTTTATTATGTCTCACCCTTCTTTATTGTTTGATACTTGTTATGCTAAACTTAAATAAACAATATTTTCTGGAAAAAAAAAAAAAAAAAATGCCGCCCTATGCAGCTTCCACCAATGATCGCTGAAGGGGCGCGATATCCCGGAGGCTGTGTCACGCCCCGGGGAGTTCACTAGGTGGCGAAAAAACCTTACCCTACCTTATTTAGACGCCGCTACCATCGGGTTGAAACCAACCTGTTTTAGAGCACTGCTCTGAAACAGGTGTTGACAGTGACCGGTGGCAACAACCTAGTTTACACGCCGCTACCTCGCGGTGTTTTGACGGTGCAAGATACATTTGTCTCCGACACCCGGTTGTTTCCAACCTTCTGTAGCGGAGTGTAAAGGTACCATAAGAGATAGATGTGTTTCTCCTCAAGCCTCTGTCTTAGAGTGCTGTACACTATCAGAGTGTGACGACCATCCGCTGTGAGGCTGAGCTGCTGGTAAGGCAGCACCCCGAGAAACCCCGAGACTATTAACCCCCTATACAGTGATCTGGAATTACAGCAGTACCCAGGGGTAGCTGCCTATTATGAGCAACAGAGCAGGGAGGTCGCCAGGAAGGAAAAAGTCAGAACCAGAAAAACGTAGTCAGGAGTCTGAGTCAAAACCGAGAGGGCAGCGAAGGTACAAAATCGACAGGCGGTAGCAGAGTCGAAAATTCAGGCAAAGGTCAGAGTCAAAACCAAACACACACTATATCACTGGGGAACCAAGACTATATCTGGCGGCCTGCAAGACAGGCTCCAATGTATATGAAGGGCGCGGTTACCTCCCATAGGCTGGAGCTCACAGCCTGATGATCTCATCCGGACCGACCCTAGAACCAGGCCAGATGGTGATGCGCGACTGGCACCAACCACCCGACTTCTGACAGCAGAATGAAGCCTGCGCCTACCAGACACCTCTGCAGGAACCTCTCTCCTGCAACCAACATCACCCAAAGGAGAAACATGGCGGCATTCAGCGACAGAGGCCGACGTCGAAGGAGCAGGTCCATATGAGGATATGGCCCTCCTACCGAAGGAATCCGGCGCCTCCCAGCGGCCGAGGCAGGAACACCAGCCACCGAGTCCAATGGCGACGTGACACAGGGCTGCTTATATGTGTATCCAGCTGTTTTCTATGCTGTACACTGTCATAGCTTTGTGAGAATATATATGATGTGGATATGCTGCTCATGTATTATGTCTGCTGTGTATTATCATTATTGTTGTTTATATGATATGTTTAGTACTGATGTATATTATCTGTATTCTTATAGTTTTATCATGGTAATCATCATCATAATCATCGTAATCGTCATCATAATCATCATTATCATCACATGATTGTTTATTGTTCAACAGAGGGTAAAGAATCGACTACAGAATCCACAGTCTGTTTATTTGGGATACAGAGAAGGTTTAGCTGTATGCTGGAATTCGCATCGCATATAACACGAACGAAGGCAGAACAGGGACAGTCTGAGGAAGGGGACAGACCATCCCAGAAACTCACTGTGGTTGTCAATGAACTATTGAACCACTTTTTATATCCTTTTAATTCTGCTTATTAATCCCCTATCCTGGGGATAGCAGTGATGTACAGCAGATCACCTGCTGCCATTTTTTCTAACTTGTCGAACTTATTGAAAAACTCCAATTCTGATTGCTAACAAACCTGATGGGATCAGTGTACAAGGGAGGATGGGGTGGCGCATCTGAATGGTGTCACCAAGGAGAAAGCTCTGGTTCTGCCAGTAGAATTTACCATGAAAGGCTCCTATATCTCTGTGTGGGCAAATCATGCTGCCATGCAAAAACAATCCACCTTAATGATAAAAAAAGGGAGGTGAAGTTGTAGTCACGTAACCTCCCTGCTGCTACCGGTGATCGGTGATGTCCCGATTACAATGCACATGACCGCTGCAGTCAATCACCGGCTGACGTAACAAGCGCAAGCTGCAGGGGTGTAACTATAGTGGGTGCAGAGGTTGGGGGGTGTTGTAGGGGAAAAGTGCCTTTAAAGGGTTTCTCCACTACTAGAACAATCCCATCTAATTCCACTTGTTTCTCCCAGGTAAAATAAAAAAAATCCTATACTCACCTCCTTACTACAAGCTATGACTTGCCTACTTTAGACACATCATACGAAGAGAAAAATCACTAAGGAACGACATCATGGTCGGAAGGAAAGAAGGAACAAGGTGAAGAGGAAGACCAGCAACCTGATGGCTTGACAGTATAAAGATAATGGTGGAGAAGACCCTGGTGGACCTATCTCGTCTTGGAGAAAACCCTGTTCGACCTATCTAGGCATGGAGAAGACCCTTGTAGACCTATGTAGGCATGGAGAAGACCCTGGTGGACCTATCTAGGTATGGAGAAGACCCTGGTCTACCTATCTAGGCTTGGAGAAGACCCTGGTGGAACTATCTAGGCTTGGAGAAGACCCTGGTGGAACTATCTAGACTTGGAGAAGACCCTGGTGGAACTATCTAGACTTGGAGAAGACCCTGGTGAACCTATCTAGGCTTGGAGAAGACCTGCTGGACATATCTAGGCTTGGAGAAGACCCTGATGGACCTATCTAGGCTTGGAGAAGACCCTGGTAGACCTATCTAGGCATGGAGAAGACCCTTGTGGACCTATCTAGGCTTGGAAAAGACTCTGGTGGACCAATCTAGTCTTGGAGAAGACCCTGGTGAACCTATCTAGGCTTGGAGAATACCTGGTGGACATATCTAGACTTGGAGAAGATCCTTATGGACCTATCTAGGCTGCACAAAATCTATCTTCCTACAGAGTGTTCATTCATCAAGTCGCCATGGTTCCACACCGAGCTAAAGGCCGGTAAATAATAATAGTACTCACCTCTTGTGTGGCACCATTCCAGCGGTGTAATCAGTGATTATGGTTCCGGGCTCATGTAACATTGTGACATCACGTGAGCCCCGCGTCCAGTCACCGTCGGCCTCTGTCTCCACACCTACGGAGCCACTCAATCAACAGGTGGTGATGCTGCGGCTGCCACTCACTTCTTGTTGATTCCTCATTGGGTCTGAAGGTGGAGAGAAGTCAGCGGTGATAGGACGCGAAGCGCGTGATGTCACAATGTAACATGAGTTTGGAACTGACACCGCTGGAACCGACTCAGCACTGGAGGTGAGTACAAGCTGTCTTACGTTACCTGGGGGAGACATGTGGAATCAGAAATGCTTTGCATAGTAGTGGAGAAACCCTTTAACTCAAGATCAATATTATCAAAGACGAGAGATAGTTTGGACCCTATTGGAGATTTTTCCACTGGATACAAACTAGCAGAAAGCAAATGTAGCAAATTAGGAGATAAAAGCTAAAGAAATATTGTCCCCGCAGCAGAAAACTGCAACAAACTTTGGGGAAATAACTTACAAATTAGTAATTAGAGCTTAAAAAATGGAATCATAAAGATGTGCAGTAGACGCCTCTTGGATTTGTTAAGAAGTAACCATTTCATTTAGTAGTCAGCGCTGCTCTATGAACGTATCGTTAATATTGTAGCGTCCCGTCCTCGTTACATTTATGTTTACGGTGAACATAAAGTTCTTAGGTTTTAAACTTGGAACGTTCTGTATAACAATAAAGGTGGTTAAGACAATTTCTTTTCCCGCAGTGACGTATTTCCCTCTTGTGACGACACTGCCTTTTGCAATGTGAGACGTGGGTTAAATATTCTTAATTTGGCCAGACGTTTTGGCATTTTGTTTGCTAAGTCATTGTTTCTTGCCAGTCTGCTCGGAGCCCCATAGTCCTAATTTGTGGATTCCTAATTAAATGTAAATGACCTCACCCCCTCTGTCTACATCACTCAAAGGAGAATTAAGCATTTGGCTTGAAATGCTAGCCAATAAGAGAACAGCCTTATGTCACCAAGTCTGTCAGAACACAATATACCCTGAGATGAGTGCTCACGATATGTAAGAAGGACCTGCTTCAGTCACCAGTAGTTCATATGCTGTATTGCCTCAGTCTAGGGACTTCGGTCCCGACGAGAGGCTCACATTGCGTCGCCACAACCTCAGCCTAGGAATTTTGGTTCCAGCTACCAAGATCACATCGTGTCATCATACTCGGCATGGCCTCAGTCTAAAAGCTTTGGGTCTGACTAAAGGAGCACCAGAACTGGATTATATTCTGCAGGAGTTCAGCCTAGGATTCTAGAATACGGCTGGAATATCAGAGACTACTTAAGGAACATTCCCAGGTTGGGACAATTCGGTCACCTGACTACATACCTTGCTGTCCTTGGTCAGCTTTCTAAGCTTGCCACTATTTCTCTCCCGGTGAGTGCATGCTAGCTAAAAGCGGGTTGCTGCTGGATTGGCATAGTTGGCCCTGGAAGCTATGAAGGCACGCATATTCTAAGCCCTGGTGAGCTAGTGGAAGGGTGAGACTCTGTTGCCTGTTACATTGTTTGTTTTGCTTGGTCATGTGTTATATGCCTTCAACTGTTCGGGATCCAATAAAGTCTTACCATTGTGTGGTTCCCGCACCCTGTGTTGTCTGAGTAGTGTCCGCCCATGGGTAAGGAGTTCAGGCCTTCAGTCATGGGGGAGGAGCTTTTGCTTACTGTCACTCAAGTTCATTCATGATATTTTTTTAATTTCGTCAGGACCCCAACACAAACGTGTGATCGTAATGGGCGGAACTAAGTAGACATTAAGTGAAAGACCCTTTGGGCTTAGCTTCACCCATTATGGTCACATGTTCATGACATCACCACAGGTCCTGCAGTGATGTCAATCAATTACAATGCAGGGGGCGTGACCTAATTAAAAAAATATCATGAATGGACTTAAGTTACAGTAAGCAAAAGCTCCTCCCTATGACTGAAGACAGGTGTGTGTGTGCAGTCACCTCAGTATATAGCCATGTTAGTGATGCACATTGCATCATTGATAACACATTGGGGGCAGTTTAATATCAAAAAACACTAACAGGTTCGCTGTAAGGTTAAAGTTATATATTGAATCATACACAAAAAACATGAACTTTACAAATTCTATGTGCAAACTTACGAAGTGATGATGTGACTGTCCAGAGGGGCGGCTGCATCGTACATGGCCAGGCGGTCCCTGCAGTCGGGTCGGGTCCACTTAAGTCGAAGTCTCAGCAGGTGCTCAGGAGGACCCTGAATCTGCCATACACAGGTCTGTGAAGTGTAGTCAGGCCCTGATAAACGTACTTCTTGGCCAGCCCGTACATACCTGTACCTGTAGCAGGCTGCAAAATATACATGTAGTCAGGGACAATATAATGGCGGAAAAGTAGGAAAAAGGAATAAAATGTAGTTAATATATAGGAGTGAAAAAATAGGATGCCTTAAAGGGAATCTTATTTTCTAGTATAATGCTAATTGTATCTTTAAATAGGGTTTAAGCGGCTCTTTCAGGATCAGTAACTTTTATTGCTGTAGCTTCTTCTGTTATCTTGTTGTAAGCTCTGGAGAATTCAGTGTCACATGTCAGCTAGTCAAGTATATGTAAATATAAATTGCATATTCACTGCTAGCCACACCCACCTCTCACTGCTGAGAGGTGGAAGGGAAAGTAGGTGGGGCAACAGTGCAAATCCAGTTTGGATGTCCTATTACTGATGTCATGATGGAGAGGTGGGCGTGTCTAGCAGTAAATATTCTATTTGTATTTACATATGCCTGACTAGGCGGCACACAACACTGAATTCTCTGGAGCTTATAACAAGATAACAGGAGAAGCTACAGCAATAAGAGTTACTGATCCTGAAAGAGCTGCTTAAGTCCTATTTAAAGATACCATTATACTAGAAAATCACTGGACAGATTCCCTTTAAGATAACTAGTGTATACAAACCGCATTGAAAGCATTTTTGCATCTGATTAATCCCTAACAAATATTTCCTGTCCGCCTCCACCGTAGTACACGCCTGAAATAAAGGCACACCACATATATTTACCACCAAGTTTATGGGATCTTATCTTTAGTAATATGAGATATCTTCCCCTATAGAATAGATGATAGATTCCACACCCAGCACGGCTTAGTCAGTGTATTGCAGTCATACATATGTATTCTTTCTGTATATAATTATTCCTAAGGCAATAAATTGTATGAAGAAGCAGTCAAACAAATAAATGAATTCAAAATATTAAATTAAAAATAAAAAAAAATTAAACCAAATTAAACCTCAATTAAAGTGAAAGGGAGGCAGCGATAGCAGAAGGCGGAACATAGGAGCGTGCAGGGGCGTAACTACCGGCATAGCAGACGTAGCAGTCGCTTTGGGGCCCGGCCCTTGTGGGGGGCCCGGACCCAGCGCCGCTACGCCGCTATCCGGTCAGCTACAGGCCCCCCCCCAGTAGGTATATACAGGCCCCCCACTCCTCTGCTTCACACGTCACCTGTAAAGGAATACATCATACTTACTTATCTCTGCCGGCTGCTGCCGCCGCTCTGCACCGCGCTCCGTCTTCATCCAGCTTCTTCCTGGTTGTGACGTCATTGCCTGCACCCGGCGGTCACAACCAGGAAGAAGCTGGATGAAGACGGAGCGCGGTGCAGAGCGGCGACAGCGGCAGCCGGCAGAGATAAGTAAGTATGATGTATTCCTTTACAGGTGACGTGTGCAGCAGAGGAGGAGTGGGGGGGGGCCTGTATATACCTACTGGGGCCTGTATATACACACTGGGGGCCTGTATATACCCACTGGGGCCTGTATATACCCACTGGGGGCCTGTATATACCCACTGGGGGCCTGTATATACTCACTGGGGCCCTGTATATACCCACTGGGGAGGCTGCTGTATACCACTGGGGCTGCTGTATATACTGCTGGGGTCTGTATATACCACTGGGGAGGTTGCTGTATACCACTGGGGCTGCTGTATATACCACTGGGGAGGTTGCTGTATACCACTGGGGCTGCTGTATATACCACTGGGGAGGCTGCTGTATACCACTGGGGCTGCTGTATATACCACTGGGGAGGCTGCTGTATACCACTGGGGCTACTGTATATACTGCTGGGGCCTGTATATACCACTGGGGAGGCTGCTGTATACCACTGGGGCTACTGTATATACTGCTGGGGCCTGTATATACCACTGGGGAGGCTGCTGTATACTACCACTGGAGAGGCTGCTGTATACCACTGGGGCTGCTGTATATACCACTGGGGAGGCTGCTGTATACCACTGGGGCTACTGTATATACTGCTGGGGCCTGTATATACCACTGGGGAGGCTGCTGTATACTACCACTGGAGAGGCTGCTGTATACCACTTTGCTGGGGGCTGTATACCTATGCTGGGGTCCACCCTCGGCTTATACACGAGTCAATAGGTTTTCCCAGGTTTTGGGGGCAAAAGTAGGGGGGTCGGCTTATACACGAGTATATACGGTAAACTGGGTGGCGTCAGCCTGTTAACACTGATTCGGTAAGGGGGTGTGTCTTGAAGGGGGCGTGTCATTGGGGGCGTGTCTTGGAGGGGGCCCCGTTCAAAAGTTTGCTATGGGGCCCTGCCAGTTCTAGTTACGCCCCTGGGAGCGTGTGCCCAAAACATGGCCTGACAAGTGTACCCAAGGCCAGAAATAAAGGCAGGAGATACATCTGACCTGGGACTGCTGCAACTACTTTATGTGTCTATCTATCTATCTATCTATCTATCTATCTATCTATCTATCTATGGATTTTTAATGATATCTTGTAAAATAAAAGTTTAATCTCAGGTGTAACACTTTGTCTATATTTTGTTATTTTGTTGCACTAGGGGTATAAACTAGAGTTGAACAAAAACGTCTGGTCCGGTCCGGCTAGTGACTAGGCTTCACATGAATGACATCATGACATTGAGAAAGTAAATGCAGAGGGGCCGAGGATGCTGTGCCGAAAAAGTCAGACACAGAAGAGAGGACCACATCAGTCTGTCATGGAGGACTGGACCAGTCCGGCTAAAGTCTAGTCTTCACATGAGAGGACTGCCTCTGTCTGCCATGGAGGACTGGGCCAGTCAGGACAGCAGATATTGTCTTGCTCAATTCTAGTATAAACTATTTTACATCTGCTCACTAATATAGTTTTATGCTTTGTGTATAGAGAAAAAATGAGCCAGAATGTGACTTTAAAAAAAAAAAAAGCTTTATAAAATTGTTCAACAGGACGTGCAAAATCACATGTGTTATATATTACTATTTAAATGTTTTATCTTTCTGTGATAAATTTTAATTTGTAGCTAAAAGGTTTATTCTCATGTTGTCTCTGCAGCACCTCACAACCGTGCAGTCTTCTCACTTCCTGGTCTCTGGGGGGCGGGATCTCCTCCTTGAGTGACAGTGATGGTGAGAAGTAACGCTGTAGTGTTGGTAGAACTATAAAGCTCAGCACAAGCTCTGCTGTAACACATTTAGTGGTTTGACTGAATTCTACACTGTATCCCTATATTTGAATACAGAATTAAAAAGGCATTTTAACAGGCACACATCTTGGGATAGTGAGAGCCATGATGATGGAATCAATGGGGGTGAGGGGTGGGGGGATTGAGATTCTGCAGGAATGATAAAAGCCCTGTCAAAAGCTGAGACTGAGGGAGAGGAAGGTGAGCAGTTAACTGTGGTATAGAAGTAAATTGGCTGGAGAGAGCTGACTGGTATGTTAGGAGTTGTAAGGAATAAAGCAATATTCCTACAAGTAGCCATCTTGTTCAGATGCTACCATATCACACTCCTCAGAGATAGCCCCCACCTTTTTTGGCCTAGGGTGTATTTAATCAGTATGTTAATTAACCTGAGGAAACACCAAATGCTCACACAATAGAGCTTCCGAAGGGATAGTTAAGCGACACCAGTGAAAACTAATCTCCTTCTACCACAGATATAAAAGAAATCCTTTCACATAGCCCAGACAGACTGGAGACGAAGAATAACTTTTAATATTGCATGACCTGTCCCTCCTGTAAATATGTCAAACATAAATATGGAATCTAGAGATTCAGACGGTCATTGCACTTATTTTTTTACATAAATGTGCGATGATCGTAAATACCCCAAACTTGATATTGGCCAGTAAGATGCTAAAAAAAAAAGTGAGGGCTATCTACGAGGAGTAAGATATGGTAGCATCTGAACAAGATGGCTGCTTGTAGGAATATTGCTTTATTCCTTGCAGGAGTTTACTTCTATCCTTGAATATAACTGCATTTGTTCAGCCAGCCTTTGGTCTCTGGGCACCTTGGAAACCAGTTGTACACTATGACAGATACAATCTCTCTTTGTAGGAGAATGACAGCAGATAGAATGACAGCAGATAGAAAAAGCAAGTCAGTTGCAAACTTGCTTATTTTCAAAGAAATGTAACAGTTTGCGAATACTCATTTAAATAATGTTTGTGATGTAGCCTTAACCCAACCTCTAGAGTCTATTTTCTGACATATAAGTCCTGACTCGACTAACAAACTTTCTGCCTTAAGGGCGTATTATCCAAGTGTGCAGAAGATCATCGATGTGCCTGCACCAGTATATTGCACTTTCTTTATGGTTCTTGCCGTAAAAGAATATTTAAAACTTATATAAAATGTTGCTAACATCCGCTAACCAGAGAACGTCTTTCCTAGTGATGTGGAAGTGGTTCTGGTGGTTTTGTAAGGAAATTATGAGTCTCCGACAGATAGATGTTGAGAGAACAGAAGCAGCTTTCATGAATGCAGCCGGTTCCCAGAAGACATTTTATGATTTTTTTTTGAGCCATTTTTCATTTTATTTTCATTCATGAATGTCTTTGTGAGCAGCAGATGACGGCCCCTACCGGAGCTGGAGGAGAGCAGCTGCTGGTTCTGTATTGTGCCTTCTGGAAACAGAATTCAAAGGAAATAAAATAAGGTCAAATATCTACAACAAACCAAGAGGATATAAATGTGAAGAGTGAACTCCGCCACATTTCCTATGAGAATAAAACGGGTTATACACGGGATCAAAGGCTAAAAGTCATTTGTGCCATTGGGTTTCATTACAAATTGTGCACCATTTGCCTTCTATAACCTCTATGTTGTCCTGTCCATTGCTGGCTGCTGTGAGGTAGCGCTTACTGAGCGTGTTGGGGAACACTCACTTACAGTGCAATTCAAGCACACACACACATTTTCCTATAAAAGATTAGTCTATTGGGTCTATTAACAGTCTTTAAGCGCCACTCTAGTCATGTAGGCGATAACCACTGAAACAGTGTACATGAAGCGTATATAGCATACAGTCTTTACTGTAGCACCAGCGTGTATGCCGCACACATTAGGGAAACATTGATGACCTCCAGTCCGCTTTTCTGCATGCAAAAATGCATTGCAAGATTTTGCAGCTTTTTTTTGACATGGTGCGGATTTTTGAATACTCAGCGTAGGCGCATACACTAATGGATGATTAATGGATGTGTGAGCTCAGCCTGAGGGCAGAGACACACTTATGTTAGCTGCATGCAAAATCCTCGCATGCATCTCACATGAGTCACCCAGCCTGGCCCCTGCCCCTCTAAATGCTGATTGTGTTACTATGCGGCTCCACACTCCCGTCAAGAGACTCGGCGGCCAGGTGAGTCATGAGAGATACATGTAAGTATCTCGTACACAGCTCAACGTAAGTGTGTCTCTACCCTAAATCAGCCCCAGCAATGACACCTGGAATCTTCCCATTATGTTGAGGTCACTTTGGATAATTGCTGCAATCCCATTGAACTCTGATATTTTACTTCATTAGGGTGCACTCATCTCCTAGAGACGCCGCACACATCTGATTGTAGGCGAGTCCCGGTAAATCTCGAGCTTCAACTGACAACATTGTATGTGCCTGTCAGTCTCACCGCCATGTTCATGGGCAGCAGTTTGAATGTTCTCCTGTGTTTTGTGGGTCTCCTCCAGGTTCTCTGGTTTCCTCCCACACTCCAAAGACTGATAGATAATATAGACTGTGAGCCCCGATGGGGACAGTGATGATGATGTATGTAAAACACTGTTGTATAAATGAACAAAAATTAAAAGGAATCTGTCGCCCTTTTGAGTGTTTTTAGTTATTATTATGGGCAGACAGGTCTCATAGAGATCATGTTGGCCATACCTGTCTGCCTCCGGGTAGTTTAGTAAATATCATCTGTTATGTTTTCTGTCTTCCGCGCTATGGGGGGTACGTTGCCCAGAAGATAAGATGCCTCCGGTCTTCACTATACCCAGTGTAAGGAATAAAGCAATGTTCCCCCAGCAGCCATTTTATTCAGAGGCCACCATAATTCTATCCAAGGAGAGGCCCCCACCTTTTGGCCTAAGGCGTATTCAATTTTTCAATTTCCAGGAGTATGTTAATTAACTTGAGGATGCTAATTTCCTAGTCAACTGGCCACATAATAGAGCTTCCTAGGGAATAAGATCTAGGTGACGATGAAAGCTCCCAACCAATTATACTGTGACGCTGCAGAGAAGTGAGAAAACCAGTTTCCTTCTACCTGCTGATTCAACAGAAGAGTCAATCACAGAGTAGACATATAGGAGACGAGGAATAACTCCTAATATTTCACGGCCCTTCACTCCTATAAATATGTCAAACATAAATATGAGATATAGAGATTTTGACGGTCATCGCACATATTTTTACATAAGTGTGTGATGATCGTAAGTACCCTCAACTCGATATTGGCCGGTTGGATACCAGTAGAGTAGTCATGCATCCCACCATTACAAAGCTAAAATCATAACCAAAAATATGAGAGCATTGTCTTCCGCCTACGACGCTCCCAGGCAAAGTTATGACGCATGACAGCTTTTGAATATCTCATATCCCAACTCATGGGGTGGGAACTTCAGGACGGCCCACTGGGCAGGAGATGGGCAGGACAGGGGCAGGTCTCTTACCGTATAAGAATGGCCTACCTCTGCTCTATCTTGGTATTCTTTGAAGAGGCATTATTATTATTACATTAAGCCAGAGTATACCCGGGAACATGGTCGGCTCCATGCTGCCTCCTTGTGGT
Source organism: Allobates femoralis (assembly GCA_033576535.1). Lineage (NCBI taxonomy): Eukaryota > Metazoa > Chordata > Amphibia > Anura > Aromobatidae > Allobates > Allobates femoralis. The sequence continues at coordinate 108,986,180 of JARQOC010000007.1, read as the reverse complement.
GCCACCTGCATTAATGTAACTGATCACATGTGTGTGTGATTCTGTGTGTATCTCATTTATCTTTTATTTGCATAACTGACTGTAATATTTGTAATATCTTTATAATGCCTATATATATATATTGGCGATTAAATATATAAATTTAATCTAGAGTTGCTCTTTTTATCTTGATCACGATTCCCACGTCCGTGTGCTCATTAGCGCGACCTGGGTTGGTTCCTGACCCCATATAAGCCCGACCACGGACTAGACTTATATCGTGGAACTGGTGGCAGCAATTAGTGCTTGGGGTTATTCGGGGCCTCTGCCAGTGACAGGGTGGAGGTTATGGTATGTGCTTCTGGTCACGGATCAAAGGGCATATATCACCTCACTGAGAGGTGCCTTAATAAACCATCACTGACAGGGCAGCTGCAACCCTTCTTTTATCCTCAGGTAGTTCACTGGCTGACCTGAGTTTAACAGAGGCGCTATAGAGCTGCCAGGTTTGGTGGTCAACTTATGACACCCAACTTTTCCCTTTCTCATTAGTATGTGACGCCTTTGACTTCAGGTACACAGCCAGAAATCCTTCCGGGCTATGGGGCGTATGTTGCCCAAAATATGATCCTGCATCCAGTCTTTGTAATACCCAATTTCTCCACCCTTCCTCTTTAGTATGGCTGTGACATCGGGTGCGTGGCCGAAAATCCTGTGCTTGCACTCTCTGCCGCCGTCTCTCCTCTACATTGTGAAGTAGCAGTGACTCCCCGGGGCCAGCGCACATCAAGATTGAAGACTGTGCCCAAAGAAAGGTGAAACGGTGCAGGGGAGAGGCGGCGGCAGAATGTGCAGACGCGGGATTTCTAACCGTGTACCTGATGGTGCAGCCATACTAAAGAGAAAGGGAGGAGGGACTGGGTATAATGAAGACTGGAGACGTCTTATCTTCTGAGCAATGTACGTCCCATAGCCTGGAAGATAGAACAGATGATATTTCCAAAATGACCCATCATCCAGGAGGCAGACAGGTGCGGCTGATCTCAGCTCTATGTAACTTATATGCCCCTATCAACAACTAATAAAGCTCAAAAGGGGCAACCGATTCCCTTTAAGACGGAGTTACCCAGGGTATAAATGCTGTACAAATCTCTCTTACTGTATGGATAATAGTTAATATGTTTGTATGGTAAAATGCAGTGGTTACCAATAGGATATATGTAATATATACATAATATACATCATGCACTTACCTAATACATCAGTTGAGTTTGGGTCCACGTGGTACTGATCATATATGTAGGTCCCTGTGGCTTTAGACTTGAGTTGCATGATCCTGGTGAGAGCCGCCTTCACCGAGTCCACTGTCACATCTTTGCTATGAGAATTAGGCACATCCAGGATGACCCAAAAGTAGACTTTCAAGCTGCCCCTTCTACAGACAAATAACAAGCATAAGACATTGGCCAATATATATAATGCAACATAAGTAACAAAGCCCAGGAGAAAACGAATGGCATCAACCAATGGTTACAGCACAGAAAACCCTATGGAAAGGCAAAATGTTGCCCAACTGAAGCTCCATCACTCAGGACATAGGTAGACGGTCCAAGATTGGTGTTTAGAGACTGTAAAGGTCTGGGGAAATGTCTCATTTATAGAGAGATGCAGAAACAATTGCACCCCTGTCTGGTGTAACTACCGTATGTACACAGGTGATACAGGGAAAATAAGGTTTAGTACCGTGTTCACCAGAGGAAAAATGATTGATTGTTCTCGAGGGGAAATTAAAATAATAATCTTGTAGTTGGGATAACTTTTAATGGCAACAAAAATAAAACAATTGATATTACAAAGCAGCCAGCTCTCGAGACTGCCAAAATCTCTTCATCAGGCATGGTATAAACAAAATACAAGAAGTTATGTTACAAAGCAGCCAGCTCTCGAGACTGCTTACATCTCTTCATCAGGCATGGTAAGTCTATGTTGCACAGCGAGCTCTCCAGACTGTTGACATCTCTTCATCAGGCATGGAAAGTCTATGTTACAAAGCGAGCTCTCCAGACGGCTGACATCTCTTCATCAGGCATAGTAAGTCTATGTTACATAGCGAGCTCTCTAGACTGCTGACATCTCTTCATCAGGCATGGTAAGTCTATGTTACAAAGCGAGCTCTCCAGACTGCTGACATCTCTTCATCAGGCATAGTAAGTCTATGTTACACAGCGAGCTCTCCAGACTGCTTACATCTCTCCATCAGGCATGGTAAGTCTATGTTACAAAGCGAGCTCTCCAGACTGCTTACATCTCTTCATCAGGCATGGTAAGTCTATGTTACAAAGCAAGCTCTCGAGACTGCTGACATCTCTTCATCAGGCATGGTAAGTCTATGTTACACAGCGAGCTCTCCAGACTGCTGACATCTCTCCATCAGGCATGGTAAGTCTATGTTACACAGCGAGCTCTCCAGACTGCCTATATCTCTTCATCAGGCATGGTAAGTCTATGTTACACAGCGAGCTCTCCAGACTGCTTACATGTCTTCATCAGGCATGGTAAGTCTATGTTACACAGCGAGCTCTCCAGACTGCTTACATGTCTTCATCAGGCATGGTAAGTCCATGTTACACAGCGAGCTCTCCAGACTGCTTACATGTCTTCATCAGGCATGGTAAGTCTATGTTACACAGCGAGCTCTCCAGACTGCTTACACTACAGACGTTCTAATTGTCTATTTGCTGTCAGGCGCCACTGGTGTCCGTTGACATGATGTCACTTCTGATAATTGAGCTTTTTTGCTCCTTTGATGGATCAGAATCAATGTAATCATAGCGGTATGTGCACACCGAGACGTTTTTGTACTTTTTTCTTTGCAGATTTATATTTTTAAAATAATTTTTGGATAAAGTGAAGTTGAAATCTCGGGTGTTTTTAATTATCTCACGCTGTGACACTGATTACCGTGAAATCTGCAATGGAAAATACATCCCAGCAAAGGGTTTTCCATGCAGATTTTGTTGCAGAAATATAAAGCCTTGCTCATCCTTTCTGCTCATCCTTTCTGTGTTTCTCATAGAGAATAAGATAGAAAACATGGGAGAAACACAGGAAAAAGCACAAAGACGCACCTAGAATTCAGAAAATGCAGCTGGTTTTTCTGCATCGTTTTTCCTGCTAGGAGATGCCAGAGGGAAACATAGCGAGAAGCAGATAAGAACAGAGCATACGTCCTCCTGCACAATAGATCATTCAATACTCTCCTAATTGTCTCACCCAAAAGCATAGACTGTGCTGGAGTTGTGATATGCAGCCAGCTCCGAAGACAAGACCAGAGCCGTCACCTAAGGATAGAAGACAATGGTGAGAGAAATGGGAAAATAGAATGTAAAATCTAATATATAAAGCTGAATGTATGTGACAAGTCCCGCCCACTCCACACAGCCCCACCCACTCTGCATAGCCCCACCCACATCATAGACATGCCCACTCCACATAGACATGCCCACTCCACATAGCGACGCCCACTCTGCATAGCCCCACCCACCTGACAGACATGCCCACTCCACATAGACATGCCCACTCCACATAGCGACGCCCACTCTGAATAGCCCCACCCACATCATAGACATGCCCACTCCACATAGACATGCCCACTCCACATAGCGACGCCCACTCTGCATAGCCCCACTCACCTCACAGACATGCCCACTCCACATAGACATGCCCACTCTGTATAGCCCCACCCACCTCACAGACATGCCCACTCCACATAGACATGCCCACTCCACATAGACATGCGCATTCCACATAGACATGCCCACTTCACATAGCCACTCCCATTCTGCATAGCCCCACCCACCTGACAGATATGCACACTCCACATTGCCATGCCGACTCCACATAGCCACGACCTCTTCACAGCCTGTATCCCCACCTCCTTCACATAGCCCCACCCACAGGACTATGTGGAGGGGTAGGGCTATGAAGGGGTGGGGCTATATGTGGGGTCAGCACTATCAAAGGGGCAGGGCTACTGGGAGGGTAAGTTGTGTAGCGGCGGAGCTATGAAGGAGCGGGGCTACTGAGAGGGGCAGGGCTTTGATACATACACACAAATACATTACCATATATGGGCAATATTATCATACATGAGCATTTCAACCATATATGGGCTCTACAGCTAGTAATAAAGGAGATATACATGTAAAATGAGAACATCTGAACATAACTTCTTTCGACATTCTCCAGCCTATTGTACTTTATGGCCCTGTACACACAGTCTGATTTTGTAGCATTTTTTTATGCTTTTTTAGTGCATTTTTGTCACAAATCTGCAAACAAAGTCTATGAGAATCCTGCAGTTTTGTGCTCGTTGCTGATTTTTCCCTTGCAGATTTGGTGCAGAAAACAATCTGCAGCGTGACAATTATTGCTTGTTTTTGCAGCGTTGTCCCATCCCAGGATGCATTAAAATGCACCTAAATCACGTGAAAAAGCCCGTGAAAACCATATCAAAATCGCTGAATTTTACTGCAGATTTGGTCCAGAAATGACTGAACCCAAATACTCAACAGGCGCCACAGAGTCTATATCTAATGAATGAATCAGAAAGCGGCGTGAGACTTCTAATGATAGTAATGAGAGCGTAGATCTGCAGGGGATCCAGAGGCTGCTCATAGGCGGGGCCAGCTGTTAAGGTCAAGCCTATGAGGAATAAATCCAGTCATTTTCTGTGTCAGGACGGTCTTTATCGTACTTGGGAATTACATTAATACGGCCAAAATTAGAGAACTACAGGGGATTACAAAATAAGCCAAGTTGGGGGCTGAAATTGGAGCAAATTGTTGTAGTTTTACCTGGGCTCTGCTGTGGTTACATAGGAATACATTTCCTTTGGCACATTCGGAGTTAATGTCTAAAGCTGCTGTGGTGTTGTCTTTGTCTGAGGCGGCTCTGCAGGCGGTATGTGGTGTGTGTGTTAGGTGAGCACGCCACTGGCCTTTAACTAGTTCCCTTTTCTACCCAGCAGGTGACGCTGATAGAGTTTCAGTCTCTGCAAGAGCGTGAGCTGAGAGGACGTGTGTGCACTTTGTGCTGAAGCTTCTTGGGAGTTTTGCTTTTGTGCAAGTTGCTGTGCTTATCCCGGTCCGTGGGTGGAGGTGAGGGGGGTCTTAGCCTAGGGTTGATCCTGAGCAAAGGGCAAGGGTGGCGGCCTAGACATCTTCATCATCAGAGGTAATTCCGGGATCAGGGTGAGCCAGGAAACCCCAGTCTAAGGGTCAGTTTACTTCTCCTGATCGCATTTTTTTGCCCATTTTACCACCCTGCTTCCTTATCCCCTTTACCGTTTTATCACCCCGTGACACAAGGCAACCCTAGAGCCTTAGAAGAATTGTCCGATTTAATGTCATGGAGAATGAGATGGCTTTTCCCATTAAATCGCGATTCTCTGGGCCTAATGACCCCAGGGACTAAGACCCTATCTGTATAGGCTTTTTGGGAGCCATCTGAGGGATCACACAGCTGTCAATAGAAGTGATAGAATTCCCCCATGGTGATTTTAGGGTACTACATTACATATTCCTCTGAACTGTACTTTCTTTGCTCCTGAGAGAAGATACAATGATCTATGGTATAAAGTGAACCTGTCGGCTGATTCATGATGCCCAAACCACGGGCAGCGTCAATCCAAACCTAGATGCAAGTATTAAGCTCAATATTCTTTTTTCTGAAGCACTGCAGCACTTTGGAGACAGGTCTGGTGCCAGCCCTGTGCTAGATTCTCCCCGCACCACTCAATAGATTGACAGGTCTCCCCCATGTGGAGTCCCAAACATAATAATGGAAGACCCTGGTGTTAGGGAAAGGAGGCAAGGGGTCACCTCCTAATACTCACCTGAGGCTGAACCCTGCGCTCCCCTAACCTTCCTACATGGGTCCTTCCCCCATTGTAGTCACATACCAAGGTCCTCAGTTTGGCACCACCCCCATGCTAGTTTCTCCCAGCACCACTCAATATTTTGACAGGTCTATCCCACGTGTGTACTGTCATGACCAAGCAGTGGGACGCCATGTGTGCAGCATAACACAGATGGGAACACCAGGAAAGATAATAATGGTAGACCCTGGTGTTAGGGAGAGAAGGGGAAGGGTCACCTCCTAAAACTCACCTGAGACTGAACCCTGCACTCCCCTAACCTCCCTACATGGGTCCTACCCCCATCGCTGTCACATACCAAGGCCCTCAGTTGTCCCTGACTAGCCTGCAAGCTGGCGAGACACCAGGTTCAATACTACAATAAGACAAAACAAGGAAGGTAAGACAGACAGATGGGAAAATACTCCCTATACGGGTCCTTTCCTCATCGCTGTCACATACGTAGGCCCTCACTTGTCCTGGACTAACCCTGACTAGTCTGCAGGCTGTGGAGACACTTGTCTCACTACTACAATAAGAAAACACAAGGGAGGTAAGACATATGGATGGGAAAATACTCCCTATACGGGTCCTTCCCTTATCACTGTCACATACCTAGGCCCTCACTTGTCCTGGACTAACCCTGCCCAATGTGTAGGCTGGTGAGACACGTGTCTCACTACTACAATGAGACAACACAAGGGAGGTAAGACAGACAGATAGGAAAATACTCCCTATACGGGTCCTTCCCTTATCGCTGTCACATACCTAGGCCCTCACTTGTCCTGGACTAACCCTGCCCAGTGTGTAGGCTGGTGAGACACTTGTCTCACTACTACAATAAGACAACACAAGGGAGGTAAGACATATGGATGGGAAAACACTAGTGATGAGCAGTAGCAATGTATTCAGATTCAGATAGCTCTGAGTAGTTTTAACTGTTTCAGTAATCGTCTCGAGTAATGAATCCAATGCCAGTCAATGGGGAACTCACTTGGATCTGAATACTGAAACAGTTCAAACTATTGGGTTAGGGCTATCCGAGGCCTAATATCTCACCCCTCGCTCATCACTACAGAATACACAAGGCAATGTCCAGCTGCTCCAGCAGGGACTTCACCATAGCTCCAGCAATGAACTCCCAATCTTCTCCGGAGCGGTCAGTATAAAGAATATAACCAAGACAATTGGACCCTACTCAATGCGTTATTCAGTGCTATCCTCACAATCAAGACTTGGTTGGTTTCCCAATGAAGAAGCGAGGATAGCCCTGAATAACGCGTTGAATAAAGCCACCTTTGATTCATACATCTCTCCAGTCCTTCATCTCATGGCAGCACAGACCTTTCATCCACCGTTTATATCCAATTTTCTCTGTGTGATTGCCACGTGGTACGCGTGGCATGTGGATTTCAGCAGCAGCTGTCTTATGTAATTTCAACTGGTTAGGAGAGCAAACCAATAATATACTCCTTTCATTTATCACCAGGATAAGACCAGATTTGAGCTTTAATTTTAGCCACGGTTTCCTTTGTTTAAAGAATTTAACCAGCACAGCATGGCAGCCAAAAGTGTGCATATATAGCGGAAGGGTATGGTCATAAGATATGCAGCTGAGATAAAGACTAAAAATTCTCAGCCCAAAGGGAAACAGTCCTTAACCGTTTCAGCATTAAAATAAAGTCACTCTAATATGTGATAATAGTCAAGAGGGCAGCAACGAGGATCTGCGATTAGTTATGTGTTGTGACTTTGTGAGCTCAGACCCCCTAAAGGTCACACCAGGACGTGGCATACCCGTGGCTTGTACCTGTCACTCCTTTGTTGCAGGGCTGGGAATAGCTGGCCCGTGGGGTCAGACTAGGCTCATCTCTACCTATAGTCCTCATACTAATACTAGATATAAAACCTTCCTTTTTGCAATACTAAAAACACAATAACATATTTTCCCGAGGATTGAAGTGATACCAGCTTGGTCAGGTGCGCCGCCTCCCTCTTGAACACGTTGCTCTCCGGCTGGGCGAGGTAGGGGGTGAAGTCTTGGCTCACCACTCGCAGGTTACAGGCGAATATTCTATTGATGGTCACATCTGGGGTGAAGTCCACCTCTGCGGAAGAGAGAAGGGGAGCGTGAGAAAGGACGACAGCAACAATCCGAGCCTGAAGGGTTAAATAGTCACAATGGGAAATGTATCATTCTGCAATGTAACAGGCGAAAGTGTATCGAAATGTCTGCACCGAATGCTGCAGGTTTTGGTGCTGATTTGTCAGATTTTTCACTGTGAAAAAAGCAAAATAATAAAACTGAAAAAAAAGCTTCAAACCCTTAAATCCTCCAACAAGACGCTTTCATCTGCCAGACTCCCGCTATCACATCGTATAGAAAGAGACGTCACCGAGGATTATGCAAAGACCGGAAGAAACGGCAAAGACCCGCACCAGGGAGACTGACTGCAGAGGTTCATTATTACAGTGAGTACCAAAAGTGTTCACACCCCGATATACAGCGGGTACAGAAAGTATTCACACCCCGATATACAGCGGGTACAGAAAGTATTCACACCCCTTTACATTCTTTACTTTTTGCTTCATTGCAGCCATTTGGAAAATTCTATAAAGTTCATTTTTCCTCATTAATGTCGCTCTGCCCCATCTACACTGAAAAATACAGAAATGTAGAAATTTGTGCAAATTTATTAAAAAAGAAAAACTGAAATTTCCCATGATAATAAGTATTCAGCCCCTTTGCTCAGTGTTGATGATAAGTATTCAGCCCCTTTGCTCAGTATTGATGATAAGTATTCAGCCCCTTTGCTCAGTATTGATGATAAGTATTCAGCCCCTTTGCTCAGTATTGATGATAAGTATTCAGTCCCTTTGCTCAGTATTGATGATAAGTATTCAGCCCCTTTGCTCAGTATTGATGATAAGTATTCAGCCCCTTTGCTCAGTATTGATGATAAGTATTCAGCCCCTTTGCTCAGTGTTGATGATAAGTATTCAGCCCCTTTGCTCAGTATTGGTGATAAGTGATAAGTACTTATCAACACTGAGCAAAGGGGCTGAATACTTATCATCAATACTGAGAAAAGGGGCTGAATACTTATCATCAATACTGAACAAAGGGGCTGAATACTTATCATCAATACTGAGCAAAGGGGCTGAATACTTATCACCAATACTGAGCAAAGGGGCTGAATACTTATCACCAATACTGAGCAAAGGGGCTGAATACTTATCACCAATACTGTGCAAAGGGGCTGAATACTTATCATCAACACTGAGCAAAGGGGCTGAATACTTATCATCAATACTGAGCAAAGGGGCTGAATACTTATCATCAATACTGAGCAAAGGGGCTGAATACTTATCATCAATACTGAGCAAAGGGGCTGAATACGTATCATCAATACTGAGCAAAGGGGCTGAATACTTATCAATACTGAGCAAAGGGGCTGAATACTTATCAATACTGAGCAAAGGGGCTGAATACTTATCATCAACACTGAGCAAAGGGGCTGAATACTTATCATCAATACTGAGCAAAGGGGCTGAATACTTATCATCAATACTGAGAAAAGGGGCTGAATACTTATCACCAATACTGAGCAAAGGGGCTGAATACTTATCAATACTGAGCAAAGGGGCTGAATACTTATAATCAATACTGAGCAAAGGGGCTGAATACTTATCATTAATACTGAGAAAAGGGGCTGAATACTTATCACCAATACTGAGCAAAGGGGCTGAATACTTATCAATACTGAGCAAAGGGGCTGAATACTTATCATCAATACTGAGCAAAGGGGCTGAATACTTATCATCAACACTGAGCAAAGGGGCTGAATACTTATCATCAATACTGAGAAAAGGGGCTGAATACTTATCACCAATACTGAGCAAAGGGGCTGAATACTTATCAATACTGAGCAAAGGGGCTGAATACTTATAATCAATACTGAGCAAAGGGGCTGAATACTTATCATCAACACTGAGCAAAGGGGCTGAATACTTATCATCAATACTGAGCAAAGGGGCTGAATACTTATCATCAATACTGAGCAAAGGGGCTGAATACTTATCATCAATACTGAGCAAAGGGGCTGAATACTTATTATCAATACTCAGAAAAGGGGCTGAATACTTATTATCAATACTGAGCAAAGGGGCTGAATACTTATCACCAATACTGAGCAAAGGGGCTGAATACTTATTATCAATACTGAGCAAAGGGGCTGAATACTTATTATCAATACTGAGCAAAGGGGCTGAATACTTATCATCAATACTGAGCAAAGGGGCTGAATACTTATCACCAATACTGAGCAAAGGGGCTGAATACTTATCATCAATACTGAGCAAAGGGGCTGAATACTTATCATCAATACTGAGCAAAGGGGCTGAATACTTATCCCCAATACTGAGCAAAGGGGCTGAATACTTATCATCAATACTGATCAAAGGGGCTGAATACTTATCATCAATACTGAGCAAAGGGGCTGAATACTTATCACCAATACTGAGCAAAGGGGCTGAATACTTATCACCAATACTGCGCAAAGGGGCTGAATACTTATCAACACTGAGCAAAGGCGCTGAATACTTATCATCAATACTGAGCAAAGGGGCTGAATACTTATCATCAATACTGAGCAAAGGGGCTGAATACTTATCATCAATACTGAGCAAAGGGGCTGAATACTTATCATCAATACTGAGCAAAGGGGCTGAATACTTATCATCAACACTGAGCAAAGGGGCTGAATACTTATCATCAATGCTGAGCAAAGGGGCTGAATACTTATCACCAATACTGAGCAAAGGGGCTGAATACTTATCATCAATACTGAGCAAAGGGGCTGAATACTTATCATCAATACTGAGCAAAGGGGCTGAATACTTATCATCAATACTGAGCAAAGGGGCTGAATACTTATCATCAATACTGAGCAAAGGGGCTGAATACTTATCATCAATACTGAGCAAAGAGGCTGAATACTTATCATCAATACTGAGCAAAGGGGCTGAATACTTATCATCAACACTGAGCAAAGAGGCTGAATCCTTATCATCAATACTGAGCAAAGGGGCTGAATACTTATCATCAATACTGAGCAAAGGGGCTGAATACTTATCATCAATACTGAGCAAAGGGGCTGAATACTGATCACCAATACTGAGCAAAGGGGCTGAATACTTATCACATACTGAGCAAAGGGGCTGAATACTTATCACCAATACTGAGCAAAGGGGCTGAATACTTATCATCAAACTGAGCAAAGGGACTGAATACTTATCATCAACACTGAGCAAAGGGGCTGAATACTTATCATCCAATACTGAGCAAAGGGGCTGAATACTTATCATCAACACTGAGCAAAGGGGCTGAATACTTATCATCAATAGGAGATTTCAAGTTTTCTTTTTTGATACATTTGCACAAATTTGTAAATTTCTGTATCTCAGTGAAACGGAGCAGAGCGACATTACTGAGGACAAATACTTCTTGAGTACAAATGGCTGAATGAAACAGTGAAAACTCAAAGGGGTGAATACTTTCCGAACTCACTGTACAACTTTGCTAATATTTTTAGGAGTTGTGAATCTTTTTTTTACATTAGGACAGTTGAAGGAATCTTCTAGCATTTTTTGCTACTCATCTGATAGCAACATTATGTAGGCAAAAAAACCCTGAGATCCAAGATCTAATACATAGATTACTGGCTGCAGCTATTCTAATGCAATCAAAGAACTTGCAATTAGGAGTTGTAGCAGAGCTAAAGAAAGCTGCCACCGCCCACACCATCTGATATAAAATATGCTAAGACAAGAGAGCTACCCTGCTCCACGACCAGATCTGTATATTATCAATGTCTTAGACAGAGCGAGCTGCCCCACCCCACACCAGGCTCTGTATATATAATGTCTATAGACAGAGAGCTGCCCCCGCCCACACCGGCTCTGTATATACAATTCTTTAGACAGAGAGCTGCCCTCACCCACACCAGGCTCTGTATATACAATGTCTATAGACAGAGAGCTGCCCCACCCACACCAGGACTCTGTATATACAATGTCTATAGACAGAGAGCTCCCACACCCACACCAGGCTCTGTATATATAATGTCTATAGACAGAGAGCTGCCCCCGTCCACACCAGGCTCTGTATATACAATCTCTTAGACAGAGAGCTGCCCTCACCCACACCAGGCTCTGTATATACAATGTCTATAGACAGAGAGCTGCCCCCACCCACACCAGACTCTGTATATACAATGTCTATAGACAGAGAGCTGCCCCCGCCCACACCAGGCTCTGTATATACAATGTCTTTAGACAGAGAGCTGCCCCCGTCCACCCCAAGGCTCTGTATATACAATGTCTATGACAGAGAGCTGCCCCCGCCCACACCAGGCTCTGTATATACAATCTCTTAGACAGAGAGCTGCCCTCACCCACACCAGGCACTGTATATACAATGTCTATAGACAGAGAGCTGCCCCCCCCACACAGACTCTGTATATACAATGTCTATAGACAGAGAGCTGCCCCCCCCACACCAGGCTCTGTATATACAATGTCTATAGAAGAGAGCTGCCCCCGCCCACACCAGTCTCTGTATATACAATGTCTATAGCAGAGAGCTGCCCCACCCACATCAGGCTCTGTATATACAATTCTATAGACAGAGAGCTGCCCCACCCACACCAGGCTCTGTATATACAATGTCTATAGCAGAGAGCTGCCCCCGTCCACACCAGGCTCTGTATATACAATCTCTTTAGACAGAGAGCTGCCCTCAGCCACACTAGGCTCTGTATATACAATGTCTATAGACAGAGAGCTGCCCCCACCACACCAGGCTCTGTATGTACAATGTCTATAGACAGGAGCTGCCCCCGCCCACACCAGCTCTGTATATAAATGTCTATAGACAGAGAGCTGCCCCCGCCCACACCAGTCTCTGTATATACAATGTCTATAGCAGAGAGCTGCCCCCCCCACATCCAGGCTCTGTATATACAATGTCTATAGACAGGAGCTGCCCCGCCCACACCAGTGCTCTGTATATACAATGTTTATAGACAGAGAGCTGCCCCCGTCCACACCAGGCTCTGTATATACAATTCTTTAGACAGTGAGCTGCCCCACCCACACAGGCTCTGTATATACAATGTCTATAGACAAGACTGCCCCCACCCACACCAGGGTCTGTATATACATGTCTATAACAGTGAGCTGCCCCCGCCTACACCAGCTCTGTATATACAATGTCTATAGACAGAGAGCTGCCCCCCCCACACCAGGCTCTGTATATACAATGTCTATAGACAGAGAGCTGCCCGCCCCACACCAGGCTCTGTATATACAATGTCTATAGACAGAGAGCTGCCCCGCCCACACCAGGCTCTGTATGTACAATGTCTATAGACAGTGATCTTCCCCGACCACAACAGATTCTGCATGTACAATGTCTATAAGACTGATGAGGCAAAACAAGGCCAGAGTGAGGCAGAGAGTCCCTGATAAAAGTATTGGAGCTACCAACAGGTCACAAATCATTGGAGATTGATGGGAGCAACGTTGATAGAAGAGAAACCACCAGAAGGTGAATATTATACTGGGGGAAGGGGACTATGGCGGTTCAACACTGTGCCGGTGCTTTAAAGGCAAAAACATGTCCAACTTCCCCCAATACAACAGTCATTTAACTATTAGGGTACTGTTACACGTCGCAACATTGCATGCAGTTTTGCTGGCAATTTGCTGGTTGCAGTGAAATCAGGGACACATTGTTCTATTTTGTGGCCGTGTACAAATGTAACAATGTGTCCATGATTTCACTGCAACCAGCAAACTGCCAGTGACATTGCCGCAATGTTGCCACAGTGTTAACGATCCTTACTGCCCTTAATGAATAAGCAGGATAATACTTGATATCAAACATTCATTAAATACTGAGAACGGGTCCGTGTTTCAGTGATTGTGGTGCGCTGACAGGTGAGATGTAGAGGAAAGCGCCTGCGATAACTCGAGGTGCAATAACGGGACAATAATATAACGACATGAGAGTAGATTGTATCACAGATGACAGATACAGTATAACTACCCAGAAGGAACCAGGTCATCCCAGCTCCAACAATCACAATCACGATCATCCAGAGGGGAGCAAATCTCAGCCAGTCCCGGGTCGTCCACGAAACCTTCAGAGAACCGTCCAGAGACTCCTCATCCTGGAGAAAGAAAAGCGAGTGAGATACAAAGAAGCGATAAATATAAAAGAGGAGAAGAGGAGGCTCATGTGAATGACGCCCAACAAACGGACAATCAGGTGATCGGTATTACTGGGATTCTGGGGCAAGATTGGTACAGGGATCTCAGTTATCTATATTTGTACATACTCTTTTTTATTGTTATTTGCCTCTTAATTGATCCCAGTAAGGTACCTTTATACGCGGCAACTTTTCTAGGAATTTCACTGGCAACTTACTCGTTGCAGTGAAATCATTGTTACATTTGTACACGGCAACAAGATAGAACAATGTGTCCATGATTTCACTGCAACCAGCAAATTGCCAGTGACATTCCTAGAAAAGTTGCCCTTATATATAAGTGTTGCAGGAGTTGTAGTCGAGGTAGTAAAGGGAAGAAGGGCGAAGCGATAGCTGAAGCTCGGTGATACAGAGTCGCAGGATACTATGATTACTGGCGGTAAGGAATAGGAAGGCTGTACTTTATACAGAGAGCGTTCTAGAAAAGCCCGAGTTTATGCTACGATCGGCTTCCCAATATAGGACCGTCCATAGCAAAACCTGGAAAACCAAGCAAAGAAAAGCTAAGAAACTCCCAGAGCTAAAGAAGAGGGAGCGGTAATTCAATGTTAATTCAATGTACTCCGCCGACTTTGCATTTAATATGGAAGTAAAAGTTCTTAATCGTTCAAGAATCTTCTGTGCTTCTTATGGGGCCACAACCACCTCTGCTACTACTCCATAGCCGGATTAATAAACTCGCCCCTGCCATCCCCCCGTTATCTAACCCTTTTAGAGGATTGCCGGAGCCATCGGAGACACGGTGACCGGATTCAGTCCTGAAAACCTGATGGAGGTTACAGCACATTGTATGAATAATGGATTTCCTGTCTAGGTGAGGACACCTGCAGAATAATGTTCCCTTAGAGCCTGCGAGTGTCTCGCATGCATCTTGCATGACTCACCTGACCAGGCCACCGGCTCTCTAAACGGGAGTATGGAGCTGCTTGTGTTTCTATGGCGCTCCACAGCCCCGTCCAGAGAGCCGGGTGAGTCATGCGAGATGAGTGTGTCTCTGCCCTAACAGATGATTACTGGACTTGTGAACTTAGCCTACCCGGATGAGTTAATCACAATAGAGTACAATCAATGGCCCCAATGTTGTACTCCAGTCCTGATGAACAGTGCACTGGAGTACATTACTGTTGTAATTGACAGCACTTTTGTCACGTAAAGTATGAAGAATGTGTTTGCATGTTTCGCCATTTCCCCGCTTCTTCAGGGCTGCACTCATTTTTCTAAATGTCACTTGGATCTGAAGTAAAAATGAGAAATGTCAGAGAAACGTGGCGACATTTCAAGCAGAATTACTGGAATTCTGGCAAACACGACTTGATGAATCAGAGACGTCAACTTTTGTAAACTTTTTCCGAACTTCTCAACAACTTGTGATCAGGTCCATTGTGCGGTGCCACGTCTCCATCGTCATCAGGTCCATTGTGCGGCGCCACGTCTCCATCGTCATCAGGTCCATTGTGCGGTGCCACGTCTCCATCGTCATCAGGTCCATGGTGCGGTGCCAACGTCTCCATCGTCATCAGGTCCATTGTGCGGTGCCACGTCTCCATCGTCTGTGTAATATCCGGATCGCTCAGCACGGAGGAAATAACGCCGGGGAAAATGTAAATATTGAGCATCAGAAATCAACAGTGATTGTGACTTGATGAGACGCTTTATGTGACTGTTTTAATTGCAATCATGAAAATTGCCTAAAATAGGTTCCCGTTTGATGAAAGCTTCTTATAATCACGAGGCTGGTGAGAGGAGAGAATACGACGAGATTGAATTAGCAATGCACAATCCTCTCTGTATATTGCTGACCGTGGATTGTTCCCATTTGACATTGAGTCCTGACACCGGGAACAACCTTCAATGATACTTTGTTGCTCAGGGGACGGCTGAGATTGTAGCTGATCAGTCTGGATAATGATGTATAGAAACAAAAGACAATAATAGCGATCCTGAGACTTGTATATCTACAATTATGACAATGGGATGTTTCTGCCCTTTCTGCACTTATGTACCATTCCCTTAGCTTAGTTTTGCAACAATGACTATTAAATGTTGTGAGGTATCGACTGGCAATGTTGTAAAAGGCCGGTGTGGAGATTTGTTGTGATGTAAAACCAGATTGTTTCTCTGGGACTTGTAGTACCAGGAATATTATTTAATGTTAAGGGCTGATTTTAAGTCAGAGAGCTGGGTGGGTCTGGCTAACCACATACCTCCCATAGGTGTGTCTCATGCATATAGTGAGACTATTGTTGTATCACATGACGATGATGCGATGCCCACTAGGGCCGTGGGGTACTTGGTAACTGGGTCAGTTCGGTGGGAGGTCACGGTGGCGGTGACCCGACTCCGTAGCCCTGGGCATGCAGTAAAAGAGGATTGTTTACAGGGAATAGTTTGTGACGCCACCTGTGGTTTTCAGCCAGGGGTGGCCGACGCTGCAGGATATGACCACTGGGGCAGATGGTATGCAGCCGGATGGTATAGCTCCCCAGGTGGGGATGGTGTGTGAATGGCTATGTGATGGTGATGATTGTTGGGGTAACAGAGGGCGCAGTTAATGACTAGAGGAACACACAAGGATGCAGTTTCTGTTACCTTTACTTGGTAGATGGTATAGCAGTTCAGGGTACTGGTTACAGGTGGTAGAAAGGATCTCCCGGGCTTTGAAGCATTCGGGATCCACCTGACCAGGCGGGATTGGAAGGCCTTCCTGCTGCGCTCTCACTTCAGGTCCCTGCGTCTTGTAGCTACTCTGCGGCCCTCCTCCTGCTTGATGGTTCTGACCCGCATGAGCGGGCAGGCCTCTCTCCGGTGCCACCTTGCTGAAGGCAGCTCCAGGCTCTCAGCACTCTGCTATCTGCCGGGTATTCGGTGCGGCCAGGAGACCTGCAGTCTCCTGCCCTCCAGACACGGCTGTCAGGTGTACAGCACCCGCACAACCAAGGACTCTGGCATCCTTATTCCTAGCGCTCCCTCTGGGGTGAGCCCAGTCACGGCTCCACTCCCCTGAGCCCGCACCTCGCTTCCTCTCTCTTTCCTCTCCTTATAGTTCTCCCTTACCCCTCCTCTTGGCCAGAACCAGGGCAGCTCCCCTGAAGTCGGGTTCTAGAGCTCCCCCTTCTGGCCTGGAGTCAGGAATGGTGTTGGATCCGAGTGTTACCTAGTGTGAGGACCTCCTGCTGCTTCCAGGCATGACATCACCCCGGTGAGGGAGGCAACCGGACCACTGGCGTGCCACAATGATATCAGACAGGTTCTGCAGACTTCCTGTTTGAACATATGGTGTGGAAGACCATGTGTGAGTCTGGAGCCGGATAGAGCTCCTAAGAGTCCAGGAAGCGACGAGGCTACTGGGGATCTGGACTAACGACAGGTGTCGGTACAGAGCAAGTGCAAGGACCTTGTGGGTGACCCCAGTAGTGACTTCCTGGCAGAGTGATTCCCCAACACGTTCAGTGAGCGCTGCCTCACAATGTACATAACTATATCCACTGACAACTACTGGCCACCGGAAACCAGGAGCCCCCAGCTAAACACCAGCACAAAAAGAGACACGAGGGTCCGGATTCCTGAAAGTGATTACGGCAGAATTTTGCTGTTTGAATTTGAAAAGTCTAAAAATCCTTTGAGCAATGTGGAGGTGCACAGAAATTTTGTGAAATTGACTTCTTCCAGCTCTGCCAAATTAGATGAAGCTGGGGTGTGACGAGTGCCTGACAGAAGTCTTATTCCAGTCCCTGACTGGAGTAAGATATGTGGTGAGGTGCACAGAGGCAAATGCTACTTGTGAGACACTACTGATTCCTGAAGAGATCTGCAAATCAGGAGCATCTTACCCCTGCATGGCTACATCGCTACGTCTTGATAAATCGGGGCCTAAATCACAAT
The DNA here is from genome assembly GCA_033576535.1 of Allobates femoralis. Classification (NCBI taxonomy): domain Eukaryota; kingdom Metazoa; phylum Chordata; class Amphibia; order Anura; family Aromobatidae; genus Allobates; species Allobates femoralis. Next base: position 108,968,069 of record JARQOC010000007.1, on the reverse strand, counting down.
TTTCTAAAGACCCTTTTTGGAGTACACATCATTTATTGATTAATGTTAACCCTTTCAAGTTGGAAGCAGGTGTATGGAGCAGGCTCATGGAGCCCCATGGTTGGCGGGCAATGGCTGTGTATTACAACCAGAACCTGCCTGTAACAATTGCAGGTAGAGCTGAGCTCGTTCTGAAGTTGTTAATATAATGCAGCCTCATTAGTCCTCCTTATAATATAATGCAGCCTTTATAGTCCTCCATATAATATAATGCAGCCTTATAGTCCTCCATATAATACAATGCTGCCTTATAGTCCTTCATATAATATATTGTAGCTCTAATACTCCTTCAATAATATAATGCAGCCTCTATTATAATATAATGCAGCCTCATATAGTCCTCCTATAATTATACAGCTCTATAGGTCCTCATATAATAATATAATGCAGCCTCAATATGTCCTCCACATACATATATGCACCTCCTATAAAATATCACTCCTATATCTAGTATAATATAATGCAGCCTCTATTAGTCCTCCTATAATATAATGCAGTCTCTATGGTCCTCTATATAATATAATGAAGCCTAATATTTCAATATATAATGCACCTCCATATATATATGCCTCTACTATATAATATAATGAAGCTTTACATATAATATAATGCAGCCTTCATATATTCAATAATATAATCAACATCTCCATATAATATAATGCAGCCTTCATATAATATAGTGCAGCCTCAACATTCCTCCATATAATATAATGCAGCCTTTATATATATACGTGTGTGTATTAGCCAGCCACCCTTCATAGCTCCACCCCCACCTAGCCACGCCCCTTCATGGATGCATATGGCTGCAATCCTCTGGTGAGCCCTGCCCCTTTAGAGGCAGGACTATGTGGAGGAGCTGGGCTTCAAAGTGGGAGGTGCTATGTGTGGACCTACACATAGGGGGTGGGGCTAATGGGGCATGGCTAACTGTTGGGGGTGAGTTTACGTAGGGAGATTGCTATGAAGTAGGTGTGGCTATGTGGAGTGGGCGGAGCTTTGACGCATACACATACATACACTCAGCTTTATACATTAGATTGATTCCGAATTTTATACAATTACAATAGAGACTACAATAAATACATTGCTATAAGGCGACAGTCACATTGATGACATTGGGTCACATTAACCCTCTGTAGTCCCCAGGGCTATAGTCTCTGGAATAAATTGAATACTTCTCATTCCAATTCCTTGTGACCAGGGATATTGATACATTGTTTATAGATGATCTTTCCTCCAGCATTGATGGAATCTGTGAGCACGTGTGATCTCTCCGACATGTGTGACCCTAATGACCTTGTTATTGTGGAGTGATCCGCTCACTCCTCTGTGCTTTACTGGGATCTGCTCTTCATTCTCATATTGTCCCTCAGGGGTTCGGCAGCTGCTGCAGGATCCGCGCGTGTTATTAAACGATCACTTCTGCCATGGATTGTGCATGTGGGAATTGACCTGATACAATGTTACTCAGCGATGCTCGGGGATTTCCTCCAGATAAGGCAGCACATGTGTTCAATGGAAGCTGCTGAAACCTTTGATTAATGAATTAATAAAAAATACAAATGATAAATCGTTCTGTTCACTTCAGCTCAATCCTGGTCAATAATCAGCAATTCATTTTGCAATCCCAGAAAACCCCTTAAAGCACTTTAGTTATAAGTTCTGTTCACACTGGTTTGTTTCCACGGCTGTCTGAGCCTCTGTGCTGTCAAAATACATAAATCTCAATGTATCATAAGTCAACGTGATATGTGAGGTGTGCCTGTCTGATGTGTGCGGTGTGACTGTCTAATGTGTGCGGTGTGACTGTCTAATGTGTGTGGTGTGCCTGTCTGATCTGTGCGTGTGCCTGTCTGATCTGTGCGGTGTGCCTGTCTGATCTGTGCGGTGTGCCTGTCTGATCTGTGCGGTGTGCCTGTCTGATCTGTGCGGTGTGCCTGTCTGATCTGTGCGGTGTGCCTGTCTGATCTGTGCGGTGTGCCTTTCTGATATGTGCGGTGTGCCTTTCTGATATGTGCGGTGTGCCTGTCTGGTGTGTGTGGTGCGTCTGTTTAGTGTGTGCAATGTGACTAATGTGTATGGTGTGTCCTGTCTGATGTGTGCGGTGTGTCTGTCTGATCTGTGCGTTGTGCCTTTCTGAAAATGTGTGGTGTGCCTGTCTGGTGTGTGTCGTGTGTCTGTTTAGTGTGTGCAATGTGACTGATGTGTACGGTGTGCCTGTCTGATGTGTGCGGTGTGCCTGTCTGATCTGTGCGGTGTGCCTGTCTGATCTGTGCGGTGTGCCTGTCTGGTGTGTGTGGTGTGTCTGTTTAGTGTGTGCAATGTGACTAATGTGTACGGGTGCCTGTCTGATGTGTGCGGTGTGCCTCTCTGATGTGTGCGGTGTGTCTGTGTGATGTGTGCGGTGTGACTGTCTGACATGTGCGGTGTGACTGTTTGATTTGGGGGGTGTGACTGTCTGATTTGTGGGGTGTGACTGTCTGACATGTGGGTGTGACTGTCTGACGTGTGCGGTGTGTTGGGATGCCAACTCAGGGACAAGAAGAGCGAGATTCTACCTCAGAAACAAGAAGAAGAGTGGGATGCCACCTCAGAGACAATAAAAAGAGTGGAACACCACCTCAATGACAAGAAGAAGACAGGATGCCGTCTCAGAGACAAGAGGAAGAGCAAGATGCCACCTCAGGGATAAGAAGAGAAAAAGAGCTGGATGCCATGCCTCACCTCAGCAGACAAGAAGAAGAGTGGGATGCCACCTCATGGACAAGAAGAGCAAGATGCCATGCCTCAGAGACAAAAAGAAGAATGGCATTCCGCCTCAGCAGACATGAAGAAGACTGGGATACTGCCCAGCAGACAAGAAGAAGAGTGGGAGTCCCCTCAGACACAGAAAGATGAGTGGAATACCATGTCTCAGAGAAGAAGAGTGGGATGTCATGCCTCAGAGACAAGAAGAAGAGGGGGAGTCCACCTCAGACACAAGAAGATGAGTGGAATACCATGCCTCAGAGAAGAAGAGTGGGATGCCATGCCTCAGAGGCAAGGAAGAAGAGTGGGATGCCACTTCAGAGACAAGAAGAAGACTGGGATGTCGCCTCAGAGGCAAGAAGAAGAGTGGGATGTCGCCTCAGAGACAAGAAGAAGAGTGGGATGCCGCCTCAGAGGCAAGAAGAAGAGTGGGATGCCGCCTCAGAGACAAGAAGAAGAAGAGTGGGATGCCGCCTCAGAGACAAGAAGAAGAGTGGGATGCCGCCTCAGAGACAAGAAGAGTGGGATGCCGCCTCAGAGACAAGAAGAAGAGTGGGATGCCGCCTCAGAGACAAGAAGAGTGGGATGCCGCCTCAGAGACAAGAAGAAGAGTGGGATGCCGCTCAGAGGCAAGAAGAAGAGTGGGATGCCGCCTCAGAGACAAGAAGAGTGGGATGTCGCCTCAGAGACAAGAAGAAGAATGGGATGTCGCCTCGGTAGACAACAACTTGACTTGTGAACAGCAGCAGACTTTTTTCAGCTATAATTGATGCTAGAAGCCACATGACAAGTTGGTGGGACACTGACATTTTGTTTTGTAGAGCCGCTACTTGTGTAGGTTTTTTGTTTAAATACATTCTTTGAGATGAGGAAATCACCATTACCTGCTTTTACTTTTGTGACAAAATATCACTTTATCGTGAACTTTTTTCCATAACTTTCACCTGAAAGTGCAGCTACAACGTAACCCAGTGTCCTGATGACAATCTGAGATTTCGGATACAATTCACATCTGTGATACACTGTGATACAGCAGAGAATGATTAACCAGACCCATACAAAGGTTGAGCAGTGAGGGCTGCTTGCTCAGCACAAACACATGACAGTATGACAAATGTGGGACTCCACATGATATCACAGTTGCCTGTAACGTAATGTGCCGACATTTCTACATTATAAACAATAGTGATGATATATAGGACAGAAATATAGGACAGATGTGCGCAACCTGCTCCTGAGTCAGCGGAATATAAAGACCCGGCTCCTGCAACACCAGCTAAATGATGCAGGAGACCTGCCGCGCGTTCCGTCATGATGTATGTGAGGAGGATGGGTCTACAGATAGCTGTATGTAGAAATAGATGGGATTTCAGGTAGAAACACGATTTATTAATGGCGCTATATAAGCGAGAAAAATACATGAACTGAACCTTTTCCCTAAAAATGAAGGGACCTTTAGACTGTAACATAACATCAACATGTTTCAAGTACAATTATGTTTTCTTAATTGTGATGTAACTGTATGGTAGATACACATTAAAGGAAACCGTCTTGCTGGATGATGGGATGTTCGACGCAACACAAAGGGTTCAATGGGATGGTATAGGGGAAGGAAGACCCTGACAGTAGGGAGCAGGGAGTGGGACACCTCTTGCCTCTGACTGTCCCTAGCTGCCCTGTTGTCCCTATGCAGGTCTTTCCCCTCACGTGCCCCATTTTCATGCGCGGATGATGTTCTGGTGATGTGTATTCATGTACTTATGATGTTTCTGATGCTGTGTTCATGTACTGATGGTGTTTTTGGTACTGTATTCATTTACTAATAATGACTTTGTCATGCTGTAGTCATATACTGATTAAGTTTCTAAACTGAGAAGAAGACTAAACACGTAGTCTATATGCACATAAGCTATATACTCAACTGTTTTATGTCCACTGTGAACCAGCATGGACTTCCGGTCTCTAAACAAAGTTTTTGATGTGAAAATAAATGGACTTTAAACTGCCACAAGGGTTTCCTCCAATGGAATTTATTTGCTCTTTCTGTTTCCGTGAATATGTTTCTGGGGTTACATTCATGTTCTGATGGTGGTACTTGTGCTATAGTCATGTACTGACAATGGTTCAGGTGCTGTATTCCAGTACTGATAGTGATTTTGATGTACAGATGATGGTTCTGTATACGTGTACTGAAAATGTCTCTTATGTTATATTCATAATGGTTCTGGTGATGTCTTCATGCACTGATGTTGATTCTGGCGCTATATTTCTATAATGATGATAATTTACAGTTTTATATTCATGTACTGATGAAGATTCTGGTGATATGCTTAGGTACTGACGATGGTTCTGGTGCTCTATTTCTATAATGATGATAATTTACAGTTTTATAATTATGTACTGATAAAGATTCTGGTGATATGTTTAGGTACTGATAATGGTTCTGGTGCTATATTTCTATAATGATGATAATTTAGAGTTTTATATTCAAGTACTGATGAAGATTCTGGTGATATGTTTAGGTACTGATGATGGGTCTGGTGCTATATTTCTATAATGATGATAATTTACAGTTTTATATTCATGTACTGATAAAGATTCTGGTGATATGTTTAGGTACTGACGATGGTTCTGGTGCTATATTTCTATAATGATGATAATTTACAGATTTATATTTATGTACTGATGAAGATTCTGGTGATATGTTTAGGTACTGACGATGGTTCTGGTGCTATATTTCTATAATGATGATAATTTACAGATTTATATTTATGTACTGATGAAGATTCTGGTGATATGTTTAGGTACTGACGATGGTTCTGGTGCTATATTTCTATAATGATGATAATTTACAGATTTATATTTATGTACTGATGAAGATTCTGGTGATATGGTTAGGTACTGATGATGGTTCTGGTGCTATATTTCTATAATGATGATAATTTACAGATTTATATTTATGTACTGATGAAGATTCTGGTGATATGGTTAGGTACTGATGATGGTTCTGGTACTATATTTCTATAATGATAATAATTTAGAGTTTTATATCCATGTACTGATGAAGATTCTGGTGATATGTTTAGGTACTGATGATGGTTCGGGTGCTGTACATATGTAGTAATAAATGATTTATCAGATGTCTACATTAATAAAGTAGTAAGCCGTCCAACCAGTTAAGAATTGCTACATCTGTATTCATGATATGAAGGTCAGAAGATAAATATATGAAAGGTAATAAAATAATATATTTACTACAACCTGACTTGATGGAGTAATAACTGATTGCCGATGTGATGATGCATATAGAAATGAATCATTAAATCAGGTAAAAATATCTGCACACGATATTAACCGACAATCATATTCTGCATAATCACAATTATATAGAATATCAACCAACATTATCACGTCCCACATAATTACTAGATGAGGTGTCCATTGATGTAATCACATCCCACAGCCTCGCCTCTCAGGATGTCACAGGTGTATATAACGTATATGGGAATACTGAGTTCTTGCTATCCCATCTGAGAGCAGCATGATGTAGGGGCAGAGACCTTGATTCCAGTGATGTGAATTTGGATACAATCACAGTTTTCTCTGCTGCAGATCTACCAGTTCTCTGTATGTTGAGCTGCACCAAATCTGCAGCAAAGAAGATATAGAAGCCTCGGCAGTGCAGAGACCTCAGGTGTCCCAATACATTGCACATATTGTGCACTGACGGCGAGGTGTCAATCACAGCAGGGGGTGTGACAAAGTAGTCATGTCATGATAATCACCAGGTGATAAAGCCTTTAGTTTAAGTAAACAATAGCTCAGAGCCTGATAAGAGAGTCACAGCTAGCAACTTTCAAAAAAATGCATCAAAAACGCACAAAATATGCAGCAAAAAATGCACCAAAAATGGCGCACATATTTGGTGCGTTTTTCTGCCAGAAGATCCAGATTTGGCCTACACCATGTCTACCCTTACTGTAAAAAAATGTTCCGGTCTCCTTTCTCCGCCCTCAGTGAGTGTCCCCTGCTCTTTGGAAGGAATAAGTCCTGAGCCGTCCTTTGTATTGACCACACATGTATTATACATATTTGATATTTAGCGATTGTAAATTCACCTGTAGCTGCAGATATACAGAAGACAACCTCAGCTCTGCTACATCTGGCACGTTACCTGTCAGTCGATCCTCCACCCTGCAGGTACCTGCCGCTTACCTGGTTTTCTTCTTGGTCTTCTTCTTTCGCGGGGGTTTCTGTGCCGTCAGGACGGGGCAGATCCAGTGACATTGTCTTTGTGTCTCACCTGGACGTTCGCTGACAGCTGCTGGGACACTATGTACCAGGTACACAAACCTCACACACCAGGCGGCTGTGACACGTCCCCAAGGTCCCCACAGATCCGTCCTTCTCTGCCCCTCCGGCTGTTTTTGAAAAGAGCAGAAATCTTGAGGGACATGAGACTCAGCGAGCAAAACAGGCTGCAATCATGTCACAAAACACAGAGGACGCCGTGATCAAGGTAGGAAACATGGACAGGAGGACGAGGGGCAAAGATCAGTATTAAAAGCAATAAGGGCCCTACTCACCCTCACCAGGTCCAGAACGGACAGTGAGTCCTACTCACCCTACCCAGGTCCAGTGCTGACAATAAGGGTCCTACTCACCCTCACCAGGTCCATCACTGACAATAAGGGTCCTACTCACCCTCATCAGGTCCATCACTGACAATAAGGGCCCTACTCACCCTCACCAGGTCCATCACTGACAATAAGGGCCCTACTCACCCTCACCAGGTCCATCACTGACAATAAGGGCCCTACTCACCCTCACCAGGTCCAACACTGACAACAAGTACCTACTCACCCTCACCAGGTCCAACACTGACAATAAGGGCCCTACTCACCCTCACCAGGTCCATCACTGACAATAAGGGCCCTACTCACCCTCACCAGGTCCATCACTGACAATAAGGGCCCTACTCACCCTCACCAGGTCCATCACTGACAATAAGGGCCCTACTCACCCTCACCAGGTCCAACACTGACAACAAGTACCTACTCACCCTCACCAGGTCCAACACTGACAATAAGGGCCCTACTCACCCTCACCAGGTCCATCACTGACAATAAGGGCCCTACTCACCCTCACCAGGTCCATCACTGACAATAAGTGCCCTACTCACCCTCACCAGGTCCAACACTGACAACAAGTACCTACTCACCCTCACCAGGTCCATCACTGACAATAAGGGCCCTACTCACCCTACCCAGGTCCAGCGCTGACAATAAGGGTCCTACTCACCCTCACCAGGTCCATCACTGACAATAAGGGTCCTACTCACCCTCACCATCACTGACAATAAGGGCCCTACTCACCCTCACCAGGTCCATCACTGACAATAAGGACCCTACTCACCCTCACCAGGTCCATCACTGACAATAAGGGTCCTACTCACAATACCCAGTTCCAGCACTGACAATAAGGGTCCTACTCACCCTACCCAGGTCCAACACTGACAATAAGGGCCCTACTCACCCTCACCAGGTCCAGCGCTGACAATAATGGTCCTACTCACCCTACCCAGGTTCAACACTGACAATAAGGCCCTACTCACCCTCACCAGGTCCAACACTGACAATAAGTGCCCTACTCACCCTCACCAGGTCCAGAACGGACAGTGAGTCCTACTCACCCTCACCAGGTCCAGAACAGACAGTGAGTCCTACTCACCCTCTCCAGGTCCAGAACAGACAGTGAGTCCTACTCACCCTCTCCAGGTCCACTATTGATAATAAGGGTCTACTCACCCTCACCAGGTCAAGTGCTGACAATAACTGCCCTACTCGCTCTCATCAGATATAGCGCTGACAATAAGGGCCCTACTCACCCTCTCCAGGTCCACTATTGATAATAAGGGTCTACTCACTCTCACCAGGTCCAGTGCTGACAATAACTGCCCTATTCACTCTCATCAGATATAGCGCTGACAATAACTGCTCTATTCACCCTCTCCAGGTCCAGTGAGGATAATAAGGATCTACTCACCCTCACCAGGTCCAGCACTGACAATAAAGCTCTACTCACCATCACCAGATATAGCGCTGACAGTGAGGCCCTACTCACCATCTGCAGGTCCAGTGATGATAATAAGGGTCTACTCACCTTCACCTGATATAGCACTGACAATAAGGGTCTACTCACCCTCACCAGGTCCAGCACTGACAATAAATGCCCTACTCACCATCACCAGATATTGTGCTGACAAGTGCCCTACTCACCCTCTCCAGGTCCAGTGATGACAATAAGGGTCTGCTCACTTTCTCCAGGTCCAGTGCTGACAATAAGAGCCCTACTCACCCTCACCAGGTATATCGATGACAATATGGCTGTCACCTCTACTAACCCTGACTAGTGCATAGGCCGGTGACTACACCAGACTTCACCACTGATTTAATAAAACAAAGAGGATGGAAGGTCAACTGGGGAACAAGACAATAGAAGGATACACAGACTGCAGACAGACACCAGAACTGCAGGCAACAATGGTCAGTAAAGAGGATCTATTACCGGCACCAGGTGATGGGTCATGTGACTAAAGGGGAGAGGGAGCGGTTACCAACCAGCATCACCTGACCCAGAAACTAATCAGAAGCCACCAGCAAGGAAAATAACATTAAAGGGAATGTCCCACCCCACCCCGCCATGGTCTACACCATGTTCCAAATTATTATGCAAATTGGTTAAGTGTCATAGAGTTTTTTTTTGTCAATGAACCCCATTGCTGGTCCTGTGTCTCAGGGTCTTTGGATCATTGAAATCAATCTCAGATCCCTGTGATAATTAGTTTGGCAGGTGAGGCCCAATAAAAGGAAAACTGGGTGTTCCACAATATTACGCAGGCCACAGTTTTCAAGTAACCTGGGAAAGAAAAAGGATCTCTGCTGCCGAAAAACCACAAATAGTGCAATGCTTTGGATAAGGGATGAAAACATTAGATATTACATGAAAACGTAAGTGTGATCATCGTACTGTGAAGAGATTTGTGGCTGATTCTGAGCACAGACGTGTTTGTGCAGATAAAGGCAGAATGAGGAAGGTTTCTGCCAGGCAAATTCAATGGATTAAGAGAGCAGCTGCTAAAAAGGCCTTACAACCAGCACAGATATGTGAAGCTGCTGGAGCCTCTGGAGTCCCTCCAACCTCAAGGTGTAGGATCCTTCACAGGCTGCTGTGGGGCATAAACCTACTATTCAGCCACCACTAAACAGCACTCACAAGCAGAAACAGTTGCAGTGGGTCCAGATATACATGAAGACTAATTGTCCAGCAGTCTTGTTTACTGATGAGGCTGAGCAACCCTGGATGGTGCAGATGGATGGAGTAGTGGATGGTTGGTGGATGCCACCATGTCCCAACAAGGCTGCGACGTCACAAGGAGGTGGAGGAGTCATGTTTTGGGCTGGAATCATGGGGAAACAGCTGGTCGGCCCCTTTAAGGTTCCTGAAGGTGTGAAAATGACCTCTGCAAAGTATATAGAGTTTCTGACTGAGAACTTTCCTCCATGGTACAAAAAGCAAAAAAGAGCAAAATCATCTTCATGCAGGACAATGCCCATCTCATGCTGCACAGAATTCCTCTGTGCCATTGGCTGCTAGGGGCATAAAAGGAGATAAACTCATGGTGTGGCCACCATCTTCCCCTGACCTCAACCTATAGAGAACCTTCGGAGTATAATCAAGCAACAGATCTATGAGGGTGGGAGGCAGTTCACATCAAAACAGCAGCTCTGGGAGGCGACTCTGACATCATGCAAAGAAATACAAGAGAAACTCTCCAGAAACTCACAATATCAATGGATGCAAGAATTGTGAAGGTGACATCAGAGAAGGGTTCCTATGTTACCATGTAACTTGGCCTGTTAGGATGTTTTGGAGTTAAATGGCTTTTTATTTCAGTGAATGTGACCTCTAATGCTGCAAATTCAACAAATGAGCATTTTCAGTTCTTTAAACATCAAATGTTTAGAAACTCTCCTGTGCGAATAATGTGGAACAGTGCATTTAGAGTTTTTTTCATTATGAAGATTATACTGTTATCATTGGGAGGTTCTTCACTAACATTTGATGTATCCTCTAATGGGTGATGACTTATTACACTGATCGTCATCTGCACCGACAATTTAGGAAAATCAGAGAAAAAGAACATTTGCATAATAATTTGGAACATGATGTATGAAGGTAACAGATCCCCTTCAGCAGCACTAAGGCAGCATTCTGTGATGGCGGCTCTTATGTGTAATGTCCCCACGGACACTGAAATAATGACTTTTCTAAATTTGGCCCATACCTGTACTTGGCCCGGTGGGTGTGTGCTTTACTGAGCTCTCAACGCCTGCCTGTTGCCTGCCTGTTGCCAATCATCCCCCTCTGGGCGCCGCCTCCTCTCTGCTCCTCATGTCCCCGGCGCCTGCGCTGTGTAATAATTTCTCAGCCATGTGCAGTGTGCGCTGCCCGACAAGTGAGGTCACTTGATCTCACATAACGCCTGTGTAGAGCGGAGGCCCCAGATCCCGGCCCCGCAGTGTGTTAGGATGTATTCCCACTGCAAGGCTGGGGCCTCCGCTATACGCAGGCGCAATGTGAGGAGATCATGTGAGCTTACTAGTCTGGCAGCATACACTGCGCATGCCTGAGAGCCGGGGACGTGAGGAGCAGAGAGGAGGCGGTGCCCAGAGGGGGGATGATTGGCAACAGGCAGGCAACAGGCAGTCAGATGACAGATCAGAACTTATGCCAAGGAAAGAGGAGTTTGCATTGATCCTGACACTCTGACAGTGCTCAGCAACTGTGCTGTAGACTGAGCTAATCTGATACATTGTTTCCTCATCAGTTGCAGTCAGCAGTGTAGGCCACGCCCCCTTTACCTTATATGGTTTCATGCTCCATATTCAGTGTGAAGACAGATCTGATTGATAATGAACATATGTCTACTTCACATACAGTCTAGTGGGGACACCTTGAGGAAGGTTTATGAATGGTAACCAAGCAGAATTTTCTAATGAAGTAATTTGAAAGTTTGTTATAATCACTTGCTCTACATTATTATGACATAAAAATGTAAAGAGCGGTTACACTTTAACTCTTGCTGCACCAAAGGAAACAACTGCATTTAAAATCTAGACAATGTGAGACTCAAATCCCAAACCTGTCGAGAGTCTCCCCAGGACAAGGCACCCTCGTGACACTTTGAAGCTTTATCTCACTAATGACAAAATACATACAAAAATGTAAACTTTATTTGATCACAATGTAACAACATTAATCATCATTGATTCATCATGACTGCTCATTGGTCCATGAATTACTTGTCAAAGAACAAAACATTCTTTTTTAATGAAACAAATTGTATCTCTTATTAGGCGCAATAATAAATCACAAAACTGATTTACAGCAACGTCATAATGTAATTGAACAGATCATAGTTTGATTCATTTAATGTTGTATAAACTTGTAATGAAAAGGATAAAATATGGGGATTAACGTCAACGTTTCTGCAGGAAATCCGGCTAATTACCAGCGACTCGTCATCTGGACGTGGCCGATCGCTTAATGCCGCGTTATTATCTGTAAATCTGTCTAACGAGCTGAACATTTACATAATGATCATAAACCTTGTCACTGATGGAGTTATTGTATTCCTCATTATTCTTAATAAAAGCTCATTCTTAAGAAATCAATTGAAAACATGACTTTGCCTTTACAGGGAATTTCCCATCAGAATGTTGCATTTCTATACATGAAGAGGTTAGAGGGGAGGGGATCTCTTAAAGGGATTGTCCACCAGTCAATTATTTTTTTTAGCCACAAATTATAGTAATTAACGAGGATGAATTAAAGCATCATCACATTTCTGTAGCCGGCGGATCCAGCGCAGACTGCCACATGTTCTTCTAAATCAATCAGTAAAGAAGAATCCGGGCACCACTTAAAGGAGCTCTGTCACCAGGTTTTTGCCATCTCATCTGACAGCAGCATAATGTAGAGATAGAGACCCTGATTCCAGCGATGTGTCACTTACTGAGCTGCTTCCTGTCATTTTGATAAAATTACTGTTTTCTCTGCTTCAAATTTGGTATCTCCTAAATATGACTCTAATGATAATCTCCAGATGATTGAACAGTGATTTTATCAATACTACACTGAGCAGCCTAGTAAGTGACACATCACTGGAATCAGGGTCTCTGTCTCTACATTATGCTGTGTTCAGATGAGATGGCAAAAACCTGATGACAGAGTCCCTTTAACTACTGCTCACCTGCGCTTTGCAATGCTGCATTGCTCTGGCATCAAGGAGTGAGTGAATGCATTATTCTGTGAAGCGGCTCCATGTTGGTGCTCAATCCACAGGGGAAGACTCATCATGAGGGCCACAGTAAAGGAATCAGCTGACACTCACCAAACGAGCTTTTCTTTTCACATTATTTTCCTATCCATAGACAGACAGGCATGGGAGGGAGGTGGAGTGGAATCACAAGGATGACAGCGGCTGTTTCGCACATAGCTGGTGCTTCCACAGGTCCTTCCACAGGTCAAGCACCAGCTAGGCGTGAAACAGCCGCTGTCATCCTTGTGCTCCTTCTCCTCCTCTGTCCCATGCCATCTGATTCTTTTACCGTGACCCCTAACATGTTCTTCTCGTTACCTGAATTTGATTTCAAAGATGCTGGGGCTTCTGCACAAGGCGGAACGCAGCTACCGGAGCCAATGGAGATCTATGGAGCCGCCTACGCTGGATCCCTATGAAGCTCTGTAAAGTGAATATATCTTTTATTTTTCATTTTTAATGAATCCATAACTAAAAAACTAATTTCAGCCTGGAAAACCTCTTTATTAGTAACAGATATGTATGTCCCAGTTATTCAGCATTTATCTGTGTGTCATGGTCCGAGCATTTGACTAGACTGTGATACATGGACTGATTGCGTTACCCTGACCGGAGCATGACCACCTCATATTAGGCCGTCTGGTGCGGGTCCAGAGGTCCATTCATCACGGTCCATGGTCAGACGGTGACATATGGTTGTATTAATGCAGCATTAATGTATGGAGACGGTCTACCAAGGCCGACCTTCTGTGGAGGAAAAGCAAACCAATGAGCTGGAACACATGTTGGTATAAGTGCAATGTGTAGGTGCAGCCTTCTGTGCGGGGCTGGATGGCAAAAAGGTGACCAAGGATGAAAGCTTTAGCTGAGTTAGCAAAGATATATACAAGTGTGACAAGAAGGAACTGCACTGGTGACCTAACATCATCCAGCAACTATGGAGTTAAGGCTGCTACAGAAGTCAGGAAGTATCCAGCAGAGAACCAGGGGATGCTGGGAACGATTGTGTGTGTGTGTGTGTTTATCTCTCTGCAAAAGAAGGAGCAGTGCTTTAATATGCTAGTGTGTGTATGCTGAACAGGTTCAAACTGCAGAGACAGGCAGTCCAGGAAAAGAGACTGTCAGGAGAGAAGAATAGCCAGGACAGTCCAGGAAAGAGACTGTCAGGAGAGAAGAATAGCCAGGACAGTCCAGGAAAGAGATTGTCAGGAGAGAAGAATAGCCAGGACAGTCCAGGAAAGAGACTGTCAGGAGAGAATAATAGCCAGGATAGTCCAGGAAAGAGACTGTCAGGAGAGAACAATAGCCAGGACAGTCCAGGAAAGAGACTGTCAGGAGAGAATAATAGCCAGGATAGTCCAGGAAAGAGACTGTCAGGAGAGAAGAATAGCTAGGACAGTCCAGGAAAGAGATTGTCAGGAGAGAAGAATAGCCAGGATAGTCCAGGAAAGAGACTGTCAGGAGAGAATAATAGCCAGGATAGTCCAGGAAAGAGACTGTCAGGAGAGAAGAATAGCCAAGACAGTTCAGGAAAGAGACTGTCAGGAGAGAAGAATAGCCAGGACAGTCCAGGAAAGAGACTGTCAGGAGAGAAGAATAGCCAACACAGTTCAGGAAAGAGACTGTCAGGAGAGAATGGCCAGGACAGTTCAGGAGCAAATTCTGATGTGCAGCAGAAGGACAGTGGAGAGAACTGACCAGGATTCACTGTCCTCCCCATCACCTCACTGCATGATAAGGTACAGTGTGCTACTGCTTCTTCCCCCTCACCTCACTACATAATAAGGTACAGTGTGCTGCTGCTTCTTCACCCTTCCCCTCACCTTACTGCATTATAAGGTACAGTGTGCTGCTGCTTCTTCACCCTCCCCCTCACCTCACTGCATGATAAGGTACAGTGTGCTGCTGCTTCTTCACCCTCCCCCTCACCTCACTGCATGATAAGGTACAGTGTGCTGCTGCATCTCACTGCATGATAAGGTACAGTGTGCTGCTGCTTCTTCACCCTTCCCCTCACCTCACTGCATGATAAGGTACAGTGTGCTGCTGCATCTCACTGCATGATAAGGTACTGTGTGCTGCTGCTTCTTTACCCTCCCCCTCACCTCACTGCATGATAAGGTACAGTGTGCTGCTGCTTCTTCACCCTCCCCCTCACCTCACTGCATGATAAGGTACAGTGTGCTGCTGCTTCTTCACCCTTCCCCTCACCTCACTGCATGATAAGATACAGTGTGCTGCTGCTTCTTCACCCTCCCCCTCACCTCACTGCATGATAAGGTACAGTGTGCTGCTTCTTCAACCTCCCCCTCACCTCACTGCATGGTAAGGTACAGTGTGCTGCTGCATCTCACTGCATGATAAGGTACTGTGTGCTGCTGCTTCTTTACCCTCCCCTCACCTCACTGCATGATAAGGTACAGTGTGCTGCTGCATCTCACTGCATGATAAGGTACAGTGTGCTGCTGCTTCTTTACCCTCCCCCTCACCTCACTGCATGATAAGGTACAGTGTGCTGCTGCATCTCACTGCATGATAAGGTACTGTGTGCTGCTGCTTCTTTACCTTCCCCCTCACCTCACTGCATGATAAGGTACAGTGTGCTGCTGCATCTCACTACATGATAAGGTACAGTGTGCTGCTGCTTCTTTACCCCCCCCTCACCTCACTGCATGATAAGGTACAGTGTGCTGCTGCATCTCACTGCATGATAAGGTACTGTGTGCTGCTGCTTCTTCACCCTCCCCCTCACCTCACTGCATGATAAGGTACAGTGTGCTGCTGCTTCTTCACCCTCCCCCTCACCTCACTGCATGATAAGGTACTGTATGCTGCTGCTTCTTCAACCTCCCCCTCACCTCACTGCATGATAAGGTACAGTGTGCTGCTGCTTCTTCACCCTCCCCCTCACCTCACTGCATGATAAGGTACAGTGTGCTGCTGCTTCTTCACCCTTCCCCTCACCTCACTGCATGATAAGATACAGTGTGCTGCTGCTTCTTCACCCTCCCCCTCACCTCACTGCATGATAAGGTACAGTGTGCTGCTTCTTCAACCTCCCCCTCACCTCACTGCATGGTAAGGTACAGTGTGCTGCTGCATCTCACTGCATGATAAGGTACTGTGTGCTGCTGCTTCTTTACCCTCCCCCTCACCTCACTGCATGATAAGGTACAGTGTGCTGCTGCATCTCACTGCATGATAAGGTACAGTGTGCTGCTGCTTCTTTACCCTCCCCTCACCTCACTGCATGATAAGGTACAGTGTGCTGCTGCATCTCACTGCATGATAAGGTACTGTGTGCTGCTGCTTCTTTACCTTCCCCCTCACCTCACTGCATGATAAGGTACAGTGTGCTGCTGCATCTCACTACATGATAAGGTACAGTGTGCTGCTGCTTCTTTACCCTCCCCCTCACCTCACTGCATGATAAGGTACAGTGTGCTGCTGCATCTCACTGCATGATAAGGTACTGTGTGCTGCTGCTTCTTCACCCTCCCCCTCACCTCACTGCATGATAAGGTACAGTGTGCTGCTGCTTCTTCACCCTCCCCCTCACCTCACTGCATGATAAGGTACTGTATGCTGCTGCTTCTTCAACCTCCCCCTCACCTCACTGCATGATAAGGTACAGTGTGCTGCTGCTTCTTCACCCTCCCCCTCACCTCACTGCATGATAAGGTACTGTGTGCTGCTGCTTCTTCACCCTCCCCCTCACCTCACTGCATGATAAGGTACAGTGTGCTGCTGCTTCTTCACCCTCCCCCTCACCTCACTGCATGATAAGGTACAGTGTGCTGCTGCATCTCACTGCATGATAAGGTACAGTGTGCTGCTCTATGCACATACACTGTGTAAAAAGAGAAGATATTCTGTGAACAGATTGTCATGTATGTTATTCTGGAAGCCGCATGTAAAGATTATTAAAGCCTTACCATCTACTACTGCCTGGAGCAGTGCTATATAGCAGTGTGCTTGCTGGAAACTGTTACATCACCTAATGTATGGAAGATTCTGGTCAAATGTGACATGATTTAATCACTAAATCCAAAGAACTCATGTTTCCTTTGCTCAGTCTCCCTGTACAGAGTGCTGAACATGTAACATATGGCTGAGACTGAAAGAGAACCTATCACCCCCCTGGTGCTTTCCAAAGTGAAAGCACCACTGAATGCAGCATGTCTGTTGCATTCAGGGAAGGGATCTCCCATGCCTCTACCCCTTCCCCCTTTAACCTGTAAAAAACACTTTTGAAAGTTGTAAGATAAGAAGTCTGGAGGGACTTACTCATTTCTCACTCCTCGCTGTTTAGAGGGTCCTCCCACCCCCTGCCTCTCTGTGCCACCTCCTGCCTTTGTGGGTCTCCCCACTTGCCTGTGCCAGCACCTCAGCGTCTGAATTCACGCAAGTGCACAGCAAGGAACTGGTAGGAGCGGGTCCTGGCTGCTGGAATGGTGCATGCACCGGAATGTCAGCACCAGAGCCCGCCCTGCTGCATGCAAATAGAATAATATTTTGCAGGACGGGCTCTAGCACTGAAGTTCCTGCGCATGCATCATTCCAGCAACCGGGACCCGCTCCTAGCAATTACTCTCTGCGCCTGCATGAATTCAGACGCTGAGGCGCAGGCGCAGGTGAGGGGGGAGACCGACACAGGCAGGAGGTGGCGTAGAGAGGCAGGAGGTGGCACAGAGAGGCAGGAGGTGGCACAGAGAGGCAGGAGGTGGCACAGAGGGGCAGGAGGCGGGAGGACCTTCTGAACAGGAAGGGTGGGGGAAGGTGGAGACATGGGAGACCCCTTCCCTGAATGCAGCAGGCACGCTGCATTCAGTGGTGATTTCACTTTGGAAAGCACCAGGGGGTGACAGGTCCTCTTGAATGTATCGGAGGGGAAGGTACTGTGAGGAATTCAGCAGACTGTAAAGTGCAGAAGGAGCAGGGGGTGCAATACTGATACCTCCTGGGCAAACAATGAAAGCCTTGAGGGGCAGTAAAAGTAATTGCATTTGATATGCTTAAACCTGGGGTTTTGTTGAATTATTTCTTCTAGAAAGTGACGTGAACTGTGCAGTAAAGTTCGTTGTACTTTTAAATGTGTCTTTCTCCCATCTATGTATCTTCATATCTTCACAGCTCCAGGGTTTTCATAGCTGGAAATGCATTTTGATAGCATTAGTCTGAGAGGGTTACTCCATAAAACGGATTCTTCTCTACATTTTTAGATCTAAATGGAATCTGTCAGCAGGTTTTTTTTTTCTGTGGCATCTGAAAGCAGCTCAATGTAGGCAAAGAAACCCTGAATCCAGTGATGTGTCACATAGATTACTGGCTGAAGGCATTCTGACACAATCAAAACATTTAGTTTCAGGAACTTTATGTTACAAGTAGCACACATTGTGATAAGAGAGACACAGTTGATTTTTGTTTTTAACCCTAACAGCATGCTGTCCACAGCTTACATAGCAAAAACCTGCTGACAGCTTTAATGTTTGCAGTTTAGGAGAACTTTTAGGGGCATCCAAAATGATGGTTGACGACATAAGCCGGCTTGAGTTTTTATAGGCCTAAAAGAAGCCTCTAGGTGCCACATTATGTGGCTTTATACAGCTTTAAGGCATTATTATTCCTGGAACTACATAGATGAGATGCCCATAGACCATAGCTAATTGCTTGTCAGGCTGTACAAAAACTTGTTACTTATTTACATTTAGACGTCCTCCTTGTGGTAAAGACCAAATTGTAACATTTGCAGCATTCCTCTGACGTTCTCCTTCCTCCAGGTGCTTTGTTCTCTCCTGTCTCATCGCAGCGTCCTCACTTGCACATTGTGCCGCTCTCATGTTTTGGTCCATAAGGTGATATGTAACACGCACTTGCATAAGACCTTGTAGACCCCGTCACACCCACTGCCGGTGCTTCTGGTAGAGCTCCTTCAGCGAGAGGTAGTCTGTGGCAACGTTGCCTATCTTTGGCGGTTGGCCGCCATGATGCGGAGTTGTAGGCGGTCGATCTTCTCTTGGATTGTCAGAACTTTCTTTCCCGTCTTGTTCCATCACATTCTTGGCGTCACCTTTGTCACCATCACATTGGGGATCGGCAATGACTTCCTCCACGAGTACAGGAATCCGGGTGACTCGAGCGTCCTCTTCGTATGAGCCGTTATGGAGACCAAAACTGGCGAGAGATTGAGGGGCGCAGAGATAGTCCGCCTGGAACAGGGGCATGTCCTCACCGGTGGGGGAGTGCAGAGACTGGTTCAAAAGGGAGGACGGAAAATGGTCGTATCCGAAGTAGATGGAAGAGAAATATTCCTGATTCATGAAGCTGGAGCCGGAGTGCCCCGTCTGGTCTTTGTCGTCTTCTAGTCTTGGAGTTTGGGGGCTTTTCAGATCTTCTTCAGTAGAACAGTTAATACTAACAGGAGAAATAACCGCAGGGCTCGGATCCTGGAAGAACGGGGAGAATGCATACGGGGTGGACAGCCACTTCTGAAAAGACAAAGGTAGAATCAGAATTATTAACTACTCATGTAAAGACTATTGATTGGTGGGGATTTTTTACATTTACTGATGAGGGTATAGAACATGCCCTCTTGAGTCTGACCCTTAGACTGGGGGCCCCCCTGGCTCACCCCGTTCCGAGAATTACCTCTGAAGGTGAGAATGTCCAGGCCGCTACCCTTGCCCTTTGCTCCTGATCCGCCCTAAGCTAAGACACCCTACCTCCACATGGACCGGGAAGCACAGCAACTCCCACAAAATAAGGAAAACTCCAGGCAAATACAGCAGGAAGGCTCCAGGACAAAGTGCACTAACGTCCTCACAGCTCACGGTCTATGCAGAGACTAAAACTCTATCAGTGACATCAGCTCATGGAAAATGAAACTATTCAAAGGCTGTGGGAGTGGTCAGCTGCATTACCTAGCACACCCTCACCTACCGCTCACCTACAAAGCTAACCAGACATAGACAGCAACCCTACGGCAGCTTCTGACATTAACTCTAAATGTGCCAAAGGAAATTGACTCCCAATTAAACTACAGCCAAGCTTTTCACTTGGACATGCAACAATACGTTCCCAGTCGCTGGGGGTTCGAATGCTGGGACCCAAACTGAATCTGACTACCAAAGAGCCCCGCGTGAGTGAAGTGTTGGTCAATCAAGTGCACTGGTGCTACATTCATTCCTGGGGGGCTGCAGGAGATGGCTATGTGCTGTGCTTGGTTTTGTCTTCAGCACTCCGAAAGGAATGAATAGAGCGTGCACAAGATTGACCACCGCTCCATCTACATGGGGCTCTGAAAAGTCACAGTTCTCAGGTCTGTGGGGATTCAAGTGGTCATACCTACAGCAACCGGAAAGCTAAGTGGTCAAACCTACAGCAACCGGAAAGCTAAGTGGTCATACCTACAGCAACCGGAAAGCTAAGTGGTCATACCTACAGCAACCGGAAAGCTAAGTGGTCATACCTACAGCAACCGGAAAGCTAAGTGGTCATACCTACAGCAACCGGAAAGCTAAGTGGTCATACCTACAGCAACCGGAAAGCTAAGTGGTCATACCTACAGCAACCGGAAAGCTAAGTGGTCATACCTACAGCAACCGGAAAGCTAAGTGGTCATACCTACAGCAACCGGAAAGCTAAGTGGTCATACCTACAGCAACCGGAAAGCTAAGTGGTCATACCTACAGCAACCGGAAAGCTAAGTGGTCATACCTACAGCAACCGGAAAGCTAAGTGGTCATACCTACAGCAACCGGAAAGCTATCCCCTAACCCATGAATAGAGGATAACATCCAACTTGATGATGTGCTTTTAACATCAGAGCCCAGGTGGAAAAGGCCTATTCATAAAGCAAAGCTGGTTGCATACATCCTACACCACTGTCATGAATGTCTCCCATCCTTGGGAGACCATTGACAGCTTTGGGTTCGGAGTTTCACATTGTCTTGCAAAAGTCTGTGTTTTTAAATGTATTTGCTTTATTTTAGTGCATAAACCGTTAATGACTCTTTCCTTTCTGGTTCTTGTTTGTTACTCCAATCTCAGGTGCTGCAGGTTTATGACCACTCCCCTGCACCTTAAATAGTCACAAGTTCCATCTCATGATGCCGGCTATAGAGAATAATGTCTATGCTGACCACCTTGGAGTAATCAAGTCATTGGAGGAGTCTATTCTTGGTCATTTGCAGTCTTGGAGTTTTGTTATATCCCCAACTCCAGCCCTCAAGGCCCACCAACAGTACAGATGATAATTCCGACACCTGTGCAATACTATAGAAAGCCTGGAAACATGCACTGTTGGTGGGCCTTGAGGACTGGAGCTGGGGACCCCTGTCCTATACGGTCTTTGTTCCTCCGTCTCTCTCATTTCTCCTGTGTCGGCCTATTGTAGAGGTGACGTCTATTGCACTTACTGGCCTTCACACTTACCAGGGTGAATGGAGGGACAGTGAGGGATTAGGCATGTGACCGGCAGGGGGAAGGACCCACTTAGGAACATTAGGGAGTGCAGGGTGCAGTCACGTTATTGTCAGGTGGTGCCCTGTCTTATCTCTTTCCATCCTCCGTTGTGTCTACTGCATTGTGCCAGAAATCCCTTTGTTTGCGTGTGACAACTACCCAATGCAATGTAGATAGGGGATGACTTCCAGCATGTTTAATTGGACATCTGGTATCAATGCTTATAGGGTGGAAAACCTTTAAGTTAGATGACAAATACACAATCCCTAGTGCTAAGTAGCAAGAATAGTCACCGTACCTTGAAGTTTCCATTGTGAGTATCAATTAAAGGGTGAAAAAAACGGCGACGGATCAGGAACGCCGATCCAGATAATCTCCTTCACCCTATCAAAAAGCAAATTAATTGTATTATAATATGAAATTGTATTAGGCAGAGAAAGATGTAAAGGCAACACATTAGAAACTGCAAAGCTGTATACATTTATTATGTATATTTATTTATAGGAACCAGAGACTGTACAGTGCAGAGGTGAAACAGATTTTCTAGTTTCATAACAACTCTGTCCCCCGGCTGCAGTTTGTCCTGTCCCCCGGCTGCAGTTTGTCCTGTCCCCCGGCTGCAGTTTGTCCTGTCCCCCGGCTGCAGTTTGTCCTGTCCCCCGGCTGTAGTTTGTCCTGTCCCCCGGCTGCAGTTTGTCCTGTCCCCCGGCTGCAGTTTGTCCTGTCCCCCGGCTGCAGTTTGTCCTGTCCCCCGGCTGCAGTTTGTCCTGTCCCCCGGCTGCAGTTTGTCCTGTCCCCCGGCTGTAGTTTGTCCTGTCCCCCGGCTGCAGTTTGTCCTGTCCCCCGGCTACAGTTTGTTCTGTCCCCCGGCTGCAGTTTGTCCTGTCCCCCGGCTGCAGTTTGTCCTGTCCCCCGGCTGTAGTTTGTCCTGTCCCCCGGCTGCAGTTTGTCCTGTCCCCCGGCTACAGTTTGTTCTGTCCCCCGGCTGCAGTTTGTTCTGTCCCCCGGCTGCAGTTTGTCCTGTCCCCCGGCTGCAGTTTGTCCTGTCCCCCGGCTGCAGTTTGTTCTGTCCCCCGGCTGCAGTTTGTCCTGTCCCCCGGCTGCAGTTTGTCCTGTCCCCCGGCTGCAGTTTGTCCTGTCCCCCGGCTGCAGTTTCTCCCTTCCTGTCCCCCGGCTGCAGTTTGTCCTGTCCCCCGGCTGCAGTTTGTTCTGTCCCCCGGCTGCAGTATTGTCCTGTCCCCCTCACCCCCGGCTGCAGTTTGTCCTGTCCCCCGGCTGCAGTTTGTCTGTCCCCCGGCTGCAGTTTGTTCTGTCCCCCCCTGTCGCTGCAGTTTGTCCTGTCCCCCGGCTGCAGTTTGTCCTGTCCCCCGGCTGCAGTTTGTCCTCCCGTCTCCCCCGGCTGCAGTTTGTCCTGTCCCCGGCTGCAGTTTGTCCTGTCCCCCGGCTGCAGTTTGTTCTGTCCCCCGGCTGCAGTTTGTCCTGTCCCCCGGCTGCAGTTTGTTCCCGTCCCCCGGCTGCAGTTTGTCCTGTCCCCCGGCTGCAGTTTGTCCTGTCCCCGGCTGCAGTTTGTTCTGTCCCCCGGCTGCAGTTTTTCCTGTCCCCCGGCTGCAGTTTGTCCTGTCCCCCGGCTGCAGTTTGTCCTGTCCCCCTGGCTGCAGTTTGTCCTGTCCCCCGGCTGCAGTTTGTTCTGTCCCCCGGCTGCAGTTTGTCCTGTCCTCCCGGCTGCAGTTTGTTCTGTCCCCCGGCTGCAGTTTGTTCTGTCCCCCAGCTGCAGTTTGTCCTGTCCCCCGGCTGCAGTTTGTCCTGTCCCCGGCTGCAGTTTTTCTGTCCCCCGGCTGCAGTTTGTCCTGTCCCCCGGCTGCAGTTTGTCCTGTCCCCCGGCTGCAGTTTGTCCTGTCCCCCGGCTGCAGTTTGTCCTGTCCCCGGCTGCAGTATGTTCTGTCCCCCGGCTGCAGTTTGTCCTGTCCCCCGGCTGCAGTTTGTCCTGTCTCCCGGCTGCAGTATGTTCTGTCCCCCGGCTGCAGTTTGTTCTGTCCCCCGGCTGCAGTTTGTTCTGTCCCCCGGCTGCAGTTTGTTCTGTCCCCGGCTGCAGTTTGTTCTGTCCCCAGCTGCAGTTTGTTCTGTCCCCCGGCTGCAGTTTGTCCTGTCCCCTGGCTGCAGTTTGTCCTGTCCCCCGGCTACAGTTTGTTCTGTCCCCCGGCTGCAGTTTGTCCTGTCTCCCGGCTGCAGTATGTTCTGTCCCCCGGCTGCAGTTTGTCCTGTCCCCCAGCTGCAGTTTGTCCTGTCCCCCGGCTACAGTTTGTTCTGTCCCCCGGCTGCAGTTTGTCCTGTCTCCCGGCTGCAGTATGTTCTGTCCCCCGGCTGCAGTTTGTCCTGTCCCCCAGCTGCAGTTTGTCCTGTCCCCCAGCTGCAGTTTGTCCTGTCCCCGGCTGCAGTTTGTCCTGTCCCCCGGCTGCAGTTTGTTCTGTCTCCCGGCTGCAGTTTGTTCTGTCCCCCGGCTGCAGTTTGTTCTGTCCCCCGGCTGCAGTTTGTTCTGTCCCCCGGCTGCAGTTTGTTCTGTCCCCCGGCTGCAGTTTGTCCTGTCCCCCGGCTGCAGTATGTTCTGTCCCCCGGCTGCAGTTTGTTCTGTCCCCCGGCTGCAGTTTCTCCTGTCCCCCGGCTGCAGTTTGTTCTGTCCCCCGGCTGCAGTTTGTCCTGTCTCCCGGCTGCAGTATGTTCTGTCCCCCGGCTGCAGTTTGTCCTGTCCCCCGGCTGCAGTTTGTTCTGTCCCCCGGCTGCAGTTTCTCCTGTCCCCCGGCTGCAGTTTGTTCTGTCCCCCGCTGCAGTTTGTCCTGTCTCCCGGCTGCAGTATGTTCTGTCCCCCGGCTGCAGTTTGTCCTGTCCCCCGGCTGCAGTTTGTCCTGTCCCCCGGCTGCAGTTTGTCCTGTCCCCCGGCTGCAGTTTGTCCTGTCCCCCGGCTGCAGTTTGTCCTGTCCCCCGGCTGCAGTTTGTTCTGTCCCCCGGCTGCAGTTTATTCTGTCCCCCGGCTGCAGTTTATTCTGTCCCCCGGCTGCAGTTTGTCCTGTCCCCGGCTGCAGTTTGTTCTGTCCCCCGGCTGCAGTTTGTTCTGTCCCCCAGCTGCAGTTTGTCCTGTCCCCCGGCTGCAGTTTGTCCTGTCCCCCGGCTGCAGTTTGTCCTGTCTCCCGCTGCAGTTTGTCCTGTCCCCCGGCTGCAGTTTGTCCTGTCCCCCGGCTGCAGTTTATTCTGTCCCCCGGCTGCAGTTTGTCCTGTCCCCCGGCTGCAGTTTGTCCTGTCCCCCGGCTGCAGTTTGTCCTGTCCCCCGGCTGCAGTTTGTCCTGTCCCCGCTGCAGTTTGTCCTGTCCCCGGCTGCAGTTTATTCTGTCCCCCGGCTGCAGTTTTTCTGTCCCCGGCTGCAGTTTGTCCTGTCCCCCGGCTGCAGTTTTGTCTGTCCCCGGCTGCAGTTTGTCCTGTCCCCGGCTGCAGTTTGTTCTGTCCCCGGGCTGCAGTTTGTCCTGTCCCCGGCTGCAGTTTGTTCGTCCCCCGGCTGCAGTTTGTCCTGTCCCCGGGCTGCAGTTTGTCTGTCCCCGGCTGCAGTTTGTCCTGTCTCCCGGCTGCAGTTTGTTCTGTCCCCCGCTGCAGTTTGTCCTGTCCCCCGGCTGCAGTTGTCCTGTCCCCCGCTGCGCAGTTTGTCCTGTCCCCGGCTGCAGTTTGTCCTGTCCCCCGGTGCAGTTTGTCCTGTCCCCGGCTGCAGTTTGTCCTGTCCCCGGCTGCAGTTTGTCCTGTCCCCGGCTGCAGTTTGTCCTGTCCCCCGGCTGCAGTTTGTCTGTCCCCCTGGCTGCAGTTTGTCCTGTCTCCCGGCTGCAGTTTGTTCTGTCCCCGGCTGCAGTTTGTTCTGTCCCCGGCTGCAGTTGTTTCCTGTCTCCCGGCTGCAGTTTGTCCTGTCCCCGGCTGCAGTTTGTCTGTCCCCGGCTGCAGTTTGTCTGTCCCCCGGCTGCAGTTTGTTCTGTCCCCCGGCTGCAGTTTTCCTGTCCCCGGCTGCAGTTTGTCTGTCCCCGGCTGCAGTTTGTCCTGTCCCCCGGCTGCAGTTTGTCCTGTCCCCGGCTGCAGTTTGTCCTGTCCCCCGGCTGCAGTTTGTCCTGTCCCCCGGCTGCAGTTTGTTCTGTCCCCCGGCTGCAGTTTGTTCTGTCCCCGGCTGCAGTTTGTCCTGTCCCCCGGCTGCAGTTTGTCCTGTCCCCCGGCTGCAGTTTGTCCTGTCCCCCGGCTGCAGTTTGTCTGTCCCCCGGCTGCAGTTTGTCCTGTCCCCCGGCTGCAGTTTGTCCTGTCCCCGGCTGCAGTTTGTCCTGTCCCCGGCTGCAGTTTGTCCTGTCCCCGGCTGCAGTTTTGTCCTGTCCCCGGCTGCAGTTTGTCCTGTCCCCGGCTGCAGTTTGTCCTGTCCCCCGGCTGCAGTTTGTCTGTCCCCCGGCTGCAGTTTGTCCTGTCCCCCGGCTTGCAGTTTGTCCTGTCCCCCGGCTGCAGTTTGTTCTGTCCCCCGGCTGCAGTTTGTCCTGTCCCCCGGCTGCAGTTTGTTCTGTCCCCGGCTGCAGTTTGTCTGTCCCCCGGCTGCAGTTTTTCTGTCCCCCGGCTGCAGTTTGTCTGTCCCCCGGCTGCAGTTTGTTCCTGTCCCCCGGCTGCAGTTTGTCCTGTCCCCCGGCTGCAGTTTGTCCTGTCCCCCGGCTGCAGTTTGTCTGTCCCCCGGCTGCAGTTTGTGTCCTGTCCCCCGGCTGCAGTTTGTCCTGTCCCCGGCTGCAGTTTGTTCTGTCCCCGGCTGCAGTTTGTCCTGTCCCCCGGCTGCAGTTTGTCCTGTCCCCCGGCTGCAGTTTGTCCTGTCCCCCGGCTGCAGTTTGTCCTGTCCCCCGGCTGCAGTTTGTCTGTCCCCCGGCTGCAGTTTGTCCTGTCCCCGGCTGCAGTTTGTTCTGTCCCCGGCTGCAGTTTGTCTGTCCCCCGGCTGCAGTTTGTCCTGTCCCCGGCTGCAGTTTGTCCTGTCCCCCGGCTGCAGTTTTTCTGTCCCCCGGCTGCAGTTTTCTGTCCCCGCTGCAGTTTTGTCCTGTCCCGCGCTGCAGTTTGTCCTGTCCCCGGCTGCAGTTTGTCTGTCCCCGGCTGCAGTTTGTCCTGTCCCCCGGCTGCAGTTTGTCCTGTCCCCCGGCTGCAGTTTGTCCTGTCCCCCGGCTGCAGTTTGTCCTGTCCCCCGGCTGCAGTTTGTCCTGTCCCCGGCTGCAGTTTGTCCTGTCCCCGGCTGCAGTTTGTCTGTCCCCCGGCTGCAGTTTTCCTGTCCCCCGGCTGCAGTTTGTCCTGTCCCCCGGCTGCAGTTTGTTCTGTCCCCCGGCTGCAGTTTGTCCTGTCCCCCGGCTGCAGTTTGTCCTGTCTCCCGGCTGCAGTTTGTTCTGTCCCCCGGCTGCAGTTTGTTCTGTCCCCGGCTGCAGTTTGTTCTGTCCCCCGGCTGCAGTTTGTCCTGTCCCCCGCTGCAGTTTGTCCTGTCCCCCGGCTGCAGTTTGTCCTGTCTCCCGGCTGCAGTTTGTCCTGTCCCCCGGGGGGGGGGGGGGGGGGGGGGGGGGGGGGGGGGGGGGGGGGGGGGGGGGGGGGGGGGGGGGGGGGGGGGGGGGGGGGGGGGGGGGGGGGGGGGGGGGGGGGGGGGGGGGGGGGGGGGGGGGGGGGGGGGGGGGGGGGGGGGGGGGGGGGGGGGGAAAAAAAAAAAAAAAAAAAAAAAAAAAAAAAAAAAAAAAAAAAAGTTTGTCCTGTCCCCGCTGCAGTTTGTTCTGTCCCCCGGTGCAGTTTGTCCTGTCCCCCGCTGCAGTTTGTCCTGTCCCCAGCTGCAGTTTGTCCTGTCCCCGGCTGCAGTTTGTCCTGTCCCCCGGCTGCAGTTTGTCCTGTCCCCCGCTGCAGTTGTCCTGTCCCCCCCTGCAGTTTGTCTGTCTCCCGGCTGCAGTTTGTTCTGTCCCCCGGCTGCAGTTTGTCCTGTCCCCCGGCTGCAGTTTGTCCTGTCCCCCGGCTGCAGTTTGTCCTGTCCCCCGGCTGCAGTTTTTCTGTCCCCGGCTGCAGTTTGTCCTGTCCCCGGCTGCAGTTGTCCTGTCCCCCGGCTGCAGTTTGTCCTGTCCCCCGGCTGCAGTTTGTCCTGTCCCCCGCTGCAGTTTGTTCTGTCCCCGGCTGCAGTTTTCTCCCCGGCTGCAGTTTGCCCTGTCCCCCGGCTGCAGTTTCCTGTCCCCCGCTGCAGTTTGTCCTGTCCCCGCTGCAGTTTGTCCTGTCCCCGCTGCAGTTTGTTCTGTCCCCCGGCTGCAGTTTGTCTGTCCCCCGGCTGCAGTTTGTTCTGTCCCCCGGCTGCAGTTTGTCTGTCCCCCGCTGCAGTTTGTCCTGTCCCCGGCTGCAGTTTGTCCTGTCCCCCGGCTGCAGTTTTTCTGTCCCCCTGCCCCCCCGCTGCAGTTTGTCCTGTCCCCGGCTGCAGTTTGTCCTGTCCCCCGGCTGCAGTTTGTCCTGTCCCCCGGCTGCAGTTGTCCTGTCCCCGGCTGCAGTTTGTCCTGTCCCCCGTTGCAGTTTGTCCTGTCCCCCGGCTGCAGTTGTCCTGTCCCCCGGCTGCAGTTTTTCTGTCCCCGGCTGCAGTTTGTTCTGTCCCCCGGCTGCAGTTTCTCCTGTCCCCCGGCTGCAGTTTGTTCTGTCCCCCGGCTGCAGTTTGTCCTGTCCCCCGGCTGCAGTTTATTCTGTCCCCCGGCTGCAGTTTGTCCTGTCCCCCGGCTGCAGTTTGTCCTGTCCCCCGGCTGCAGTTTGTCCTGTCCCCCGGCTGCAGTTTGTTCTGTCCCCCGGCTGCAGTTTATTCTGTCCCCCGGCTGCAGTTTATTCTGTCCCTCGGCTGCAGTTTGTCCTGTCCCCCGGCTGCAGTTTGTTCTGTCCCCCGGCTGCAGTTTGTCCTGTCCCCCGGCTGCAGTTTGTTCTGTCCCCCAGCTGCAGTTTGTCCTGTCCCCCGGCTGCAGTTTGTTCTGTCCCCCGGCTGCAGTTTGACCTGTCTCCCGGCTGCAGTTTGTCCTGTCCCCCGGCTGTAGTTTGTCCTGTCCCCCGGCTGCAGTTTCTCCTGTCCCCCGGCTGCAGTTTGTCCTGTCCCCCGGCTGCAGTTTGTTCTGTCCCCCGGCTGCAGTTTGTCCTGTCCCCCGGCTGCAGTTTGTCCTGTCCCCCGGCTGCAGTTTGTCCTGTCCCCTGGCTGCAGTTTGTTCTGTCCCCCGGCTGCAGTTTGTCCTGTCCCCCGGCTGCAGTTTGTCCTGTCCCCCGGCTGCAGTTTGTCCTGTCCCCGGCTGCAGTTTGTCCTGTCCCCCGGCTGCAGTTTATTCTGTCCCCCGGCTGCAGTTTGTTCTGTCCCTCGGCTGCAGTTTGTCCTGTCCCCCGGCTGCAGTTTGTTCTGTCCCCCAGCTGCAGTTTGTCCTGTCCCCCGGCTGCAGTTTGTCCTGTCCCCCGGCTGCAGTTTGTTCTGTCCCCCAGCTGCAGTTTGTCCTGTCCCCCGGCTGCAGTTTGTCTTGTCCCCCGGCTGCAGTTTGTCCTGTCCCCCGGCTGCAGTTTGTCCTGTCCCCGGCTGCAGTTTGTCCTGTCCCCCGGCTGCAGTTTGTCCTGTCCCCCGGCTGCAGTTTGTCCTGTCCCCCGGCTGCAGTTTGTCCTTTTCCCCCGGCTGCAGTTTGTCCTGTCCCCGGCTGCAGTTTGTCCTGTCCCCCGGCTGCAGTTTGTTCTGTCCCCGGCTGCAGTTTGTCCTGTCCCTCGGCTGCAGTTTGTCCTGTCCCCCGGCTGCAGTTTGTCCTGTCCCCGGCTGCAGTTTGTTCTGTCCCCCGGCTGCAGTTTGTTCTGTCCCCCGGCTGTAGTTTGTTCTGTCCCCCGGCTGTAGTTTGTTCTGTCCCCTGGCTGCAGTTTGTCCTGTCCCCCGGCTGCAGTTTGTTCTGTCCCCCGGCTGCAGTTTGTCCTGTCCCCCGGCTGCAGTTTGTTCTGTCCCCTGGCTGCAGTTTGTCCTGCCCCCCGGCTGCAGTTTGACCTGTCCCCCGGCTGCAGTTTGTCCTGCCCCCCGGCTGCAGTTTGACCTGTCCCCGGCTGCAGTTTGTTCTGTCCCCCGGCTGCAGTTTGACCTGTCCCCCGGCTGCAGTTTGTCCTGTCCCCCGGCTGCAGTTTGTCCTGTCCCCGGCTGCAGTTTGTCCTGTCCCCCAGCTGCAGTTTGTCCTGTCCCCTGGTGACCTGTGGTGACCTCTCAGATTCTGTGGGGGGGGGGGGGGGGCGGCCTCCCAGAAATGGTGTATGATTTAGCGTTAGTGTCTTACTGTGTCTGACGTCCCAGGGTGAAATGAGCCCACAATGGACACTTTGGTTTTATGTAATGACACAGAAAATCAGAAAACTCCCATCTTGTTTACCTCACAAGGGGGGGCTGGGTTTTGTAACCCCCCCCAGCTTCACAAGACTTAAAAACCTTCATTTTTCATATCATTAGATCGACCACTCCCACGTTAAAACCAGGGACATCATGTTTTCCCTCGGGAATTTACACAAAGATTGATATCAAATATGATCTATCTATGATGTTCAGAAGGTCAGAACCCCTTTCCCAGGTTTCTGATTGTTACATATATATAAAAGATAAACCATCCTAACTGAAAAAAAATAAACATTCCAAAAATATGATTTATGTATTTGTGGTATGAACGGGTCTTTGACATTAAAGACTGTAAGTTAACACAAAGGGATAACACAGGGACAAAACCAGATTAGACTAGCTGAATACTGCTTAGCTCAGAGTTTATGACTTGTTGTAAAAATTCCTGACTGGGGGGAAGCAAAGCGGAGATCTATGTATCTCCCTTACGATTGAACAATGGGCGGAGAATTAAGCCATCTCTGCCTGTCTTTTCAAACATTTTAAAACAATGACAATAATTCATATTTCCCTGACACTCCTCCATCCAGTGTCAATCATACACTTGCTGCTGCCTGTGTAACATTGACCCCTCTGTGCTCTGTGCCTGACCCAGCCTGACTTTATTCCCTTACCTGGACTTTAACCATTTGCCTGTGACCTGACTACTCTTTTGCCTGCTCCTTGTAAACTGTCTTGTCTTTCTGGTTTTCCTGACTCCGGCTTGTGAAGTGGATTTTGTCTCTGACTACCCCTTGTTGTACTGCGCCGTTTCCTGGACCTGACCTCAGATCGTTTGACCTCCCTTTACTTATCTAGTAAGTAGTACCATAATAATAATTGCTATCTGTAATTGTAGTCTTATCTCTCCACTTCTGGGACTAGTTATTTCTGTGGTGACTCGCGTCACAGTACCTATAAGTTGTCTACAAAAGACACAATCAGCTGCCGGTAAAGGGTTGAAGGGATTCTCTCGCTACACAGACCCAACGACGGGTCCATAAATGGAGAGACAGAACAAATATGTATCCACAGGATTCAGAGACAAGCCACTGGGAACCAAAGAGTGGTGGGAGGAGTTACCCGATAAAGGCCCTGCAAGCACGGGACTGGCCAGGGAACCAAATCTATGAAGTACACAGCAGGGATAAAGTCCTGCACAGACCGGCTATGCCTCCCTATAACCAGGTGGAGATTCTCTACAAGTAGAGATGGCAGTGAAGATAGTCTGATAGAGAACCAGAAAGG
This sequence comes from Allobates femoralis, assembly GCA_033576535.1. NCBI lineage: Eukaryota > Metazoa > Chordata > Amphibia > Anura > Aromobatidae > Allobates > Allobates femoralis. Next base: position 108,936,780 of record JARQOC010000007.1, on the reverse strand, counting down.
CAAATGCAGTGAGCAGGGCGGCACCAACGAGGCGTGAGAGACGCCGCCATGAAATGATGCAGAGCACACCGAGTCTGTCTGCATCATTATAGTCAATGGCTCAATCAGTGCATTCACCTGAATCCCATTTTGTGGGGGTTCGGATCTAAGCCTTGATGGAGCCATTGACCGTAATAGAAAACACTTTGTAATCGCAGCCTGACACTTACTTTTGAAGACATTCTTACTTTGCAGCATTTTCCACCCCTGCCTAATACTTTTGCACAGCACTGTACTTTACATTCTTCATTAGACAATAGAAAGTAAACTCTGGACTTTACCTTTTTGAAGAACATAGACTGACCGCTATGATCAGCAGGACCACTGACACGACCACCACAACCGGTGTGGGGAAAGTCGAAGCTGCAAATGCAAGAAAGCAAAACGATCCGATCATTTCTCCGTGTTGGATGTTTGTGGATTGGACACGGTCTTTATTCATTTCACCAGAAAACCTTCTCTCCAGATAATGAAGGCTGTCACATGTTCAGCTCCTCGTCAGGGTGTAATTGTTCATTAATGAGTGACATTGCTTATCACGTACTAATTATCCAGGGAATAGACGACCTTACATTCACCCCCACATCAAGGGCGTCGTGTGCTGGAGTAACGTGCACCTCTATGAAGACGGAACAACCGGCCCCAATTATTTTGGCGGTTGGATTTCAGGCTTCATTAATTTCACATTTGACTTTATCGTCTCATTTACTCTTCAGTCTGACCTCATTTGTGTCATAAATAAACCATGAAACTGAGGAGACCATCGAGCGCATGAGCCGGAACCGGCGCCGTCAGCGCCATCAACAAAGTCAAGACATAAAAATGGAAAATATTTATCATGAAAGACACGTGGTGGGTCAACTCAACAGGTAGAGGACAACTGACAAATTGAAGAAAGGTACGCGCCCCAGCTAACTGTACACAGAACTGTCACGATTGGGATAGAGGATGAGGGAGTAGTAAACATGACGGTATTGTGGGCAAGGTAATTGATTTCGTGGTCTAAACCTGTAGACTGGAAACTCTGGTCTGACCCTGTACTTAGAGGTACCTCTGATGGTGAGGAGGTCTGAGCCACCACCCTTGCCCTCAACTCCTCAACCCACCTTATTCTTGATCCCTCACCTCCACCCACTCACCTCCAATATTGCAGATTGGTCAGCTCACAGGTAGTCTGGATTCACCTCGCTGACACACCGGGTATAAGCCTTTCTTGGCTGCCCTTTGCTGTCTACGCTGTTACTCCTTCTCCTTCCTTGCGTCTTCATGCTACAAGTCCCAAGGCAGGGGACTGCAGGCCCTTCTGAGCGACTGCCTTGCAAGTCCTCATGACTATCTGTAGTCCCTTTGCTTGGGAGAGTCCACGGTGGTGGCCACTGCACCTGCAGTTCAGTGGCCTCCAGTTTCTTGGTTGGTCATGAAGATACAAGACCAAATTTGGGCCGGCACCCCTGTGCAGCTTGTTCCTCTACTCGGCTGTCCAGACCGCTGTAGATTCGGGTCCCCACATTGCCTGGGTTCCCTAGAACTCATTCCTCTCCTGCAATGATGTGGTTTCTTCCTCTCTCCAACTCTGACTAACTTCTACTGACTCCTCGCACCCCCTCAACTCACTTCAGAGTTAATGTGTGATGTGGCTGTGGTGCTGCTATCTTTTTCTGAAGTGGCTCTGCAGGTATGATATTGTGGGTGTTTTAGGTGACCATCCCCCCCGGCCTTTAAATAGTTCCCTCTTCCACCAGCAGATGTCACTGATAGAGTGTTAGCCTCTGCCAAGACTGTGAGCTGTGAGGATGTAGTGCAGAGTGTCCTGAAGCCTTTTTTGCTGATTTGTGCCTGGAGTTTTTCCTTATTTCGTGGGTGTTGTTGTGCTTCCCGGTCTATGGGTGGAGGTGAAGGAGATTTAGCTAAGGGCTGATCAGGAGCAGAGGGCAAGGGTGGTGGCCTGGACATCCTCACCTTCAGAGGTAATTCTGGGATTATTGAGAGCCAGGGAACCCCAGTCTAAGGGTTAGACTAGCTCCTCTAAATGCCTTTTGCCCAATTACTATCCTGCTACCTGACTGCCTTTTCCAACCTGTGACACCAACTTTGTCTGTAGCATGCCATGGTGAAAGCACAGGTCCTCTGGCCCACGACTACCACCTCCCCTGGCCACGTTACAGCTAGACAAATGGAGCAGAACATCTCTAAAAAAGTAGGTTCTATGGGGTAATCCTGGTATACAGTGGTTAGCACCTATAGAAGGTGGTCTAAGGAAGGACAAGTAGCAAAGAAGGATCATGAGTGACAAGGTTCATTGATGTATGTGTGCCGAAAATGTTAATGCTCACTATAAGAAATGTTCAAGGGGATACATTTGGCCTCAAAACTTCACAAACTTTATTCCGATGAAATATGTGTTAGGTGGTCTTGACAATCACGTCTGAATCATGGAGGCCTCACCTGACAATTTACAGGACTACAAGGATAATCTGCAGGTGTCTTACCGCCATCAACCCCAGGAACCTTCATGAAATCCATGACTTGACCATTATCACGTGTACCCTGCGCTGCAGTCTTTTTAGCTGCTGTCTATGGTTTGTAATGGTTCTTCAGGTGAGGGGATGTGTCAGGTTATGCTGCTCTCCACTCTCACAGCCTTTAAATAGTTCTCTCTTCTACCAGCAGATGTCACTGATAGAGTTTAGCCTCTGCAAGGACCTTTAGCTATGAAGACATTTAGTGCAGTGTGTGCTGAAGCCTTCCTGCTGTTTCTACCTAGCTTCCTTATTTTTTAGCTTTGCTTCCTGGTACGAGGGGGTTTTAGCTTAGGGCTGATCAGGAGGTGAGGGCAAGGGTGGCGGCCCAGACATCCTCACCTTCAGAGGTAATTCTGGGAACAGGGTCAGCTAGGGACCCCCAGTCTAAGGGGCAGACTAGTTGCCTGTCATTACCATCCTGCTACCTTACTCCCTTGTCCGTTATGCCACCATGTGACAACCATTTAGAGCTGTTTTGACCACACGTGGCGGATCTAAGCTTTAGTAAGTCACCTTGATAATGATGTAGCTGATCGGAGGATATGACAATAAGTTTGTTCATAAACTTATTACTGTGATACCTTTAGGAGGAGTCGTCCATTGTACCGCTTTGCTCCATTCACTCCATCTGCCACCCTGGAAATCTGTCTGGTTCACACGCACTTTGGCTTCATACAGAGTGTCCGGCTGGAGGTCACGTAGTAAGACCGACAGGTCATAATGGGTAATTGTAAATCTTTTCGCATCCTTAAGAAAAGAAACATAACTTGGTTACAAGTATGGGGCTGCGACGGGGAAATAAACAGACGTTTTTTGGAACTTCTGTAACACTTTAATATTTCCACCTAGAACCAATGAAAACTTTGTGTATCTTGTACAATTTGTTTTATTTCCAGGAGCTTATTCATCAGCTATTTACCTTCCATGACCATTTTGCTGGCTTGAAATGCACCTCAGTCTCCACATTGTCTATGTAATTTCTGTGATCGTTGATCCATGTAAGATTCCATCTGCCGTCTTCTATCATCCTAATGTCAAGATGTGACGGTGGATTAAGACGCACTACAGAAGGAAGCAAAGTATGAGTATGCGACAGCACTGGGCTCCCATCTAGTGTCTTAGTAATAGTTATATTATAATTTTAAGGAAAGTTGCTGCATAAGCTGGGCTGACACTAGTATATTCAGGGCCCCTTACGGGAGTAAGACCAGTCAGGCCCTGATGGTGGCTCTGTGCATAAACAAATGGTCCTGAGAAACAAATGTGCTGTTCAAATAGTGTGAAATATAGATCCAGTGCCGCTATAGTATTGCAGTATTACAGCGTTACTTACGATTAGTAAATGGATCAAAGTCAGATAAAGATGTGACCGTCATGTCCATGTTCTTTTCAACATTGCAGATCACGCTCACGTTCACACGATGCCGTGTGGTCATGGCATTTCTGAACTAAGATTTAAAGAAAAAATGCAGGTAAGGAACCAATGACCGATACCGGAGATGACACATTGTATACGGAGAATCATTTTTGATTGATGTCTAAAATCAGAGAAGCCAGAATTATTGGTCATGTGATTTAGTTAGGTGGCACAATGCTACATGTACTTATCATTGTTATTATTATTATTATTATTACTACTACAAGTATTTAACATCTTTCAGCTCATCTTGTGCCATGGCAACTTAATGGATGACTGCTTTGTAGGAAGTTTCTCCAAGCCTAAGTTGGTCAATCAGGGTCATATCCAAGCCTAGATAGGTCCACCAGGGTCTTCTCCAAGCTTAGATAGATCCACCAGGGTCTTCTCCAAGCCTAGATAGGTCAACCAGAGTCTTCTCCAAGCCTAGAGAGGTCCACCAGGGTCTTCTCCAAGCTTAGATAGATCCACCAGGGTCTTCTCCAAGCCTAGATAGCTCCACCAGGGTCTTCTCCAAGCCTAGATAAATCAACCAGAGTCTTCTCCAAGCCTAGAGACGTCCACCAGGGTCTTTCCCAAGCCTAGATAAATCCATCAGGGTCTTCTCCAAGCCTAGATATGTCCACCAGAGTCTTCTCCAACCCTGTGTAGATCCACCAGTGTCTCCTCCAAGCCCGACTAGATTCACCAGGGTCTTCTCCAAGCCTAGATAGGTCCACCAGGGTCTTCTACAAGCCTGACTAGATCTACCAGTGTCTTCTCCAAGCCTAGATAGCTCCAGCATCTCCTCCAATCCTAGATAGGTCCACCAGGATCTTTTCTACCGTTTTCTTGACAGTATCAAGCCATCGGGTTTCCGGTCTTCCTCTTCGCCTTGTACCTATTATTCTTCCCACCATGACGTCTTCTCCAGTGATTGCTCTTTGTATGATGTGTAGAGTTGTATCTTGGTGATCTTCCTTCCAGTGACGTCTGGTTGGTTCTTGTTCTTCTTGCCATCCATGGTATTGATATCCTCCTTCTCCAGCTCCACATTATGAAGGCGCTGATTCTTCTGTCTTGTCTCTTTATCATCCAGGTGTCACTTCCATGTTACTACAGAATAGATCAGACTATGTACGAGCCGTGTCTCCATCACCAGTGAAATGTTACTACAGAATAGACCAGACTATGTACGAGCCGTGTCTTCATTACAGTGAAATGTTACTACAGAATAGACCAGACTATGTACGAGCCGTGTCTCCATCACCAGTGAAGTGTTACTACAGAATAGACCAGACTATGTGCGAGCCGTGTCTCCATCACCAGTGAAATGTTACTACAGAATAGACCAGACTATGTACGAGCCGTGTCTCCATCACCAGTGAAGTGTTACTACAGAATAAACCAGACTACGTTCGAGCCGTGTCTTCGTTACCAGTGAATGTTACTACAGAATAGACCAGGCTATGTACGAGCCGTGTCTCCATCACCAGTGAAATGTTACTACAGAATAGACCAGACTATGTACGAGCCGTGTCTCCATCACCAGTGAAGTGTTACTACAAAATAGACCAGACTATATACGAGCCATGTCTCCATCACCAGTGAAGTGTTACTACAGAATAGACCAGACTATGTACGAGCCGTGTCTCCATCACCAGTGAATGTTACTACAGAATAGACCAGACTACGTACGAGCCGTGTCTTCATCACCAGTGAAATGTTACTACAGAATAGACCAGACTATGTACGAGCCGTGTCTCCATCACCAGTGAAATGTTACTACAGAATAGACCAGACTACGTACGAGCCGTGTCTCCATCACCAGTGAAATGTTACTACAGAATAGACCAGACTATGTACGAGCCGTGTCTTCATCACCAGTGAAATGTTACTACAGAATAGACCAGACTATGTACGAGCCGTGTCTCCATCACCAGTGAAATGTTACTATAGAATAGACCAGACTATGTACGAGCCGTGTCTCCATCACCAGTGAAATGTTACTACAGAATAGACCAGACTATGTACGAGCCGTGTCTCCATCACCAGTGAAATGTTACTACAGAATAGACCAGACTATGTACGAGCCGTTCTTCATCACCAGTGAAATGTACTACAGAATAGACCAGACTATGTACGAGCCGTGTCTCCATCACCAGTGAAATGTTACTCAGAATAGACCAGACTATGTACGAGCCGTGTCTCATCACCAGTGAAATGTTACTATAGAATAGACAGACTATGTACGAGTCGTGTCTCCATCACCAGTGAAATGTTACTACAGAATAGACCAGACTATGTACGAGCCGTTCTTCATCACCAGTGAAATGTACTACAGAATAGACCAGACTATGTACGAGCCGTGTCTCCATCACCAGTGAAATGTTCCTTGATGTGAAGACCTCGTCCAGTGACTTCAACTGTTCATTTGTCCATAGCTTTTCTCCTATTGACTCCAATGTGGTTGTGCATGTTGAGTGATCATTGATCTGAGTAGGGTGAAGTCCTTTACCCTTCCAGTTTATCACTGTCCATCTTACACATGCCCCAGTTGTACCTGGCAGTAGTCAGTATCTTGTCTTCTATGTGATGTTGGAGCTCTATCTTGACTCCCTCATTCCATTCCATCATTCAGTTACATTATATACACACATGTAAATACTCACTTGGATAATTTATTATTTAAAAAATCTGAGGGTGGAACAATATGGGACACATGCCCAGGGAAATCCTACATTGTGATAACGTAACCCCTACTCATACAGTGTGTCCCCAAAAATAAGACATGCTAGGGGGGGTTTGCTGCACTGCTGAATATGAGGCACCCCCGAAAATAAGGCATACCAATTTTTGATGAAAGCATGCCGTTGACCAGGGCATGCAGCTGCAACACATCCCGCTTATGTCCAGTGTCTGCCCTATACGGTGTTCTGGATGCTGCTCTATTTCCCTGCTGTCTGTACCTGTACGTTAAGCCATGGGCCAATCAGAGGCCAGCACCCGCCGGCCAATCAGAGGCCAATCAACTGACGTCACATGCAGGAATCTGATTGACTGGTGGCTGCTGGCTTCTGATTGGCCTTCTGTACATCTACAGCGGCTCATAGCGCCGCCCGGAATACTCCGGAGTACAGTGTGGACCACAGTGGATCGGTGAGTTTATGTGTGTGTCTGTGTGTGTCTGTGTGTGTCTGGGTGTGTCTGTGTGTGTCTGTGTGTCTGGGTGTGTCTGTGTGTCTGGGTGTGTCTGTGTGTCTGGGTGTGTCTGTGTGTCTGGGTGTGTCTGTATGTCTGTGTGTCTGTGTGTCTGTGTGTGTCTGTGTGTCTGGGTGTCTGGGTGTGTCTGTGTGTGTCTGTGTGTCTGGGTGTGTCTGTGTGTCTGGGTGTGTCTGTGTGTCTGTGTGTCTGGGTGTGTCTGTATGTCTGTGTGTCTGGGTGTGTCTGTATGTCTGTGTGTCTGGGTGTGTCTGTGTGTCTGGGTGTGTCTGTATGTCTGTGTGTCTGTGTGTGTCTGTGTGTCTGGGTGTGTCTGTGTGTCTGGGTGTGTCTGTGTGTCTGGGTGTGTCTGTATGTCTGTGTGTCTGTGTGTCTGTGTGTGTCTGTGTGTCTGGGTGTGTCTGTGTGTCTGTGTGTGTCTGTGTGTCTGGGTGTGTCTGTGTGTCTGGGTGTGTCTGTGTGTCTGTGTGTCTGGGTGTGTCTGTATGTCTGTGTGTCTGGGTGTGTCTGTATGTCTGTGTGTCTGGGTGTGTCTGTGTGTCTGGTGTGTCTGTATGTCTGTGTGTCTGTGTGTCTGGGTGTGTCTGTGTGTCTGGGTGTGTCTGTATGTCTGTGTGTGTGTGTGTCTGTGTGTCTGGGTGTCTGGGTGTGTCTGTGTGTGTCTGTGTGTCTGGGTGTGTCTGTGTGTCTGGGTGTGTCTGTGTGTCTGTGTGTCTGTGTGTGTCTGTAGTGTCTGTGTGTCTGGGTGTGTCTGGGTTGTCTGTGTGTCTGGGTGTGTGTCTGGTGTGTCTGGGTGTGTCTGTTGTCTGTGTGTCTGGGTGTGTGCTCTGTGTGTCTGGTGTATCTGGGTGTGTCTGTTGTCTGTGTGTCTGTGTGTCTGGGTGTGTCTGGGGTGTGTGTGTGTTTTTTTTTGCAAGTATCGGTACAGTGGTGGGGATACAGTATTGGGGGCTACAAGGGGATGATGGCTATACCATATTGGGGGATGCAATATAAATTCGTCATGGAAAAATAAGCCCCCCCAAAAAAATAAGACCTAGCCCATTCTTTGAAGGCAGAAATTAATATAAGACACTGTGTTATTTTTGGGGAAACGATATAAACCAATGGCCCCAGGTGTTTCCCAAGCTTTGTACTCACATGTTTACCATTGGTGGTAGGTTTATTTCACAACTTCTAGGGTCACTCCTGAGGGGAAGATGGCAGATTCCTTGTATACGTCTAGAAGAGAGTAGATAGAAAAGTCAGCAGATACAGCATCCATGTCTAATTGTATTAATGTAGTATATGGCAGCTATCATGGTTGTGTCTCGCTCTAGGGAGACCTCTGGTGAGTCTGGAACCAGAAGGTCAAGCGTTGTATTGACTGCAGGACTTCAACTAGCATTTAATGTATTTGCCTTCTTTTGGCTCTACAGGGGTTATGGACTCTTTCCTTGCTAGTTGTTTCTTGCAGCCTTAATCTTTGGGAGCAATCCTTTTGTGGCCACTCCCCTCTGCTATAAGTAGTCAGATGTCTGATCTTCCAACGCCGCGGTTCATTTCAATGCTGTCCACTTTGGAAGAAGCCTGTCTGAGAGAAATGTGGAGTCGTGTTTCACGCAGCTCTGGGGTTTAGCTGCATTGGAGGAGCTCCTAGTGCTTTTACATTTGTGTCTATTTCCCTCTGTCTGTTTACCCTTCCCTGTGTTGTATTCTTTGCAGAGGTGAGTTAGAAGACTCACTGGCCTTCTCAGTAGCCAGAGTGTGGTTAGGGTAAATGAGGGTTTAGGCACATTACGATGACAGGGGGAAGGACCCGCATAAGGACATTAGGGAGCTAGGGCACAGACTCAGATCAGTGCCAAGAGGTATCCCCTTTCCCTAGTCCCCATCACCAGAGTCTTCCTTCTATCCCATCTTTGCTGTCCCCTTTGTGTTGTGCCGCACACCAGGCATCCATACACCCAGCATGACACCAGCAGACAGGAGATTATGGTCATGAGAGCCCAAAACCACTGCATTGATTCATTATTAACTATCCAGAGTTAGCCAATAGATGATAGATTATAGCATCACAACACAGCATGTTGCAATGTATACAATGTCCTGTGTTGGGGTCATGTATGATGGAGGACATGAGGTTACATGCCCCTTACCCTTCAGCGTTTGGCTCCCGTAGCGCCATCTTGTGCCTGTAACTTTTGACGACCACAGAGTGATCTAGAGTGACCACAGCCTTTCACCAGATACCCAACACTCAGATTATGTCGTGAAGTATGAACATTGCTTCCATGCATTCACGTCACCATCCAGTCTTGCAGTGTGCAGTGTGCAGTGTGCAGCGTGCAGTGTGCAGCGTGCAGTGTGCAGTGTGCAGCGTGCAGTGTGCAGCGTGCATGCTGTGAGAATTAAGTGACTTCAGACTTTCATCACAGACTTCGACAACCCCTTTAATGATATCATTAAACATTGTATCACCCGATCCTAAGAGCGTGTAACAAACTCACTGTCAGGATTCAGCTCTGCTTGCTGGTTCCTGCAGTCATCACATGATCACTCATGTGACAACTTGTCATGGGGATGTGGGGAGAAAAGGAGGAAAGGGACCTGGCTCCCTGAACTGCCCCTCAGTTTAGGGGAACCCTGACTTTCCTTAACTCAGGGGTACCCGTGATGGTAGAGAGGCCTGAGTCTCCAACCTGGACTGAATGGACAAAAATGCTGGTGATCCGCGCTGCTGTAGAAATGACCGGACCACAAGGTCTTTGGCAATGATGTAGCTTTAATTTGGAGCGTACCTTGCTCCTTCCTCAGGGATTGCATACATGTAACATGTAATAGATGTATGTAATCCCTGAGGAAGGAGCAAGGTACGCTCCAAAACACGTTGGAAAATAAAGCTACATCATTGCCAAAGACCTTATGGGTCCGGTCATTTCTACAGCAGCGCGGATCACCAGCACTTTTGTCCATTCGGTCCAGTTCATGCCACGTAGCATGTGAATGTGTGGATCCAGCAGCAGCTGTGCATGCGCGGATACTGGTTGTGGTCTCACAACCTTATCAGGTGTGCATATTTCAAAAGGGTCCTGACCCCCCCCTCTTTTTGTCATCCAAAGATAAGACCCTATGCGCCCTTGTCTCTCATTCTATAGAATGTCCCTTTCTCCTGTCCAGGCCTGAGCTAGATCCCTAACCCCCACCCCAGGAGGTGAACCATAATGGATCCCACACATAAAGACAGACAGGGAAAAAACAAACAGAACCACACAGCAAATAATCAGGAAGATACAATATGTGTGTAAGAAGAACGCAAATACAAAAAGGTAATGAAAAACAACAAGGTATACTTCACCAGACACCAAGGAACGATTAGAGTTTCTACAGCAACTCCAACACAAGACCAGTATGCAAGAGGCAAGCAAATGCTATAGTCGGCATCTGGGAATACTTAAAGGGAGAACAGAAATACAAATAGGGAATGAAAAACAACAAGGTATTCTTCACCAGACACCAAGGAACGATTAGAGTTTCTACAGCAACTCCAACACAGACAGTATGCAAGAGGCAAGCAAATGCTATAGTCGGCATCAGGAATACTTAAAGGAAACAGAAATACAATAGGGAATGAAAACAACAAGGTATTCACCAGACACAAGGAACGATTAGAGTTTCTACAGCAACTCCAACAAGGATCAGTATGCAAGAGGCAAGAATGCTATAGTCGGCATTGGGAATACTTAAAGGGAGAACAAGAAATACAAATAGGGAATGAAAAAACAACAAGGTATTCTTCACCAGACACCAAGGAACGATTAGAGTTTCTACAGCAACTCCAACACAGGACAGTATGCAAGAGGCAAGCAAATGCTACAGTCGGCATCCAGGAATGTTCTGAGCCATATTTAAAGTGTGAAGGCGTTCCAGTAGCCTCAACCTTCAAATTACACTACTCAAAAAGTTAACTCCTGCAAAGCTGAACATCAGTGACCAAACTAAGGCTTACAAAGGCTTAAGGCTGCACATCAGACTCCGCAGTGTGAACAGAGTCTGGAGCGGCAGACTCAGCTGGCTTTTCTTCTTGATTCCCCAATGATGGAACTTCAGCATTTCACTGAACATTGAGAGAATCCGGAAGAGCGGCTCGTCGGCACGCGACTGTAAGTGTGAAAATCACGCATGAGCCGTCACATGACGACAACTCAAACCACTTAAACTTTGTGAGAAGGGGGAAGCTTATCTGAATTTTGCAGAGGAACAGAAAATCCTAGCACCACCGCTGGTTAAACTCACCGTTTTTCATTAGGAGCATAAGCCGACGCCGACACGTAGCATGGGGTCGAAATGAAATGTGTAGCTGCTTTCCATGAACAGGACACGATGTCAAGGCTGTTGTGTGAACAGTCCAGGCGACCTGAAATAAGAGGACCGGAAACCTTAGAGTCCCTCATCTTACACACAACCGGCATAAAAATACAAGTAGAACTGAAGAAACACAAAATGAGAAAAATGGTTTTGGTCGTGTCATAAAAATGTATCAAAATGTATCAAAATGTATCTAAGTCAAACGACTTCATCAAAGAAAGTCTCATCCCAGATCAGCGCTGACGTCTCCTCTGACAGGCGGGTGCACAGATCAGATGTCACTTTGATACATTTTATAAGTGAACAAAGGATGTTTGATTGCCATTGATGACTTGATACCTGTAGAAGGAGTCGTCCATCGTAGGGTTTGGCCCCAGTCGCTCCAGCTGCCTCCTGGGACGTTTGTCGGCTTCACCCGCAGTTTAGCTTCGTACTGACTGTCAGGATCTAACTTGTGTAATGTGAATGAAGTCACATTTTTCACTCTGACAATTTGTGCCTCCTGCGAAAGAAAAAATCGATTTCTATAACTTTGAATGGAGATGATTTTTCATGTATCCTGATGCAGATATTCATAAACGTATCACATATAAGTAGTGTTCATTATAGTCAGTGTGACCTCCCATTCTAAAGCCATAGACCTTGAAGTGTATATCCAGAGTTTTTATGAAAATATTTATGTGCCTAAGAACTAACAGGCAGGTCGTTGGGCTGTAATTGCTTCCTATCTGCCTGTTGTGATCGGTACCGTTCACCACCGCCAAAGAGTGCACACAATAGTAAGAAAAGCGGCACTCTGCTAGGACAATTACAATACAGAAATGTTTCAGTTAAGCAAAAAATGCAATAATTGAGTGTGAACTGTGTTTATGAATTGTTTTCACATGTGATATTATAAGATTGAACTCAAGCCTTGTCTCTGACTCGTCTGTGCCCTACGCAATTAGATTCCTGAGATATCCTCACTAGTTGTTACAAGCGGAAACATAGGAGGGAGATATTAACATGGATTTACTGTATTTGTGCTACTTTAATTCCTAGACTATCAGTCCATCAGTCCTTCTATCTGTCTGTCCGTCCATCCGTCCATGCATCCATCCACCCATCCATCCACCCTTCTACACATCCACCCATCCATTCATCTGTCCATCCATCCACCCCTCCATCCATCCATCCACCCATCTACACATCCACCCATCCATCCACCCATCCATCCATTCATCCACCCTCCATCCACCCATCATCCACCCTTCTACACATCCACCCATCCATCCCTCCATCCACCATCCACATCCACCCATCTATCCATCCACCCATCTACCACATCCATCCACCCACCATCCATCCATCCATCAATTCATCCACCCACCGATCTACCCATCCATCCATCAATCCACCCAGCCATCCTCCCACCCATCCATCCATCCACCACCCATCCAAACATCCACCCATCCCATCCATCCACCCACCATCATCACCACCCATCCATCCATCCATCCTCCACCCATCCATTCACCACCCATCCAAACATCCATCCATCCACCCACACATCATCTATCCATCCATCCATTGATCTATCCATCAATCCATCCACCCACCCACACATCGATCATCCACCCATCCATCCATCCACCCATCCATCCATCCATCCATCCATTCACCCACCCATCCATCCACCCATCCATCCACCCACCCATCCATCCACCCATCCATCCATCCCCATCCATCCTTCACCCACCCATCCATCCACCCATCCATCCACCCACCCATCCATCCACCCATCCATCCATCCATCCATCCATTCACCCACCCATCCATCCACCCATCCATCCACCCACCCATCCATCCACCCATCCATCCATCCATCCATCCATCCATTCACCCACCCATCCATCCACCCATCCATCCACCCCACCCATCCACCCATCCATCCATCCATCCATCCATCCATCCATTCACCCACCCATCCATCCACCCATCCATCCACCCACCCATCCATCCACCCATCCATCCATTCACCCACCCATCCATCCACCCATCCATCCACCCACCCATCCATCCACCCATCCATCCATCCATCCATTCACCCACCCATCCATCCACCCATCCATCCACCCACCCATCCATCCACCCATCCATCCATCCATCCATCCATTCACCCACCCATCCATCCACCCATCCATCCACCCACCCATCCATCCACCCATCCATCCATCCATCCATCCATCCATTCACCCACCCATCCATCCACCCATCCATCCACCCACCCATCCATCCACCCATCCATCCATCATCCATCCACCCATCGATCCACCCACCTATCCATCCACCCATCCATCCACCCATCCATCCATCCACCCATCCATCCATCCATCCATCCATTCACCCACCCATCCATCCACCCACCCATCCATCCACCCATCCATCCACCCACCATCATTCACCCACCCATCCATCCACCCATCCATCCACCCACCATCCATCCACCCATCCATCCATCCATCCATCCATTATCACCCACCCATCCATCCACCCATCCATCCACCCACCCATCCATCCACCCATCCATCCATCCATCCATCCATTCACCCCCATCCATCCATCACCATCCATCCACCCACCCATCCATCCACCATCCATCCATCCATCCATCCATTCACCCACCCATCCATCCACCCATCCATCCACCCACCCATCCATCCACCCATCCATCCATCCATCCATCCATCCATTCACCCACCCATCCATCCACCCATCCATCCACCCACCCATCCACCCATCCATCCATCCACCCATCCATCCATCCATCCATCCATCCATTCACCCACCCATCCATCCACCATCCATCCACCCACCCATCCATCCACCCATCGATCCATCCACCCATCGATCCACCCACCTATCCATCCACCCATCCATCCACCCATCCATCCATCCACCCATCCATCCACCCATCCATCCATCCACCCATCCATCCACCCACCCATCCATCCACCCATCGATCCATCCACCCATCGATCCACCCACCTATCCATCCCACCCATCCATCCACCCATCCATCCATCCACCCATCCATCCATCCATCCATCCATTCACCCACCCATCCATCCACCCACCCATCCATCCACCCATCCATCCACCCACCCATCCATCCACCCATCGATCCACCCACCTATCCATCCACCCATCCATCCACCATCCATCCATCCACCCATCCATCCATCCATCCATCCATTCACCCACCCATCCCATCCACCCACCCATCCATCCACCCATCCATCCACCACACCATCCATCCACCCATCGATCCACCCACCTATCCATCCACCCATCCATCCACCCATCCATCCATCCACCCACCCATCCACCCATCCATCCATCCATCCATCCATCCATCCATCACACCATCCATTCACCACCCATCCATCCAACCCATCCATCCACCCACCCATCCATCCACCCACCATCCATTCACCCACCATCCATCCACCCATCCATCCATCCACTCCATCCATCCATCCATCCATCCATCCTCCATTCACCCACCCATCCATCCACCCATCCATCCACCCACCCATCCATCCACCATCCATCCATCCATCCATCCATTCACCCACCCATCCATCCACCCATCCATCCACCCACCCATCCATCCACCCATCCATCCACCATCCATCCATCCATTCACCACCCATCCATCCACCCATCCATCCACCCACCCATCCATCCACCCATCCATCCATCGATCCATCCACCCATCGATCCACCCACCTATCCATCCACCCATCCATCCACCCATCCATCCATCCACCATCCATCCATCCATCCATCCATTCACCCACCCATCCATCCACCCACCCATCCATCCACCCATCCATCCACCCACCCATCCATTCACCCACCCATCCATCCACCCATCCATCCACCCACCATCCATCCACCCATCCATCCATCCATCCATCCATTCACCCACCCATCCATCCACCCATCCATCCACCCACCCATCCATCCACCCATCCATCCATCCATCCATCCATTCACCCACCCATCCATCCACCCATCCATCCACCCACCCATCCATCCACCCATCCATCCATCCATCCATCCATTCACCCACCCATCCATCCACCCATCCATCCACCCACCCATCCATCCACCCATCCATCCACTCCATCCATTACCCACCCATCCATCCACCCATCCATCCACCCACCCATCCACCCATCCATCCATCCACCATCCATCCATCCATCCATCCATTCACCCACCCATCCATCCACCCATCCATCCACCCACCCATCCATCCACCCATCGATCCATCCACCACTCGATCCACCCACCTATCCATCCACCCATCCATCCACCCATCCATCCATCCACCCATCCATCCACCCATCCATCCATCCACCCATCCATCCACCCACCATCCATCCACCCATCGATCCATCCACCCATCGATCCACCCACCTATCCATCCACCCATCCATCCACCCATCCATCCATCCACCCATCCATCCATCCATCCATTCACCCACCCATCCATCCACCCACCCATCCATCCACCCATCCATCCACCCACCCATCCATCCACCCATCGATCCACCCACCTATCCATCCACCCATCCATCCACCCATCCATCCATCCACCCATCCATCAATCCATCCATCCATCCATCCACCCATCAATCGATCCATCCACCCACCCATCCATTTTGCCTGAACACTATCAATTCTGCAGAGTTTACATGTCTTAAAGCTTGCACTTTTTATTTCTTACCTGCCACAATTGATTAGCAGATTTGTAGTAGATTTCAGTCTCTATATTTTCTATGTCCCATGTGAGTTTCCACACTCCATAGCTGATCATCTTGATGTCAGTAGACCTGGGTGGATCTAGGAGCAGAAACAACTCATACATAAATAGAGATGAACCCTATGAAAAGCGAAAAACATCCTGGAAAAACCTTTTAAAAAAAGTAACAATATTTGTCCCCAACATTGAGAAGTTTTTCATTGTAGTGTGAATAAGGATAAGGTAAGGATTTCAGAATCATCATATTATATTTCATGTAGGACAACAGACCCAGGACTTACAGTGTTGATAAGCAGAAAATGTAGATATGAAGGTGACACTTGTATTGTGATTTATTCCATTACTACAGAAAACGCTCAGGTTTAACTTGTGTTCAATTGTCCAAATTTCCTTGACCTAAAAACAACAAAATGGTGAATGGATTTAGTGAGTGACAATAACAGAACACTGTTGTGATGGGGTGATATGGGGTGATATGGGGTGATATGGGGTGATATGGGGGTGATATGGGGTGATATGGGGGTGGTGATATGAGGGGTGATATGGGGGGTCTGGGTATCATGTTGTCTATGTTCATACTTTTACTGATTTTCTGTATCATTCTGTGTATTCCACATCTTGTCTAGAGTCTTAATGACGTTACAGAAGGTCTGATCAGCTCAGTTACCATCATCAGCCTGGATGTGTCCCTGCCTCTTGATGAACCCCTGCTGACATTTCCTGACTGTCCATTCATGACCCCTCAGCACTCCAAATGCAGCAAATCATCCCCTGTAGTGTCTTGATTGCTCAGGCACCATTCCTAGATTTAGGGGGTCTAAAAACTATCCCACCTGTCTGCCCAGCCTTTACAGTAGCATTACACATGGACTGCAAAGCAGTCAACATGTGGCGCTTGCTTATTTCCTCAGGATCTCGCTACCCTCGGTCTCAGTTTCCGCTCACACTGGGGACACCCACATCATGTGGCTCTGTTCACCAGCCAGACCTTAGGTCTGCCCCTACTGCACACTGGGCCCTATCTGATCTACCAACAGGAAACTGTCTCTGTCCCTTAACTCTCTCACTCCCACTTATTAACTCTGTCTTTTCCCATGGTCAAGCGAGGAAAGACTTCAATATTATTAACGCATGTCACAGTTCAAATCACAGTGGAATGTAAAGGTTTGGGCGCCCCTGGTCAACATTACTGTTACTGTGAACAGTTCAGCAAATTGAAGATAAAATGATCTCTAAAAGGCATAAAGTTAAAGGTGACACATTTCCTTTGTATTTTAGGCAAAACATTTTTTATTATTTCCATCTTTTACATTTTAAAATTACCAGAAAAAGTAAAATGGGTGGATTCAAAAGTTTGGGCGACCTTGGAGATTTGTGTTCGGACCTTAGTTAGCTGTTAGGGTTGTGCCTTGTTCACTATCATCGTTAGGAAAGGACAACAATGCAAATTTTACAGCTTTATAAAAACCAGCTTCCTCTAACCTTGTGCCAAACCATCCGCCATGGGTTCTTCTAAGCAGCTGCCGAGAACGCTGACTGCAAAAGACCTTCAGAAGGATTTACCAGACTCTGGAGTTGTGGTACACTGTTCTACTGTTCAGAGACACCTACACAAATATGGCCTTCTAGGAAGAGTAATCAGACGAAAACTCCTCCTGCGTCCTCACCATATAATTCAGCATCAGAACTATGCAAAAGAACATCTAAACAAGCCTAATGCAATCCAGTCCTGTGAACCGATGAGTTAAAACAGAACTCTGAACAAAAGTATTTATGTATAAAAAAGGGCAAAGAATTTCAGGAAAAGAACATCTCACCAACCATTAAGCATGTGGGTGGATCAATCATGCTTTGGGGTTGTGTTGCAGCCAATGGCATGGGGAACATTTCAGGGGTAGAGCATAAAATAGATTCAATTAAATTTTACCAAATTCATGATGGAATCATAACACCATCTGTGAAAAAGCTGAAGTTGAAAATAATATGGCTTCTGCAAATGATTAATGATTCTTAACACAAGTCAAATTGCACAATAGATGTGTGATCACAAGTCATAACTAGTCTCAGAGAAGCAGAAGACAAACAGAAATAAATGGAAAGTAAATAACAATAATAACATACTTACTGGTAGTAAAGAGAGGTCAAAATAATCTGAGGCCAGGTCCAGAAAATGGCAAGGGGTGGTCAGAAGCGAAATTCAATTCAAGCCAAAGTCAGAAACCAGAAAGACAAAAACAGAATACAAAGGTACAAACGGGAAGAGAAGTCAGGTCACAAGAAGAGAGTCAACTCCAGGTAAGATAGCGAAGTCAGGCAGGGTCTGTTTCAGAGCACAGGGAGATCAAGTCCTACACAGTCAGAAGCAAGTGTACAATTGACAATGAGCATAGCTGCAACCTTGGTTAAATAGAGGCCTAATTAATTGAGCTGAATTCAGGTGATTGAGGCAGAGAGCCAGCCCAGGCTGACAGTTTCCACAAACCAACAACAAACACAGACAATTTAGACAAAAACTCTACAGGCAATGTGGAGATCATGACAAGACGACCTCACAATCTGCAAAGTGAAGGTTTTACAATGACCTCACAGTCCACTGATCTGAACATCATTGAAAATCTGTGGTGAGACCTCAAAAGAGCAGAGTATGCAAGATGATCCAGGAATCTCACAGAACTGGAAGATAAGCCAGGAATCTCACAGAACTGGAAGATGAGCCAGGAATCTTACAGAACTGGAAGACGAGCCAGGAATATGACAGAACTGGAAGACGAGCCAGGAATCTCACAGAACTGGAAGACGAACCTCAAAATCTGCAAACTGAAGGTTTTACAATGGCGTCATAATCCACTAATCTGAACATTATTGAAAATCGGTGTTGAAACCTCAAAAGAACAGAGTATGAAAGACGACCCAGGAATCTCACAGAATTGGAAGATGGGCCAGGAATCTCACAGAATTGGAAAACATGACAGGAATCTCACAGAACGTGAAGACGAGCCAGGAATCTCACAGAACTGGAAGACGAGCCAGGAATCTCACAGAACTGGGAGATGAGCCAGGAATCTCACAGAACTGGAAGATGAGCCAGGAATCTCACAGAACTGGAAGACGAGCCAGGAATCTCACAGAACTGGAAGGCAAGCCAGGAATCTCACAGAACTGGAAGGCGAGCCAGGAATCTCACAAAACTGGAAGATGAGCCAGGAATCTCACAGAACAGGAAGATGAGCCAGGAATCTCACAGAACTGGAAGATGAGCCTGGAATCTCACAGAACTGGAAGACAAGCCAGGAATCTCACAGAACTGGAAGAAGAGCCAGGAATCTCACAGAACTGGAGGACGAACCTCAAAATCTGCAAACTGAAGGTTTTACAATGGCCTCACAGTCCACTGATCTGAACATTATTGAAAATCTGTGGTGAGACCTCAAAAGAAAAGAGTATGCAAGATGAGCCAGGAATTTCACAGAATTGGAAGACATGCCAGGGATCTCACAGAACTGGAAGATGAGCCAGGAATCTCACAGAACTGGAAGACGAGCCAGGAATCTCACAGAACTGGAAGACGAGCCAGGAATCTCACAGAACTGGAAGACGAGCCAGGAATCTCACAGAACTGGAAGATGAGCCAGGAATCTCACAGAACAGGAAGATGAGCCTGGAATCTCACAGAACTGGAAGACAAGCCAGGAATCTCACAGAACTGGAAGACGAGCCAGGAATCTCACAGAACTGGAAGGTGACCCAGAGATCTCACAGAACTGGAAGAAGAGCCAGGAATCTCACAGAACTGGAGGACGAACCTCAAAATCTGCAAACTGAAGGTTTGACAATGGCCTCACAGTCCACTGATCTGAACATTATTGAAAATCTGTGGTGAGACCTCAAAAGAAAAGAGTATGCAAGATAAGCCAGGAATTTCACAGAATTGGAAGACATGCCAGGGATCTCACAGAACTGGAAGATGAGCCAGGAATCTCACAGAACTGGAAGACGAGCCAGGAATCTCACAGAACTGGAAGACGAGCCAGGAATCTCACAGAACTGGAAGACGAGCCAGGAATCTCACAGAACTGGAAGACGAGCCAGGAATCTCACAGAACTGGAAGATGAGCCAGGAATCTCACAGAACAGGAAGATGAGCCAGGAATCTCACAGAACTGGAAGATGAGCCTGGAATCTCACAGAACTGGAAGACAAGCCAGGAATCTCATAGAACTGGAAGACGAGCCAGGAATCTCACAGAACTGGAAGGTGACCAGAGATCTCACAGAACTGGAAGAAGAGCCAAGAATCTCACAGAACTGGAGGACGAACCTCAAAATCTGCAAACTGAAGGTTTGACAATGGCCTCACAGTCCACTGATCTGAACATTATTGAAAATCTGTGGTGAGACCTCAAAAGAAAAGAGTATGCAAGATGAGCCAGGAATCTCACAGAATTGGAAGACATGCCAGGGATCTCACAGAACTGGAAGATGAGCCAGGAATCTCACAGAACTGGAAGACGAGCCAGGAATCTCACAGAAGTGGAAGACGAGCCAGGAATCTCACAGAACTGGAAGACGAGCCAGGAATCTCACAGAACTGGAAAACGAGCCAGGAATCTCACAGAACTGGAAGACGAGCCAGGAATCTCACAGAACTGGAAGACGAGCCAGGAATCTCACTGAACTGGAAGAAGAGCCAGGAATCTCACAGAACTGGAAGACGAGCCAGGAATCTCACTGAACTGGAAGACAAGCCAGGGATCTCACTGAACTGGAAGGCGAGTCAGGAATCTCACAGAACTGGAAGGTGAGCCAGGAATCTCACAGAACTGGAAGATGAGCCAGGAATCTCACAGAACAGGAAGATGAGCCAGGAATCTCACAGAACTGGAAGATGAGCCTGGAATCTCACAGAACTGGAAGACAAGCCAGGAATCTCACAGAACTGGAAGGTGACCCAGAGATCTCACAGAACTGGAAGAAGAGCCAGGAATCTCACAGAACTGGAGGACGAACCTCAAAATCTGCAAACTGAAGGTTTTACAATGGCCTCACAGTCCACTGATCTGAACATTATTGAAAATCTGTGGTGAGACCTCAAAAGAAAAGAGTATGCAAGATGAGCCAGGAACCTCACAGAACTGGAAGATGAGCCAGGAATCTCACAGAACTGGAAGATGAGCCAGGAATCTCACAGAACTGAAAGATGAGCCAGGAATCTCACAGAACTGGAAGATGAGCCAGGAATCTCACAGAACTGGAAGAAATGGAACTGCTTGTAAAAAGAGATGATACTAGGTACTAACCATGCAGGGTGCCAAAACTTTTACATGTCACTCTACCTTGTGCCCATTGTGTGATCTTTATATTATCGTATGTGGAAGACACAGGTGCTGGTTTGCAGTTTTGCACCTGGGTTTGTAGCATTCGATCTCCACCTGTAGCTGTGTGTCCCATGTGCCCTTCATTTCTTGTTCTGACCTATGTTAGTATTTATGTCCCTGTTCTCTACCTCTGTATTATGCTGCACTTTAATAAAAAGAGATTACAAAGGGAATATTACATTGGAATTAAACCATTTCCATGTTCCCCTCTGACACATATTCTGGTAAATATAATCTTGCTTTTAAAGCTCAGGATACAATGTTGCCATATAGCTACAGATGAATCCTCCAATGCCGCTCTCCATGTCTAAGGTCATGTATAACCCATATAAAACCATATAAAAATCACTCACAGGTTTCCCATCAGATGTCAGATTTATAGCGCAGCTTCTTGGGTTACCGCTGGGGGTCAGAGAGCAGAATCCTTCAATGTCCCTATAAGAAAGAGAAACGTCTCAGAATATACATTAAGGTTGTCCTGATCCTACAAGACAATGAGCACTTTCCTCGTCACCGAGTATAAAGAACGGCTTTCCTATAGTCTGAATAGTTTCCTATTACTGATGAGCGGCACTGCCCAGTGCGGGAGGTCGGTACCCGTAAAGAGATATTATATGATACATCACTGGATTCAGGGATTCTTTGCCTACGTTATGTTTTGGTCAGATACGATAGCAAAAACATGCTGACAGATTCTCTTTTAGGGAAAGTCAAGTATAGCAATGAGGAGTTGAAGAATGTGTTCCCAAGTCCCAATCTCAGGCACATGGGGGTCTCAGTGGTCAGAACACCCCTATGGTTAGGGGATAACAATGTGGCGCCCCTGCGGTTCGTTGTAATGTCATGTCTGGGGAGGATTGAGGCACCCTCTGCTGGAAACCCAAAGCATCCAGCATTTACCAAACCCTAACATGGAAGTTGAAGGTAGAAGAGACCCACCCCAGGCAGACCCCTACTTCTGGTAGGGAGGGTAGAGGTAGGACAAAGAGGCGTTCAGTCTGCTGCAGGCTGGGAGGCCGATTTGAGGGATCAGCTGCAGCCAGGCACCAGGTTTTCAAGATCTGGCCAAAGAATCTGGAGGTTGCTGAACTTTATGACCAGTAGCTGCACACCTCGGGACCAGTGGTAGAAAGGGCCAGAGAGCTGTTAGGCAAAGTAGCTGCTTGCAGAGCCGCGTCACCTGCATGGCTGTAGGGTTTTCACAGCACACAGAGGAGTACAGGAGAGCTGCCAAGAACTGACGAACTTGAACAATTAGAGTCAACAGGAAGACCATTATACCTCCCTCCAGCAGAACAGACTTCAGTTCTTCCCAGACTAGCTGGACCATGTGCCTGGTAGTGGATGTACCCTGGATCTGTGATAACATCTGCAGTGAAGGTAAAGATCACAGAGACTGTCTCTTGTGCCTCCTTTCCTCCTGCACACACCTACTACTACCACCATCATCTCCCCTCATTCCTTAGGAGCCAGCCCTAGTTGGAGGGGGTTATACATCTCAATGCTACAACACCTATCTCCTGAGGATAAACCTGCAGTGCCGACCACTTACTGGCTGGAAACTCCAACTGGCGTCACAAACTATTATTACTTTTTTTCTATTTGTTTTACTCCATCATTGTTTTTCCCTTTCAGAGGTGATCCAGGGCCACAGCACTCCGTGATCCTGACCACTGGCCCAGATGCCGAGGACCCCAGGCCGTAGTGCTCAACAACAACACTTTAGGAATAACCTTTAACAAGCAGTCCAGCACTAAGCAATGGCTGAGCAGAGACAGGACATTTATTCCAGGTGTCATTGTTATATACCGTACAGCGAGCCGGTAATATGACCACACTGGGTATCTGCATATTGTGCCATGCCGATCAATGCCAGCTCCCATGAAAGCGGCTGTCCAGGGCCAAAGAATCTGTAGGATCCGACATCAATATGAGATTGGATCTCGGGGGTCCAAAACCCGATACCCCACTGATCCGCGGACATCTGCTCCAGGTGTCAGATCTGATTCTCTACCAATCTCATATTGATGAGCTATCGGAGGTCGGCAGATGTTTAACCTGCACAACCCCTATATCTAGGAACAATCACAACCTCTTTACATTAAAGGGAATCTGTCAGCAGGTTTTTGACATGTTATCTGACAGCAGCACGATATAGGGATCCACACCCTGATCCCAGAGATGAGTCACTTAGATTACTGGGAACCAGATAAAGCAGTGGATGAAATCTGTCAGCTGAAGAGGTCCAGAACTAATAAAGTTTCCCAGGAGACCAAAGTATCATACAAGAGTCAAGATGAAACAATGGTAACAATGTGAACATTCACCGCATAAAACCAGCAACATTACAGGAATTGGAAAATAGTTAAAATGTCAGAAACAGTGCAAATAAAAGAAGATGTATACATAGATAATAATGATGACATCAGTGATCATCAGAGAGGCCATTATTAATTATGAATCAATAAACATTGTTTCCTTTTTTCCGCTATCTCAAACCACAATCTGGATAGAGCGGCTCTAACTCCGGAGTAGACGTTTCTGGGTCTCAGTATAAAGTTGTAAGAACTGAAGGAATACACAGATTTGTGATTTCCAACAATCTCCCAGGTTCGTCCATTTACTTTATACCCTTCATGAATAGGCATTGATGCAGGTATTTCTTGTATACATGATAATCCAGCCACATAAGGAATCAGACAGAACTCATCAGATCACAGGCAGAAATTCATTTATCAGACACGGCTAAAAAACATGGACACGGGAATAGAAGAGAGGATGACAGCAAGATGAACAATGGCCGTTTCACTGTTGAACCTGTTGAAGCACAGTGTAGCGTGAAACGGCTGTAGTTCTTTTTGCTGTCATTCTCGCGCCTGTTCCTGTGTCCATGCGGTTTTAGCCGTGTCTAATAAATGAAGTTCTGCCCGTCATCCGGTGAGTGCTGTCCGATTCCTTAACAGGCTGGATGTGACTGAAGACTACTAGACCAAGGCATGTTCCCCCGGAGACATCAGAGCGACTCCCGGAGGCTGAATCTGGCGGTATCCGTTGATCCCATTGATCCCGAGGATTAAGAGCGGGCTATGGGGTAGCGCCTGAGCTTTTTTATTTTTACTGGATTTCTTGCATGATAGCAAATTATAAAATATAGAGCTGCAGAACAAACAATGTGTCACCCCAGCTTAGACTGGTTTCACACTGCCACTTTATTTATAGGGCGAATCTGGCTGATACCGAATGTAACCGCATGCAGCTTCTCCCCCATTGACTTTCAATAGGGACGCAGGCTCATGCGGTTTCAGACGGCTCAAGCTGAGAATAGTTTTTAATAGAAACCAAAAAACGCAGTTTGTAACATTTTTTGTGTTTTTTTTAAAAAAAAAAACCCATAAACAACCGGAGCCGGTGCAACGTGGCCTAAAATAAAATGTTGCCCTATGGAACCTGGATCCAGTGGAAGCCTGATCCCGCTGGATCTGGGTTTTTGGACTGAGTATGTCCAGAAGCCAGCTTCACCCACTAGGGGGCGTCATTTAGCGGGGAGCTGACTATCAATCAGCATGACATCGGCTGTCACACCCGTCATCAGAACAGAGCAGAAAAGAAGCCGCCACTCTGTTGACGAAGCCATTGTATCGCCAGCAGGAGCCGTCTGTGCTGGCGGTTTTGCCGCTTGCGCTGATGCCAACAGAGAGGCGGCTTCTCTGCTCTGTTGATGGGCGTCACGACTGACGTCATGCTTATTGACAGTTAAATAGCGGGGAGGCGGCTGCCAATCAGCATGACATCCAATGTCTCGCCCCTTCCACAGAACAGAGCAGAATAGAAGTCTTCGCTCTGTTGACGTCGCAATTGTATCTCCGGCAGCAGCCGTCTGTGACCGGTCTATGCCGATGGTGAACAACCCCGAGCACAACAGGCAGGTAGGAGGCAACTAACCAGGTCTTGGTGCTTGGGCACAGGTTGTATGTTCTAAATCCGGGATATCCCCTTTAAAGACATTAACCCCTGCAGGGGCAGCCGTATGCAACCACCATTACATATGACATAGATGAACTCACCTGTCTTCAATAACACCATTGGCAGATATATAGCAGGGGCTGGAGGTCAGATTGTTGTCTGTGTTCCATGAACAGGACAAGAGATCGGAGGAGTCATACGTGCAGTCAAGATGAGCTGAAACAATAGAGGAAGACTGGTCATGACGTGCCGCGCCACACAACGTCCATATAACGGTTCATTCATCCGATAGTGTCTGGAGTTTGTCTATTTGTCTCTACCTGACCACAGGTTTCATCAAATTTAACTACGTGTTTCAGCCGAGTGATGACGCGCCTTCACCATATGGACAACACAGGCCTTGATGGATATCTTCATCCATCGCTCATTGAGAAAAGGCCTTGATGGAATCTTCCTCCCATTGGAAAGTGCAATCAACGGTTGACTCGTTGGGTCATTAGTTCTCCTTTGACCATTTAACGAGACTTATAACATGATGGCCAATGGCATAGCACCAAAAAGGTGCCGGGGTCCAGTCCATTATTGGCCATTATTTTGCCGGATCCTTTTTTATAGGCACCGCCCAGTGGGTAAAATGGATGGTAGGGAGGGTTTTTGCTGGATTATGGGCATGGTCAGTATGTAGGATGATCCAGCACACAAAGACTTCCATTATAATGATAGCAAAAAATGGTCGTAACCCCTATTTAAGGACATTGAGGGAAATACTTTACCCCACTTGGGGCGCACGTCCAGTTGAAGGAGTCAACAATGTATCCATAACATAATATAAATCATAGGACAGCGCCTCACGATGGTGAATCAATCAAACCTCTTTTATTCCACCATTAATGCAACGTTTCGATGACATAAAATATGCGGCGCAGTCCTTGATTATATTCCATTATAATGATGTCGGATCCAGTCCAGATCCAGTACGAGGCAGTTTTATGACTAGTCCAAAAAACATTGCAGGGAACATTTTTTGGACTCGGCAAAAAACAAGATCCGGTAGCAACTTAAAGCGAACCTGTCACCCCCTCCAGGCATCTAAAAATACCATAGCCACCTTCTGCAGCACTAAGGCTGCATTCTGACAAGGTGTCTATAGCATTTATGCTGCCTTGATTCACTGAAATAAAGACTTATATAAAATCTGTTTCAAACCAGACCCAAGACCGGGAGGCGGGTTTTCAAGTGTCTGTCTCCCTCCTCTGTGGTGTCAGTCATCCCTCTCTGCTCTCTGTGCACCTCCTCCAGGGCCATCTCCCTGCATTACAAAGCTTTGTCAGCTCTGCTACAACATAGAGCTGCTGTTATAAGAGACCCCACAGTAGTAAATCTAGCAGGAGGATACTGCCGGCTACGTAGCAGCCCTTGAGCTGAGCAGGTTTCACTTTCAGTTTCTTGTACCCGGCAGCATTGCTCCGTCCTCAGCCCCTGATCTAAAGCACAAACTCAACTCTGCTGCACTGCTGACAGCTCAGCTCAAGGCTGCAATATAGCAGGCAGTGCTTTCTCTGCTCAGGGTCCTCCTGCTAGATTTACTACTGTGGGGTCTCCTATAACAGCAGCTCTATGTTGCAGCAGAGCTGACAAAGCTCTGTAATGCAGGGAGGTGGCCATGGAGGCGGTGCACAGAGAGCAGAGAGGGATGACTGACACCACAGAGGAGGGAGATAGACACATGAAAACCCGCCTCCCGGACTTGGGTCTGGTTTGAAACAGATTTTATATAAGTCTTTATTTCAGTGAATCAAGGGAGCATAAATGCTATAGACACCTTGTCAGAATGCAGCCTTAGTGCTGCAAAAGGTGGCTATGTTATCTTTAGATGTCTGGAGGGGGTGACAGGTTCGCTTTAAAGCGATGGGATGATACCAGACACCATTAAAATGAGGGGAAAACACAGCATCTTCTGTTTTTGTTGGAAAACAGGATTTGTGCTGGATTGCAAAAAAACGCTTGTGTGAAACTAAAGAAGACCAGGGTCTTCTCTAAGCCTAGATAGGTCCATCAGGGTCTTCTCTAAACCTAGCTAGGTCCACCACGGTCTTCTCTAAGCCTAGATAGGTCCACCAGGGTCTTCTCTAAGCCTAGATAGGTCCACCAGGGTCTTCTCTAAGCCTGGATAGCTCCACCAGGGTCTTCTCTAAGCCTAGATAGGTCCACCAGGGTCTTCTCTAAACCTAGCTAGGTACACCACGGTCTTCTCTAAGCCTAGATAGGTCCACCAAGGTCTTCTCTAAGCCTAGATAGGTCCACCAGGGTCTTCTCTAAGCCTAGATAGGTCCACCAGGGTCTTCTCTAAGCTTAGATAGGACCACCAGGGTCTTCTCTAAACCTAGCGAGGTCCACCACGGTCTTCTCTAAGCCTAGATAGGTCCACCAAGGTCTTCTCTAAGCCTAGATAGGTTCACCAGGGTCTTCTCTAAACCTAGCTAGGTCCACCAAGGTCTTCTCTAAGCCTAGATAGGTCATCTGTATCTCCCGGAATCGCAGACCTATTGTGGTTAGCAGCGCCTGCCACCCACAACATGGCACTATGCTCTGCCAGCATTTGGGGTCTAGCCAGGACCCCGGGCTGTCATGTAAGCGCCGGAGATCTTGCAATACTATCGCGGGATCTCCGGAGCAGGTGGGGAACAGCGCATTCCCCGCCGTGGCAGCCTTGGATCCCGCTGTCAGTGATTGACAGCAGGATCCAAGGGTCTAACAGCTCCGATGGGATCCGGTAACTCAAACAGCTCAAAGAAAATCTTGTTCGTGTTCGGGGTCTGTGCATGGACACTTGGTGATCCCTACGGACCCCAGACTTTACAGTTCAGGTTTGCCCATCACTAATTGTGAACCATCTTGGAGTTTAGGAAGATAATTCCAGAGCACAGAACTGTGGGAACAATCCAGAGTGTTGGTGACAGTAACATTATTACTCTGCCAGATCACTCTTACTTCCTAAGGGTCCCCCCTGATAGACGGACACTGTACCCCAAATCTCTCTAGGCTTCTTGGCTTTTAATATTCCTTTTCTCTTTGACCTGGGAAATACAATTATATTTAATGAATTAATCCGAGACGATTTTGGATGTTTATAGATATAAAACCTCAGATGAATTCGATACTGAAAATATTTAAATAAGAAAAGAATTAATGACTATAACATTTCCTCCATCGCATGAAGACCCCTCCCTCCAGACTGCTAGGAGGACGCCGTCCACCAGGTGGCACCACAAAGCTGCCATATTGATACAATGTAGTCACATTGACAGCCGGTGAAATGCAGAATACAGAATATTTGTTTCCATGTATCGTTCCGTTATGTTAAGTGACCGCGACCCGTCCTGTTAATGAGCTTTACATGACTGAAAGCAGAACCACTGCTCATACTGTCCCACTGTCCGCTCTCCCAGGCTGCGGACTGATTGTTCCTCCTTTTTCAGGTTCAGGCTATGTTCAGATTATGCATTTTTGATCTGTTTTTTTTTGTGCTGCATTTTCATTATATTTTCAGCAGCACAGCGGCCACCGGGAAATTCCCCTGTTCTCCAGTCTGAGCCTGGGTGTCACTCCAGCACAGCGGCCCACCGGGAGATTCCCCTGTTCCCCAGTCTGAGCCTGGGTGTCACTCCAGCACAGCGGCCCACCGGGAGATTCTCCTGTACCCCAGTCTGAGCCTGGGTGTCACTGCAGCACAGCGGCCACCGGGAGATTCTCCTGTTCTCCAGTCTGAGCCTGGGTGTCACTCCAGCACAGCGGCCACCGGGAGATTCCCCTGTTCTCCAGTCTGAGCCTGGGTGTCACTCCAGCACAGCGGCCCACCGGGAGATTCTCCTGTTCTCCAGTCTGAGCCTGGGGTCACTTCAGCACAGCGGCCCACCGGGAGATTCCCCTGTTCCCCAGTCTGAGCCTGGGTGTCACTCCAGCACAGCGGCCCACCGGGAGATTCCCCTGTTCCCCAGTCTGAGCCTGGGTGTCACTCCAGCACAGCGGCCACCGGGAGATTCCCCTGTTCTCCAGTCTGAGCCTGGGTGTCACTCCAGCACAGCGGCCCACCGGGAGATTCCCCTGTTCCCCAGTCTGAGCCTGGGTGTCACTCCAGCACAGCGGCCCACCGGGAGATTCCCCTGTTCCCCAGTCTGAGCCTGGGTGTCACTCCAGCACAGCGGCCACCGGGAGATTCCCCTGTTCCCCAGTCTGAGCCTGGGTGTCACTACAGCACAGCGGCCCACCGGGAGATTCCCCTGTTCCCCAGTCTGAGCCTGGGTGTCACTGCAGCACAGCGGCCCACCGGGAGATTCCCCTGTTCCCCAGTCTGAGCCTGGGTGTCACTGCAGCACAGCGGCCCACCGGGAGATTCCCCTGTTCCCCAGTCTGAGCCTGGGTGTCACTTCAGCACAGCGGCCCACCGGGAGATTCCCCTGTTCCCCAGTCTGAGCCTGGGTGTCACTCCAGCATAGCGGCCCACCGGGAGATTCCCCTGTTCCCCAGACTGAGCCTGGGTGTCACTCCAGCACAGCGGCCCACCGGGAGATTCCCCTGTTCTCCAGTCTGACCCTGGGTGTCACTCCAGCACCGCGGCCCCCCGGGAGATTCCCCTGTTCCCCAGACTGAGCCTGGGTGTCACTCCAGTACAGCGGCCACCGGGAGATTCCCTGTTCTCCAGTCTGAGCCTGGGTGTCACTCCAGCACAGCGGCCCACCGGAGATTCCCCTGTTTCCCAGTCTGAGCCTGGGTGTCACTCCAGCACCGCGGCCACCGGGAGATTCCCTGTTCCCCAGTCTGAGCCTGGGTGTCACTCCAGCACAGCGGCCCACCGGGAGATTCCCCTGTTCCCCAGTCTGAGCCTGGGTGTCACTCCAGCACAGCGGCCCACCGGGAGATTCCCTGTTCTCCAGTCTGAGCCTGGGTGTCACTCCAGCACAGCGGCCACCGGGGGATTCTCCTGTTCTCCAGTCTGAGCCTGGGTGTCACTCCAGCACCGCGGCCACCGGGAGATTCCCTGTTCCCCAGTCTGAGCCTGGGTGTCACTCCAGCACAGCGGCCACCGGGAGATTCCCCTGTTCCCCAGTCTGAGCCTGGGTGTCACTCCAGCACAGCGGCCACCGGGAGATTCCCCTGTACCCCAGTCTGAGCCTAGGTGTCACTCCAGCACAGCGGCCCACCGGGAGATTCCCCTGTTCCCCAGTCTGACCCTGGGTGTCACTCCAGCACAGCGGCCCACCGGGACATTCCCCTGTTCTCCAGTCTGAGCCTGGGTGTCACTCCAGCACAGCGGCCCACCGGGAGATTCCTCTGTTCTGCAGTCTGAGCCTGGGTGTCACTCCAGCACAGCGGCCCACCGGGAGATTCTCCTGTTCCCCAGTCTGAGCCTGGGTGTCACTCCAGCACAGCGGCCCACCGGGAGATTCCTCTGTTCTGCAGTCTGAGCCTGGGTGTCACTCCAGTACAGCGGCCCACCGGGAGATTCCCCTGTTCTCCAGTCTGAGCCTGGGTGTCACTCCAGCACAGCGGCCCACCGGGAGATTCCCCTGTTCCCCAGTCTGAGCCTGGGTGTCACTCCAGCACAGCGGCCCACCGGGAGATTCCTCTGTTCTGCAGTCTGAGCCTGGGTGTCACTCCAGCACAGCGGCCCACCGGGAGATTCCCCTGTTCTCCAGTCTGAGCCTGGGTGTCACTCCAGCACAGCGGCCCACCGGGAGATTCCCCTGTTCCCCAGTCTGAGCCTGGGTGTCACCCAGTACAGCGGCCCACCGGGAGATTCCCCTGTTGGTCAGTCCGACCTGTCATACCCTATTATAACAGCCTACCCTCCTAGACTTTCCCATGTACATCTATAGGTTCATATTATGGACTTGTAGGCACTGTTTTCTCACGTCATTGCCCTGCTTTCCTCCATCATTGCAGACCACTGACTGCTGTTTATAAGGCTACAT
This sequence comes from Allobates femoralis, assembly GCA_033576535.1. Classification (NCBI taxonomy): domain Eukaryota; kingdom Metazoa; phylum Chordata; class Amphibia; order Anura; family Aromobatidae; genus Allobates; species Allobates femoralis. The sequence continues at coordinate 108,905,132 of JARQOC010000007.1, read as the reverse complement.
TGTTTGCTAATGATCCTGCTATGTCTCTGCATTCAGATAATTTGGTTTCTATATTGATCTCTTTCTGCAAAGAAATGATTTTTACAAAGGTTCCTAGAGAGGGAGTCAAAAGTGTAAAGAGCTGTCACCTCTAGAAACATAATGAACCTGCAAATATGGGGTTAATCTGCAGTTAAATAGTGTTAAAAATCCTGTTTAACAAGTTTATTAGCAGCCACTGGTAGAAAATTAAGTTTTATTCTCCCTGCAGCCACTGATTTCAGGTCATTGGAGGGGTGCAGGGAGTTGTTACAGCTACCTGCTCTACACTCTGTGGCTGTAATCAGCCACCTGCACACATACTCTGCACAGCAAGCTGGTAATCACACAGGTTTTACCACTCCTGCACTGGCCCTTCCCTGGGATGAGGGAGAGGGATTATTATATCAGGGCTGGCCAAGAGTAGGGCAAGGGTGGTGGCCCAGACATCCTCACCATTAGAGATAACTCTGGGATTAGGGACAGCTAGGGCCCCTATCCTGAGGGTCCGTCTAGATGTTCCCTGTGCCCCTGTTATTTCCGCTGGAGACGAGGTGTTGTGGCAGTGACGGAACGTTTGCTTGTGCTGTTGGTTTGACGACGTTTCTCTGCTCCTATGAACCTTCGTCTGAATCTCCCATTCTTGCAACATTAGATATCGGAATCTTATTAATTCTTCTTCCACAACATCAAACCTTTGTATTGAGCTTTTCTTCAGATTTGTTCCAATTCTCCAATGATTTTGTAATTATGATGAAGGTCCCTATAGTCGTTCTCGGCCGTGCTCCCCTCTACACTGGCAGAGTCTTAGGGGATGTGGACTCTGGGTTTAGTGACAGTCAGTGATGGAGCATTGCTGGCTCAGCAGAGTCATTGTGCCGGGGATACATTGTCTCTTATCACTTTCTTCCTGGGATTAGTGGAGTCTCAGGAGTCCGATGACTTCAGCGTATAACGCCGTATTCTCCGAAGACGACAATTATTCTCCAAGATTCCATAGTCCGGGAGCTTCATGTGATAATATTATCCCCAGACATGTGGAAGCCTGTAACCACCCGCACTGCGCCACGCTGCTAATGTTCAGTTATTGCTTATTTGTAATGGTACCTTTACACGCCGCGACGGCAGGCTGGATACATCCCGCTACTTCGCGTGCACGAGCACGCTCAAACGGCTACAAACGCTCAACGCACCCTCTTTACACGCCGCGACAAGGTGCGCTACGCCACGCTACATCTATAGCTAGCTACATCGCCGGGTGTCTCAAGTAGCCAGCTGTAGCTCAGCGTACCATGTTTACACACCGCTCCAACAAGCTACTATGGGCGGACCCGGTGCAGCAGGGATAGCACATAGGCGTGCAACAATCTTGGATTACGAGCCGTCCGTACGATGATAGGACAGCGCAATATCATCAGGATTGGCCAGGCATCGCAGGAGGCTGGTTAATACAGCACGCTCGAGTAATTGTGTAGTGTGACTGGTCAGCTCCTTAAATATCCCGCCCTATGCTGCGACTACCAATCATAAAGCAGGAGCGAGCTCCAATGATCGCAGATGGGGCGCGGTAACATGGCGACTGTGTCACGCCTTAGATACATGGCAGCCACATCGCCGGGTGTCCAGAGTTGCCTTCCGTTGCTTCTTTACACGCCGATACAGCTCGCTACAATCGGCGATGTTGCCTTAAGTTTATGAGCAGAGCCCATAAACAGATGTATCTGTCGCCGGCTGTAGCGTCGCCTCTTCAGACGCCGCTACTACAGGCGATATGGACGCTACAAGCTACAATTGTAGCTTGTAGCGCGATGTATCCAGCCTGCCGTCGCGGCGTGTAAAGGTACCATAACAGTGTTAATGGGAGATTTCTCTGTGATTGTTTCCAATAATTTAAAGGGGTTGTGCCACAACCCCTTTAACGACAGGACGTCTGTTCCTAAAAGTGTCATATGTGGCGCCCCGCGTCACAGGAGGGTATTGCAGCCCAGACTGCAGCTGCAATATTCTCTGACGAAGCAATGACATGGTTAAAACTCAGAGCTCCATACCCCACATGCATCACCAGTAGAGAAGGCCAATAAGGTCCTGGTGGGCGGAGTGTAGGGTAGTGTGTAGGAGAAGTGAGAGGAGAAGGAGAGAAGTGGCCGAAAAGAGAGGAACATAGCCACCCCTGGTTGGGCGCCATTACCCGGTGCCTCAACAACTGGACTTGGGCAACTATATGCGGATCCCAAACATACCGGTGCCCATCTACAACCGGATTACTGGTTCCGAAGCTAGGAGTCGTTTATCACTACTATGCAAACCAGGAGTGGAGGGATCGCTTTACAGGAGCACCCCACCACCGCCGCAAACAGCGTTGTCTTGCCAGCGGAGTACCCACCAAAAGGACTCAAGGCTCCCCTCATCACCGGCTCATGACCGGCAGAGAAATTGAAGCTGCCTCCTTGTACCCGACCTTGGCACTCAAAGGCGACATCGGCATCAGAATAAGTTAGAATGGAGGAACACCACGGAGCTCTGAGAAACACTGGTCATTGCTGAGTCCACGCGGTCCGTTACCCGATAACTGTATACCATGTATCACCTGCTGGTTACAGTAAAGTACCCATTGCAGAGACTATCAGTATCCGTGCCTTCTTATGAACTGTCCATCTCCACTTACTAAAAACTGCAGCTGCCTCACAACATCTTCAGCAGCTCCTGGCCCCAGGGATTCCCGCTCGCCCTGTGGGGAGCGTTCCATCTGGCTGCATCCCATCCCCCGGAGGCCCAAGCAGCTCCGGTACTGTTACCGGAATTCCCGTAGGTGGCGTCACGACAGAATCAACTTACCAGTATCTGTTCAGCCAACTTTTTGATCTGGACCACCGGGCCTACACAAGCGCAGGCGAGGTTCCGTGAAAGGGAGAAGACCAAAACGCCTGCCCCGTGTACACCCCGGCTACGGTGAGTCACATAGCCCCGTTCTTCCCCTCTTTTGGGGAGTTCACAGGAATTAGGAGTCAGTCGTCTATTCTGCTGCTGTTTGTATTACGTCCCATCACCATGGAAAATATTCACCATCCTCCGGCTATTATCCCACATTAAAGGGGTCGTCCCATCTCCAGGATCCTGTCCTAATATGTAGTGGATGTAATAATATTAATAGCAAATCCCTCCTATTAGAGATGTAGTATAGTTCTCCTGATTAGCTGTCACTCACCTCATGTGCAGGACAATGCAGCGTAGGTATCCATGGTTACGACCATTCATATAGTGACAGTTACTAGTGGATACCTACCTTGCAATGTCCTGCACATAAGGTGAGTGACAGCTAATCAGGAGAACTATACTACATTTCTAATAGGAGGGATTTACTAATTTTATTATTGTTACCCCTATTACATATTCGTACAGGATCCTGAAGTAGGGAATATCCCTTTAAGCACAGGCCATAATGTACAGACAAGCTGCAATGCTCTGGGCAGGGTCGCTGTTAAGGCCTTACTGGCCTTACTGATTAAGGGCCCGGCAGTTTTTAAAGGGACGTGGCCATTTAAACGGGCAGGGGGCCTCGGGCGTGCTAGTGGGGGGCATGGCCATTAGGAGCAGGCCCTGCCCCCTCTTGTTTTGTCCCCCCCTCCTGTAAGGAGTCGCCGCTGCCGCTGGGCCCTGCCCCCTGAGCTCTCACCTCAGATGCAGGGGGTGTCCCAGGATTTAGTGAATACTGCTGGACTCTGCCGCTGCATTGATCCCCCTGCGTGCTCTGCTGGCACATTCGGGATCAGTGAGTGACCTCAGCTTGGATATCAGAGCAGCTGAGCTCCTCCTCACCCGGAAGCGCTGATGCTGCGGAGGACCGTGTGGGAGCAGGAGCAGGACAAGGTAAGCACCAATGAGCCGAAGAGACTGAAGGGGGAGGGGGATAGGGGGAAATAAGGACCACAAGAGGGAAGAAGCATGGTGAATGGGGGGGCAAGAGGGGAGAATCAGGGAGAATGGGGGCACAAGATGGGAGAAGCAGGGTAAATGGGGGGTCCCCGCCTGTAAGTCCTCCATGCATATCTAGCCCATATGTTCCTGGCTGAGTGTGCATGGGGTGTGTGCCTGGCTGGGTTTGCATGTGTGTAAATGACTAGGTGTTTGCCCGTGTGTGTTCCGGGCTGAGTGTTCGTGTGTGCCTGGCTGGGTGTTCATGTGTGTGCCTGGCTGAGTGTGCATGTGTGTGTGTGCCTGGCTGAGTGTGCATGTGTGTGTGTGTCTGGCTGAGTGTGCATGTGTGTGTGCATGACGCACCAGCGATGTTGCGTGCAGAGATCGTTCACACAACCCAGCGATTGCTCTGTGTTCATTGTGGAAATGGGAAAAGTCGTTAACCACATATCGCGGTGTCACACACAACGATGCAGCAGGTTGGCTGCTGGACGTTCCTCTGATTTATGAACATGTTCCCAAACCTGCAATCAGCGATCCAACAGGTTATCGTAGTCGTATCTCGGTGTCGCACGTAATGACGTCCTAACGATGTCGTTTCAACAACTCCAAACCCGTGACGTTTCAGCGATATTGCTCACAATATGTTACTGTGTAATGGGGCCTTTAAGGGCATGTTCACATGGTGCATTTTTCGGAGCAGATTTGCTGCATTTTTGTGACAATCTGCTGCCTATCCTTATGCAGCAAACTGAATGAGAATCCCGACGTTTTGTTCACATGTTGCATTTTTTTCCTTGCAGATTTGGTCAATTCTTGGTGCAGATTTCCTGCGTATTTCATCCCTTCCAGCCATTGATTTAATTAAGAAAAAGGCATGGCACAAATGTGCACCAAATCTGCATCAAACCTGCACCAAATCTGTATCAAATCTGTATCAAATCTGTATCAAATCTGCATCAAATCTGCATCAAATTTGCACTAAATCTACACTAAATCTGCACTAAATCTGCATCAAATCTGCACCAAATCTGCATCAAATCTGCATCAAATCTGCATCAAATCTGCATCAAATCTGCACCAAATCTGCATCATATCGGTATCAAATCTGCATCAAATCTGCACCAAATCTGCACCAAAGTTGCATCAAATCTGCACTAAATCTGCAACAAATCTGCATCAAATCTGTATCAAATCTGCACTAAATCTGCATCAAATCTGCATCAAATCTGCACCAAAGTTGCATCAAATCTGCACTAAATCTGCAACAAATCTGCATCAAATCTGTATCAAATCTGCACTAAATCTGCATCAAATCTGCATCAAATCTGTATCAAATCTGTATCAAATCTGCACCAAATCTGCACCAAAGTTGCATCAAATCTGCACTAAATCTGCAACAAATCTGCATCAAATCTGTATCAAATCTGCAGTAAATCTGCATCAAATCTGCATCAAATCTGTATCAAATCTGTATTAAATCTGCATCAAATCTGTATCAAATCTGCACTAAATCTGCATCAAATCTGCATCAAATCTGTATCAAATCTGTATCAAATCTGCACTAAATCTGCATCAAATCTGCATCAAATCTGTATCAAATCTGCACTAAATCTGCATCAAGTCTGCATCAAATCTGTGTCAAATCTGTATCAAATCTGCATCAAATCTGTATCAAATCTGCACTAAATCTGCATCAAATCTGCATCAAATCTGTATCAAATCTGTATCAAATCTGCATCAAATCTGTATCAAATCTGCACTAAATCTGCACTAAATCTGCATCAAATCGGTATCAAATCTGTATCAAATCTGCATCAAATCTGCATCAAATCTGCATCAAATCTGCATCAAATCGGTATCAAATCTGTATCAAATCTGCATCAAATCTGCATCAAATCTGCATCAAATCGGTATCAAATCTGTATCAAATCTGTATCAAATTGGTATCAAATCTGCACTAAATCTGCACCAAATCTGCATTAAATCTGTATCAAATCAGCACCAAATCTGAATTGCATTTTCTGTGCATTTTTGTGCCAGAGGATGTGGATTTGTTGCAGAAAATGTCTACACCAAAGATTCAGTGGGAACAAGCCCTGAAAGAATTCACATTCTCTTCTTTCAAAAGTGCAGAAAAGACTGCGCTGTTTTCCATGTCACCACTCAGGTGTGTGCAGGAGATCCCTGGAATCTCACAGGTTTTCCTGGTGCTGGAAAAAGCAGCTTTTTGTTACAATATATTTACATAAAAGCAGTGAAAAAAACAATACAAAAAAAACGCCGTGTGTGAACAAAGCTGCAGTGTTTGTGCGCGGCTCCCGGCTTTCTGCTGTGCACTGACCAGGGCGGACCGTAGATTTGATCACTGACATTTTCCCCCATCATAGTCAATGTGATCAGCAGATCTGGATACAATGTATCATTACACATGGAGGAGGATATTTACCCATCACCATCGACTGCAGGAAGAAGCAGAACAGAGGGATCCGCGGAGGCGAGGACGTCGCACCTGTGTAATAGGAAAACACAAGATCATTATTACTGCCGAGTCCAGTGATTGGCTGCAGCGGTCGTGTGCTGTACTGATGACCAGTGGAGGAACTTGAAGCTCATTGGCCCCGATGCAAAAGCTCCAATGGGACCCTCAATTATTGTATAGTCTTTTTCTATAGGCAAAAGGGACCTTTGGGCCCCCCAGGGCCCGGGTGTGATTGCAGCCCCTGCACCTGCTGTAGTTACTCCCCTGCTGATCACCTTAATGCTGCAGCCCATAAACAATCACCGGGAGCCGTGATAGAGAGGCAGCACCGGAGCAGGGGCGGCAGCGGAGCAGGGGTCGCACCGGGGCAGGGGCCGCACAGGAGCAGGGGTCGCACCGGAGCAGGGGCCGCACAGGAGCAGGGGCCGCACCGGAGCAGGGGCCGCAGACTGGACTGCAGTTTATTTTACCGTCTTCACGCTCTGTCACACGTGGAGTATTTGGTTGCATCTTCTGGTAGAAAAATTCACCAAAAACACATTGAATTTGTGCGCATTTTTGCAGCGTTTGTGATGTCTTTTTCATACATTTCTGGTGTGAATTCAGGCAGGCTGCAGAATGAAGGGCCGGAGGTTAGCGGGTGTGAGCGGCTCAGGTGGTAGTTGGGTTTACCATCGGTTGGGGTGGCTCCACCTTTCCTAAAGGGATAAATATTGATTTCTAAGTCCATGCGGTCGTGCAGCTGATTATAGTAGAAGCTCTGGGGGGGAGACCCCTAAGTGTGGGGTGCAAGGGACCCACCATATATGGTCAATTATAGAGTGTGGACAGCCACCAAATAAGCCGGTCACATCCACTAGTATACTTTAACTATGCAAGGGGGCCCCTAACCCCCCCTTCTGCCTGGTGGTCTTATCCCCAGACCCTCAGCTCTATGACTGTGTGGACTTAACTCTTTGGGAAACACTGAGCCATGCACACCAATGCCAAACCACACCCACAACACCAAACCACGCCGATGCCAAACCACGCCTACTGATGGCAACCACGCCCACTTATGCCAAACCACATCCACAACACCAAACCACGCCGATGCCAAACCACGCCCACTGATGGCAACCACGCCCACTTATGCCAAACCATGGCAACAACGTCAAACCACACCCACTTATGCAAAACCACGGCTGTGGGGAACAAACCACACCCACCAATTCCAAATCACACCTGACACCAAGCCACACCCACCAATGCCAAAACATGTCTTCAAACAACAAACCACGCCCACCGATAGCAAACCATGCCCATCACTAACAAACCACGCCCACCAATGACAAACCACACCCACCAATCACAAAGCCTGTCCACCACCTGAGCTGCTCATGCCCTTCTGGCCGTAGAATCTACAAGTTTGCCGAAATGCGCTGAAAAAATAAACACAAGGGAAAAAAGCAACAAGTGCAGAAAACTTGAGAATTGTCATTGACTTTGCTGCATAAGGATTTACATGAGATTTGTGACAAAACTGCACTGAAAAACACATAAAAAAACGCCGTGTGCACAGGGTCATAGGAGTCTATGGGATGAAAAATCACAATGTTCATTGCCAAACCCTTAATAAACTTTCCAATCAGTTCAATTGGAAAATATGTGGCAGGTTTATATCAAGTAGAAAACAATCATCCTGTGACTTCTGTCCACTGAGATCAAATGGAAGCAGAAAGATGAAGAACATCCCCAAAAAGGGTCCAATAGACGTCACAATATTGACGATATCTTTGGCCGTTTCGATGTTGAATTTTTTAGATACAAAAATCTTCATTAAACACTGCGACCCCCAAAGCTTCATCTCATCTCATGTCATGTGTGTCCCGCTCTCACTCCTCTCATCTCATGTGTGTCCGCTCTTCTCTCATGAGTCACCCTCCTTCTCTGCCGGTTACTTATGACGACGTTTGCTTTCCCATAAGTCTGACATCTAGTGAGGTGTAACCACGTGTGGCATCTGCAGGGCGTCACTCTGTGTCAGGGAACTCACCAGTCATTATGTCTTGTTTCCATTGACATCTTTAGCCTGTGTGCACACACTGCATTTTTGTTATGCATTTTTGTACAAATTTGCAGCAAAATCTGCATGCACATCCTTCACCCCAGCAAAGTCTATGACATTCCAGAAGTGCTGGACCCACTTTGTTTGATTTCTTTGCAAATTTTGTTGCAGCATGTCAACTGTTGGTGTGGATTTCCCTGCGTTTGAAAAACACAGGGCACAAGTTTGCACCAAATGCACACAAAAACAGCACTGCATTTGGTGCATTTTACTGCCACAACACACAGAAAATTGCACCCAAATCTGCAGCGTGAGCATATAGCCTCAGGATACCGTTACACGTCGCAACATTGCATGCAATTTCACTGCCAACTTACTGGTTGCAGTGAAATCATGGACACATTGTTACATTTTGTGGCTATGTACAAATGTAACAATGTGTCCATGATTTCACTGCAACCAGCAAATTGCCAGTGACATTGCATGCAATGTTGCGACGTGTAACGGTTCCCTAAGGGCCACTTTACACATCGTGATATTGCAATGCATCATCGACAAAAAGTCTCGTGGTGCGGTCGTTGCAGTTGATATCGTTCATGCGTTGTTGTGTAAATGGGTAACGCAACGGGAAAAAATCGTACCTACGATATTGCAAGAAGATTGTGCAAGCCCTTCAACTGTACGATATTGGCTATGCGATGTGGCAGGATCGTGCTGTGTGACGGCGCAACTACGATTTGAAGCGCAACTTCCCCTATTCACTCCAATGTTAATTGGTTGTTCCCTGGGTTGCTCATACCCAGTGCAAAAAAGGGGCGTACAACATCCTAGTTGCATTGGCTCCCGATATTTCCCTGTATGACATCTACTATGCGATCTTGGACAAACGCCAAAAACATGTGCGCTCCCGTGAGATCGTATGCAATATCGGACCGATATTGCAACGTGTAAAGCAGCCTTTAGAGTAACATCACACACAGAGATATATTGCTTGCAACTCACTGGTTGCAGTGAAATCATGGACACATTGTTACATTTGTACACAGTCACAAGATTGAACAATGTGTCCATGATTTCACTGCAACCAGTGAGTTGCATGCAATATATCTCTGTGTGTGACGGTACCTTTAGGGTACCTTTACACACGGCTACATTTGTAGCTTGTCACCAGGTACCTTACTGGTTGCAGTGAAATCATGGATGCATGATTCCATTTGTACACAGCAACAAGATAGAACCTTGTCTCCATGATTTCACTGCAACCAGTAAGTTACCTGGTGACAAGCTACAAATGTAGCCGTGTGTAAAGGTACCCTTAGAGTTTTTGTTACTTCCAAAAAATATAATTTTTTTTTGCATTTTTAACACTTTTTTCTTCTACAGACTTGCCTATGATAAGGTGCATGAAGCAGCGCTCTGCCCAGAACATGCTGCAACTGAAAAAGCAAAAATTACAAAGGTTTCCAAGGTTCAGATTCCGCCAAGTCGCCAAGTAGCAGCATTTCATTGGAGAATTGTGTGGTCCCTTTCTATAAATCCTTGTATGTAAGGCAGCATGTAAAGCGCTGTGGAATAAGCTGGCACTATATAAATAAAGATTTATTATTATTATATTATTAAGTTACAAGCACTAAATAAGGAGCACCACCCTCGAATATCGGCCGTCACCCAACATTGTAGATAGGATGAAATGTCTGATTTTATTTCTGCCTGTTCACCATAATCAATGATCTTTCTTTTCGATTCATCTATATCATATACATACCAAATATATATATATATAATGTATGTAATGGTCAATGGAACACAATCCTATTACTTGTATGTATATATATATTTATAGCATAGGATTTTGTTCTATTGAACCTCAAGTATATTTCTTGCCCCCACAACCACCCGTTGGTCTTTCATACTTGGCCCCCCCATCTCTGCCTGATTCCGGTTAGATCATCGATGTAACTTCCACTACAGAAGAGTCTAAAGGTACCGTCACACACAGAGATACATTGCTTGTAATTTACTGGTTGCAGTGAAATCAGGGACACATTGTTCTATTTTGTTGCCGTGTACAAATGTAACAATGTGTCCATGATTTCACTGCAACCAGTAAGTTGCACGCACTATATCTCTGTGTGTGACGGAACCTTTAGAACCATTAAGATTTCTTACCAGATCCCATGGTACGTCTTGCTCTTTGGGGTTGAGTCTTCTCCTGTCCGGTTCTCAGTCCGGTCCCCTCATGCGGGTCCTCGGCTATAAATGTCACAGTTTCACCTTAGCTAACAGGAAATTGTGGGGAGGAGCAGTGATGGCTTCTTGTCTTCAGGGTGAGGAGGAGTTCTGGTTTCTTCTGTATGTAAATTTCTTAAAGAAATATTAAAAAAATGGAAAACAAGACGGTGGATCCAGGTTCATTGTCTTTAATATATCGAGGAGTCCCGAGAACGTCATCAGCAGAACAGTATTGGCCTCAATGTGCGGAGAAAACCAACTACACACAATCCCTTCATCCATCTCACACCGTTATGTGAAGGGTCGGTGCCAGGAACAATTGTACAGTTTAATTATTAGATTTTAGAGTTAAAATAAGTGCCACAATCTTTGTATTGGATTATAGTAGGGAGAGGTGTAGACTACACACACTCACACCTCAGTGCAGCAAGGACTGAACGAAATCTTAGAATAATAATAAGATCCACAATTGAATGTTAATAAAAATGTTCCTGTCCCAAGATATTCTTATAAATGTGCCCCTGTGTAATGGATGTGTCCGACAATGCAAGAACAGATGGGATATACCACAGCTCCTGGGAACAGGTGGGATATACCACAGCTCCTGGGAACAGGTGGGATATACCACAGCTCCTGGGAACAGGTGGGATATACCACAGCTCCTGGGGACAGGTGGGATATACCACAGCTCCTCAGAACAGGTGAGATATACCACAGCTCCTGGGAACAGGTGGGATATACCAAAAGCTCCTGGGAACAGGTGGGATATACCACAGCTCCTGGGAACAGGTGGGATATACCACAGCTCCTGGGAACAGGTGGGATATACCACAGCTCTTGGGAAAAGGGGGTTATACCACAGCTCCTGGCCAGAGGGGGGAGTAAGAATATACAGACATTACAGCCGGGGATCACAGAATATAAGAGTACACAGACATTACAGCCAGGATCACAGAATATAAGAGCATACAGACATTACAGCAGGGGATCACAGAATATAAGAGTACACAGACATTACAGCCAGGATCACAGAATATAAGAGCATACAGACATTACAGCCGGGGATCACAGAATATAAGAGTATACAGACATTACAGCCAGGGATCACAGAATATAAGAGTATACAGACATTACAGCCGGGGATCACAGAATATAAGAGTATACAGACATTACAGCCGGGGATCACAGAATATAAGATTATACAGACATTACAGCCGGGGATCACAGAATATAAGAGTATACAGACATTACAGCCGGGATCACAGAATATAAGAGTATACAGACATTACAGCCGGGGATCACAAATTATAAGAGTATACAGACATTACAGCCGGGGATCACAGACTATAAGATTATACAGACATTACAGCCATCACCTGTCAGTGACGTGAAATGACAAGGACAGGATCAATCAGGACAATTCGGTCGTACAGAAACAAGAGGGGAGAAATCCTGTCCGCGAGGGCTCACAGTCTACGAGGGGCGGGTGGGGATACAGTAGGAGGGGAGGTGTCGGTCGTGAGGCGGTGTGGTGGACGGGTCTTATTGCAGGTTGCAGCTTGGCGGAACAGGTGGGTCTTCAGGCTTCTTTTGAAGGTTCCCAGGGTAGGAGAATGTCTGATGTGTTGGGGAAGTGAGTTCCAGAGTCTGGGTGAAGCACGGGAGAAGTCCTGTATGCGGTTGTGGGAACAGGAGATGAGGGGGGAGTAGAGGAGGAGATCTTGGAAGGATCGCAGGTTGTGTGACGGAAGGTATCGGGAGACCATGTCAGAGATGTATGTAGGGGACAGGTTGTGGATGACTTTGTATGTCATGGTTAATGTTTTAAACCGGGATCTCTGGGAAGTAGGGAGCCAGTGAAGGGCTTGGCAGAGGGGGGAGACAGGGGAGTAGCGGGGAGACAGATGGATTAGGCGGGCAGCGGAGTTCAGGATAGATTGGAGAGGTGCAAGTGAGGTATTAGGGGAGGCCGGTGAGCAGAGGTTGCAGTAGTCAGGCGGGAGATGATGAGAGCGTGAATAAGTGTTTTAGCAGTGTCGTGGTCAAGGAAAGTGCGAATCCTATAGATGTTTTTGAGCTGGAGCCGGAGGATGTGGCGAGGGCCTGGATGTGGGGCTTGAAGGAGAGGGAAGAGTCAAGGATAACCCCGAGGCACTTGGCTTGGGGGACTGGGGAGAGAGAGCAGTCGTTGAGACAATGGATAGGTCAGGTAGTGAGGGGGAGGCTTGGGGGGAAGACATGAACTCGGTTTTGTCCATGTTCAGCTTAAGGAAGCGAGCAGAGAAGAAGGATGAGATGGCGGACAGGCAGTGTGGGAATTTTGGATAGTAGGGAGGCGATGTCGGTCCAGAAAGGTAGATTTGGGTGTCGTCGGCGTAGAGGTGATATTGGAGGCCATGGGACTCAATGAGTTGCCCTAGGCCGAGAGTGTAGATTGAGAATAGTAACGGTCCAAGAACCGAGCCCTGGGGGACCCCGACAGATAGGGGGTAGGGCGAGGAGGAGTGTGTGGGTGATGATGAAGGTCCGATCTGTTAAGTATGAGGAGATCCAACAGAGGGCAAGGTCCGTGATGCCAAGAGATTCCAAGATCTGTAGTAGAAGGGAGTGGTCGACAGTGTCGAAGGCGGCGGCAGGTCGAGGAGGAGGAGAACAGAGTAGTGGCGCTTGCTTTTGGTAGTCAGTAGGTCGTTGGTGACTTTGGTCAGGGCTGTTTCAGTGGAGTGGAGGGGTCGAAAGCCAGATTGCAGGTGATCAAAGAAGGAGCAGGAGGAGAGGTGAGAGGACAGCTCAGAGTGGACATGCTGTTCAAGTTTGTTTAGAGGCTCACTTGTTCTTGTTCTTGTCTTTTTGCCATCCCTTATTATTTAGCGTCCCAGGTGTTATGTATGACGCCATCCCTTATTATATAGCTTCTTTCATTGTTATGTATAACGCCATCCCTTATTACATAACGTCCTCTCTTGTAATGCATAGCACAATCCTTTACAAAACACTGTTCTCTATATTTTTATTTCACAACGCCCCTTCTATTGCATAGTCCCTGTTAGTTATGTAAGGACAGTATATAAAAACAGAGAGGACACATTAACAAGTGGTGCTGTGCATAACAAGGGAGGACACTTATAATAAGGGATGTGGTGCAAAAGGGAGGAATATAATAAGGGATGGTGCTGTGATACAAGGGTACACTATATAAAGGGAGGCTGGAACAGGAGGACTATATAATAAGGGATGGTGCTGTGCATAACAAGGGAGACACTATATAATAAGGGATGGTACTGTGCATAACAAGGGAGGACACTATATAATAAGGGATGGTGCTGTGCATAACAAGGGAAGGACACTATATAATAAGGGATGGTGCTGTGCATAACAAGGGAGGACACTATATAATAAGGGATGGTGCTGTGCATAACAAGGGAGGACACTATATAATAAGGGATGGTGCTGTGCATAACAAGGGAGGACACTATATAATAAGGGATGGTGCTGTGCATAACAAGGGAGGACACTATATAATAAGGGATGGTACTGTGCATAAAGAGACACTTAAGGAGTGGTGCTAACAGGAGGACACTATGTAATAAGGGATGGTGCTGTGCATAACAAGGGAGGACACTATATAATAAGGGATGGTGCTATGCATAACAAGGGAGGACACTATATAATAAGGGAGTGTGTGCATACAGGAGGACATATATAATAAGGATGGTCTGTGCATAACAAGGGAGGACACTATATAACAAGGGATGGTGCTGTGCATAACAAGGGAGGACACTATATAAAAGGGATGGTGTGTGCATAACAAGGGAGGACACTATATAATAAGGGATGGTACTGTGCATAACAAGGGAAGGACACTATATAATAAGGGATGGTGCTGTGCATAACAAGGGAAGGACACTATATAATAAGGGATGGTGCTGTGCATAACAAGGGAGGACACTATATAATAAGGGATGGTACTGTGCATAACAAGGGAGGACACTATATAATAAGGGATGGTGCTGTGCATAACAAGGGAGGACACTATATAATAAGGGATGGTGCTGTGCATAACAAGGGAGGACACTATATAATAAGGGATGGTGCTGTGCATAACAAGGGAGGACACTATATAATAAGGGATGGTACTGTGCATAACAAGGGAGGACACTATATAATAAGGGATGGTGCTGTGCATAACAAGGGAGGACACTATTAAAAGGGATGGTGCTGTGCATAACAAGGGAGGACACTATATAATAAGGGAGTGCTGTGATAACAAGGGAGAACATATATAAGGATGGGCGTGCACAAGGGAGAACTATATATAAGGGAGTATATTCATAATGAAGGAGACTATGTAAAATTACAGTACCAAACAGTTTATATAATTTGTTGCTGTGTTGATGTAAAAAGAGAGGGCCCGCACACAGGTCTTGCACAGGGGCCCAAGCTGTCAGTATCCGCCTCTGACAATGAAACTAAATTGTGGTTGGAGAATAATGAGAATTCTAAAGAAAGTTACTTTTTCAATGATTTTTATTAAACAGAATACAGTAAACCTATGTTATCGGACATCCAAAGTTATATTGAAATGTTCTCTGTTACGGAAAATTCTAGACCGAAAAAGGCGGCTTTTCTCCGATCGGCAGTGTGGTGGAGAGGATTATCTCTATGTCCTTCAAAACAAAGACATTAATTAATAGTTCACAGTCATGAAAGGTAAGGGACATTTCGTGATAGTTTCTGTCTAAAAGCAAATAGACTCACAGCACATGTAGTCACCCTGAAGGAATAACAAGTCGTCAACGAATCGTCAAAAAGTTCTAATGTATCAAGGTTATTATTTGTAACTTTACTTTGACCCAGATTTCACACATTGGATTTCCTGGATTATTTATCCAACTAAAAGCAAAATAACATTAGAACTTTATCATCTCAGATGAGAAGACAACATGGGTTTATGATAAGGATGGGATGAATTATTGCAATAGATTGTCCCATAAGCAACATTTATCACCTACACATAATGTTTGGCAGGAGCTGCGGAGCCTTCACTGGTCACAAGAGCTGATCTCTATGAGAAAGGAGTATTTGTGAGCGTGTGCGGCATTGGCTGTCTATACATCGCACATACTCACTAACATTCATTCACACTGGGGTCTTTGGATCTATTGTTCCTGTGCAGATAATCAGCTATCATACATTTGTCACCTTTTTTGTATGGGTGTCATAATGTATGTGAAAATTCCTTTAAAGCCATTTTCCAAGAGATGCGCCTTGTCGCTGGCTGTGTGGCTCATATGAATTGGCCAATGCTTAAACTAAGTATCTCATTTTGTAAACATAGTTCCTATAGCAGTAATGTGGTAAATCTGTTTAATCAGGATATTATAGCAATTTCAACCACACACTTGTTCTATTACTGCAGAGGAATAATACTATTATATCCAGTGGTGTTTTGGTCCTAATACTGTAATATAAAGTGCGTCACAGTCAATCTCATTCCGGTCACCATCATCACTCTGTCGCTCAGTTGGCAATAATAACTATCACACAAACCCTAACGGGGAGTCAACGGCCCCTTATTGGTGAATCTCCTCCATGATGCGTTACGCTGGCCGCCACCGTCCTCTGAAGGATGACCTCAGTCTCCTCTGTACTGTAATTCTACGTCTATGGTCACAGCTCACACAGATGTCCATCTTCTTCTGTCTGGTCACCTCTCATGACTCTGGCTTTGCTCACCCACACCTCTGGTCCCGTTCACTCAGTCACTCTTTCTGGTCTCTCAGTTCTGATTCTGCCCACTTGTCTCTGGTCTGTCGATCCTAGTATCTATCTCAGTTCTAGTTCGAGCTTCTCATCTCTAGTATCTCACTTCACAGTTAGCTTTCCCCGCCCACACCAGGCTCTGTATATACAATGTCTATAGACAGAGAGCTGCCCTCACCCACACCAGGCTCTGTATATACAATGTCTATAGACAGAGCGCTGCCCCCGCCCACACCAGGCTCTGTATATACAATGTCTATAGACAGAGAGCTGCCCTCACCCACACCAGGCTCTGTATATACAATGTCTATAGACAGAGCGCTGCCCCCGCCCACACCAGGCTCTGTATATACAATGTCTATAGACAGAGAGCTGCCCTCACCCACACCAGGCTCTGTATATACAATGTCTATAGACAGAGAGCTGCCCTCACCCACACCAGGCTCTGTATATACAATGTCTATAGACAGAGCGCTGCCCCCACCCACACCAGGCTCTGTATATACAATGTCTATAGACAGAGAGCTGCCCCCACCCACACCAGGCTCTGTATATACAATGTCTATAGACAGAGAGCTGCCTCCGCCCACACCAGGCTCTGTATATACAATGTCTATAGACAGAGAGCTGCCCCCGCCCACACCAGGCTCTGTATATACAATGTCTATAGACAGAGAGCTGCCCCCCGCCCACACCAGGCTCTGTATATACAATGTCTATAGACAGTGAGCTGCCCCCGCCCACACCAGGCTCTGTATGTACAATGTCTATAGACAGAGCGCTGCCCCCCGCCCACACCAGGCTTTGTATATACAATGTCTATAGACAGAGAGCTGCCCCCACCCACACCAGGCTCTGTATATACAATGTCTATAGACAGAGAGCTGCCTCCGCCCACACCAGGCTCTGTATATACAATGTCTATAGACAGAGAGCTGCCCCCGCCCACACCAGGCTCTGTATATACAATGTCTATAGACAGAGAGCTGCCCTCACCCACACCAGCTCTGTATATACAATGTCTATAGACAGAGAGCTGCCCCGCCCACACCAGGCTCTGTATATACAATGTCTATAAACAGAGAGCTGCTC
The DNA here is from genome assembly GCA_033576535.1 of Allobates femoralis. Lineage (NCBI taxonomy): Eukaryota > Metazoa > Chordata > Amphibia > Anura > Aromobatidae > Allobates > Allobates femoralis. The sequence goes on along the minus strand of JARQOC010000007.1, from coordinate 108,887,583 downwards.
CGGCCCACACCAGGCTCTGTATATACAATGTCTATAGACAGAGAGCTGCCCCGCCCACACCAGGCTCTGTATATACAATGTCTATAGACAGAGAGCTGCCCCCGCCCACACCAGGCTCTGTATATACAATGTCTATAGACAGAGAGCTGCCCCCGCCCACACCAGGCTCTGTATATACAATGTCTATAGACAGTGAGCTGCCCCCGCCCACACCAGGCTCTGTATGTACAATGTCTATAGACAGAGAGCTGCCTCCGCCCACACCAGGCTCTGTATATACAATGTCTATAGACAGAGAGCTGCCCCCGCCCACACCAGGCTCTGTATATACAATGTCTATAGACAGAGAGCTGCCCCCACCCACACCAGGCTTTGTATGTACAATATCTATAGACAGAGCTGCCCCTGCCCACACCAGGCTCTGTATATACAATGTCTATAGACAGAGAGCTACCCCCGCCCACACCAGGCTCTGTATATACAATATCTGTACACAGAGAGCTGCCCCCGCCCACACCAGGCTCTGTATATACAATGTCTATAGACAGAGAGCTGCCCCCGCCCACACCATGCTCTGTATATACAATGTCTATAGACAGAGAGCTGCCCCCGCCCACACCAGGCTCTGTATATACAATGTCTATAGACAGTGAGCTGCCCCCGCCCACACCAGGCTCTGTATATACAATGTCTATAGACAGAGAGCTGCCCCGCCCACACCCAGGCTCTGTATATACAATGTCTATAGACAGAGAGCTGCCCCCGCCCACACCATGCTCTGTATATACAATGTCTATAGACAGAGAGCTGCCCCCGCCCACACCAGGCTCTGTATATACAATGTCTATAGACAGTGAGCTGCCCCCGCCCACACCAGGCTCTGTATGTACAATGTCTATAGACAGAGAGCTGCCTCCGCCCACACCAGCTCTGTATATACAATGTCTATAGACAGAGAGCTGCCCCCACCCACACCAGGCTCTGTATATACAATATCTATAGACAGAGCTGCCCCTGCCCACACCAGGCTCTGTATATACAATGTCTATAGACAGAGAGCTACCCCCGCCCACACCAGGCTCTGTATATACAATTCTGTACACAGAGAGCTGCCCCCCCCAACCAGACTCTGTGGTGTACAATCGTACAGACAAAGAGCTGCCCCCGCCCACACCAGGCTCTGTATATACAATGTCTATAGACAGAGAGCTGCCCCTGCCCACACCAGGCTCATGTATATACAATGTCTATAGACAGAGAGCTGCCGCCGCCCACACCAGGCTCTGTATATACAATGTCTATAGACAGAGAGCTGCCGCCTCCCACACCAGGCTCTGTATATACAATGGCTATAGACAGAGAGCTGCCCCCGCCCACACCAGGCTCTGTATATACAATGTCTATATACAGAGAGCTGCCCCTGCCCACACCAGGCTCTGTATATACAATGTCTATAGACAGAGAGCTGCCGCCGCCCACACCAGGCTCTGTGTATACAATGTCTATATACAGAGAGCTGCCCCTGCCCACACCATGCTCTGTATATACAATGTCTATAGACAGAGAGCTGCTCCGGCCCACACCAGGCTCTGTATATACAATGTCTATAGACAGAGAGCTGCCCCCACCCACACCAGGCTCTGTATATACAATGTCTATAGAGAGCTGCCCCCACCCACACCAGGCTCTGTATATGCAATGTCTATAGACAGAGAGCTGACGCCGCCCACACCAGGCTCTGTATATACAATGTCTATAGACAGTGAGCTACAGCCCACACACCAGGCTCTTTATATACAATGTCTATAGACAGAGAGCTGCCCCCACCCACACCAGGCTCTGTATGTACAATGTCTATAGACAGAGAGCTGCCCCCGCCCACACCAGGCTCTGTATATACAATGTCTATAGACAGAGAGCTGCCCCCGCCCACACCAGGCTCTGTATGTACAATGTCTATAGACAGAGAGCTGCTCCTGCCCACACCAGGCTCTGTGTTTACAATGTCTATATACAGAGAGCTGCCCCTGCCCACACCAGGCTCTGTATATACAATGTCTATAGACAGAGAGCTGCCGCCACCCACACCGGGTTCCACAGACCCCGCTAAGAAAGGCATAGTTGTGTTTTGTTTTTAAACCTTTAGGCTAGGGTCACATTTGTGGCATGGATGCAGTAAAAGTCAGCGTTTTTTGGATGTGCAATTGTATAAAAACACTAGCGTTAATGCACCCTTAAAGGGAACCTGTCACCAGGTTTTTGCAACCTAATCTGAGAATAGCATAATGTAGGACCCGAGATCCTGATTCCAGCGATGTGTCACTTACTGAGCTGCTCAGTGTAGTTTTCATAAAATCACTGTTTAAACAGCTGGAGATTATCATTAGCAGTCCTTTTGGCCTGCTGCCAAGTGGACTGGTATATTCACAGACTGCTAAATCTGCAACAGAGAAAACAGTAATTTTATCAAAATCACAGCAAGCAGCGCAGTAAATGACACATCAATGGAATCAGGGTCTCTGTCTCTACATTATGCTGCTCTTAGATGGGATGGCGAAAACCAGGTGACAGTGCTCCCATGTTAAAAATGCATTGCCAAAGTTCAATGCGTTTGACACTAGGCGTTTTTGCATAAGCACCAAAAAACGCGGTCTGTAGTGTTTTGGGGGGAGCCTATGGGAAACGATTGCGTTAACACTTGGTACATATATGCATCATGCGTTAACGCAGACATTAATGCTAGCGCTAAAAATGGAAAAATAAAAACATAAAAATGTCAAAGGAAAAAAACGCATCCTTTAAAGCATCCTTCCAACGGATGCAAGGTCCCTAATGTCACCCTAGCCTTACAGAATCCTGTCCTCAGATTACATAGCAAAAACCTGCTGACAGATTCCCTATAGAAGTGTATCCGGGTCACTGATTTCCTCTGAGGAGCGTGGTCCCATTGCACTTCCAGGCTAATTTGGTTGTGGCTTCAAAGCTCGATTTCCCATTGATGGTTTATTGCTTCGATGACTTATTTATTCTCGCTCTTTGACCTAAGCGCCAATCCACTGGTCAGATTAGTAAAATCTACCTGACAGATAGATAAAGATGCATCATACTAATAATAGCGCAGATCGTGGATTGCAGATATAAAATTCATACAGCGTCAGGGTATTTCAGGAATATTTCTCTTTGCAGCCGGCAGAGGTTACATTAATATTTTATGATCCTGCTGTTATCAAATAAGGAATCTGCAAAAAGTAGCATATAAATGATCAAATATGAGCAACTACTGAATAATCCCCAGCAGCACTTGTGTACTGTACATCGTTGCAGATAAAAGTTCCCTTAGTGAATGTTTTTGGGCCGTTACAGAACATGAATCTATTTCTGGGCTTATTATTATTAAAATCCGGGGAACAAAAGAGCAAAAAACCTCAGCAGACGAGATCTATGGAGGGAGCTGCCGTACACAGAGCAGAAGGGTATGTATCCATACATGTATCTAAATGTATTAATATTATTATAGCACCATTTATTCCATGGTGCTTTACATGTGAAAAGGGGCAACATAGACAAGTGCAATAACCATGAGCAATACAAGGCACAGACAGGTACAGGAGGAGAGAGGACCCTGCCCATGAGGGCTCACAGTCTACAAGGGATGAGTGAGGATATAGTAGGGGAGGAGAGAGGACCCTGCCCACGAGGGCTCACAGTCTACAAGGGATGGGTGAGGATATAGTAGGGGAGGAGAGAGGACCCTGCCCACGAGGGCTCACAGTCTACAAGGGATGGGTGGGGATACAGTAGGTGAGGAGAGAGGACCCTGCCCATGAGGGCTCACAGTCTACAAGGGATGGGTGAGGATATAGTAGGGGAGGAGAGAGGACCCTGCCCACGAGGGCTCACAGTCTACAAAGGATGGGTGAGGATATAGTAGGGGAGGAGAGAGGACCCTGCCCACGAGGGCTCACAGTCTACAAAGGATGGGTGAGGATATAGTAGGGGAGGAGAGAGGACCCTGCCCATGAGGGCTCACAGTCTACAAGGGATGAGTGAGGATATAGTAGGGGAGGAGAGAGGACCCTGCCCACGAGGGCTCACAGTCTACAAAGGATGGGTGAGGATATAGTAGGGGAGGAGAGAGGACCCTGCCCATGAGGGCTCACAGTCTACAAGGGATGGGTGAGGATATAGTAGGGGAGGAGAGAGGACCCTGCCCACGAGGGCTCACAGTCTACAAGGGATGGGGGAGGATACAGTAGGTGAGAGAGAGGACCCTGCTCAGGAGGGCTCATAGTCTACAAGGGATGGGTGAGGATATAGTAGGGGAGGAGAGAGGAGCCTGCCCACGAGGGCTCACAGTCTACAAGGGATGGGGGAGGATACAGTAGGTGAGAGAGAGGACCCTGCCCACGAGGGCTCATAGTCTACAAGGGATGGGTGAGGATATAGTAGGTGAGGAGAGAGGACCCTGCCCATGAGGGCTCACAGTCTACAAGGGATGGGTGGGGATACAGTAGGTGAGGAGAGAGGACCCTGCCCATGAGGGCTCACAGTCTACAAGGGATGGGTGAGGATGCAGTAGGTGAGGTGAGAGGACCCTGCCCTCGAGGGCTCACAGTCTACAAGGGATGGGTGAGGATATAGTAGGGGAGGAGAGAGGACCCTGCCCACGAGGACTCACAGTCTACAAGGGATGGGTGAGGGTACAGTAGGTGAGGAGGGAGGACCCTGCCCATGAGGGCTCACAGTCTACAAGGGATGGGTGAGGATACAGGAGGTGAAAAGAGAGGACCCTGCCTATGAGGGCTCACAGTCTACAAGGGATGGGTGAGGATACAGGAGGTGAGGAGAGAGGACCCTGCCCGCGAGGGCTCACAGTCTACAAGAGATGAGTGGGGATACAGTAGGTGAGAATATTTCCCTAAATATTTTAATTTGAATAATAAATGATATAATGCTTTGCGGAAGTGAGGGCCTCAGGTCTTACCACACCCCGGTGGCTGCATTTCTTGAGAACATGGGAATTTAGGTTTTTCCACATTGTGTATAAAGTCTAAGGTTTCCCAAGTAAACAGACTGTCGGTTCTGTTGTCTATTGAGTCTATTGTTTATAATTCAACAGTGAGTGAATGATGATGATGCAATGTGTGTGGCAAAACTATAAGAATACAAATAACACAAATCCATGCTAAGCATGCTAGACAAAACAACAGCAGTGATAGTAGAATACAGAGACGAAATAAGCACTGAATACATGAATCATAAACAGCTGTGATAATATTCAGTGCAGGAGATCCTTCACTACAATGGAGGCTGGAGATACACACAGACATCCCTCCGACCTAATCCCTAATTAGAAATGATTGCAGTAGAATTCTAACAGCAGGTTCTACAGTATTAAACATACAGACAGGAGGGTAACTCTCACCAGATTAGCTTTACAAGGATCATGGGAGTTCACAAGAGGGGAGCTCGATGCAAGAAACACGTGTCCTGCCTGGGATAATGTCTCGTATTGATCTAATGTGGCTGCTTCACACGGCAAAATTTGTGTAGCCGCATTGGACATAGTGTCCTGCGTGGTCCCAGTAGTGTCCTACTGCCAGACAATGACAGCTAGGGATCAGTTCTAGCATGTCCACTAGGTAGTGAGGGTGTGTAGCGTCAACATTGGGAAGAAAGCTGAAGCACTTTCCTGTAAGCCTGAAGTACAGTGGAAGCCAAGTTCAAGGTGGAGAGGAGACGTTTAAGGGCATAATATAGAGCCATAACCAGCGGGAGTGAGGAGAGCTGGAAAGAGAGCTGAGTGAACAACTGTGGAGAGCTGTAGTATCACCACCATTATGAACTGCTCCTGTAAAGTGAGTTTAGTCTGTTGCACCTGAGCTGTGGACATAACTTATTCAGGATGGCTGATCCTCCACCTCCTTCCACAAATTTAACCCCTTCTCAGGGGTGGAACTACCGTGGTGTAGCTGGTGCAGCTGCACCAGGGCCCCGACCGGCTAGGGGCCCCTTCAAGCCTGGAGGGAGGCCGCCAGCCGACCCCCACAAGCCGCTGTCAGAGGCGCCGACAGCCAGTAGCATTCCCCAAACCCCCCCACGGGCCGCTCCGACGGTCAGTAGCACCAACACCCCTTCCCCCCCGGTCCTGCACCAGGGCCCCCTGGGGTCACGGTCCGCCCCTGCTGAGGGCGGCCTGCTAGCCAAAGAGACCACCGTTCACAGTTGGCCACTGTTACAGTCCGATTCAGTGGCTCCTGGACAAGTCACGGATTTTTTTCGATGTGAAACGATTCTTGTATTGATTTAATTTAATTCTTGTAAAAAATGCGCTGCAGATTATCCAGTTTTGTTTGCTAATATTTTAAAACTATTTACTGCACGAATGGATAAAAGCAGAAATTGTTGTATGAATTCTATATTTTATTGTTCAATCGCTGGTTATGAAAAAGATGGGAGAATAAATATTTGTTTTTGACGTGAGTCTGAATCTGAAGGCGTCACAGTGTGAGCCGGGATCCAAAGTCAATTTAGTGTGTGAGGGTGGGTGTAGCGAGCTGCCTTGATGGGATCCTGAGTCGTCAGCAGTAGGAGGAGAGCTGAAGTACTTTCCTGTAAGCCTGAGATTCTGAGATTGCCAACGTCCAAGCTGAGAGAGGTTTCAGGGTTTAGTATAGTCCCATAACCAGCAGAAGTGAGGAGTGTTGTCACATATTGCTGGAAAGAGTGTTATGAACCGATGACTCAGGAGTAACATTCAGATTCCGTAGAAGTCGTAACTGTACTGACCGCAATCCCTGACTACACACCGCAACTAGAAGTAGCCGTAGGATGTAACTAACCAGACCTAGACACCTCTGCACAGCCGGAGAACTAACTGCTCCTAAAGATGGATGTATGAAAAGCTATCTTGCCTCAGAGCAGAACCCCAAAAGAATAGCAAGCCCCCCACAGATATTAACTGGCAAACCAGAGAAGGAAAACAAACACAGGCAGAGTCTAAGGTTTAGCAAAAGAGGCCAAACTAGCTATATAGGAAAGACAGGATAGAATACTATTGTGGTCAGTATAAAAAACTATCAAAAACCACCAACAGCAGATAGTAACAAAAATTACCCTGAGTCACTAAGACTCAGCACCCTCTATATCTCTGCAGACTTCTATAAATCAAATGCCAGCAGAACTGGAAATAACAGATAATAGTGAATGGTAAAATTCCTAGTAAGAAAGCTTCCTATCTGAGAGCAGATAAACAAACAAGACTAGATAGAAAACCCACATCTCAGAATAAAACAAAACATAAGCAGATCCTTAAGCACACAAAAGTGTGCCACAAAATATCAAAAAATATCCACTTATTTGCAAAGATCTCCACAGAGCAGAAGAAACCAGAGAGATGTGAACTCCTCCAGGAGCAAAAGACAACTGGCAAGGATTGATCCACTTGCAACCATTATATGCTCCAAGAACCAGATTGCCAATCACCATCACCTGTGAATCCCACACAGTCAGCTGCATCACCAGCAACAACCACCGGAGGGAGCTCCAATGAATTCACAACAAAGAAGTCCCAGTGTTGCTCACCTGCCAGACTACAACAGTTAGGAATCCGTGATGGCATGTCCACTAGGTACTGAGGGCAGTGGCGTAACTTCAGGCCCAGGGGCCACGATGTGAAAGCTGTAACGGGGCCCCCAATTATTGCAAATCTTTAATAGTATTAGTCTTTTTTTATAGGCCAAAGGGACTTCTGGGGCCGCCCTAGGCTGCAGGGCCCGGGTGCGATCACAACCCCTGCACCTGATGTAGTTACGCCCCTGAGAGGGTTTGTGTAGCGAGCTGCCTTGGATGGGTTCCTGAGTTGTCAGCAGTGCGAAGAAGGCTGAAGTACTTTCCTGTAATCCTGCGGTACAATGGATACAAAGGTCCAGACAGAGATTAGAAGTTTAAGATTCTGACAATCTGACATTGCTCAGCACCTGTGCTGTAATCTGATACATTGTTTCCTCACCAGGTGCAGTCAGCAGTGTAGGCCACACCCCCTTTACCCTTATATGGTTACATGTCCTGTATTCATTGTGAAGATGGATGTGACTGAGAATGAACATATGTCTGCTTCACACACAGTCTAGTGGGGACACCTTGTGCAATGTTTATGAATGGTTTTCAACCAGAATTCTCTTAAAAAGTATATTTGAAAGTTTATTATATTCACTTGCTCTACATTATAATTAAATAAAAATTTAAATAGCGGTTACACTTTAATTTCATTCTTGCAAACATGCGCTGTAAATGATCCAATTTTGTTTACTGATATTTTAAAGCCATTTACTGCACAAATAAATAAAAGCAGAAACTGTTTGTTGTATGAATTCAGTATTTTATCGTTCAATCACCGGTTATAATAAAGGAGAGAATAAATATTTGTTTTTGACGTGAGTCTGAATCTGAAGGCGTCACAGTGTGAGCCGGGATCCAAAGTCAATTTAGTCAGTCAAGCAGATTGATTTGATTCTCCTAATACTTTGCTCAGAAAGTCGCGTTACAGAACACTGAGCAAACTGGGAATAAAGTGCGCACGTCTGCAGCCGCCCTCCCCGGAGACGTTGGGGACCGCGCATGAGATTGGACACAAATTAATCTTAAATGAGCCTCGGAGCTGACGGGTACATGCCGATAATACAGAGGAGGCATGGAAAAAACATCTAGTAACGCTCCGACTGCAAGGTGTGTACCCGAGGCACAGAAAAAATGTCATTTCTAAAGCTTTTTACAATAAAACTGCTTTTTGTAACTATAAAAGCTGTATTAGAACTAAATGGATCTAAACTATAAAAAGCGGCACTCGCACAGTAATACGGCAGGTGAGAGTTGGTTGTTATTCCCTAAAAAATGTAGCAGAACAATTTGTAATGGAAATAATAAGAGCAATAAACGACATGTTAATAAAAGTCACATTTCAATTTTACTTGTATCAACGAAACAGAATGTTCCGGATGAAGCCACCACCGGAGAATCTTTTTCTAAGTCTTAAAATGTATCCACAGCTTGTACCGAGACCAGAAAAAGAATCTCCTGCTGTAACGCGCTTCCGTCCATAGGATTGCAAGACCCAACACCCTCTTCACTTCCCGACACAAGTTCTGTGAGAGGTTTTACTTGTATAGTTTATTTCACCCGAACACCTGAGTGTTCATCACGGACCCTGAACAGGGACTTCACTGAGAAGTCTGTGATTAAAGCTTTATACTCACCTGTGTCACCGCTGTCGTCACTTCCGGATACCGCTCATTAGCCTCATGTAATATTCTCTGCATTTGCAACGGGCCATAAGGGTCAGGGGGTACTCAGTAGCCGAGCCGGTCGACTGTCTTTGGGAGGTCACAGTAGCTGGCCGTGCAGTGAAGGAGTTATTTACAGGGAAATTAGAAGTCTTTCGTGACGCCACCTGTGGTATTTGGCCAGGGATGGCCGACACTGCAGATTAGGACCGATGGGGCAGGTGATGCAGCATCTGGGATGGTATGAGCTCCTCACAAGTGGAGCGAGCCCCAGGGTTAGTGCGCCTGTCTATTGGTACTGTGATGCTGTCTGTGCAATGGTGTAGGAGGGGGCAAGGAATAACTAGAGGACATCGGGGTCGCAGTTCTCAAGTGTTTACTCACAGTTCAGTTCCAGCCCAGCAGACCGGGTATGCGATCCAGGCAACTCCCAGGCAGCTTGGGTCCACTCGTCCGAAACACCCTGTTGTAAGCCTCTCCTGGTTTACTCTCCCACGCTGGCTACTCACCTCTCCTGCCCTGCGTCTTCATGCACAGTGTCCCAAGTAGATGGCTGTGGGCCTTGTCGGGCAACGGGTGACACGTCCCCTAACCGTTTTGGAGAATATGCATGGTTGGTAGTAACTGTTTATGCAGGTGCAGCGGCCTCCAGTTTCCTAGCTCCCACTTGAAGCATGTCGCTAGATCGGGGCCGGTCCCCTCTTGCAAACTAACTCCACCAGCAATGCCCTCCAGGGTGATTGCTGGAACGGGGTCCCTCAGGCCAGGGCTCCGTGGTGACCTTCTCTCTGGTCCCACTCCTTCCCTGGGTGAGTCTCCCCTAGAGCTCCATCTCTCTCTCACTTCTCTTTCCAACTACTCTGACTCCTCCTCTTCCTCTCTGCTTTTCCTACCTTCTCCTCCCACCCCCACTGCATATTCCCTCCCCCAGCCAGAAGATGGGGACCTTCCTGAATAGGATCCACCCAAGATCCCCTGGCCTGGGGTTAGGATGGGGGTTGGTGCAGGTGTTCATGTGTCTCAGATTTGTGTCCCCTCCTTACTTGGGAGTGGGATACCACACCTATGGCTTTGGTGCGGTACCTCTGTGGTGATGAGACCACAGGGGCGCTACACATTGATTGCTGAACAGCCAATCACAGACATCCAGTCTCTGTAACAGCATCTGTGATTGGTTGTTGTGCCCCACCCACTGCATCTGTGATTGGTTGTTCGCACAGTGGTTTGGGCGCAACAGCCAATCACAGATGGTGTCACAGACAATGAGCGTCTGTGATTGCCTCTTCAGCAGCCAATGCAGTGAATATTACATGAGGCTAATGAGCGAGATCCGGAAGTGACAGCAGTGGTGACACAGGTGAGTATAAAGCTTTAATCATGGACTTTTCAGTGAAGTCCCTGTGCGGGGTCCGTGCTCTCAGGTGTTCAGTATGGTCCCTGAACTTTAAACATGTGATGATACCACATATGCTCGGTAAGCATGCTGGATCTGGCACCCATTGACACATATTATATTGAAATCATGCCGCAGTGTACTGGATCTAGTCAGAATTTTTACCTACATGTTGCATTGTTTGTGCTCCATAAAAAAACGGTTCGGCTGGATCCGGCAGCAAACAATGCAAACAAAACTGCCAGAGTTCCCACTGAAAATCATTGGACACAGATTGGATCTGGTTTATGAAACGGATCTCTGCCGGATTTAAAAAAAAAAACGCCCACATGAAAGCGTCCTTGGTCCCTCTATCAGACTCCAAACTGTAACAGAGCGATAGCGGCTGCAGTGCATATTTCCATATTGCAATGCATTAAACCCAATAATGTTTTATGCACAAGTTCTGTCCGAGTCCTTCACAGACAGACTCGTATCCATTAGTCTATGGGGTGTTCACATCTGTGTATTTTTGTGGACTCTCTGCAAAAAATTCCACATAGAATTATCCAATTGTGATAACAGTCATTGAACAAAACTACACATACAAGTCTATGAGTCCATACAAATCATCTGCTGCCCGTTTTCTATCATAAGGGATATGAGAAGCTTTGCAACATTGTTTTTCTTCTTATATAAGAAAATCACTGATGAAACCAAGTCATGGGAAGTCTTATAAAGGAGATATCTATCTCAGTGAAGGGGCCGCGCTCTGTTTATTCTGAATACAAGCAACTAAGGCATATCGGAAAAAATGAGCCGGTGTATAAGTTGTGACATGTAAAGTACAAGAGCGTGTTCACACATTGAAGAGGCAAAAACGAGGATAAAAATGAGATAAACAAATACCCAGCGCCTCCTTAGAAGAAATACAAAATGGAGCAGAGGCCAGCCATTCTTATACCGTAAGAGGCCTGCCCATGTCCTTCCCATCTCAGACCAATCATCTGCCCCTGGGTTGTCTCATAGTTCCCACCGTCCTAAGTTGTGATATGAGATATTCAAAAGCTATTATGGGTCATAACTTTGCCTGGGAGCGTTGTAGGCAGCAGACAATACTCTCTTATTTTCGGTTATGATTTTAGCTTTGCAATGATGTGACACATGAACCCTCTGCTTGTATACCACTGGCCAATATCATGTTTAGGGTACTTACGATAATCGTACTCTTATGTAAAAATATGTGCTATGATTGTCTATGTCTCTAGATGTGGTATTTATGCTTGACATAGTTAGTGGAGCATGAAGTATTAAGAGTTATTCTTCGGCTCCTGCCTGTTTGAGCTATGTGAAACAACTTCCTCTCAATTTCAAGGCAAAAGGAAATCAATTCTTACAGCTAGCTGGGGGGTCTTCCTTTGTATAATTGGCAGGGAGATTACATTGTCACCTAACTATATTTCTTAGGAAACTCCATTGTGTGGCCAGGGAGTAATTTCCTTAGATTAATTGACATAATGATTGAATAAGCCTCAGGCCCTCTCTCCTTAGAGTGAGATATGGTGGCCTCTGACAAAATGGCTACTTGAAGGAATACTCCAATATTCCTTATATATGTGATTACCGACAGCGTTGGAACCGCACCGACAGTGGAGGTGAGTATAGAGAGAAGAACAACACTACCAGCAACGTCAGGGGGCCAAACTATAGATAGGAAAAATATACAACCAGGCACTCCAAAGATTGAGAAGGTCATTAACAATTTATTATGAAATGCAGCACAGCCCGTCACAATCCTTGGAGATCCTGGTCATATATTTCTACTGTGGAGGTGAGTATAGACTCTTATTTTACCTGAGGGAACCAACTGGAAACAGGGGGTGGTCCTAAAAGTGAGGTTTTTGTAACTACTAGAAAACACATCACCATTAGGCTCGGTGCAGACAGCCGTTTTTTCCGTCCGAGTGCAAGAGAACAAAACATTGTATCACTGTTGGACCAATGTTATTTTATGGGGCACATGTCCAATTTTTGTCTTAGGGTAGACACACACTATCAGAGCTGCATACAAGATTCTCACACGAGTCTCTTATGACTCATCTGGAATTGCCCCTGTCTCTGGACATGAGTATGGAGCTGTGTAGTAACACAAGCTGCTGACACGTTTCCGTTCAGAAAGCAGGGCTGTTCTGGGTGAGTCATGCGAGATGCATGCAAGATACTCATATGCAGCTCTCATAGTGTCTCTGCCCTCAGACTGAGTCTGTCCGATGAGAATACTCACAGCATGTCCAAATTGCTCCTTAACATCAGATCACACTCAACTATGCAAGTCAATAGGTCCGTGAAATAAACAGGCTGCACTTGGATGATATCCACCTGCACGGATTTTGACAGACAGAAAATAATTTTTCCAATCTTCTCCGTATCCAAGAAAATTCTATCACACTGTAATCCCAATCTGATCTCAGTCTTTTAAAAAAAGTTTCACTGTTTTCCCTTAGCAGTAATGCATATCCTTATTCCAATGCTCATACTTTAGCACTTCAGAGTGCAGCTGTCTCTTTATTATAGTGTATTTCATGTTCAGTATGCACCTGTTCACATTTGTTGCTTAGGAAGTGCAGGCAGTTATGTTATTCAAATTCTGAGTATATTTGGACCAAAAAATAAAAAAATCCCAGTGGCCTTTACCCGGCCTGAAGGTGCTTTATCTATCACTATAAAGAATTAGATTAACAGCCCAGCTTCTATATCATCCCTTTCAATCTCAAAATTTGTAAATAATGATGTCATTTTTCTTAAGAATTAGACTGGCCATGTCGTGTGAGATGGACACATCATTAAAAATATAGAAAATATTTTTTTTATATATATGAGAAATGAACTAGTTAATGGATTCATCGGGTATAAAACGTTGACAATTTAAAAGTGACTGTGAAATTACAAATTATGAAGGTCACCCTGAGCATATTCAGACTGATTATCTTGGATGAGAGAAAAAAAATCCCGGTGGCCTGTACCCAGCCTGAAGGTGGTTTATTTATCACTATGAAGAATTAGATTAACAGACCAGCTTCTATATCATCCCTTTCAATCTCCAAATTTTGGAACAATATTTGTAAATAATGATGTCATTTTTCTTAAGAATTAGACTGGCCATGTTGTGTGAGATGGACACATCATTAAAAATATAGAAAATATTTTTTTTATATGTGAGAAATTAACTAGTTCATGGATTCATCATTGACAATTTAAAAGTGACTGTGAAATTACAAATTATGAAGGTCACTCTGAGCATATTCAGACTGATTATCTTGGATGAGAGAAAAAAAATCCCGGTGGCCTGTACCCAGCCTGAAGGTGCTTTATCTATCACTATGAAAGAATTGATTCATAGTCCGGCTTCTATATGACCCTTTTCAATCTGCAAATTTTAGAACAAAATTTGTAAATTAATGACATCATTTTTCTTAAGAATTGGACTGACAATTTGAGAAGGACACATCAATAAAAATATAGAAAATTATTATTTTTTATATGAGAAATGAACTGGTTAATGAATTCATCGGGTATAAGACGTTGTTGACTATTTAAAAGTGACTGTGAAATTGCAAAGTATGAATGTCATTTTCCACCGCAGACCTGGTATTACCATGAAGGAGGATTGTAACCTTCTTCTGATTTACTAAATTATATCCTGAAGTGTCCTTCTACCTCAAGTGATGAGATAACGATAGTCGCTGCGAGCCGCCACTCCAGAGCTGTTCAATGGATTAAAGCTCTCGTGAAATATAAATGGGTTGTTACACGCTCAGTCTCGAATGCACGGCGCTATTGACGTTGCGGATTGGATGCCGGTCTGGTATCGCTCTCTGGGCCCCTTCTGTCTCTTTGTATCTATAGCGGCTCATACCATTCATCTACTCGGAGTGCCGCTTTATTTCTAAGTCAGCAATTATAATTTTTGTTTTTACTCCTCTAAGATTAGAAGAACATGGATGATTTTTTTTCCCCAAAAACAACACCAAACATATACATGGGGTATATCTACCTATACAGATAGAGCCCGGCAAATATATACACACATATGTATAGGTTACTTAAATGTCTCTATACCGATGTGGTGATAGAAAAATTACCAGGACAAAGAGCTAAAAAAGATAATGAAAATCTGTCAGCAGTTTTTTGCTATGTAAATAGACAGAAGCATAATGTAGGGACATAGACCCTGATTCCAGCGATGTGTCACTTAGTTTACTGGGTGCAGCAGATGTGATAAAATCCCTGTTGTCTCTGCTCCTGATCCAGCGGAGCTCAGAATGCTGAGCTGTGTATAATCCCGCCCACACCTCTGATTGGCAGCTTTCTGAGGATAACCCCACCCACACCTCTGATTGGCAGCTTTCTGTGTATAACCCCACCCACACCACTAATTGGCAGCTTTCTGTGTATAACCCCACCCACACCACTGATTGGCAGTTTTCTGCATATAACCCCACCCACATCACTGATTGACAGTTTTCTGTGTATAACCCCACCCACACCACTGATTGGCAGCTTTCTGTGTATAACCCCACCCACACCACTGATTGGCAGCTTTCTGTGTATAACCCCACCCACACCACTGATTGACAGTTTTCTGTGTATAACCCCACCCACACCACTGATTGGCAGCTTTCTGTGTATAACCCCACCCACACCACTGATTGGCAGCTTTCTGTGTATAACCCCACCCACACCACTGATTGGCAGCTTTCTGTGTATAACCCAGCCTACACCACTTATTGGCAGCTTTCTGTGTATAACCCTGCCCACAACACTGATTGGCAGCTGTGTATAACCCCACCCACACCACTGATTGGCAGCTTTCTGTGTATAACCCTACCCACACCACTGATTGGCAGCTTTCTGTGTATAACCCCACCCACACCACTGATTGACAGCTTTCTGTGTATAACCCCACCCACACCACTGATTAACAGCTTTCTGTGTATAACCCTGCCCACACCACTGATTGGCAGCTTTCTGTGTATAACCCTGCCCACACCACTGATTGGCAGCTGTGTATAACCCCGCCCACACCACTGATTGGCAGCTTTCTGTGTATAACCCTGCCCACACCACTGATTGGCAGCTGTGTATAACCCCCACCACACCACTGATTGTCAGATTTCTGTGTACACTTTATAGAAACAGAAAGCCGCTAATCAGAGGTGAAAGCAAGATTGGACTAGGAGGCATGAGACACTTTCTTGACTCTTGACTAGTTTCTTACCAGGGTGCACAGACTCCAAACATGCAGCAAAACACAGTGGTGACAAAGGTAATGGTATGCAGAGAAGTCCCTGGTGATAGGCAGAGGGGTCACCTCCTGACATTCACCTGAGTCTGTACCCTCAGCTCCCTAACATCCCTATATGCGTCCTTTCCTCATAACCAGCATGTGCCTAGGCCCTTGCTTGTCCTGGACTCACCCCGGTTAGTGGGGAGGCCGGTGAGGACACTACTCTCACTATGGCTATAATACAAAACAAGATAAGGGAGACTTGTTCCTTCCAAAAGTGGTCAGCATAGAATGAGTTCTGTCACTGCTGTCAGATGGTAAGACACATGACTCTTTATAGTGGAGGGGAGTGGTAACCAAACTGCACTTGAGATTAAGGCTACAAAGAAAAAATCAGATAGGAAAGAGTCCTTAGCCCCTGCAGCACGAAAAGAAAGAATATACGTTTAAATACAAGTTATAGACCTGCGATCCATATGGCGTTGTAGCCTTCAGGTTCCAGACTGGTCAATGGTCTCCCTAGGGTGGGATACATTTGTGACACTTAAGGCCGGTTTACATGTAGCGACATCACTAATGATGTCGTTGCAACTTGTGACATTGCAGCGACCTCGTAGCAACGTTGCTGTGTGTGACATCCCGCAACGATTAGGCATCACCTCCCTGATCGCTGATCGTTGCGGAATGGCCAGGGCTGTTTTTCAGTCGTGATCTGCCGCTGTCACACATGCATCAGCATGTGCGACAGGGGCAGCGACCAGTTAACTTGATGCGTTCCCTGGTAACCGAGAACACATCAGGTTACTAAGCGGGAGAAACGCTGGTAGCTAGGATAAACATCGGGTTACTGTTTATCCTGGTTACCAGCATTCTTCCGCTTAGTAACCCAATGTGTACCTAGTTACCAGAGTGCTGCGCTTAGTAACCCGCTGTTTATCCTGGTTACCAGCGTTCTCCTGCTTTCCCCACTGTAGCAGGACCTCGATATCGTGGAAAGAATAATTTATATTCTTTTCCACGATATCGAGGTTGTTACATGGGTGGCTGATCACTGATGAGTCTGCCTGTGTGACAGCTCACCAGCGATCAGATAACGATGCCCCAGCGATCCCAATCGTTGGTCGGGTCACTGGGACATCGTAGCGTGTAAACTGGCCTTTAGACCTGTAGTGATAATCTCCTGCTGATAAAACACTGATTCTATTGAAACAAATATGCAAATTGCCTCTTCAAAGAGGACTTGAACTCTAGCGCCACCTATTGGAAGTAGCAATCCTAAAAGTTTATATTGACCCTCTAACAAGCCTTATGGAAACAAAAACACACAGCCTAGTGACACATCACTGGAATCAGGGTCTCTATCCTTACCTCTTATATTACGTAGCAAAAACCTGCTGACAGATTCCCTTTGAGCTAATGCTCAATGACTTCCCTATGACCAGGTGGGCAGATTAAACATGCAGGGGGTGTGAATCTGCCCTTCGGCTCCAGCCTCTAGCCACCTCCTTTTAGGCTGCAAGGATGTAAGTTTTCTAAGTGTATTATCTCGGGGTACAGGGGGGCTCAAGTGCTGGGGGGCCCCTTGCCTGGATGCTGCAGACATGCTGCATCCAGTGCTGTAATTAGATCACCATGCCGGTTTGGTGACAGGTCCTCTTTAATCTCAATAAGAGAATATACAAGGGACAGATTTAGTCCCATGCGGATCCATTGTAACTAACGTTGTAACATTGTAACCAGCCTTAGTCTGGGGTTGGGACCATTCTAGCCTATGACGGGCTGGGGTCAGTTGCAGTTTTTAGTGTTTCACCCATTTCTCCCGTGAGAGTCCTAAAAACTAGTCTCCAAAATAGTAGCCTAATATTGCAACTTTTTACCTTCACTGAAGTATCAGATTATCAGCACAATGAGTCTTTTTGCTAAGTTTTTGGAGCAGAAAATAAGCAGAAACTCTAAGTTTTGTCCAGTTTTGCATTTGTGAAGAGTTGAAGAGTTTCCTCCCAGTTTTTCCCTTCAGTCTGCACAGAGCCTTACAGTGTGTAACCCAGAAACTCACCTGCGCTCAATGCATACACTATGTGTATGTGATAAACCCTTCTACATTCTCCATAATTTACATTAATTTTGTTGAAACGAGGCAATTTTCTATAATGTCTGTACTTTGAGGCAAGCAAATGCTTAAATAAATAGGTACGTGCATATTTATAGCGTTCATGTTTCCTAATAGAGGTGTGAAATAGCCGAGCTGAGCTGTTTATCGAAATTATAGAGGAAGTAACACTGTGACGGCACGAGTAGAAGTGAGATAAATATATGGTCAGTGCGATACTACAGAAATAATAATATCCCCACCTGCATATCTAGAGCTGTGCAAGAACACACAAGAACATGGAAAATTGTTATCAAAAAAATAGTTTGTGCTGAATGTTAAATGTGTAGAAATGTTTTGCAGTAAACAAATGCAATATACGAGGTGTTCACATGCTATTCTCCAGACCATATACACAGGAAGGAGCTGCGGTAACTACACAGGCCGTGAGCGCGGTTCCTGTTACTCTCTGGCTATCTCTGGGGTGGTCAATGCGAATGTGTCACAGTATAACCACAAGTGACCTTGAGAGCGAGGAGAGAAAAAGCCATTTTACTGAGACTAAATTCTTCTGACCTACTTGTGTTCTCAAACTTCACTTTCTTATATATTAATATATTTCTCTTAAAGCGCACATTGTATATAGCGACTTGTTTTCGCTGGATTCGCATTTAAAGAGTCAGAAATAATGGTAGAACCTGGCTGTGATTGACATCAAATGGTTGGATTTAGAAAACCTCCTATTTGTCGATTCCTCTGTTCTGTGATCAGTTCGACTTGTCAGTTGGGTGAGTGACAGCTCGGTCGGCCAACCTGGAGCTGGGATATGCTAAGCTGTCAATGTTTTTAACGACCACTCCCTCATCCAATCCTATACTGGGAGGTGCTGGGTTTCTGCAGGCATTCCCTTTCCTGTGATTTCTCAGCTACTTAGTTGAGCAGTGTATCCCAGAACACTGCCAGTCTTAGTATTCAGCTTGGTGGTGCTTGTAGGCCTGTATCTGTACTTGGTATTGGGTTCTAAACTCATTGTTAATGGTAAGGTAAGCAGCAATGATGAACATGCAACAAAATACATATGTGCAGTAAAAATAACTCACTTTTGCAGAAGAGTTGTATTGTGAACAGCACCAGATTCAACAGAGAAAAGTGTGTTGTGCTTACAGCAGACAAATGGTTAATGGCAGAGCAGCAAAGGTGAGCAGGTAAACTGGATATGTACAGGGAATCTGTTAGCAGGTTTTTGCTATGTAATTTGATAGCAACATAATGTAGGAGCCAACACCCTGATTACAGTAATGTGTCACTTACTGAGCTGTGTTTTGCTGTTTCAATACAATAAGTCTAATGCAGAGCTTCTCAACTCCAGTCCTCAGGACCCACCAACAGGTTGTGTTTTCAGGATTTTCTTAGTATTGGATAGGTGTTAGTTTCATCACCCGCACAGGGGATAATTCCAACACCTGTTCAATGCTAAGGAAATCCTGAAAACACAACCTGTTGGTGGGTCCTGAGGACTGGGGATGACAAACCCTGATCTAAGGGGGAAGGTTTTCTCCTTGTGGAGAGTGACACACCAGATCCGGCAATACAATCAGGGTTTCATTAGCAGTAGATTATCATTACAGGACAACTTGACACATACAGGGTAGTCCAATTTATTGATTAGTATCTCTCAATTGCTATACATTGTACACAGAAAGCTCAGGTGTGGGCGGGATTCTACACAGATCAACAACTGAGATCTGCTTGATCTGCAGCAGAGACAACTGTGACTATGTTGCACTCAGTATGCTAAGTGATACATCGCTGGAACCAGGGTGCTGTCAGATTACATAACAAAATCCTGCTACAGATTCCCTTTAATTGCAGATTAAATAGCTCACTGTAGAAGCAGAGTTGTAGTGTGAACAGCACAATTATTACAAGAGGAGATGTATTATTCTCACAGCAGATAAAGGCTATCCGCAAGTCTGAGCAGACAGTGCAAGCAATTTCCTATTTTTATGGCTGTTCTGGAGTTTCTGGACTGTTGGCGACCAACGTGGACTGGAGCAAAGTTACAATACATAGTTATCTCATTCCACTTATAAGGTCTTGGGTTATGATGTCACATGTAGTTGCTGCTCCCGGATTAACTTACATAATGAGAGCTGACTCCAGGAGAAGAAGCTAAGATCCAGCGCCTGAGTCAGGACAGGCAAGTGGCATCCACAGCAGTCCTGTATTGTCGTCTTCTAGTCTGGTAGCTTTGCATTGCAGTCTGGCATAAGTCATGCTCTCAGGGCAGAAGAGAAATGTTTAGCACTTCCATCCAGTGAGATCAAATATAATCCTATATTTAATTCATTAAACACACAGAATAGAAAACCTGACGCATTTCGAGTGCAGTTCACCCTCTTCACCAGCCCGTAGGCTATAGTTCATGGTCCTGGCCGGTTTATGGTGAAACTATGTTCCACTTCCAGATTACGACCCCAACAAAGCTCACTGGAACCCCCAGTAGTTTAGAAATTCGCCATCAGTATGTTTTGCAGCAATAAGGCTGTGAAGGTCTTGATACGGCTCACTGGTTTTACCCATCATGAGATGTTTCTTGTGTGGCTCCTTGCTAACCAATACCATCAGTATGTTTTGCAACAATAAGGCTGTGATGGTCTTGAGACGACTCACTGGTTTTACCCATAGTGAGATGTCTCTTGTATGGCACCTTGGTAACCAATAGTATCAATATGTTTTGCAATAATAAGGCTGTGAAGGTCTTGAGACGGCTCACTGGTTTTTCCCGTCATGAGATGTTTCTTGTGTAGCACCTTGCTAAACAATACCATCAATATGTTTTGCAACAATAAGGCTGTGATGGTATTGAGACGACTCACTGGTTTTACCCATAGTGAGATGTCTCTTGTATGGCATCTTGGTAACCAATAGTATCAATATGTTTTGCAATAATAAGGCTGTGAAGGTCTTGAGACGGCTCACTGGTTTTCCCCGTCATGAGATGTCTCTTGTATGGCATCTTGGTAACCAATAGTATCAATATGTTTTGCAATAATAAGGCTGTGAAGGTCTTGAGACGGCTCACTGGTTTTTCCCGTCATGAGATGTTTCTTGTGTAGCACCTTGCTAAACAATACCATCAATATGTTTTGCAACAATAAGGCTGTGATGGTCTTGAGACGACTCACTGGTTTTACCCATAGTGAGATGTCTCTTGTATGGCATCTTGGTAACCAATAGTATCAATATGTTTTGCAATAATAAGGCTGTGAAGGTCTTGAGACGGCTCACTGGTTTTTCCCGTCATGAGATGTCTCTTGTATGGCATCTTGGTAACCAATAGTATCAATATGTTTTGCAATAATAAGGCTGTGAAGGTCTGGAGACGGCTCACTGGTTTTCTCCCATCAGGACATGTTTCTTGTGTGGCTCCTTGGTAATGAGGAACTATTTTATCGTCCATCAGTTGAACCAGCTGATATTATTATCACTAAGGGCCCCTTTACACATGGCTACATTTGTAGCTTGTCACCAGGTAACTTACTGTTGCAGTGAAATCATGGATACATGGTTCTATCTTGTTGCTGTGTACAAATGGAATCATGTATCCATGATTTCACTGCAACCTGTAAGTTACCTGGTGACAAGCTACAAATGTAGCCATGTGTAAAGGGGCCCTAAGTGTCAGGATTACTGTATAATTACTGATAGATTTCAGCCGGTGTCAGGACTTTCCAGGGCTTTTTGCTCCTCTCTTTCTTCATGTGTTCAATACTTTCCTTGTGTCATTTCTCATTATCACACATGATCTGTGGACATCTATGGTTTGATTATTTGACCTGTGTGGATTGGATGGGTTGTCACTGACATCTGGTGAATAGCACATTAGAAATACAGTATATTTACTCAGAAAATCAGTGCGTGTTCAATACTTATTACACCTGCTGTAGCTCTAATAAACTGATAATCTCTGACAATCAACGAAAAACAGATTGTGTTATTGTGGAAGGAGAACATGTCCTGTCTGAGCCCAAACCCGGGCCCCCCCACGACATGAGCGCCTGACAGCGGCCACCTAACAGTTTCCACAGTAGAGCGGGCACCGTGTGTCTCACATAGAGTCATAGTGAAACTGACCCGCAGAGCTTTCATCATTGTGACAGTCTCATCACATTCATTGCTTTCTTTTAGCCATTTGATGCCCTAAAAGTTGTCAATAAAAATATTATAAGAGAAAAATATGGTATTTTGTGACTTATGTGCTGCAGACCAGACTAGGGCTGAATACTCGCTGAAGTCCGGCTGTTCACAACAAAGACGTCCCTGTAAGAAGAGGACGGTTAGTAACATCACCCATCACGTTAGCGCGGCCATATAGTGCACACAATGTATTATGTGATACTGACAATTCCAGACTTTCACCACATAAAAGAGATTAAAGCAAGATCAGCAGCCTCCTCTTGTCACGAGTCAGTTGGGTGACGGCTCTGGAGCTGTGGCTATTAAACGTGTTACTTTCTTTATTACCAGCGAGGGTTAATGTCAGTTTCCCCTGCTGGGTAAGTTTGTAGCAGTGTGTGACCACACCCACTTTCCTTTCAGTAGTCACATGGTCCATCACTCGTGCCGGCGATAGTTCATTCTAATCTGACCAGCCAGATGTGTATATCTAGTAGAGACTATCAGGTGCCGTCCTTCCTGTTGCTCTTGGAGTTGCTGCAGATATCTAGTAATGGTGTGTCCGTTGTTTGTGCCCCCCGTGTGTTCTTAAGTGTATAGCGGGATTGACTAAACGTTCATCCCATCCGTTCCCTACCTAGGGCCCAGATCAGTAAGCTAGGGACAGGTGTCCTGCTCAGCACACAGGTGCAGAACCTATCTAGGGTGGTCAGGGAGCCAGGTGCCCAAGGAAGGTTTGGCTAGGGGTCACCATATCCCCCTTCCCTAAACTTAGGGATTCCCTTCCGTGTTGCGGTACACAAGGTAACTCCCCATGCCCCATGTGACACTTCTGACCATTCAGTGTAAAACACAATTGTTCAAAATCATTTTTTAATCTTTAAACTATTGAAATAACCTCAAGTTCTTCACAGCATGAATCAGTGGACCTCTGTGGACTGACATTGCGGCACACACTGGTCAGGATAAGTGCAAACTACTTAGAAGCTTGTGCTAGGGTAAGATCTGTCATCTGGCTCCACACAGCTCAGTCACAATCTCTGTTAACCCCTTCTCTTCTGGCACATCACACTGCTCCTTATCAGTGTGAACTCAGAAGCTGTGGAAATACACACACAGTGCTGGCAGACGCTGGCCACGCCCACACATTCATAAAATGCAGTTTTTAAAAGAGCATAAAAAACGTGAGAAAATAAGTCATATGGCACAAAAAACATTATCCTAGCTGCTATGTGACCCAACCACGGTCTGCAGTGTTTTTCTATGCGCTGTCCAAAAGCGCATATCCGAGAGCTTTGAATGGAGCCAGCTCCTAAGGTAAACAGCGGGTTGTCATAGGGCGCAAAAGCCTTGCAGCGCATAGCGTTACCTGCCATTAACGCTATTGAGGCTAAAATTTTCTAAGTTTCCAGCGCTTCTTAGTCTAGGGTCAAAACGCCAATGTTATCAGGGAGGCTGTAGAGGAGGAGTATCTCACCAAAGTCCGGACAGCTCTGCTGGATCCAGTACGGTTGGGTGCTATGTGGTTCACACCATTGTTCTTAGAGCGTGCTGCCAAACTGGTGAGCCATTACATGACTGTCCATTCATTCTTTGCCTCCCTACTTCTCAACAATAGTAACATGGGTCCCTAAATATTGGTTTTCCTCTTAATCTCACCTGGACTGGGCTGTGATAGAAGGACTCCGTGTGTTGGCTATAGCAAACAGCGGGGACCACAGGGGGCAATAACGAGGCTCCCAGCAGCTCTGTGCAATTAGTCTCAGTGAGATCATCAGTCACTAATTTCCAATATTAGAAACATGTCAAGAACGTGACTCTACTCTACATGTTCTCATCGTTCCCCCATGGCAGAACGCGGTGCCCCGGGCGGAGGGTTGTATGCGTCAGAGACGCGGAGTACAAGCGGCCGACCATATGTCCTTCATCCCGAGAAGTCCGAACAATTGTCCACAGTGATCAAACAGATTCCTGATCTCATTCTCTGAACCATTACTCCACTCCTCCATTGCTCCAGGTCTTCCCTGGAGATGTCGGCATTTTGCCGCTATTCGGCTACATACGTTCGGCACCATGATATTGGTTCAGCAACGGAAAGTCCTGGAAACAAAAGGGTTAAATACTGAAACCCTACTGATGACTATAGTGACCTTATGTGAATATTGCGTTAACCCTGTCCTCTCCAGAGGGCTCAGAGTGAGCGCTGCTCCGCTCCGTAATCTCGATGTTATCAGTCATTTCACATCCTCACTCTTGTTCTCTCATCTGGTAACGGCGCTAATATAAAGAGATATTGAATAGACGACAATTCTCTTATACTGTAAATTCTCATGAATGAAATTGCTTATTAATAAGCAGGAGCAATATAATAACCTGTGGGAATACGAGTCCACCAACGCTTTGTCTGTGCGTCAGCAGACACCGGGCTACCCATGTCAATGTGCAAATATGTCAAATGAATGCAGCCGCCGAGTCCCCTGTAACAGTGGCGTAACTTCAGGCCCTGGGGCCCCGATGCAAAAGCTCCAATGGGGCCCCTAATTATTGCAAATCTTTAATAGCATTAGTCTTTTTCTATGGGCCAAAGGGACTTTTGGGGCCCCCCTAGACTCCAGGCTGCAGGGCCCGGGTGCGATCGCAACCCCTGCACCTGTTGTAGTTACGCCCCTGCCCTGTAACATGATCGGCTTATTATCAATCCTTCTGTGTGGTCAATGTCTTTAACGATCAGCCATCATCTGTGCTTTCTCTAGGGTTATGTGCACACAATGGCTTTTTCAGGTGGATTGTGAGGTGGTGGAGGTTACGCTGGAAGTGTCGGCATCCGTTCACCAGGGGTCTCTACTAAGACTGGCAAAAAAAGTCTTTGGTAGAGCTGGTTGGATTGGCATACTTCAGGAGACAACACAGGCTGAGGATAGATGAGAGAGTCCTCCGATGTTCTTGAGAGCTCCGTACCCTCAAGTACAGAGACTGTCCTATCTCCCAGTGTGTACTAAGAACCAATAAAGCCAAAACTATCTGTGAAACGTTTGCCATGGTGAGAGACTATCCCCGGAAGTGGCTGTGGTCTATGGTAGAATCCCCCTCAAGTTTCTTCATTAACACGGCAGGAGGAATCGCTAGCAGCCTGATAGAGGACCCCTCTGAGTGTGAAAAGATCCAGTATAATCCAGTTTGTTTCCAGATGGATAAAGAATCTGCTGAACTCTCCCCCTTGTATGTCTCGAGCTCAGGCCTCGCCGTAGACATCTGTGGTAGGAAGTGTGCACTCAAAGGTAGTGATTGGTGCCAAACAATGTTAGAGAGGCTGCAGTCACTGGAGAGCTGAACTATTTATTAGTACAGATCGCAGTCAGTGTTCAGATCTGGTACCCGGGTAACCTTTTACTGTGGGTGGGGTTTTGGGCCAAGATATGGATCTGTGCATATGTTTGTGAACTATTGTGCTGTCTCACACCCAGTAATTGACTTCTCATCTCTAGAGTAGTTTACACACTCCTGTACAGATACATTTGCTGCATGTCTTCAGTAACATCGCTGGCCTTTTATTGGGGCAGCACGGTTGTCCCGGTCAGTCCTGAACAGGTGTATGTGATCCCTATGCAACGCCCTTTAGTAACAATATCCGAGTTCTCTGAAACTGTCTGCTCTCATTTCGGACTTGCTGTATCCAATAATCAACTTCTCGATGTTCGTCTTACAGGATTCCACCTAAATACTAAAAAAATGGCAAAATGAGAACGCCCATCCTCATCAGAACCAGCAGTCCCGGCTCAGTGTCAGAGGCCGGAGCATTGTGGATCAGAAGACGTCACACCCCGGATGGGTCAGTGCAAGGATTTATAATCATTGTTACATTTTATATTTATTATACGCTGAGATCTAAGGAGATTTCTCTGCTGATCGAATTCCAAGGAAAATCACCAACAAGCAAATCTGACCATTGCCTGATCCACTCAGCTCCAATTGTCACCATTTTGGGGGATATATATTATTATATTATTACATATAACATTATGGATCACATCATATTTATTATTTAAGGTGGAATGAAAAAAATCTAAATACAAAAAATTCTCCCCAATAAGAGACAACTTTTATTTATCTCAACTAGAATAAAATATCCATCACACAGCGATACATTGATCAGAATATTCCGGAGAGGAACAGGTTTAATATCCAATTGTAGATCTTAAATGTTGTAGCACCGGAGCGAGCCTTTATAGGACGATGCCTATAGGGGTAGTAACTGCTATTAATCTAAAGGCCACTTTACACAATGCAGCATTGCATGCAATTTCACTTGCAACTTACTGGCTGCAGTGAAATCATGGACACATTGTTACATTTGTACAAGATAGAACAATGTGTCCATGATTTCACTGCAACCAGCAAATTGCCAGTGACATTGCAAGCAATGTTGCGACGTGTAAAGGTACCTTAATAGTCATTTCCATGTATATCCTCACTTTAAAAAGTTTAAAACAATTCATGATAACGTATAGATCTAGCGCTTACTCTATGATCACCTTCTTCTCATCTCAGTTAATAGTCAGACATTTTTTTTTAAAGCGATATATTTATTTCCACTCAGTTACAAATTCCAGCCTCTGGCATTAAAATAGTAGTGAACATTAATAATGTGAATCTCAGCCACTAGGTGGCGACACTCAGATAATTGCACAGTCTCTAGTGTTGGTCTCTATTCACATTAGAGCCACTTTCTGTTGCAAACTG
This sequence comes from Allobates femoralis, assembly GCA_033576535.1. NCBI lineage: Eukaryota > Metazoa > Chordata > Amphibia > Anura > Aromobatidae > Allobates > Allobates femoralis. The sequence continues at coordinate 108,860,635 of JARQOC010000007.1, read as the reverse complement.
TTTCTTTGGAAAGGATCTTCCTTTCTTGTGATGGAAAATGATCTAGCATTAATCGGAAGGAGCCTGTTAGTATTAGCCATTAATCATCAGTATTCATGGCTGAGATTCACATTACTAATCTTTACTACTATTTTAATGCCAGAGGCTGAAATTGAGACTATTAACTGAGATGAAAAGAAGGTGATCATAGAGTAAGCGCTAGATCTATACGTTATAATGAATTACTTTTATTCTAGGATCTCATTCTGTTCTCCGTACATCGAGGTGTGAGTGTGTGTAATCTCACCGGCAGCTAAACCTCTCCCTACTATAATCCAATAACAAGACTGTGGCTTGAAGTCTGTGTACTTTATGGAAAGTAGTAAAACTAGGAACAATCGGGATACATACAATCAGTGCATGTGTAATTAGGCTTATTGCTCTGTTAGCCACCCCCATGCAATGTCCAGGGACGAGGATGAGCACAGACACCGGTCTGAAGAATAACAGTCGCCTTTACTTCAGCAGGAACGGGGTACTGTAACATGGAGAAAAAGCTTCATGGTCTCATGGGCAGACCACGGCTAATACAGTTTACGTTTGAATAATGACATGAAATTGGAGTTCTGGAAACTTAAGAGCCCGGATTGTTTCGATGTAGTATTTGTATGCTGTTATGGAGAGATTCAAAGTCTTTTGTGGATTAGAGTGGAAGGTTAGATATAAAAGAGGGTTGTACAGACCTGGAAATCCTGGGGTTATTTCACAGCTAGTAACGGCACGTGCAAAAGTACTTGAAGCAAATAGAAGGGTTGTGATAGAACGGGAGATCCTCAATCTTTTCCAACCACATGCAGTAGGTTGTTTGGTATACTCAGTGTGCCTTACTGTCTGGAGGAGCACATGTAGATCCGGACAGCGAGGATTCAGGATAGGAAGCTTTTATCATACTGTCTGTGGAAGACAGAGAATGATCCTAGGCCTCGGGGGCCTGCCAGGAGATCTCGTGGTCAAGGGAATCTCCCCTTGTGCTCTGCTCCCTGTATAGTTTGGGCCAGGACTGTGAAAAGTCCAACTTCTTCTGTCTAGACAGAAACTGGAAGTAGCTCCACCTATTAAGCCATGTGATTGGGGCACCGGCCAATAGGACAACACCCAATTTACATGTCAGATTCTCACAATGCAAAGTGATTAATATACACTTTCACCAGTAGATGATGCTGGAACACAACAAATGAGAAAGACATGAGAAGTGCATTAAATATGATTTAAATGAAAGTGCATACCTAAAACTCACCGATAACAGTAGTGCGGTAACTAGGATGTGATTTGTAGTGTGCGCAGCTACTCATGATTCTGGGTACTTAAAGGGATAGATACAATCTGGACCGGGTCACTACACATGAATAATACTAAAGAAACATATACATCACAAAGTAGCTATACAATACGCATATACAACATCTACAAAGCTTGTGTAAGACCTAGAATTCAACCGACTGGACCAGAGCAAAATTCAGAGCATCTGATGGCTGCAAACAACATATATCTCCTTACCAGCAATGCTGTCATCAGGGGGATGAAATGGACAATGTCCTGCAAACAACATATATTTCCTCACCAGCAATGCTGTCATTAGGGGATGAAATGGAGAATGTCCTGCAAACATCATATATTTCCTCACCAGCAATGCTGTCATTAGGGGGATGAAATGGGGAATTTCCTGCAAACAATATATATTTCCTCACCAGCAATGCTGTCATTAGGGAGATGAAATGGAGAATGTCCTCTGCACTTGATTTTGAGAAAATGGAGGCTATCTACCAGTGGGCGTAACTTGAAGCTCATGAGCCATGATGCAAAATCTCCAACAGGGCCCCCAATTGTTGCAAATCTTTAATAGCATTAGTAATTTTCTATAAGCCAAAGGGACTTTTAGGGCCCCCTAAGCTCCAGGGCTCAGGTGCGATTGCAACCCCTGCACCTATTGTAGTTACGCCCCTTCTATCTACCCATAATGCATTGCAAAAAGGGCAGAGAACAGAACCATGAAATGCAAGGGCTGGTGCTGATAAAAGGTTCAGCCACTAGAGGGAGCTAAAGTTCTCTAAACAAACTAAAAAGGAAAAAGATTTGACCCGGGAAGATCAGATTTAGTCATTAAAATGTACAATTCCTTGTGGCACATCCCCTTTAACTAAAAAAGTTACTGACTCTTTCAGTCTTGATTTACAACTTGGAAATAAAACTCATTGTTATCTTTTAATTTTTAGTATTTTTTGCCCTATTAAATTTGTACACGTTAATTTTCCTTTCAAATAATCGTAATTAGAGTTTAATTTCCAATCCATTTTGCTTTTTGTAACGTTTTGATGAATAGACTCGCAGTATTGTGCAATGGAGTCATTTGACCTAGAACATCTTGCACCTCTCTGCTTCCATTTAGCTGTGATGTAACCTGACCCAATTAGAAAGGGATTGCAGAATGAAGAAGGCCGCAGCGGCCATGTAAAGTGCGCTACTCTGTATACAATCCTGATGTATCCTAACATAACTTGTATCATTATAAGCTGTTTCTACAATTGCTAATTGTTTGCTCTCGTCCTATTAATCTTCTTTGTTTCAATAATTAACAGAATTTCTGCAGTTTCAAACAATGTAGAGTTTTTATTATTTTAACGGTTTCATCTTATTTATTGATTCATTTTTTTGCCGCTTAGTCGAGGGGCAAAAGTCCAACTTTATATTAAAGTTTGAAGACAGATAAAGAGACACATTCACATTCACACCAATCCTCGCTGCTGTTTTCTAGTAAGTGTTTATCTCACCCCAGTGCTGGATTCACAGCTGCAATGCTCAGTACTGTTGTATGATGATATTCATGCTGCAGGTTCTGAACATGTGTTACAGGTAGAAAGGTTTGCTATCAGTTGGAAAGAAATGGATTGCTCTTAGTGGGTGAAACATAATAATACCTTGTAGCTGTGATACCTTTTAGTGGCAACAAAAATAAAATAATTGTTACAAAGCAGCGAGCTCTCGAGACTGCTGACATCTCTCCATCAGGCATTGTATGAGAAAGTATGTGAAGACACAAATATATACTGTGGGGAATCGGCCACCAAACCTGGCAGCTCTACAGCGCCTCTTGTTGAACTCAGGCTAGTCAGGGAACTGAGGAGGCACATTTTCATACCGTAAGAGGCCTTCCCATCTCACACATATCTCACACCTCTGGGGTGTCTCATAACTCCAACCCCCCCGAGTTGAGATATGAGATATACAAAAGTTATTATTGGCCATAACTTTGCCTGCGAATGTCAAAGGCGAACGACAATACTCTCATATTTTCAGTTATGATTTTAGCTATGCAATGATATGACACATGAATACTCTGCTGGTATCCTACTGGCCAATATCAAGTTTAGGGTACTTACGATGGTCCTGCGCTTATATGAAATATGTGCTAGGATCATCTGAATTTCTGGATGCAATATTTATGCTTGACATTTTTATATGAGCGACGGCTCAGAAGATATTAAGATTTCAAAGATTACTGGCTGCAGCCGCTCTCACCCTATCAAAGCATTTACTTTTAGGAACACAGCAGAGCTCGATGGAAAGACCCAGATCCACCAACGTTTGAAACAATACTGGGGACTATTGCAGCTCACAATGTGTATGAATACACGTTCGCTCTGAGGAACAATCTTCAAGGAAAGTACAGTAACAAGTGGTTAACATGGAACCAGTTTTTCTTTCAACAGGATGCCCCCATAATATAAACTTGATCGAATTAGCTTTCAATATGCTATGAGCGAAGTTTAGTTGAGCATAACTTTAAAGTATTTTTCCCTCCTTCCCTCCCTTCTTCCCCCCCCCTTCCTTTCCCACCACCCACCCTCCAACAGCATGTGTTTATAAGAATGACACAATTGGTTATGGTTTATTGTTAGTTGTTAACTTGACTCTTATCTTCTAATGTGTGATTATCTTAATGTATTGCTACTTGTTATGACCTCCTTGTAAGTTTATATCTAATTCAATAAAAAAAAAAACGTTGAACAAGGAACACAGCAGAGCTGAGGGAGCTGCCCCCGCCCACACCAGGCTCTGTATATACAATGTCTATAGACAGAGAGCTGCCCCACCCACACCAGGCTCTGTATATACAATGTCTATAGACAGAGAGCTGCTCCCACCCACACCAGGCTCTGTATATACAATGTCTATAGGCAGAGAGCTGCCCCACCCACACCAGGCTCTGTATATACAATGTCTATAGACAGAGAGCTGCTCCCACCCACACCAGGCTCTGTATATACAATGTCTATAGACAGAGAGCTGCCCCCACCCACACCAGGCTCTGTATATACAATGTCTATAGACAGTGAGCTGCCCCCGCCCACACCAGGCTCTGTATATACAATGTCTATAGATAGAGAGATGCCCCCACCCACACCAGGCTCTGTATATACAATGTCTATAGACAGTGAGCTGTCCCCACCCACACCAGGCTCTGTATATACAATGTCTATAGACAGAGAGCTGCCCCCGCCCACCCCAGGCTCTGTATATACAATGTCTATAGACAGAGAGCTAACCCCACCCACACCAGGCTCTGTATATACAATGTCTATAGACAGAGAGCTGCCCCCACCCACACCAGGCTCTGTATATACAATGTCTATAGACAGAGAGCTGCCCCCACCCACACCAGACTCTCCATAGAGCTTGTGCAGGGACAGTGAGGTGTCAATCACAGCAGGGGGGGTGTCTGATTGCTGTGGGCATGAGTTTCTAGTCCTGCAATGTTAATCACAGGGTAATAAACCCTTTAGTTTATGTAAACAATAGTACACACACTGATAAGAGACACAGGTGTTTTGTTTTTTTAACTCTTACAGCATGCTGTCCTCAGCTTATATAGCAAAAAACTGCTGATAGATTCCCTATAACAGCAGTTGAGTGACACGTCTGTTAACTGTTAAACACCCAGATGACTGTATGACTGTTTCCCCAGCTAGCTCATTAAAACATCTAAGTATCTGAAGTGTTTTTTTTTGGGGATAAATACAACAATCTAAAAAACGGGTTACTAATGAACACTACATGATCTAAATAACAAAAGAGGACATGACATGTTCCCTTTAACTCCGCTGAAGTAAAAAGGAGGAGCTGCAGTACCACATGCAGCCTGTGTGGCGCTGTTTTACAAGTACTACATATCTATACGAACAGCGCATACATGCACACACACACGTGCACACTCAGCACATACATACCTGCGCATTCATGTGCATTATCTGGCATACATACTCATTATACACATGTACAAGATGAAAATAACCCTCTAAAGTTAATTTTGGCAAGTTATTTGGTCTCAATATCGTATCCTTCCCCTGGTCATCACTTGAGATATTATTATCCTCTGATCAGAACGTCTCAGAAAATAACCACAAGGCCAAATTCTGTATATAAGTAAAAGTGGTGTCTGATGTACCGGCGAACGTCCCCCTCCACAGCTCTCCTGCGTGTCGTCTCCTGTTCTACCTTCCTCAATCATGCAGATGGACACACGATTATAACGCAGCACGTGCGTCTGCAATGTGATGTGTAGATGTGAGCGGACAATAATTGGCTTTTTGTACAGTTTGTTCTGTTCTTGCATGTTCCTCAGTCTATACAAAGATTGATAAAAGGTGAATGGAGCTAAGAGTAGCCTGGAACGTCCTTGGTGGTTCAGTGTATGTGAGGTTCATTCACTGTCATCGTGATGTAACGTTCTTCTTTGCACTGACTCACAGTATCGCTTTGTGTTTAGTCCTATTGCATATAAAGTGCATCTTTCCTCTCTAGAGATGAGCCGACCTTTGGATGTTCGGATTCGGCTTTGTTCACCCAACGTGCATATGGTCGCCGACTTGTTCCAAACCCCATTCACATCAATGGGAAGCAAAATCAAGGGCATAGAAAACACCCAAAAGCTGCCAGACACAGCTCACACCCTGTAACAGTGGAGCCCCACTGATTTTGCACAGAGGTTAGGTTACCAAGCTACTGCACCGCTATCACCCTGCGTTCAGGCCCGTTCATGGCCGTCATTGCTTCCCCCTTCTTGATTGGTTAAATTCAGATTTTGCCCCGCCCACCACAGACATAGCGGAATGGTGAACCCACTGGACCACGGGATATACCGTGGAGGCTGATACCAGAAACAAGACAGACAAGGATATTAGATAAATGAACAGGGTTTATTGATCACAATAGGAAGGATCCCCAAGGGAGGTCCACAGGGCCAGAGCACCGGGTTCCCCTAAAGGAGCAACTAGAAGTGGAACCCCATAGAACAGGGATTGTCCTAGCGCAGCCAGAGAGGATCCAATGAATCAGCAACTTGTGGGTCCGATCCAAGGCGGAACAGGACACAGTAACCAGGGAACCGGAGGAAAGGCTAGGACCGGACTTGAAGGCGCAGGAAGGATTCGGGTGGTTGCCAGGCACCGACATGAATGGTACAGGTCTGCGGGTGAGTTAGGCAGGAGTTGGGATCCAGCATTGAAAGCAAGGAGACATTGTGTTGGAAAGTCAAAGACACAAGAACACGCAAGCGCTTCTTATGGACCTGAGCTGGCAACTACACTAGCAATGAAGTTGCCTAGGCACCTCACAAAAGAATTGAGGGCCTTAAGTATATACAGGCCTCTCAGCTATTGGATGAGAGGTAATTACAGAAAAGGGTGTACTGGCCCTTTAAATCTTTTGGCACGCCCTAAGCTCATTCCCCCTGCAACCGGAAGTGAGGAGGTGGAGGAAAGAGATTAATGAGCTGCCACAGCCGGCGGGGACATTGTGGGAGCGTGGACCGGGTAGATATGAGAGTGGGGCATAGGAGGTTGCCAGCAGCCAGACTGGGCCAGATCTTCCTGCACCTGGAGACGGGTCCTGCTGGCCGAGATGCTACAGTCTCTCATTGGACCAAACTGATGTCAGATTACTGTACAAATAAAAAAAAAATAGGAGTGCGCTTCGCCGTATTTTTGGTTGTTAGCCAGGTACAACAATCCTCAATGTGGGGAAGCCCAAGCTTTCTGGGCCCCCCACCTGCGAATTGCAGCCCGCAGCCACCCCAGAAAATGTCGCAGTCATCAAAGTGATATTTTCTGGCACTGTACCCAACTCTTTTAGGTTGTCCTGGTGCCAGTGGCAAACTGGGTAATAAAGGGGTTAATGCCAGCTATGTATTGCCAGCTGGCACTAAGCCTGAGGTTCATAATGACAGGCCAATGTTAGACCCGGCCATTAGGAACCTGTAAGTAAATAGTAAATAATGCTCCACAATGTGAAATATTATAATTTGAAAAAGAACAAATCACAATCCTCATTCCATCGTTACCACTCCACAAAAAACATCCACATCCTCTCAACATCCTATCACGATGGGACTGGAAAGTGACAGATTTTCAGCTTCCACTTTGGCGGGTGACATCACAGATAGGTTCACCTCAGGTCACGACCTGCAGACTGGAACAGTTTCGTCTGTTGCTCAGCGTGACATATAGGGCATTAGTGTTCCACCTGCATACTACCTAAGCTAGCTTGTGCATTGTGAACCTTGGGCTTAGTGCCAGCTGCATACATACTGGCATTAACCACTTTATAATAATATTTATTCATTTATATAGCGTTACTAATTCCATAGTGTTTTATATACGTTGGCAACACTGTCCCCATTGAGGTTCACATTATAAACATCCTATCAGTATGTGTTTGGAGTGTGGGAGGAAACTGGAAAGCCTGGAGGAAGCCCACGCAAACACGGGGAGAACATACAAACTTCTTGCAGATGTTGCCCTTCGTGAGATTTGAACCCAAGGCTCCAGCACTGCAAGGCCGCAGTCCTAACCACTGCACCACCATGTCACTGTGCCACCCCTCTGAGGTCCATTATCAACTCCTTAAAGGGGTTGTCCACTACTTGGACAACACCATCTCATTTCTCATGTTTGTCCCCATAAATCTAAAAAAAAAACTTCGGTACCGCCTCTGTTTCGGCGATTTCAGAAGTGTTGTTCCTGGGTCCCACGTGACCTAGTTATGACACACGCGTCCCGTGACCGATCACCATCAGCTTCCTTCCTCCAGACGTTGGATGCAGGAGTACTCAACAGGAAGTGATCGGCAGCAGCAGTGTTCTCTCCCTGTGAAGATGCAGAGGAAGCCGACGGAGATTGGTCACAGCGCTCGCGTGTCATAACAATGTCACGCAGGGCCAGGAATGAGAGGATTGCTCAGCCTCCCAGGTGTGTTCTTGCTTCTCTCCTCAGACCCTAACCTCAGGCCTGGCACTTAAGTTAGCGACCTTGGGATAAGCTGAGCATGGCTCTTTTACACCCAGGTCCTCTTCACAGTCCTCCCAGGAACTGAACTAACTAGCCCCTCCCGCACCAGAATTTATAGGGAAGCTCACCCTGAACCCGGGCTTGATCTCCCCCTTCAGGCCTGGAGGTGTAAGTGTTGTGTGTGTGTTACCTGATTAGAAGACCCTTTGTTGCTCTCTCGTGACACCACCACCCGGGGGCAGTGATGACAGTGTGGCACTTTGACCCAGGGGTGCCGCACCCCCACATAACCATCGAAACAGCACAATAGTCCCCACACTGCCCCTGTCAAGTGGATGCCCTTGGGTGGGGAATGTTGGCTGCATCATGCGACCCTTAGTTCACGGTTTACAGCCCTTCATGTGACTTGGTCCTCGAGCCAGACAGGAACGGTTGAAGGCTCCAGTTTACCAGCTCTGCTCTATAAGATATCAATTTTTATAGTTCATTTCATTGTGGAGACTGTATGCCTCATACTAAACTATCTCCTTGCTTAAAATAATACAAAGTATCCCATGGCTCCTTCTACAAGGCGCTTCCTATTCCAGATACAAAGATAATTACTTCTTTTCAGAAAACATCTTATTCGAGCCTTTATATTGGTGATCCTATCACCCACAGCGGAGTGAATGAAGGATAAAGCGTTCGGCTACGCGGGATTAAGACAGTCAGGTCTAGAATAGAAGCCACCGAGACGAAAATAGATGAAAGGTGGAAACAGGAAACAGTAGGTGAAACTACGAGCCGAAGCTTCAACAAAAGACGTCCTACTTCACCATTGAGCGGATTGTTTCATTATTCTGCCATCTTTAGGCTGGATAGAATATTGCTCCGAATCCTACAAAATACTAAATATTGTCTGAGACCTTCTTGACCAGAGGAGGATCAAGGTTTTCCTGCACTCCGGGGCAAGAATTCAATTTGGCGTCCACCATCACAAGCGGTTTGAGTAGTCGCGATGTGACCTCTTGTTGGAGGGGCAGCACGAGGGTGTTTTTGTAGCAGGCCCTAGATAGTCAATCCAGCCTTGGCCACCTATCCACTGCAAAGGAGATGAGTCATGGGGTGGTGTAGCGGATAGGGAATCAGGTAGAACATAGGTAAGACGGGCATGGCATTCAGGGGAGCTAGTCTGACTCTTAGATTGGGTTTCCCTAACTCAACCTGTTTCCAGAGGTGGGGAGGTCTGGGTCGCCACCCTAGCCCTTCGCTCCTTATCAGCCCAAGGCTAGGAGCCCTAACCTCACCCACGGACTGGGAAAACCCAGCAGCTTCTTTGGAAGGCAACGACAGCAACACAGCTCAGCACGTCACTTTTTCCCTGCATGGGGTCCAAGTGGAAATGAACTCTATCTGCGACACCTGCTGGAGGGAAGTGGAACTACTTCAAGGCTGGGGGAATGGAGATCTGTATACTAAGGCACACCCAACCACCTCCACCTGAATGCTATGACACGTGCCCCTCCACCTGCAGAGCCAAATACAGCATAGACTAAAGGAAAAAAAACTCAGCTTAATCACAGCAGCACTGATGGACTACAAAGCAGTCAACATTTGTCAGGATGTTGATGAGGGACTCAGTGCTTCCCAAGGGAGAACACAGGGACAGAGTCTTCTTTCTTGATAAACAATCCTTGATTGCATTCAGTATTTTGCACATGACTACTGTGGGTACATTCCTAAAACGTTACAGTTGGGATTTCGTCATCAACGGAAATCTTTAATTTACAAGCAGACCGCTTCCTTGGCACTTGGGCCTCTAATGAAATTCTTAGGTCACTTATCTTCCCTGTTAACGTTATTGGATCGCCCGTGGATTCATATTATCACACAGCTATATGGATATCTTCAGGAATCTAGTAGCGTAGGGCAAGACAAGACTGAGACAAGGTGTTATAATTCAAATCTGTATTTACACTCGTGCGAGGAACAAGTTCAGGTCTTGGTGCAGCAAACAAGGAACGGGGTAAATTATAAACTGGGCAAAGTTTATTAAGTCTTTCTATAAACAGTTCTCAGAACAAGTAGCTGATAACAGAAATAGTCTATAGGTAACAGCTCATACACAGGAAGGCAATGGAGTTGTCTCTGAATAACACAGTCCATAACTAACTGCAGCAAAGAGCAAATAAATACCGAATCCTGAGAGCTCAGAGCACTGCAATTGCAAATAATATACAAACAAAACTGAATTGCCACAGTGGATTATGTGTAGCTCAGCTGGCTGCAGAAACACAGCAGAAACAATCCTTGACAAAGCACAGCTTGCTGGGAGGCAAAACCAGGCGCAGATGAACGTCAGCTGAGCAGATGACAGCAGAGAAGGTGAGAGGAGCCGATCCAGAATAATGCAGATGGAGGACAAGTCAGAAGATGCACTGAGGAGCCAGAGTTTGAAGCAAATTACTCAAGCAGAGCCTGGATGTCGAACAGGAACTTAAATAAACAGGGAGGCAGGAGACACATGGACATGACAAGGCAGCAGGCGCCATCTTGGATAAAGGTGAGGGGACACCAAAGGTAACCTGGAAAAACAGATTCCTGACACTAATATGTGTACCAGGCTATTCCATTCCACCCACTTGGATTTAGCATATATGCACTATTGAATTAACCAGTAAGACAGCACTCCTCCAAATCTGCAACACAGGCCCGCTCACAAAAGGCAAGGAGACTTCAGCAACAAGGTGATTCACAATGTCCAACCAGGGGAAGGCAGACATTTCCCACGGACTCTACCACAGACTGATGTGGATATTTCACTGCGCTGCCCAGTCCTTCTGTCTCCAAACCCCCTCGAGCCTAGGACCCCAGTTTGGCCCACTGGTTCCAGCCATATTAATCTCGTGGGGATCTTTACTCCCACACCTCTCACAGATGCAGATTTTTACTTCTTCTCTCTGATTCTCATGCCCGGTCATGTCTGCAGGCCAGATTTCTTCCTGTAACTCCACCCTTAAAGGGTGTACCAATTATCTAAGAAAGTTAAGCAGTCACTGTACTGGGCAGCAGGCGGGCACCTAACACCATAAACTCAGCATTTTCCACTGCACTTTAATATACAGCTCTCATATATGCACCAAATGCATAAGAACAGCATCCTCCAGGGTGGGTATGGCAACCCAGAAGACAAGATAGTTTTCATGTGACCGTAAGCATAAAAATCGCATATGAGTGGAGTGGTCATGTGATGACTGCTGGAACCAGCAAGAGCTGAACCCTGGCAATGAGTATATTACACACTGTCAGGATTGGGTATGCTACAATGCTGAATTTTACAAAGAACTTGTGGCACCCCTGCAGGGGATTGCCACAGGATCCACCGGTGCAAGGAGGGAATTACACCTTGGTTCACACAGCACACAACACCTTCCACCCCAGACCTGAAGGGGGAGCTCTACTGGCTTCCTTAAGCCAGATCCCCTTTAAAAGATCCAGGCCTGAGGGGAGAAGTCAGTTAGTCCCAGGAGTGAGTTCCAGTCAGTCTGAGGAGAGAGCTGGAGTAAGGAGCAGGTCGCTGTGAAGAATCCCCGCCCAGGACCAGGGACCACTGACCGCTGTGTTACACCCTAGGGAGAGGGTCGGAGGCCAGTGGAGGACTCAGGGAATTAAGGGAGAGAACCAGTTTAGGTTTCCTTGTAGTACACCCGGACACCGGAGTCCGACACTGCCAGCATCCACTGCAGCAGTAAAACCATGGAAGGACCAGGAGGAGTTAACCCCTGAAGAAAGCAAAGTAAGAGACACTCAAACTGACCAAGTACAGGACCAGGGGCCATAGGAGAAATAGAGACCCGGCAGAAGGACCTCATTGTCAGTTTAGAGCCGAGCCCTGAGAGGGAGAAGGAGCGGCGAGTTCAGTCACAGACAGGACTTACCCAAACCACAGAGCACAGACAGAGGAGGCCTCACAACTTTCTAAGGTGGAAGTCCCAAGTTCCACCGGGGACCTGGGCAATACTCTGGACTGTACCTGTTACCATGTCACCAATAAAAGGTACCGAAACAACAATCCTTGTGTGTGTGTGTCTGCCTAACCGCCGCTAGTCACCGCATTGTCTGCAGAGACGCGACTACTACTCCCCTCATCCATCCCCGCTGCTCTGAGGAAAAGCTCCACCTGTGGGGAGCTGTACCACACTCTGCTGCACCCACCATCACCTCAGCGGCCGGCTGCAGCGCTGGTATACCTGTTACCAGGTACCATAGGTGGAGTCACGTTAACAATCCCTTCAGTGGCGTATCTACCGTGGGCCCGTGTCCCGCACCCCCCTGGGGGGCCCCGCGTCCCGTGCTGACAGCCGGCCACCGCGACCGCGATAGTGCCGGCCAGAGAGGAGGGAGGACGGGAAGTGAGAAAGACCTCACTTCCTGCAGCTCTGCCCGCCCCTCCTCTCCTCCTCACTGTGGACCACGAGACCGTGGATGCGGCCGCAGTGAGTGTGTGTGTGTGTGAGGCTCAAAAATCTGTGACAGCACCCCCCCCCCCCCGTTTCTTATGTGAGGGGGTAGGGAGGCTCACAAAATACTGGCAGCAACCCCCCCACGGCTCTTATATGAGGGGGTATGGAGGCTCAATAGATTCTGACAGCAATCCCCACCCACCCCCCTCCCGGTCCTCACATGGGGGGCCCCGGGGCAGATCTTGCACCGGGGCCCGTAGCAGGCTAGTTATGCCACTGAATCCCTTTATCTCCCACCATTTCCCCGCCATTGAGGGTCCAGGGCACGGGACCAGGGACCGACCAGCCGTGATTCCCCATCAAAGTTGCCATCAGCCCCGGTACCCGAGTACCCCATACCCTGTCGACCACCTCAAACTTGTCCATATTTGTGATTAAAGTCTGCAGCTGTTCTTGGTGATTGCAGGCTTCTGAATTTTCACAGCACGTGCACTGAAACACTTTCAGGCCAGAGAGGGTGATCATATGAGCACAAGTATGTGATTTATATACTTGTATCCAGCCACACTCAATTCACTTGTATTGAGCAAGGCTACACATGTCTAGTTTGCATGTGTCCGCATGTATGCACATCAAATCCCCTCATCAGTACAGAAATACATCACAAGAACCACCATCAATTCATAAATATATCACCAGAACCACTATCAGTACACATTGATGTCACAAGGACCATCATCAGTACAGGAATACATAACCAGAACCACCATCAGTTCAGGAATACATCATAAGGACCACCATTAGGGTATGAATAAAACACCATGACCACCTTCAGTTTGTAAATGCATCACCAGCACAATCAACATATATGAGTTCAGCAGCAGAACCACCGTCAGTACATAATACATCATTTGTATAGTCAGGTCAGTCACATATACACATGACCTTAACAATGGAAAGGAGATACTGGGAGTTGATGTTATCAGTCATAATCAGACTCTGGACCATACAGGAACCACAATACTGATGATAATTAGTTAATATCACAAATAAACATTTACATCCAGGTACGTTATGGATGACTGTGTCTTTGATCAGAGCTGTTCTCCTTCTTTTCTTCTTGTCCAGATGCCATTATGACCCTTTAGTTTTCGGTCCCGCCATGAGAGGACGTTGCAGAGGATCGTGGAGGGTTTTTGAGGGAGTAATAAAGTTTGGAATGAGGCTAGTGTTTGTGTTTTCTTCCCAATAAAATGATTTTTCTCTATGTGGTGTATTATTTACTATTTACTATTTACTTTGAGGGTCGTAATGGCCGGGTCTAACATTGACCCGACATTAGGAACCTTGAGCTTAGTGCCAGCTGGCAAAATTCAGTTGGCAATAAAACCTTTATTACCCAGTCTGCCACCATTACGGGCCACTGGAAGAGCCGGGTACAGCACCAGAAAATGGCACCTATATGAATGCGCCATTTTCTGAGACAGCAGCGGGCTGCAATTTGCAGCAGGGTGAGGGAGGCAGAACGCTTGGTCCTCCCCATTCCAAGGATTCCAACCCCCAGCTGCTTAGTTGTGCCTGGCTGGCGATCAAAAATACAACAAAGCCCCACGTTGTTTATTTTATTAGAAATAATTAAAAAAAAGGGCTTCCCTATATTTTAGGTTTCCAGCCAGGTAATACTAGGCAGCTGGGGGTGGATGGCAGCCTGTACCTGCCTGCTGTACCTGGCATGGCAACCAAAAATACGTCAAAGCCCCATGTAATTTTTTTAAACATTATTTACAGAAATAATACAATAAAATGTATTTCGGACTATCACCAGGTAAAACTAGGCAGCTGGGGTTGGGCGATAGCTCATACCTGCTTGCTGTACATAGGCAGGTGACCAAAAACACAGCAGAGGCCCATCAGCGCAAAGTAATGGACATATGCTATTTTTATCTGAATTGATGTGTAAAAGAGGTGGCCTCGCATGCTGATGACCCTCTGCAATAATAATTCAGACTCCTGGGGATTAATACAATTGTATCCTTTGCTCCACAAGGCAAATGTTTACCCCTTCGTTTGCTGTAAGCGTTATAAACTGGTATTAGAGTGTGTTCACATTACATTACACTCCGCTGTGGATTCTACAACCGTTAATTGATCTCTGCAGTCAGGGATTGGCTGCAGCGGTCACTTGCTCGCTCTTTGGTTGAATAGTTTGTGATATAGGATAGAAAAGGTGAGAATTGTTTTTCATTTTTTAAACATTTGCTTGTATTTTCATGACCCCTGTGTGACCCCTGTGTGACCCCTGTGTGACCCCTGTGTGACCCCTTCGCCTCTAGTCGGAGTTATTCTTGCATGTATGACATCGTGTAATGTCAAGACCATAAAAGCCTGGAGATATGTTATATAATATGACATTTTCTCATCTATGTAAAAAAAAATCAATCCCCTTCTAAGGGCGAAGCATCATCTTTGCATTCGTTACGTGTTGATGTTGCACACACACAGGCCGTCACCCGTGTTCTCCGGACGGTGGAATGTGTCACACGTACATTCACTTCTTCACATGATTCGTGAATTATTCACTATTTTCATCTCTCTGTTATTCCTGTGTTTTCCTTGGGTCTCGTACACATGGAGCAGAACACCCATCCTGCCTCCAGCACACTAATGGGTACTAAGTGCTTAGAGACATAAATACATATATACACAGTACATACATATATATACAGTACATACATATATATATACAGTACATACACGGCTTCAGGTCTAAGAGCAATAAATATTCACTTGCAAGAAAATGCACATTTTACTGCTCTGATAAATATAGAAATAACGACCTTCACAAATATACTTACAACTTATATTATGCACCAGGATATATTGAAGACAATCTGGCAGCAGCTTTTTGCTCCCTCATCTAAGTGCAACATAATAGAGGCAAACAACCCCGGAATCCAATGATGTATCACATAGATACAGGCTGCAGCCGATCTCACACAGTCAGAGGATTTAGATTAAGTAATGTAGCAAAGCTGAGAGAGCTGCCCCACCCACACCAGGCTCTATATATACAATGTCTATAGACAGTGAGCTGCCCACACCAGGCTCTGTATATACAATGTCTATAGACAGAGAGCTGCCCCCACCCACACCAGGTTCTGTATATACAATGTCTATAGACAGAGAGCTGCCCCGCCCACACCAGGCTCTATATATACAATGTCTATAGACAGTGAGCTGCCCACACCAGGCTCTGTATATACAATGTCTATAGACAGAGAGCTGCCCCCACCCACACCAGGCTCTGTATATACAATGTCTATAGACAGAGAGCTGCCCCCGCCCACATCAGGCTCTGTATATACAATGTTTATAGACAGAGAGCTGCCCCTGCCCACACCAGGCTCTGTATATACAATGTCTATAGACAGAGAGCTGCCCCACCCACACCAGGCTCTGTATGTACAATGTCTATAGACAGAGAGCTGCCCCACCCACACCAGGCTCTGTATGTACAATGTCTATAGACAGAGAGCTGCCCCCGCCCACACCAGGCTCTGTATATACAATGTCTATAGATAGAGATCTGCCTCCACCCACACCAGGCTCTGTATATACAATGTGTATAGACAGAGAGCTGTCCCCACCCACACCAGGTTCTGTATATATAATGTCTATAGACAGAGAGCTGCCCCCACCCACACCAGGCTCTGTATATACAATGTCTATAGACAGAGAGCTGCCCCCACCCACACCAGGCTCTGTATATACAATGTCTGTAGACAGAGAGCTGCCCCCACCCACACCAGGCTCTGTATATACAATATCTATAGACAGAGAGCTGCCCCACCCACACCAGGCTCTGTATATACAATGTCTATAGACAGAGAGCTGCCCCCGCCCACACCAGGCTCTGTATATACAATGTCTATAGACAGAGAGCTGCCCCCGCCCACACCAGGCTCTGTATATACAATGTCTATAAACAGAGACCTGCCCCCGCCCACACCAGGCTCTGTATATGCAATATCTATAGACAGAGAGCTGCCCCCACCTACACCTGGCTCTGTATATACAATGTCTATAGACAGTGAGCTGCCCCCGCCCACACCAGGCTCTGTATATACAATGTCTATAGACAGAGAGCTGCCCCTGCCCACACCAGGCTCTATATATACAATGTCTATAGACAGTGAGCTGCTCCCTCCTACACCAGGCTCTGTATATACAATGTCTATAGACAGAGAGCTGCCCCCTCCTACACCAGGCTCTGTATATACAATGTCTATAGACAGAGAGCTGCCCCCGCCCACACCAGGCTCTGTATACATCATGTTCCAAATTATTATGCAAATGTTCTTTTTCTCTGATTTTCCTAAATGGTCGGTGCAGATGACAGTCAGTGTAATAAAAGTCATCACCGTTAGAGGATACATCAAATTTTATTGAAGAAATCTCCCTATGATAACAGTATAATCTTCAAAATTAAAAAAAAACTCTAAATGCCCTGTTCCACATTATTCGGCACAGGAGAGTTTCTAAACATTTGATATGTTTGAATGAACTGAAAATGCTGATTTGTGGAATTTGCAGCATTAGGAGGTCACATTCACTGAAATAAAAAGCTATTTACCTCCAAAACCAAACAGGCCAAGTTACATGGTAACACAGGAACCCTTCTTTGATGTCACCTTCACAATTCTAGCATCCATTGATCTTGTGAGTTTCTGGAGAGTTTCTCTTGTATTTCTTTGCATGATGTCAGAGTCGCCTCCCAGAGCTGCTGTTTTGATGTGAACTGCCTCCCACCCTCATAGATCTTTTGCTTGATTATACTCCTAAGGTTCTCTATAGGGTTGAGGTCAGGGGAAGATAGTGGCCACACCATGAGTTTATCTCCTTTTATGCCCATAGCAGCCAATGGCACAGAGGTATTCTTCTTTGTAGCATGAGATGGGGCATTGTCCTGCATGAGGATGATTTTGCTCCTGTTTTTGCTTTTTGTACCATGGAAGAAAGTTCACAGTCAGAAACTCTATATACTTTGCAGAGGTCATTTTCACACCTTCAGGAACTTTAAAGGGACCTACCAGCCAGGGCGTAACTACCGGCATAGCAGACGTAGCGGTCGCTTTGGGGCCCGGCGCTTGTGGGGGTCCCGGACCCAGCGCTGCTACGCTGCTATCCGGTCAGCTACAGGCCCCCAGTGGGTATATACAGGCCCCCCACTCCTCCCTTTCTACTGCACACGTCACCTGTAAAGGAATACATCATACTTACTTATCCCTGCCGGCTGCCGCTGTCGCTGCTCTGCACCGCGCTCCGGCTTCATCCGGCTTCTTCCTGGTTGTGACGTCATTGCCTGCACCCGCCGCGGCCGGTCACAACCAGGAAGAAGCTGAATGAAGCCGGAGCGCGGTGCAGAGCGGCGACAGCGGCAGCCGGCAGGGATAAGTAAGTATGACGTATTCCTTTACAGGTGACTTGTGCAGTAGAAAGGGAGGAGTGGGGGGCCTGTATATACACACTGGGGGCCTGTATATACACACTGGGGCCCTGTATATACACACTGGGGCCCTGTATATACACACTGGGGCCCTGTATATACACACTGGGGCCCTGTATATACACACTGGGGCCCTGTATATACACACTGGAGGCCTGTATATACACACTGGGGGCCTGTATATACACACTGGGGCCCTGTATATACACACTGGGGCCCTGTATATACACACTGGGGCCCTGTATGTACCCACTGGGGGCCTGTATATACACACTGGGGCCCTGTATATACACACTGGGGGCCCGTATATACACACTGGGGCCCTGTATATACACACTGGGGGCCTGTATATACACACTGGGGCCCTGTATATACACACTGGGGCCCTGTATATACACACTGGGGCCCTGTATGTACCCACTGGGGGCCTGTATATACACACTGGAGGCCTGTATATACACACTGGGGGCCTGTATATACACACTGGGGCCCTGTATATACACACTGGGGCCCTGTATATACACACTGGGGCCCTGTATGTACCCACTGGGGGCCTGTATAATACCCACTGGGGCCCTGTATATACACACTGGGGGCCCGTATATACACACTGGGGCCCTGTATATACACACTGGGGGCCTGTATATACACACTGGGGCCCTGTATATACACACTGGGGCCCTGTATATACACACTGGGGCCCTGTATGTACCCACTGGGGCCTGTATATACACACTGGAGGCCTGTATATACACACTGGGGGCCTGTATATACACACTGGGGCCCTGTATATACACACTGGGGCCCTGTATATACACACTGGGGCCCTGTATGTACCCACTGGGGGCCTGTATATACACACTGGAGGCCTGTATATACACACTGGGGCCCTGTATATACACACTGGGGCCCTGTATGTACCCACTGGGGGACTGTATATACCCACTGGGGGCCTGTATATACCCACTGGGGGCCTGTATATACTCACTGGGAGCCTGTATATACCCACTGGGGCCCAGACTGTATATACCCACTGGGGCCCTGACTGTATATACCCACTGGGGGACTGTATATACCCACTGGGGGCCTGTATATACTCACTGGGGGCCTGTATATACCCACTGGGGTGCCCTGACTGTATATACCCACTGGGGCCCTGACTGTATTACCCACTGGGGCCCTGAAACTACTCCACTGGGGCCTGTATATACCCACTGGGCCTGTATATACCCACTGGGGCCCTGTATATACCCACTGGAGCCCTGACTGTATATAACCACTGGGGCCCTGACTGTATATACCCACTGGGGCCCTGACTGTATATACCCACTGGGGCCTGTATATACCCACTGGGGGCCTGTATATACCTACTGGGGCCCTGTATATACCCACTGGGGAGGCTGCTGTATACACAATGGGGCTGCTGTATATACCACTGGGGAGCTGCTGTATACCACTGGGGCTGCTGTATATACCACTGGGGAGGCTGCTGTATACCACTGGGCTGCTGTATATACCACTGGGGAGGCTGCATACTGCTGGGGCCTGCATATACCCCTGGGGAGGCTGCTGTATACCACTGGGGCTGCTGTATATACTGCTGGGGCCTGTATATACCACTGGGGAGGCTGCTGTATACCACTGGGGAGGCTGCTGTATACCACTGGGGTTACTGTATATACTGCTGGGGCCTGTATATACCACTGGGGAGGCTGCTGTATACTACCACTGGGGAGGCTGCTGTAAACTTCCACTAGGAGGGCCTGTATACCACACTGCTGGGGGCTGTATACCTATGCTGGGGTCCACCCTCGGCTTATACACAAGTCAATAGGTTTTCCCAGGTTTTGGGGGCAAAAGTAGGGGGGTCGGCTTATACACGAGTATATACGGTAAACTGGGTGGCGTCAGACTGTTAACACCGATTCGGTAAGGGGGTGTGTCTTGAAGGGGGCGTGTCACTGGGGGCGTGTCTTGGAGGGGGCTCCGTTCAAAAGTTTGCTATGGGGCCCTGCCAGTTCTAGTTACGCCCCTGCTACCAGCTGTTTCCCAATAACCCCGGCCCAAAACATGACTCCTCCACCTCCTTGCTGACGTCGCAGCCTTGTTGGGACATGGTGGCATCCACCAACCATCCACTACTCCATCCATCTGGAGCATCCAGGGTTGCTTGCACTCATCAGTAAACAAGACTGGTTGACAATTAGTCTTCATGTATATCTGGACCCACTGCAACTGTTTCTGCTTGTGATCACTGTTTAGGGGTGGCCGAATAGTAGGTTTATGCCCCACAGCAGCCTCTGAGGGATCCTACACCTTGAGGTTGGAGGGACTCCAGAGGCTCCAGCAGCTTCACATATCTGTTTGCTGGTTTGTAAGGTCTTTTTAGCAGCTGTTCTCTTAATCTGATGAACTTGCCTGGCAGAAACCTTCCTCATTCTGCCTTTATCTGCACAAACACATCTGTGCTCAGGATCAGCCACAAATCTCTTCACAGTACGATGATCACAGTTATGTTTTCCTGCAATATCTAATGTTTTCATCCCTTGTCCAAGGCATTGCACTATTTGTTGCTTTTCGGCAGCAGAGATCCTTTTTCTTTCCCATGTTACTTGAAAACTGTGGCTGCGTAATATTGTGGAACACCCAGTTTTCCTTTTATTGGGCTCACCTGCCAAAGTAATTATCACAGGGATCTGAGACTGATTTCAGTGATCCAAAGACCCTGAGACACAAGACCAGCAATGGGGTTCACTGACAAAAAACAAACAAACCCTATGACACTTAAAACCAATTTGCATAATAATTTGGAACATGGTGTATACAATGTACATAGACAGAGAGCTACCCCCAGACGGTCCAGGCTCTGTATATACAATGTCTGTAGACAGTGAGCAGCTAATCACAGCAGGATGGGTGTTGGACTAGCTGACCTAGTCCAGCAATGAAGCTAAAACCAACATTGCAGTAAACAACAGCTTGAAGCTTGATAAGATAGACATTGCTGAAATCTGTGTGTTAACCCCTATAGCATATTGTCTTCAGTCCTGGAACAGGATACAGTCCAGGAACAAGATACAGTACAGGAACACGGATACAGTACAGGAACACGATACAGTCCAGGACCAGGATACAGTCCAGGAACAAGATACAGTCCAGGAACAAGATACAGTCCAGGAACAAGATACAGTCCAGGAACACAGATACAGTCCAGGAACACGGATACAGTACAGGAACACGGATACAGTACAGGAACATGATACAGTCCAGGACCAGGATACAGTCCAGTAACACGATACAGTCCAGGAACAAGATACAGTCCAGAAACAAGATACAGTCCAGAAACAAGATACAGTCCAGGAACACGGATACAGTACAGGAACACGGATACAGTCCAGGACCAGGATACAGTCCAGGAACACGATACAGTCCAGTAACACGATACAGTCCAGGAACAAGATACAGTCCAGGAACAAGATACAGTCCTGGAATAAGATACAGTCCAGCAACAAGATACAGTCCAGGAACAAGATACAGTCCAGGAACACAGATACAGTCCAGTAACACGATACAGTCCAGGAACAAGATACAGTCCAGAAACAAGATACAGTCCAGGAACACGGATACAGTACAGGAACACGGATACAGTCCAGGACCAGGATACAGTCCAGGAACAAGATGCAGTCCAGGAACAAGATACAGTCCAGGAACAAGATACAGTCCAGAAACAAGATACAGTCCAGGAACAAGATACAGTCCAGGAACAAGATACAGTCCAGAAACAAGATACAGTTCCAGGAACACAGATACAGTCCAGGAACAAGATACAGTCCAGGAACAAGATACAATCCAGGGACAATATACAGTCCATGAACAAGATACAGTCCATAAACAAGATACAGTCCAGGAACAAGATACAGTCCAGGAACAAGATACAGTCCAGGAACAAGATACAGTCCAGGAACACAGATACAGTCCAGAAACAAGATACAGTCCAGGAACAAGATACAGTCCAGAAACAAGATACAGTCCAGGAACAAGATACAGTCCAGGGACAAGATACAATCCAGTAAAGGGGTAACATTTCCTGGATTTGAGAGTCACAATACTTCGCCTAGAGATCAATATAGCAGTGCATCTCTAGATACTTCTCCTCCATATAGGCTCCCCAGCAGTCTCTTCCATGGTAATTATTGTCTCTCCAAATCTCTTTGGTGGTGCTGGCCTTAGTATCAGCATCCCACAAAGGATCTACCTTACTGGTCACATTGTCCTCCTCAGGTCCTCCTTATATCTAGGGGCACTGGATACATCTTCAAAGAAAAGTGCACAAATCGGGTCTTACCCTCCAAAAAGCTAATTCTGATTATAGAATCTTGAAGTTTTCCCCTGAGATGGTTGAGATAAAGTCACAACGCTCTGAAAAACATGTTAATGTCATCTGCTGTCAGTGATTTACCCTGAAGAAGGGGATTCATCCTTGAAACGCATGGAAAAATAAAATCACAGTTATAGTTAATCTGGTTGACTCTTTAGCTACAGCAACACCACGGTTATCCCTTTCATATTCCTGGTGTTTATATCCAGGGGCAGGCAGACAGGTTGATGCCTTGGCTATTAAGGCACTACAGGGGGAACAGCCGGGGTTCATGAAGAGGCATGGACACATCCAGGCTGATGATGAATGTAATGTAGCAAAGAAACATTTTATATGACATCCAATTTTGGAAATTATTATTATTCTAACTTCTGTTGATCAAAAGGAACTTTGTTTATTGGACAACCCCTTTAATTAGGGCTGGATGCTACCTGCCTTTTAAATGTGAATGCTTTTAGCTTGTGACAGGCATTAACGATAGAAATTAGGTTTATGATTCTACCAGAGGAAGGTCGCCTTGTCATGGCTGGTGGGCGCACATGAATTGGCCAATTTGTGCACTAACAACCCTTATATGATAAGAATATTCCATGTAGCAGTAATGCACCATACATTTCATCTATTCAATGTTGCATTAATATGAGTCGTGTTTTAGTTTAATGTTTATGATTATAAACTTTGTCCCAATTAGGTTACTATAATTGAAACATCCGTCCACTTGTCGATGTTGGTGAAGTCTTCTCTCCCCTCCTTGATGCACTTTCCCCAGATAGAAGCCTATTATAATAATGTTACATACTTGTAGCTGGGTATAAGGTGCTGGAGGTCAGTGATTTCAGCTTTCTTGACACACAGAGCAGAATGCGGAGGGATCGTGAGTCATAGCAGACGCTTTTAGATGAAGTAACCGTCCTCAGGGTGTTATATCACCTTCTCATCTGTAAGATGACTCGGACGTGCGGTGTGCGCCCCCCCGGGTGTCAGTTCACAGTCTTGGGGGGACACTTAGCTGCCATTACTTATTACCGACAGCAGCACAGATGCAAAACGTAGGATATCACGAATGGCCGATGTCGTCTCATCACAGCCGTTTTGTGCAAACTCTTGATTAAACCTTAGAATTAGCAGGAGGAAGCAATATGCAGCGATTGCTAATTACCTCTGGAATCTCACGCCTGCTACAATGTTATACTGTGTCTCACCGGTAGAGAGGAGCAAACTTCGCTCGAACATGTTCTCCAATTTCGGCACCTCGAACTCAAACGTTTTGCTGAAAAGTCGGAAATTCAGGTATTGTTTGGTAATTGTTTGGATGTGTGTAGCTTAGCTGCCACACCAGGGCTGTGGAGTCGGTAAGTCAAAGATCCGACTCTGACTCTTCAATTTCGCAGGGCTGTGACGTCAGTAATCCAAACATCCGACTCCTCAAATTCCCTGAATCCGACTCTGAACATGGGAACAAAATGAGTGTGGTTCCACTGTATGTTTCATTCTAGCACAGATAAAGCGGACAGCTGCGAGCTGCCACCCTCATCTCTCTAGTATTAACTTGGCAGTCAAAAGAAATGCATAGGGCTCCACCCTATTTTTAATTGCCAGCCAAGGCAAAACTAGACAGCTGAGGGCTGGTATTCTAAACGGGATTAGGGCCCATTATTTTAAAGCCCCCCCCCATGCTAAAGAATAGCAGCCCGCAGCTGCCTCTGAAAATGGTGCATCTCATCCAGCAGCCCTGTTGGCGGTGGCACGCTGGGTAATAAGGGGTTAATACCAGCTTTGTACTGCCAGCTGGCCTTAAACCCACAATTCTTAATGATGGGCCAAGTTAGACTTGGCTATTAAGAATTATAAGTAATAGTAAAAAAGATACCACATACAGAATTTTTTTTTTATTAGAAGTAAAAGCACAGAGACGTTTAGGGACAGATGCCAGCTGCTCTTTATCAATTATACCCCTTCTATCTCTCACCTTATCAATTGAATCACTGAAATATTCACAAACTGTTGGTCTTGTTGCAACACATGACTGCCTTGGGTGTTTGTAAATGTTTTAGACCCTTCTCTTTCTATCTCTATTGCTGAGCTGTGAGCTACGATGTCCTCTCAGCAGCCCCTGTGTCACCCTAAAAATGGTTGCTGCATTCCCTGCCTCAGCTTTTATACTAGCTATGATGGTCCCTCCTGATTGGATGCACTGTACCATGTGATGTGATACATACGAGATATTTGTTACACACTGATTTGCTCTGCGGTCTATGTTGGATTCTGCTGTGATTAAATGTGTGTGAATGTCTTCTGGAACTGCATGAGTTAATGTCAGTTCTGCTGGGTGCTGTGCTCTGGTGCTGGATGAAGTGTGAGTCATCTGGAGTCTCCTCCTCCTGCCTTTAAATAGCCTCTCCCTCCACCAGGTGGTGTCGCTGTTAGAGTTTTCACTTTGCCTGTGACAAAGCTTCTGTATAGACGCTTGTGCTTGTGCTGCAGTCTCTGGAAATTTACCTTTTGCTGGAGTGCTGCTGACCCCGGTTCGTGGTGGGAGGTGAGAGGGAGTAGCTATGGGCTGGTTGATGAATTGAGGGTAAGGTTGGTGGCCTGGACCTCCTCGCCATCTATGGTACATCTGGGTATAGGGCTAGTCAGGGAACCCAAGTCTAGGGCCAGACTAGCTACCCAGGAATTCTTCCCTTATTACTGTCATCTTGCTGCTCATTCCCTCATCCATTACCACCTCCGTGACAATAATACAGGGAAACCTCAGAGGCCATTTATGCTTTTTGTGGCTGATATAATCTTAAAAAGGACATTTTCTACACATTAATCAAAGAGCAAACAAGTTTAAATTGGCCGGTAATGATTGTAATAATCTTCATTTATTTAGTTTTTTTGGGGGGGGGCTGAGATTTTTTTTATCCTTTTAAACAAAATAAGTTACAACAGGCTTCAATTTGAGCAATGAACAAGATGGGATCGGGGATCAGCGCTCCTTTACTGACTGGTTTACATGGACTGATGAAGTGCAATGGAGGAGTCTGTAGTCTGTGTGCGGGTGATGTAGGATGTATCATTCACAAGAAGAGAGGAGGCGCCGGACCGAGACCAGTGACCAGTGGCGTAACTAGGGTCCGGTGGGCCCCGGTGCGAAATTCAGACCTGGGCCCCCCCCCTCCGCAAGGGCACACGTTGGTCGGATGTTTGGGCACCGTGTAAAGTTCAGAGTTCTATAAAGACTCACAAATTGACCCCTCTATGTATTAATGTCCCTTATCGTGATATATATATTCCCCTTTCTGGTATATATGGTCTTCCTCCTCCCGCCATGATAGACGTCCAATTATTATAACGCATCCCATATTACTCCATATATTTCAATATATCCCCATAGTCCTCCATGTATTATAATGCATCCAATTGTCCCCCATTCATAAGGTAGCCCCAAGTCATCCAATTATTATATTGCACCCCCACTATCCTACATATAGTACCGCATAGACCTCTATATAGTATAATACAGCCTCATAGCCACTCCATATAGTATAATGCAGGATCACAGCCCTCCATATAGTATAATGCAGGCTCACAGCCCTCCATATAGTATAATGCAGGCTCAGTTCTCCATGTAGTGCAGCCCCTATAGTACAACCTTATATATGCAGCCTCATAGCTCTCCATTAGTGCAGCCTTATATCTCTCTATATAGTGTGTTATATATGCAGCCCCACAGAGATCTGAAAAATAGGATTAGTGACAACTGCACAAAACAGTAAACTCACTCCAAAACCCAGAGTCACCCCACATGTTAGCCTATTCCAGTAGTGGAGTCTTCTGCTCTCCACCTCTGTCCCCTGCTCTTCACCTCTGTGCCCCACCGTCCACCTCCTCCTGTCTCCTCTGCTCTCCTCCTCCTCTGTCCCCCATTCTCCTGTGTCTCCCTCTCTCCTCCTCCTCTGTCCCCCGTTCTCCTGTGTCCCTTGCTCTCCTCCTCCTGTGTCCTCCATTCTCCTGCGTCTCCCACTCTCCTCCTCTGTCCCCAGTTCTCCTGTGATCCCCACTCTCTTCCTCCTGTATTCCTGCTCTCCTGTGTCCCTCACTCTCCTCCTCCTTCCCCCTGTGTCCCCCGTTCTCCTCCTCCTCTATCCCCCGTCCTCCAGTGTCCCCCACTCTCCTCCTCCTCTGTCCCCCGTTCTCCTGTGTCTCCCGCTGTCTTCCATTCTCCTGTGTCTCCCTCTCTCCTCCTCCTCTGTCCCCCGTTCTCCTGTGTCTCCCACTCTCCTCCTCCTCTGTCCCCAGTTCTCCTGTGATCCCCACTCTCTTCCTCCTGTGTTTCCACTCTCCTGTGTCCTTCACTCTCCTCCTCCATCCCCGTGTTCCCCAACTCTTGTCCTCCTCTGCCCCCCGTTCTCCTGTGTCCCCCGTTCTCCTCCTCCTCTATCCCCCGTCCTCCAGTGTCCCCCACTCTCCTCCTCCTCTGTCCCCCGTTCTCCTGTGTCTCCCGCTGTCTTCCATTCTCCTGTGTCTCCCTCTCTCCTCCTCCTCTGTCCCCCGTTCTCCTGTGTCCCCCGCTGTCCTCCTCGGTCCTCCATTCTCCTGTGTCTCCCACTCTCCTCCTCCTCTGTCCCCAGTTCTCCTGTGATCCCCACTCTCTTCCTCCTGTGTTTCCACTCTCCTGTGTCCTTCACTCTCCTCCTCCATCCCCGTGTCCCCAACTCTTGTCCTCCTCTGCCCCCCGTTCTCCTGTGTCCCCTGCTCTCCTCCTCTTTCCCCCGCTCTCCTCCTCTGTCCTCCATTCTCCTGTATCTCCCACTCTCCTCCTCCTTTGTCCCCAGTTCTCCTGTGATCCCCACTCTCTTCCTCCATCCCCCTGTGTCCATCACTCTCCTCCTCCTCTGCCCCCAGTTCTCCTGTGATCCCCACTCTCTTCCTCCATCCCCCTGTGTCCATCACTCTCCTCCTCCTCTGTCCCCAGTTCTCCTGTGATCCCCACTCTCTTCCTCCATCCCCCTGTGTCCATCACTCTCCTCCTCCTCTGTCCCCAGTTCTCCTGTGATCCCCACTCTCTTCCTCCATCCCCCTGTGTCCATCACTCTCCTCCTCCATCCCCCTGTGTCCCCCGTTCTCCTCCTCCTCTATCCCCTGTCCACTTGTGTCTCCCACTCTCCTCCTCCTCTGCCCTCCGTTCTCCTCTGTCCCCCGGCGCTTTCCTCCTCTCACCTCTCTTCTCTTCTGTGACTCGAGTATTCAGCAACAGCGTGTCCTCCTCACTTCCTGGATGAGAGGCCAGGACTACAGACGGCTGGAGACTGAGGAGACTGAGGAGACTGAGGAGGCTGCCGCCAGACTCCAGAAGCTCAGGGCTCCGTCCTGAGACACAGCACGTGACGCAGCAGCCGCGGGAGTATCAAAGCTGCCGCCGCCGCGCCTTCCTGTCCTCCGGCAGCCGGTGTAAATCGCCTGGGGACTGGCCTGGCAGAGCGGCAGAGAGACATGGATGTGCGTCCTAGGTATGCTGCATGCACATCCATGTAAAGCAGGCGCAGAGTCGCAGGGGTCGGTGGGCGCCGGGCCCCTGTACTCCCGGGCCCAGTCGCACTTGCGACCTCTGCGACCGTGGGTGGTACGCCACTGGCAGTGACGCCCATAGGACTGGACCGATCTGCAGGTGAGTATAATAAAGGATGTGTTTGTTATACAGATCGGCCTCAGGACTTATATACAGGATTCTAGAATGCTGTATATAAGGTCATACAGGAGGTGGCCGCAGCCTATAGGGGAAAACCGCTGACCGGATCACTTTAAAGTCACAATCTTAACTCTTTGCTATCTTTTATACATCTAATCTCATCTGTTATACCTTAACTGACCACTAGGTGGTGACATTTCTGCCATAAAACCCTTATTTTATATTTCTTACTAAAAGCCCTAACCTGGGGTGTAACTATGTAAGTGCAGGGGTTGCAATGATACTCGGGCCCTAAAGCCTAGGGCACCCTAAAAGTACCTTTGAGCTATGAAAAAGATTAATGTTATTGAAAATTTGCAATAATTGGGGGCCCCATTGGAGCTTTTGCATCAGGGTCCATGATCTTCAAGTTACACCACTGCTTATATCTCTCCGACTAATACATCCTTCTGCATGTACACATTACACCAGACAGAAACACATTGTTACCAGATATTTCACACTGCAGGGGCATCTCCACCTCCTGGTACCAACAGACAAAACCCCTTTAATAAAGATGTTCTGACTCCTAATTCATTGTTTCTCCAAAAATATATTCTACAAAAATAAACCCTAGCAGGGTTTTCAGGCTTTTTGAAGGTAGAAAAATAAGCCATAACTCAAAAAATAAGTGCCGAAATAGCCACCAAAAATAAGCCCTAGCCCAAAAATAAGCCCTAAAAGCCCTAGCCCAAACATAAGCCCAGGGCCAAAAATTAGACCACCCAAAAATAAGCCCAAGCCGAAAAATAATACCTACCCAAAAATAAGCCCAGCCCAAAAAATAAGCCCCATAACCCAAAAAATAAGCCCCTAGCCCAAAAATAAGCCAGCCCAAAAATAAGCCCTACCCAAAAATAAGCCCTAGCCAAAATAAGCCTACCAAATAAGACCAAAAAGTCATACCCAAAAATAAGCCCTAGCCAAAAATAAGCCCTAGCCCAAAAATAAGCCTAGCCCAAAATAGGCCTACCCAAATACCCAAAAATAAGACCTACCATAGCCAAAAAATAAGACCTACCTACCCCAAAAATAAGACTTACCCAAAAATAAGACTTACCCCAAAAATAAGACTACCCCAAAAATAAGCCTTAGCCCTTTTTTCGGAGGGAACAATATATAAGGCCCTGTCCTATTTTTGGAGAAACATTGTAGCATCATATAGTCTCAGCACAATCCTTGTAACAGGGGTGATGAGCTGCCGATACATGATTTCTATGCGATCAGGCGATGGATGAGCTTTTTGCTTGTTGGTCGAACAATTACCTTTACTTTGGCCATTAATATGGACGCGTCTCCATCATGTGAACGTTCCTCCAGAGATGGAATAATGGACATACAACATTCACTGTCTTGTGCCGTTCACATCATTGGTTCTTCTGTGTCATAACGATGATCATCTGCTGGAATTATTCATTTATTAACAATACGATTAAAGTCATTAGGCTGTAATGAATGTGAGAGCCGACACTTTATATCTCATTCACCTGATTTGTGTTCTGATATTCAGGACATTTACATATTATTTTTGGCATCTTTACAAATCTTATATGCAGAAGAACAGAGACTTTGTCATTTAACTTGTTTTACTATTCAGTTGCTCATTCATTGTTGCTGTTTTTGAGTACACATTAGTATAAGGCAACCAACCTGCTGTCATAGGGTGTAAAATGAATAAATAATGGAAAAAAAAGGCATAGGGCTCCGCTGTATTTTTCAGTCTCAGCACAGATAAAGTGGACAGCTGCGAGCTGCACCCTCAGCTGCCTATTTTTACCTTGGCTGGCAATTAAAAAAAAAAAACATGTAGGACTCCACCCTATTTTTAATATCCAGCTAAGGTAAAACAAGGCAGCTGAGGGCTGGTATACTCAGCTAGTGAGCCCCACAAATTTAGCCCCCCCCCCACGCTAAAGAATAGCAGCCGCAGACGCCCTGAAAATGGCGCATTCATATGTGGCACATTACATGTCTCAGTTACATCAGGGTGATGTTACCTTTACAGCGACACCATTTGCACCAAACACTGACAAATTAAACATGGCAAACAGGGATAATTTTTGGACCATGAAAATGTATCATATGGCAACTGCTGAGATGGGATTGCCCCTCATCTGATACATTAACGCCTCAATCCATCCAGGAGGGATCACATTTTACCCAGTGTCACTCCTTTGTGACTCATAGACAGGTGTTTTGTTAATTAGCGCCCCCGTCTTGGTTATCCATATGTAGTAGTTTGGTGTCACACCATGGACTAGGGTGCGTCCAGATACAGTGCATGAGAGTGGTGCCTGGATCAGTGGTGTATGGTGCACAACACAAAACTACAAAACACAGGGGGGGACAAATACAACATGGTTGGTCCTGTTCCTAGGGAATGGGGGAAAGGAGACCTCCTGCACTCACCTGTGGCTGTGCCCTGATCTCCCTACCATTTCTATGCAGGTTTTTTCACCCCGTCGCCGAGCAGGTACCTAGTCCCTCGACTGGCACTGGTGTTAACCCTCACTAGGGATCTGGCCGGCGAAGAGCACTAGTCCAACTACTGCATAATAACAACAAGAATTTAAGGAAGACAGATAGGGGTAACACCAATATGACTTCACTGCTGCTGCCACTCTCCTAGGCAGCAGATGGCTTGACAATGGTCAGCTCTCCAGAGTTTGCTCCTTCCACCCAGGCGGCTTGGCTAGGGATGAAGTTCAGCCCTCAGCATTGGGTGAAGGGTCATGTGACAATTTGAAGCGGATGGGAGTGATCACACCTGAACAGATCACAGGACTAGTAGAACTGACATTAACCCATAAGTTTAACGAAATTTAATCCAGAGTCTCTCAAGCCAAAGTGGCTCCGGGCTCAATCTTGTCACAAGTCTCCAGGGAAGGCGCGGGACACAAACGTGACAATTAGTTCATGGATAAAGGTTGTGTTTATGAGACAACCCTTGTAATGTGTTCATTTGGTGAGACGTCAATCACCAGCGATGCAATTAAAGGGAAATAACACGCTTCATTGTATAATTATGGAGCAATTGCAAAAAAGGGTGTAATGACGAGGACTCCCAACCTCAGTAATTGCGCCTGGCGCAGCCCTAATGCAATCTAATTACAGTTTTCTATCCTCATTTTCCTTCGCTCTTGTTTGTTCCTTTATCGTGTTATAACCATGAAGAATAATGT
The DNA here is from genome assembly GCA_033576535.1 of Allobates femoralis. NCBI lineage: Eukaryota > Metazoa > Chordata > Amphibia > Anura > Aromobatidae > Allobates > Allobates femoralis. The sequence goes on along the minus strand of JARQOC010000007.1, from coordinate 108,829,090 downwards.
GATCTCTCAGCTCCACTCACTAATCGCGGTGTTTAATACTGTGGAATGACTGTTATTACCTGAGCTCCTCACACCTTCATGTTGTTACAGTGTAGCAGTATTATTCCGAGCATCAGTCCCAATGCTGCAAACAAACCCCGGTCCTGCCGTCCCAAGAAGTCGGGAAACATGGACGGTAACATTTCCGCAGACCAATGGGGTTTCTTGTGCTACCATAGAGAATTATAGTTTGGATGTGACATCGTGAAATGTGACATTTCCTATTCACTTATATTTTCAAGCAAATTTATTTGCAGCAAATTGCTGATCCAGAACCCGGAGCAGCTACCGTCACCCGTGAGGTTACATGGTGATGTTGGATTGCATCTACTTTCATTTCATGCTGGAAGGGTTAAGGACTCTTTACTTCATAGATTTATTCACAGCTGTAGCTTCTTGTCATCACACCCTTCTGCTATATTTAGCCGTTAGTGGTCTTACTCCTGTCGGTGATTGCTCTACTATAAAATGAAAATAAGGTATCCTGTTTATCCAGTAAAAATAGATGAACTTTACTTTACTGCCATTAAAATAACATTTGTCAGGTCAGGTTGATGCTTGGCAATCAAGCGGTCCTAATCATTACAATCAAGAACTACTTCGTTGAATTGCGTCAGCATGAGCTGTCTCCCTGCAATGTTATTTTAACAGAAATGAAATAAAGTTAAATCTATTTTTATTACAGATACCGGACACCTTTTTTTCTTATATTTTGTATTTGCCCATTCTACTGCTGGGCTTTCAGGGAGCTCCTGAAAAAAATAAGCAGAAGTGGAAACTTCTATAGAGTGAGTGTAAGATTTTCTGCTGTATAGTTCTACCATACTGACCACAGTCTCTGGAGAAGCTGAGGTGTCGTTTCTGTTGCAGCTATGTATTTCCATGGTGAAGATACCCAGGGAAGCTTATGTTGTGTCTTTCCCCACCCGTTTGTCTTACCTGCCTCATGTTGTTTTTATTGTAGTAATGGGACTTTTGTCTCGCTGGTCTACTCACTAACCAGCGTAAGGTCAAGGTCAGCGATTATAAACAGCCAATGTGCAACACATGTGCCATATAGAGAATTAAGGCAGATGTCAGTCACATGAGCTGTCTATTATGTGTATGTGTGAGGTAACATATACTGCCCGCCGGGGGGAGGGTTTACTGTTGGCTGGAGATTTATCAGGCTGCCTATAGCACAATCACAGCTCAGCTTCTATTTCCTACAGGTCATTAATATGACATATTCACATTCTATTTTGTTATAGCTAACAGCAGTTATTTATTAACCCGGGCGTAGCCGGGTACTACAGCTAGTCTATATATATAGGGCGTAGCCGGGTACTACAGCTAGTCTATATAGGGCGTAGCCGGGACTACAGCTAGTGTATATATATAAGGCGAAGGGAGGTATCTACAGCTAGATCTATATATATTATGCTTAGCCGGGTATACAGCGTCATCTTAATAGATGGTGTAGAGGAGTATCAGCTAGTCTATATTGAGGCGTAGCCGGGGAGTACAGCTAGTGTATATATATAAGAAGTGAGAGGTGAAATGTACATTTAGAAATCTGATGTTTTTCTAGATTTTTCATCATAAATAAATATTATTTTACTTTTCAGTCTTATTTTCTGCAGTCAGAGAAGAGGCCGTGCACTTCCTTGTACATCAGACTCGGTTTGTAGAGGAAGTTCAGCGTCTTCTGATTGATTTGATGCCAGATATAGAAAAGTCCCTTCTGTACCATGTGGTGAACGCTAGGGGACTTTTTTTGTATCTAAATATTAAGATAAAAGGTTTTTCCCTCAAAATTACGTTTCTCACCTGTTTACAAAATATGTAAAATGATCTCTGGGGATCCAGCGATCACTAGAAGAGGTGATCGGGGCTCGTTCACACTGATTGTCCCTCTCTATGGGATCACCTGATACATCTGGGGATAGATGATAAATGGGATTGATATCAATTAACATTAGCAAAGGAACATGAGCTCTATCTGCTTCATTTAATACAATGGAAGATACAAATAGGTTTATTTACAGTATTTTTTTCTGATTTTCTGCCCGTATCTACTATATAAAAGCCCTATCCAGTCTGTCTGTCTGTGTGTCCCAGACAGTTTGTCCCGAAAACATCGCCACTATAGGATATCATGTAAATTACAGTTCAACTGGAATGTGAAGAAGGCCATAGTTTGGTTGATCAGTCAAAGAAAACAGCGCCACCTATAGGATATGTGTGATGGGGGCCTATCACCGTCTGGGACACTGGGCGCATGCAGGCATTCATTATTACCTGAGCCTGGATCCCCTCCGTCATACCCTTGGGCCGGACCCCTCCTGCTGCTGCACTTCCATTTGTGTTCTACTCTGGAGTGCAGACTGGTGCCGCCGCTCCTCAGTGTACAGGGGAAAGAGACGTCGCACAGGAGAGAGTGAGACACTGCCCAACAGGGGGACAGAATGCGAACAGGGGAGAGAGAGCACAAGTGGAAAGAGAGCGCACAGGGGGACAGAGAGCACACAGGGGGGAGAGACAGCACAAGGGGAGAGAGAGTGCACATGGGAAAGAGAGAGAGAGAGCATGGGGGAGAAACAGCACAAGAGGAGAGAGAGTGCACAGGGGGGAGAGACTGCACAAGGGGAGAGAGAGCGCACAGGGGAGAAGAGAGAGAGCACGGAGGAGAAACAGCACAAGAGGAGAGAGAGTGCACAGGGGGGAGAGACTGCACAAGTGGAAAGAGAGCGCACAGGGGGACAGAGAGCACACAGGGGGGAGGGACAGCACAAGGGGAGAGAGAGCGCACAGGGGAGAGAGAGAGAGAGCATGGGGGAGAAACAGCACAAGAGGAGAGAGAGTGCACAGGGGGGAGAGACTGCACAAGGGGAGAGAGAGTGCACAGGGGGAAGAGAGAGAGCATGGAGGAGAAACAGCACAAGAGGAGAGAGAGTGCACAGGGGGGAGGGACAGCACAAAGGGAGGGAGAGCAAACAGGGAAAGTGAGATGGAAGACACTAATTGGTGGTTCAGCTCTCCTCCCACATACAGTCAGCCATAAGTAAAACACTTCCGGGGATGGAACGGTGAGGTTCTTTCTAAAGGGACTCTGTCAGGTCATGTTTCAATATGATACTAATATTGAATAGTTCTCGGGCAGCCCATCAGAATATGTAAAAATCATTACTGTACCCTTTGTAGTTCTCTTGCTGTAAGCACCTGCACACCCAGCAGGCAGCTGTAAAAGTAATTGATTTGTCTCCTAAGAGTCACAGTATGTAAATGTTATTTAAATATCCATGCCTATCCAAGCTGGTGTTCTGTCCCTCCCCTCTGTGATGGTTATACTGAATCTCAGGTTTTTGCAGGCTGCTGGGTAACATCTCTAAAATGTGTGCTGTCTGTGAGAGATTTCTGTTTACAGTGTTGGCCAAAAGTATTGACACCCCTGCAATTCTGTCAGATAATCCTCAGTTTCTTCCTGAAAATGATTGCAATCACAAATTCTTTGCTATTATTATCTTCATTTAATTTGTCTTCAATGAAAAAACACAAAAAGAATTGTCCTAAAGCCAAATTGGATCTAATTCCACCAAACATAAAAAGGGGGTGGACAAAAGTATTGGCACTGTTAGAAAATCATGTGATGCTTCTGTAATTTGTGTAATTAACAGCACCTGTAACTTACCTGTGGCACCTAACAGGTGTTGGCAATAACTAAATCACACTTGCAGCCAGTTGACATGGATTAAAGTTGACTCAACCTCTGTCCTGTGTCCTTGTGTGCACCACATTGAGCATGGAGAAAAGAAAGAAGACCAAAGAACTGTCTGAGGACTTGAGAAACTAAATTGTGAGGAAGCATGAGCAATCTCAAGGCTACAAGTCCATCTCCAAAGACCTGAATGTTCCTGTGTCTACCGTGCGCAGTGTAATCAAGAAGTGTAAAGCCCATGGCACTGTAGCTAACCTCCCTAGATGTGGACGGAAAAGAAACATTGACAAGAGATTTCAACGCAAGATTGTGCGGATGGTGGATAAAGAACCTCGACTAACATCCAAACAAGTTCAAGCTGCCCTGCAGTGCGAGGGTACAACAGTGTCAACCCGTACTATCCGTCGGCATCTGAATGAAAAGGGACTGTATGGTAGGAGACTAAAATATGTACAAGGCACCAAAAACACTCAAAAAACGCACCGTGCAGACAAGGATGGTTTTGGTGTGGTTTTCTGCAAGTAGGTGCAAATTTTGGACCTCCATATGTTGGGGAGAACATTTTAAATTGTTCATCAGTTGCCTGCTCCAGACCTAATAGACATGGATCAAGTGCATACGTGAAAGAATAACATCAGACACACACAGTCAGATGTAAGCTCTCTTTGATCAGGCTATGGCACAGCTCCAAGTGATTTATTTAACCTGAACATAGACTTATATAAACTAAGTAAGGGACTTGGTTAGCCCTACAATGAGTATGCAAATGGAGTCCGTGGAGCCTCAATGAAGTGTCTCAAACACGGGACTAGCCAGATATCCCTCCAGGCAAGGACCTAGCATGAGAATACACAGATGTATTCATTGTTTAGTGGGTTGGACAATGGGCTAGTCCATGGGCTGACCCATGAGGTCATCAAGATGGGAGATCAGCTGTGGAATAATCCGCACCATGTGAACAAGACTTCACCAATCCCATAGACTTGGATGGGAAAACACGAAGCTGCAAACCGAGTGCGGATATGCACCAAATACGCATCAAGTATGCATCATGCGAACAGACCCTAAACCTCCCTATACCTGGATCTCCTTCCAATCTCTTTTCTTCGACAGTCGTGATCTTACTGTTTTCATGAGAATCATCCTGCGATTGTTCCTAGAAGCGGAGGAAAACCAGACATAGGCTGATCCGAAAAATACATTGTATTATTACAATATTTGGAAGATGCCGGAGTCTCTTTGTGATCTTTGCCTTAGAAAAGCCTCCTGATTATCAGAGTGCACTTACCTAAGAACATCCGTCAGCCGGAGAGTGACCCTGGGATCTGATTCTTTCATATTTTATTCTCTTCAAGCAAGAAAATAACCTTTATCTAATGGCATTAGCAGCAGGAATATATAAGAGAATCCATTGTTTCCACATTCTGTATTAAGGGCTCTCCAAGGTCAGGGATAACAATCCTCAATGGCAACTATGTCCTAAGTAAAGGGATTTATCTATAGATATTTCCTCAAGAAAAGCCGGAAAGAGCCGCAGAGAAAGTCTGCTGAAGTACAGGACTCATTCACAGTCATTGTCTAATGGTAAACACGGAATGTCACATATTGTTCTGAATTATTTACCATATTTATCGCTTTATAGAAAGCACCGGATTATATTTAAAAAAAAACTAAATTGAAAAAAAATAAGATAAAATAAAAAAATAAGTAAAAATTAGGGGGACGACCTATAATCAGGTGTGTATCATTTTCAGCATAGCTTACTCAGGGGAGGGAGAAGTGGTGATGAAGCACAACAGACACGGTCACAGGAGAAAGGGTCACAGCAGGCAGGCTCACAGGAGAAGGATCACAGGAGAAAGGGTCACAGGAGAAAGGGTCACAGAGAAAGGGTCACAGCAGAAAGGATCACAGAGGCAGGCTCACAGGAGAAAGGATCACAGGAGAAAGGGTCACAGGAGAAAGGGTCACAGGAGAAAGGGTCACAGCAGGCAGGATCACAGCAGGCAGGGTCACAGGAGAAAGGGTCCAGCACGGGATCACAGCAGGCAGGTCACAGCAGGCAGGGTCACAGGAGGCAGGGTCACAGAGCAGGTCAGCAGGCAGGTCACAGGAGGCAGGGTCACAGGAGAAAGGATCACAGGAGAAAGGGTCACAGCAGGCAGGATCACAGCAGGCAGGGTCACAGGAGAAAGGGTCACAGCAGGCAGGATCACAGCAGGCAGGGTCACAGGAGAAAGGGTCACAGCAGGCAGGGTCACAGGAGGCAGGTCACAGCAGGCAGGGTCACAGGAGGCAGGGTCACAGGAGAAAGGATCACAGGAGAAAGGGTCACAGCAGGCAGGGTCACAGCAGGCAGGGTCACAGGAGAAAGGGTCACAGCAGGCAGGATCACAGCAGGCAGGGTCACAGGAGAAAGGGTCACAGCAGGCAGGATCACAGCAGGCAGGGTCACAGGAGAAAGGGTCACAGGAGAAAGGGTCACAGCAGGCAGGGTCACAGGAGAAAGGGTCACAGGAGAAAGGGTCACAGCAGGCAGCATCAAAGAAGGCATGAACCCTTCTTTTTTGCTATAGCAGTTAAACTGTTCAGTGTGAGTAGCGCTATCACAATGAACTCTCTGATGTCACCACTCTCGCAGCCACGTGGATGTAAGATCCGTCACTGTGATAGCCCTGCTTTGTCATAAGCGGTCACTGAAATGTGACCGCTCATAACAATGTAGAAAAGTGGAAGAGATTATCGAAGGGCATTGTGCTGGCTGTGGATTATCATCGGAGGGTATGTTTGGGAGCTAATAAATGGGTCAATTAGGATTGTCTGTGTGTTTTATTGCAAATAAAGCATTTTTCTCTGTGTTGTGATTTTTTAAACTATTTACTCACAGGATTGCTAATGTTCAGATGTCATAGATGCCTGGACATTAACAATCTAGGAATTATTGAATGCTGTCAATACTCAGGTGCCATTCACACCTTCTGTCACTCCGATGCCACCGCACCAGGGCATCTAGAAGAGACGGGTAAAGCGCAAGGAATTGGTGCTTCTAATAAATGCACCAAATACTGGGGCAGCTACGGCTGCTATTCTGTAGCTGGGGACCCAATAACTATGGTGCTCTCCACGCTGAGAATCCCAGCCCCCAGCTTCCTAGGTTTACCTTGGTTGGCATCAAAAATAGAATGGAGCCCACGCAGTATGTCTTGGACGAAATGATCAGGGCTGGGCTGAACTATCAGTTTATTGAATGATAGCGCATTTGTGCAAGATAGTGCTGGAGCATGTTGAGCTGTTGGTGTGATGATTGACAGTTCAATGGGACATGCTGCACTTTTTCAGGTCTTCCCTGTTCTTAGTGATTGCCCAGTTACTAAACTGAGCAGTTAGTCCCAGATCTTTGCCAGGCAAAGCATCTTGCCCATTGATACAGGTTCAATGCCAGTTGTAGCATTTTGCTCATTGGTGCATGTTGGCCTCGCTTACCTTTTTTCTGTCTTTTGATCTATTGCTGTCAGACCTTGGATCATCTCTAACCACACTTTTGCCTTGTCCTATTGCTCTGATCCTCTATCCTCCTGGTATTCTGACCTAAGAACATGACCTGACTACACGTTGGTCAATCCCTTAGTCCACAACCACGACGCTGAAACGTTTGACTACCCCACCCCACGGCTGGTCCGTGTAGTTCCAAGCGTCACAGTGACATTTGGGATATCTTCAAATAAAGTATCACTTTAATTGTTGTTCTAGGACCTACACGGCCATCTCCCGAGCTTCAGGAGTACGTCCTGACAGATTCCCTCTGTCTCCCCGGATGATATTGCTTTTGTATAATGACATTAAGTGTAATCCGCAGACACCTGCTGCTCTAATTAAACAACCTTATTGGAGTCAATATTGTTGGATTTTTTTAATTTAATTAATCATTATCCGGTGAAGTCGTTTTCTTATGAAGTGTCAAATTACATCTAAAAGGAATCCAGACGCCCCCAGGGAATTACTAGTTTTAATATCTAATAAAGTAAAACTGCAATAAAAGGTAATTAATGCATCTATAAAAAACATAAGGCTGATTGAATTACTTTCTTTATCTATTATAGTGATGAAATCTGCTGTCTCTTGGGTTTGGTAGTCAGGTTAATTTGATATATATTTGACTATTTTTATTATTCTTATCATTCTAAAGATAGTAATAATAACATATCTACTGTATATAATATCTAAGATTTGCCAATGTGCTTGTATTCTGTTTTATACTGCATATCTAACGTATATGTATCCCTTTAAGGAGGTCACTTGCCTTTAAGAGAAATAACTAGACCCTGAGTGTTTTATATTAAGTGTTGGTTACTGCAAGCTATAGACTGTGCTTTCAGAAATGGTGAAGGCCACATAGTCTGGGAATGAAACCAATAAAAAAAAAAAAAATAGTGATGTCACGCAGCACACATCAATCATCTGTTTGGTTTCCCTTTAAGAAATTTCTGCACCAAATCTGCCAGAAAAATGCAAAAACACAACACGTTTTTCACGTCTGTTTGAAGCAATTGAGCCACATTTTTATGCATTTTTTTCCATGCATTTGGAAATGAAAAGGAATAATTGGTGTAGATTTATTTCTGCACCAAATATGCAAAGGGAAAAAAGAGCAATGTGCCCAAAACATCGGGATTCTCATTGACTTTGCTGCATAAGGATTTATATGCTGAATGTTCACAAAACTGCACAAAAGAAAGCATAAAAATGTGATAAAAACACACTGTGTGAACAGGGGCAAGGACTGCAAATACATGCTGTTTGGTGCAATTTTTATGTGCGTTTTTTTCTAATTAATTTCAACTGGTGTAAAATGTTCTAAAAGTGCTGAAATAATTGACATCGCTGCTGATTTGAGAAAAACACTTTGATAGTTCAAATCTTCAAGGATAAGAGAAGTAGATTGTGCAGGAGGATAGAGGAGTTTGTAGTGATCCTGATACTCTGATGTTGCTTAGCAACTGTGCTGTAATCTGAGCTAATCTGATACATTGTTTGCTCACCAGCTGCAGTCAGCAGTGTAGACCACACCCCCTTTCCCTTATATGGTTACATGTCCATATTCAGTGTGAAGATGGATCTGACTGATAATGAACATATGTCTGCTTCACACACAGTGCAGTGGGGACACCTTGTGGAAGGTTTATGAATGGTTTTCAACCAGAATTTTCTTATGAAGTGTATTTGAAAGTTTCTTATAATCACTTGCTTTACATTATTATTAAATAAAAATTTAAATGGCAGTTATGCTTTAAGCACTAGAAACGCACTGTGTGCACACCCATGCATATTTGCAAGATTGGGAGTGGGGTCTGTGGAGCAAAAAACTGACTAATAAGGCGGCTGGAGGCGCTGGCCCCACTACAGGTCCGGTCCCGGTCTCAGCCGCGACTGCTGCAACCGCGATCGTTACGCCACTGACTCCAGTACAGCGGCCACCGGGAGATTCCCATGTTCCCCAGTCTGAGCCTGGGTGTCACTCCAGTACAGCGGCCACCGGGAGATTCCCCAGTTCTCCAGTCTGGGCCTGGGTGTCACTCCAGCACAGCGGCCCCCGGGAGATTCCCCTGTTCTCCAGTCTGAGCCTGGGTGTCACTCCAGCACAGCGGCCCATTGGGGTATTTCCCTGTTCTCCTGTTCTCCAGTCTGAGCCTGGGTGTCACTCCAGCACAGCGGCCCACCGGGAGATTCCCCTGTTCTCCAGCATGAGCCTGGGTGTCACTCCAGCACAGCGGCCCATTGGGGTATTTCCCTGTTCTCCAGTCTGAGCCTGGGGGTCACTCCAGCACAGCGGCCCATTGGGGTATTTCCCTGTTCTCCTGTTCTCCAGTCTGAGCCTGGGTGTCACTCCAGCACAGCGGCCCACCGGGAGATTCCCCTGTTCTCCAGCATGAGCCTGGGTGTCACTCCAGCACAGCGGCCCATTGGGGTATTTCCCTGTTCTCCAGTCTGAGCCTGGGGGTCACTCCAGCACAGCGGCCCATTGGGGTATTCTCCTGTTCTCCAGTCTGAGCCTGGGTGTCACTCCAGCACAGCGGCCCATTGGGGTATTCTCCTGTTCTCCAGCATGAGCCTGGGTGTCACTCCAGCACAGCGGCCCATTGGGGTATTTCCCTGTTCTCCAGTCTGAGCCTGGGTGTCACTCCAGCACAGCGGCCCACCGGGAGATTCTCCTGTTCTCCAGTCTGAGCCTGGGTGTCACTCCAGCACAGCGGCCCACCGGGAGATTCCCCTGTTCTCCTGTTCTCCAGTCTGAGCCTGGGTGTCACTCCAGCACAGCGGCCCACCAGGAGATTCCCCTATTCCCCAGTCTGATCCTGGGTGTCACTCCAGCACAGCGGCCCACCGGGAGACTCCCCTATTCCCCAGTCTGATCCTGGGTGTCACTCCAGCACAGCGGTCCACCGGGAGATTCCCCTGTTCTCCTGTTCTCCAGTCTGAGCCTGGGTGTCACTCCAGCACAGCGGCCCACCGGGAGATTCCCCTGTTCCCCAGTCTGAGCCTGGGTGTCACTCCAGCACAGCGGCCCACCGGGAGATTCCCCTGTTCTCCTGTTCTCCAGTCTGAGCCTGGGTGTCACTCCAGCACAGCGGCCCACCGGGAGATTCCCCTGTTCTCCAGCATGAGCCTGGGTGTCACTCCAGCACAGCGGCCCATTGGGGTATTTCCCTGTTCTCCAGTCTGAGCCTGGGGGTCACTCCAGCACAGCGGCCCATTGGGGTATTCTCCTGTTCTCCAGTCTGAGCCTGGGTGTCACTCCAGCACAGCGGCCCATTGGGGTATTCTCCTGTTCTCCAGCATGAGCCTGGGTGTCACTCCAGCACAGCGGCCCATTGGGGTATTTCCCTGTTCTCCAGTCTGAGCCTGGGTGTCACTCCAGCACAGCGGCCCACCGGGAGATTCCCCTGTTCTCCAGTCTGAGCCTGGGTGTCACTCCAGCACAGCGGCCCACCGGGAGATTCCCCTGTTCTCCTGTTCTCCAGTCTGAGCCTGGGTGTCACTCCAGCACAGCGGCCCACCAGGAGATTCCCCTATTCCCCAGTCTGATCCTGGGTGTCACTCCAGCACAGCGGCCCACCGGGAGACTCCCCTATTCCCCAGTCTGATCCTGGGTGTCACTCCAGCACAGCGGTCCACCGGGAGATTCCCCTGTTCTCCTGTTCTCCAGTCTGAGCCTGGGTGTCACTCCAGCACAGCGGCCCACCGGGAGATTCCCCTGTTCTCCAGTCTGAGCCTGGGTGTCACTCCAGCACAGCGGCCCATTGGGGTATTTCCCTGTTCTCCTGTTCTCCAGTCTGAGCCTGTCCTTACATAACAGTTATCCTTTTGTCTACTTTTTCCTTAGCCCCTGAAGACAAATCATTTCCTCGGTGTTTCCATCTTCAGAGTTCAGGCTGTAAATATAAAGGGACATTGGTATGATAAATAATACATAACAGTGGGTGCAGGCGCCGGTGCAGATTGTTGGGCATTTTTCTTGCTCTTTATCCCCGTACAGCTGATATAACAGATCAATCCACCATATGGAAATCAATAGGGCTTCATCTATGTAGATAATCCTGAGTGTAACTTGTGCGATTGTTTCCATACACGGCAGGTTCCCGGCTGCTGTGACGTCAGGGGGTTTATATACCTCCTATCGCTTCTCAGTCTATTTATTGATCCGGATCCTGTAATGCTGTTTGGGGTTTGGTACCTGAATTACTGCACAGATTGGTAATAAATACCGGCCGCTAAAAGCCACTTATTGACTCAGCGATGCCCGAGCAAACAGCGGTGTTGTGTACACAGCAACAAAGTAGTGCGGAATGATTGTGTTCGCCAGGCGAGGGCGGCGGTAAATGATGATATTATCCACGTAATGTTCATAGTTGCCAAAGATTCTAATGTCATTTCTGTGGACACTTTGCTCGATGGGCAGAGACCTTCTTCATCTTAACTCATCTGTCAGTAACATTCCAGGGGAAATCTCTGATCCCTAATGAGTGAAGACAGCGGGGGGTGCGGGGGTTCCTTTATACTTCCCTGAGAATAGAACGTTCTGTAAACGTACAGAGAAGCGATCAGCAGAAGTGCCTCTTTTCAACTAAATTTGCCCGGGAATTCTGTGCCATATATTTATTAATGTATCGCTGTCAGAGCAGGGTTTACCTGTAGATGTCTGACAGTCAAGTGTTTCTTACCTGACTACTTATAGCCACTGCTAGAATCAGACAATGGGGGAGTGTGAAGGGACCTCCTGGGTCATCTGTGAAGGGATCTCCTGGGTCCTTGTGAAGGGACCTCCGGGTCATTGTGAAGGGACCTCCTGGGTCATCATGTGAAGGGACCTCCTGGGTCATCATGTGAAGGACCTCCTGGGTCTATCATGTGAGACCTGGGCTTTCATGTGAGGACCTCTGGTCATCGTGTGAAGCGACCTCCTGGGTCATCATGTGAAGGGACCTCCTGGGTCATCGTGTGAAGTGACCTCCTGGGTCATCCTGTGAAGAGACCTCCTGGGTGATCGTGTGAAGGGACCTCCTGGGTCATTGTGTGACGGGACCTCCTGGGTCATTGTGTGAAGGGATCTCCTGGGTCATTGTGTGAAGGGACCTCCTGGGTCATTGTGTGACGGGACCTCCTGGGTCATCGTGTGAAGGGACCTCCTGGGTCATTGTGTGAAGGGACCTCCTGGGTCATCGTGTGAAGGGACCTCCTGGGTCATTGTGTGAAGGGACCTCCTGGGTCATTGTGTGACGGGACCTCCTGGGTCATCATGTGCAGGGACCTCCTGGGTCATCGTGTGAAGGGACCTCCTTGGTCATCGTGTGAAGGGAACTTCTGGGTCATTGGTTTTGCCCCTCACCCCGGTGACAGCCGGCTCTGCACAATCAATGTCACATGTGAGGAGAGAGTGGCGTGCCTGTGCTATCTCCAGCACCGGTCATCTGACGGAGCGCCCCTCACCCCGGTGACAGCCGGCTCCATACAATGAACGGCACGCTCAGGTTCTGTCCATCATTATCACATCTCTCCTCTGACCTTACAGCGGACTCCCCTGATGTATGACAGCACACACCGGCCTCTGTGTCTTCACACATTGTGACATGAAAATGGGAAAAGTCTTCATTATTCATGAAGTCATTATGAATTATTTATTCCATCGGCTTTTTGTGTTAGGTGTTAATTGTAGATAATGGTTTTCTTTAGTATCGTATTATATCTCCCTAAGGTAAGGCACTAATGTAATATTTTATCTGTTACACCTAAAAAATGGAAAAATAAGGTCACGGAGAATATGATTGGATGAATTGATCTACTTAAAATAACAAAATGAATAAATGGATACATATCTAGACTTACTAGTGTCTATCTAATAGAAGGGATTACTATGCACCTTGTACAATATTAAGGCAGTTATTATTATTTACTAATTTTATACCACTTATTTTCACAGTAATTTCACTTAGCCCTGATGCACGCTCATCATATATGACCTGGGCGGTCAGGAGTGATCGGCAACATAACATAACCTTCTGTACATGCGTTATTCATCAGATGTGATACGATTCATCCGTGCAGGGCATCTCGGGAAAATAAGAGTTACTGATGTGTTTAGAATTGGGTGCACTGAGTTGTCAGTAGGTGATTGACAGGGCAGCCTTCCATTTTGGTTCTGTGAGGTATCGATTTGCTCAGATGTTCCATCTTCCCAGTGATTACTCTGCTACTTTACTGAGCAACCTTTCCCAGAATCCTGCCAGTCGTACATTCTACTTAAAGTGTGGTTTGGCTTGCATTTCTGTGTCTTTGTAGTTCTGATCTTTGTTATCTGACCCCGGACTATTGGTTGATTTTCCTTTTCTCTGTTCACTGTACTTGTTGTGATCTCTTGGAATTCTAACATCTGGACTGTGACCTGAATTTGCCTCTGTTGACTCCCTGAATTCTCTCCGTGCTCTCCCGGAAACCTGACCCTGGACTGTTGTATAATTAGGTCTCTGTCTACTCCCTGAATACTATGAGCTCTCCTGGAAACCTAACCCTGAACCATTGTATGACTATGTCTCTGTTAACTACCTGAGTACTACAAGCTCTACTAGAAATCTGACCCTGTACCATTGCATAACTACATCTCTGTCTGCTCCCTGAATACTATGAGCTCTCCTAGAAACTGACTATGCACCTTTACATGACTACATCTCTGTATGCTCCATGAATACTATGAGCTCTCCTGGAACCTGACCCCAGACTATTATATGACTGCATCTCTATCTATTCCCTGAATACTATGAGCTCTCCTGGAACCTGACCCCAGACCATTATATGACTACATCTCTATCTATTCCCTGAATACAATGAGCTCTCCTGGAACCTGACCCCAGACCATTACATGACTACATCTCTATCTACTCCCTGAATACAATGAACTCTCCTGGAACCTGACCCCAGACCATTACATGACTACATCTCTATCTACTCCCTGAATACTATGAGCTTTCCTGGTACCTGACCCCAGACCATTACATGACTACATCTCTGTCTACTCCCTGAATACTAAGAGCTATCCCTTCAACCCTCATATATTGTATTGTTTTGTTGTCCAAATACTTTTCTATAACTATAAAGTTTACAGGAAAGTTACATACAAAGATTTCCAAGAATAAACTTTACAGTACCAGTGCTCACATGCTTACACAGGGCCAAAATTACAACTCCAGCTTTACTGACCCAAAACTGTTCCAGGCAACCTCTCTGCCAATAACAGGTAGAGGCATAGGTAAGAGCGCTGCAAGCAATCATTGGGTTAAGCAGTATTGCCAATTCAAAAGACTTCATATAGACATGTATGTGGCCAGGACATCCGCGGCCAGTCCATGCGTGACATTCCTTACACGGAATGTCAGATACCGTGTGTCCCCAAACATAAGCCCTAGCAGAATGTTTCGGGCTTTTTGAAGTATGCTTAAAATATAAGCCCCGCTAAAAAATAGGCGCTAGTGCACTATTATGATAGAATCCTGTAATTAGGCTTGTGCAGCCCTTTCAGGATATGTAACTTTTATTGCTGTGCATTGCCCATTGTGTTACTGTAAGACCTGGAGAATTTATAGTCGTGTGTCCAATGTTAAGCAAAATAAATATTCACCCCTTGCCCCGTCTATAATCCCACCCACCTTTCTGTGCCAGGTCAGTGATTGAGTGTAGTCAGACCGCCCCTGTTAAAGCAAAATGAATATTCACCTCTTCCCCACCCATTATCACGCCCTCCCCTCTGCACCCACATCCATGATTGGCTGCAGTCAGGCTGCCATATTACTCACCCAATTATCATATTGCATTCCTCAGACTGGCCATCGGCTCTCCTGACCTGAAAGTGACAGCTACATAGAAATACATGCTGTCATACTCAAGTCAAGGAGAGCAGACGGACAGTTTATTGATTCCAATTTGATTCTTGGATGAGTAATACAACAGTCTGACTGCACCCAATCACTGACACTGGCACAGAAGGTGGGCAAGATAAGGGGTGGGGGAAGGGGTGAATATTCATTTTGCATGAAAGGGCAAGTAATATGGCAATCTGACTGCACCCAATCACTGATCCGGAGGTCCCTTCACATACGATAACAGCCATGATGTTCCCTTACACAATGACCCAGGAGGTCCCTTTCACATGATGACCCTAGGAGTTCCCTTCACATGATGCCCCAGGAGGTCCCTTCACATGATGACCCAGGAGGTCCCTTCACATGATGCCCAGGAGGTCCCTTCACATGATGATCCAGGAGGTCCCTTCACATGATGACCCAGGAGGTCCCTTCACATGATGCCCCAGGAGGTCCCTTCACATGATGACCCAGGAGGTCCCTTCACATGATGATCCAGTAGGTCCTTCACATGATGACCCAGGAGGTCCCTTCACATAATGCCCAGGAGATCCCTTCAACGATGACTCCCGGAGGTCACTTCACACATAACCTTGGAGGTCCCTTCACACGATGACCCAGGAGGTCCCTTCACACGATGACCCAGGAGGTCCCTTCCATGTCTATCAGCCGTGTCACAGGAGTCTCAAAGTCGCAGCGACATCGCCGAAAAGTGACGCATCAGTGATGTCGCTAGCGATATCGTAAGTGCGTCGTAATGTGTGACGCAACTGCGATTTATCGCTGGTCGCAGGTTGACTTTAATGAACGTAAACCTGACAATCTGCAACCAGCGATTAGGCTGGATCGCGCCGTCTGACACCGCAATAGCGATGTTGGCGGTGATCCAGCCTATAGCACAGCATTGCTGCGGATCGACTTGCTGGGTGATTCCAGCCCAGTGAGCGATGGCTTCTCCCGCATCGCTGCGGCGTCACCGGCAACATCCTGCCGTGTGACACCAAGGCTGCGATGTGGAAGCGACCGCGCAACCGCACATCGCAGCCTTGGTTGACGCGTGTGACGGGGCCTCACCATTCTATGACTCTATGAAATCTGATTAGGACACAACTATTTGTCTGGGCTTTAAAAGTGATATTTACCTTTCCAGGCACAAGGAGAACACGGCTCCTCAAGGCCAAAGGGAAATGTCACCGCTCCTTCCATTGACAGATTATATTCTCCCGTTTTGCCGCCAGTTCATGGATTTCAGCGTCGCGTTCGACGGTCAACAAACTTTTTTTTTTATGAGAACAAAATAATGATTGATCTTTCCAAACCTCTCGTCCATCAATGTGAGAAGCAACGGTACATACGTACACCATGACATCGCTGGTCAGACATCTTCATTTATTACAACTTTTTGGTTTTTACAGTGAAACAAAATTACAAGTGGGAAAAACACAGAATAAAAGAACAAGAGGGAGAAGGTGTGAATGGAGGGTGCGGGGGCAGCGTGTCCACAGGCGCGTGTCTGGCACCTTCTGCAGCGCAGGGGATTATTCAGGGTTTTCTTTGTTTTTTAACTTTATAAATGCAGCAAGAAATACAGAAAAAAAGTGATATTTTGGTAACATTGATCTGGTTGTTATCTTCTCCAAGTAGAAATGTTTGTTGTAGATAAGAATAATACAATAGAACAATATGTGAAAGTTCTTTGGCTCTTTGCGTCTCTGGCCTGCAGAGCTGACAATCTAAAACTCGCTAGAAATATTATTTGCCCTAAGAAGTTTGAAAGCTTAATCTTCTCGTTGTTTAAGCGTCTTGATCCCTTTCCTTCAAATATTTGAGTCTTCCCTCAAACGCTTAAGAATAAGATAAAAGGGGATTATACTTCAAGATGGTCGGGAGTGTAAAATACTTTTAGTGATACAATTAGAGGTTAGAATTCTAATTGTCTTGAACTTTCCCAAAAAGACAAAAATCCATGTACAGTGAGGGAAATAAGTATTTGACCCCTTGCTGATTTTGTACTTTGCCCCCCTGACACAGACATGAACAGTCTATAATATTAAGGGTCGGTTAATTGTAACAGTGAGAGATAGAAGATCAACAATGAACTCCAGAGAATCCCATTGTGTAAATGATAGAAATGTATTTGCATTTTGAAGAGAGAAATAAGTATTTGATCCCCTCCCGACCATTAGGAGTTGTGGCCCCTACAGAGCAGTTATCGGCTCCTCATCCCCTGGTTCCTGCATTACACAGCTGTGTTACTTTGTCACCTGTATAAAGACTCCTGTCCACACAATGAATCAGTCACCTGTAACCTCTACAACATGGGAAGAGCACAGAGCTTTGTAAGGATGTCAGGGAAAAGATCCAAGACCTGCGCAAGGCTGGAATGTGCTACAAGACCATAAGGAAGACAAAGCTGGGGGAGAAGAGACAACTGTGGGGGCAATAGGGAGAGAATGGGAGAAATACACAGTGAGGTCAATCCACATCAATCTGAGGCTCCATGTAACATCTCACCTCGTGGGTGATCCTGGATCATGAGGAGGGGAGAGATCAGCCTAAATCTACACAGGGGGATCCAGGATCATGAGGAGGGGAGAGATCAACCTAAATCTACACAGGGGGATCCAGGATCATGAGGAGGGGAGAGATCAACCTAAATCTACACAGGGGGATCCAGGATCATGAGGAGGGGAGAGATCAGCCTAAATCTACACAGGGGGATCCAGGATCATGAGGAGGGGAGAGATCAACCTAAATCTACACGGGGGAAACTTGTTACTGATCTCAGGGCAGCTGGGACCACTGTCCCCAAGAAAACCTATGGTAACACATTACACCGTAATGGATTAAATCCTGCAGTGCCGCAAAGTCCCCCTGCTCCAGAAGGCACATTGCCCCCGTCTGAAGTTACCAATGACACCTTGGTGATTGTGAGATGATTGGGAGAAGGTGCTGGGGTCAGAGGAGACAAACATTGAGCTATTTCTCATTAGCTCAACTCGCCGTGTTTGGAGGAACAGAAATGCTGCCATGACCCAAAGAAGAACACCCTCCCCACAGTCAAGCATGGTGGTGGAAACATCATGTTTTGGGGGTGTTTCTCTGCTAAGGGCACAGGACTACTTTACCACCTCAATGGGACAGTGGGTGGAGCCATGTACTGTAAAATCTTGAGTTACAACCTCCTTACCTCCGTCAGGACGTTAAAATTGGGTTGTGACTGGGTCTTCCAGCACTACAATGATCCAAAACATACAGCCAAGGCAACAAAGGAGCAGCTCAAAAAGAAGCACATTAAGGTGATGGAGCGGCCAAAGCAGTCACCAGAATTTAATCCCATAGAAAATTTATGGAGGAGCTGAAGCTCCGAGTTACCAAGTGACAGCCTCAAAATCATAAGAGATGATCGGCAAAGAGGAGTGGAGCAAAATTCCTCCTGATATGTGCAAACTTCATCATCAACTACTAAAAATGTCTGACTGCTGTGCTGCCAACATGGGTTTTACCACCAAGTATTAAGTCTTGTTTGCCAGAGGGATCAAATACTTATTTCTTTCTGAAAAAGTGCAAACAGCTCTGTGCCAGTCATTGCACTGGCTGCCCATACACTATAGGATCCAATTTAAATTGCTCGCTGTCACCCACAAAGCTCTTCACAGTGCAACACCCCCCTACCTCTCCTGCCTCATCTCTGTCTATCACCCCACCCGTCCTCTTCACAGTGCAGCACCCCCCTACCTCTCCTGCCTCATCTCTGTCTATCACCTCACCCGTCCTCTTCACAGTGCAGCACCCCCCTACCTCTCCTCCCTCATCTCTGTCTATCACCCCACCCGCTGTCTACGCTCCTTGAGTGACTTTAAACTAATATCTGCACTAATCCGATCCTCCCACTCCCGGCTCCAAGACTTCTCCCGAGCTGCACCAATTCCCTGGAATGCTCTACCCCAAGAATTTAAGTGTATCCACAACTTACATAGCTTCAGGTGATCCCTAAAACACACATCTTCTTAGGGCGGCCTATCAGGATCCCTAATCTAAGTCACTTAGACATAGGGTATTCACTTCACCAGGGTCAAAAGCATTACACAGGTCGGTTAGCGGGCACTCATGCAACTTCTATCCCCCATTTCCTCAAGCTGTCCGGACCATCCCTGTAAGTAAGCCCCTGTACTCTCATTGTAGATTGTAAGCTCTTAGGAGCAGGGCAGTCATTATTTTGCTTTAATTACTGTATTCTGTTACTTATGACTGTATATGAACCTCTATATTGTGAAGAGCTGCGGAATATGTTGGTGCTATTTACATAAAGATTATTATTATTGTTTATTTATTATTACGTTAAAATTATAGACTGTTCATGCCTTTATCCGTGGGCAAACTTACAAAATCAGCAAGGGATCAAATACTTATTTCCCCCCCTGTGATTGGTCCAATCTGAGGGAGATACATTACCGTATATTTATTGAATGTAGCGTCTAAGTTTCACAGATAACTAATGCCCAGCATGTTTTCCTTCTCAGATACACCGAGTTCCTCCGGTAAAGCGTTTTGTGAAGAAGGTCCGACTTCTTGCTGAAGAGGTTCCTCGATGGCGGCTATCTTCCCGTTCTCGCCCATTCCAGACACTTTGGGACTTTTCCTTTCTTCCGAGATGCCGGTTACTCTACTCAACTCCCCTTGTGCTCGGTTTTCTCCTCCGTTCAGAACCGCATCTGCGACCCTGACGGAGGTCCGGCACAGGATACGTCGCAATCCGCGCTGGAACGGACGAGCAAGTAGGGCGTAAATAATGGGATTCAGACAGCTGTTGGCGTACGAAAGAGCTACGACGAAAGAGTAAAGTCCGTAGAGTCTCGGACCTTCAGGCAAAGTCCAGAGGAGGTTGATGATATTTAAAGCGTAAAACGGTAGCCAGCATAGTATGAAGGCGGTCACCGTAATGGCAACCATCTTGGTGACTTTACGTTCCGGTCCCTGGCGGCGTGCCGGAGCTACTCGGACTCTATTACCGGATGATCTTAGCTGGGCCACAATTAGTATGTGGCAGATACAGATAACAAACAATGGGCAGAAAAACCCTAGTGCAGCAGTGTAGATGATGAAACCGGTCCTCCACGCTTGTTGCGGCTCAGGCCAGGCAATGTGACACATGCCAGAATCTTTTGGAACTCCAGCAAAGAAAACAACTGGGAGAACCACCAAAAAGGAGAGAATCCAGACTGTGACATTGATACATTTCGCAACTTTGGGTCTTCTCCACCGTGCTGACTGTATGGGACGAACAACCGCTAAGTACCTGTCCATGCTGAGCACTGTCAAGCAGAAGATACTTGTGAACTGGTTTACAGCATCCAGAGTCATTACGATCGTACAAACCGGTGAGCCGAAGGGCCAGTAGGACATGGCACTTTGGGCAGCCAAAAAAGGTAGGCCCAACATGAAAAGATCATCGGCCAAAGCCAAATTTAGAATATACAGTGCCGTGACTGAGTTCTGTCCAGCAGGACTTCTCCATGCCAGGTATATCACCAAAGTGTTACCCCACAGCCCTACTGCACATACAACCAGGTAGACTAACGGGATAAGTAAGCCAGGAGCCGCCACATTTGGTGTAGATGAGACATTGGCATATAACGTTGTGTTAATGTCAGCATAAGAACTTGGAAAGAAGCTTGTGGGAGAAGTTGGAGTCATCCTTGCAAGAGATCAGAACATGGTTCTTATAAATGTTTCTCTTGGTACTTTATGAGCGCGATAATATTTGCTCTTTGCACTTTATAAACACTTTAATAATTCCTCTTTGCACTTTATAAGCCCATTAATATTTCCTCTTGTCACTTTATGAGCACTTTAATATTTCCTCTTCTCACTTTACAGCCCATTAATATTTCCTCTTGGTACTTTATGAGCACTTTCATATTTCCTCTTGTCACCTTGTGAGCACTTTAATATTTCTTCCTGTCATTTTATTAACAGTTTAATATTTCCTCTTGCCATTTTATGAGCAATTTTATATTTCTTTTTGTCACTTTAAGAGCACTTTCATATTTCCTCTTGTCACTTTATGAGCACTTTAATATTTATTTTGTCACTTTATGAGCACATTAATATTTCTTCTTTTCTCTTTATGAAAATTTTAATATTTATTCTTGTCCCTTTATGGGCACTTTAATTTTCCACTTGTTTCTTTATGAGTACTTTAATATTTCCTTTTGTCACTTTATGAACACTTTAATATTTCCTCTTGTCACTTTATGAACACTTTAATATTTCCTCTTGTCACTTTATGAGCACTTTAATATTCCCTTGTCACTTTTTGAACACTTTAATATTTCCTTTTGTCGCTTTATGAGCACTTTAATATTTCCTTTTGTCACTTTATGAGCACTTTAATATTTGCTTTGTCACTTTATGGCACTTTAATGTTTCCTCTTTTCTTTATGAGCACTTTAATATTTCCTTTTGTCACTTTATGAACACTTTAATATTTCCTCTTGTCACTTTATGAGCACTTTAATATTTCCTCTAGTCACTTTATGAGCACTTTAATATTTGCTCTTGTCACTTTATGAGCACTTTAATATTTGCTCTTGTCACTTTATGAGCACTTTAATATTTGCTCTTGTCACTTTATGAGCACTTTAATATTTCCTTTTGTCACTTATAACACTTTAATGTTTCCTCTAGTCACTTTATGGCACTTTAATGTTCCTCTTGTCACTTTATGAGCACTTTAATATTTCCTCTTGTCACTTTATGGGCACTTTAATATCTCTCCGAACTTCTGAAAAACATTTCTATATGTTGATACCAGATGACACTTCATATTTTATGAATAGGTGAATTCTTTTGAGTAAAAGTAGTAAAGGCTTCTTGTGGTTGTCTTATCTTTTCTTTTATTGAAAGAAGTCTTTGTCTTTGTTGTTATCAGGTGTATAATGGGTGTAGAGCTGGTGTAGCGGCATTTGGTAACATTTGATCACTTTTTGGTTGTTTTTTCAACAAATTCCTTGATAGAAAGAAGTTGTGATCGGAGTTGTTTCCTATTTGAAGAGCGTCACTTGTATCAGTGGAATGTTTTCCTTCTTGCTGGTAAGGTTTCTCTTTCCAGGCCCAAAGTCTCTCATCGGCACATCTAAGCTGTGACAAATACAAAAAAAAGATTTAATTATTCATTTTGAAAACAGATCCTTAAATTTCAATTTGTTTTCATTAATGTGTTAGATTTGCATTAAGATAATAAAACAATCATGTAATAAAATACAGTCCCACATTGCATAATGGTATTGGCATTTTCATGGCGGATGTGAGCTCATCTATAAGATTATTGGGTGGTTTAATTATCTTTATTCCACAGCGGACGTCAAGCTCATAGAGTTGGGGTTGTGGGGGGAGATCTTCACGGCGGCCGTTTTGTGCCTCCTAGTGGCGCTTCCACGGATTACAATGTACATCGTTGTGAAGACCCCCCATCCACCCCCCACAACCCCCACTTTATAAGCCTGACCTCCACTATGCAATAAAGTTACAACGATCCAGATCGGTGAGTGCTGCTTCATCTATTATCGTTGCTATCGGAAGTATACTCCTGAACCGGAAGTGTGTACCATGAAGTCGTGGAGGGGTGTCGGCATGGCAGCCAAGCAGTCTTGTCTGCGCTCTGCCTGGAAAGCAGAGTCCCGGAACGACATGGGACGTTTAATGGTGGTGCCCGGCTGCTCCTGAAAAGCTGTAAGTGACTTGATGAAATGATGTCTCCTTCAATCTTAGAGTAATCCTGCCAAGTCATTTTTTGTTTCTAAGCTGCCCCCAATGTTATTAGATCATGTCCTGGGCGTCACTAACCTGGTTTAAAAAAAAAATCCATGTATTTATCACTAATAAAGGCTTTAGATGCTTGGATGTTTGCATTACGTACCTGGATAAGCAGTCATCATGGTGGATACTTCAATCTGGCATCAGTCACATCAATCCACATTTAGTCATGCAGTTTTTAAATGTAGCCATGCCCCCTGCAGTGTAATATATTAACATCACTGAAGGACCTGCAGAAATACACTTCTGCTGTAGAAGGACCTGTGGTGATGTCACGACCTTGTGATCATAATGGGTGGAGCTAAGCAGGCCTGAAGTAAAGGAGATGTAGGATTAGCTCTGCCCATTATAGCTACATAGTCATGCCCCCTGCAGTGTAATATATTAACATCACTGAAGGACCTGCAGAAATACACTTCTGCTGTAGAAGGACTTGTGGTGATGTCACGACCATGTGACTGTAATGGGTGGAGCTAAGTAGGCCTGAAGTAAAGGAGATGTAGGATTAGCTCTGCCCATTATAGTTACATAGTCATGCCCCCTGCATTGTGATATGTTAACATCACTGAAGGACCTACAGACATTCACTAATACTGTAGAAGGTCCTGTGGTGATGTCACGACCTTGTGACTGTAATGGGCAGAGCTAAGCAGGCTTGAAGTAAAGGAGATGTAGGATTAGCTCCGCCCATTATAGTTACATAGTCCTGCCCCCTGCAGTGTAATATATTAACATCACTGAAGGACCTGCAGACATTCACTAGTGCTATAGAAGGACCTGTGGTGATGTCACGACCATGTGACTGTAATGGGCAGAGCTAAGCAGGCCTGAAGTTAAGGAGATGTAGGATTAGCTCGCCCATTATAGTTACATAGTCCTGCCCCCTGCAGTGTAATATATTAACATCACTGAAGGACCTACAGACATTCACTAATACTGTAGAAGGTCCTGTGGTGATGTCACGACCTTGTGACTGTAATGGGTGGAGCTATGCAGGCTTGAAGTAAAGGAGATGTAGGATTAGCTCCGCCCATTATAGTTACATAGTCTTGCCCCCTGCAGTGTAATATATTAACATCAGTGAAGGACCTGCAGACATTCACTAGTGCTATAGAAGGACCTGTGGTGATGTCACGACCATGTGACTGTAATGGGTGGAGCTAAGTAGGCCTGAAGCTAAGGAGATGTAGGATTAGCTCTGCCCATTATAGTTACATAGTCCTGCCCCCTGCAGTGTAATATATTAACATCACTGAAGGACCTGCAGAAATTCACTTCTGCTGTAGAAGGACTTGTGGTGATGTCACGACCATGTGACTGTAATGGTGGAGCTAAGCAAGCTTGAGTAAAGGAGATGTAGGATTAGCTCCGCCCATTATAGTTACGTAGTCCTGCCCCTGCATTGTGATATGTTAACATCACTGAAGGACCTGCAGACATTCACTTCTGCTGTAGAAGGACCTGTGGTGATGTCACGACCTTGTGATCATAATGGGCGAAGTTAATCCTACATGTTCACTGTGGGCCTGCTTAGCGCCGCCCAATATGGTAACATGGTTGTGACATCATGTAAAAGTCTCCAGGTCCTTCAATGATGTTAATATATTACAATGCAGGGTCGGGACTATGCTTACAAAAACTGCACAACTGAATGTGGAGTGACGTGACTGATAGCAGCTTGATGTATCCACCCCGATGACTGTTTGTGCAGTAGTGGTACCTAATACAACCATCTAAGTGCTTTTTTATGATGCATACATGGATTTCTTTTTAGACCAGGTTAGTGATGGCGCGTGCATGATCTAAATAACATTGGGGGCGGTATAACAACATAAAAAGGACACTTAGTAGCATAACAGAGTTCCTTTTTCAATTCACACTGGAACAGATAAAGTCCTTGTAACATTGGACCTTGGCACCAGTAGAGTTGGAGTCAGGACCGTGTTATAGTTTCTATTTTGGGTCTATAGTGACTTTTTTGATGCTTAGCGATACAATTGGTGATCCATCGTCTGACTATTCATTTTCATCATCCTACCTTACCAGTCCTAACGTTTGTAAAAAGTAATATTATCGTGATCAATATTGAGTATCGTTGGGTTGGGATGAAGCTGCTGGATGTTCTTTTCCTTTAGACCGGCAAGTGCGTCTTATAGTCTGAAAAACATGGTAGATGACTGTCAGCCGGATGCTGGTTCAGCCAATCATTTAATCAATAACCATAATTATTATTAATATTATTGTTATACTATAGAGAGTTAGGAGCCCCCAATACATATAGATATTTGTCTGATTCTGTTGAAATCTGGGAGCTTGGCCAACCTCAATCTAATGTGAATGGAGCTTTAAAGGGGTTGTCCATGTTTTAGGCATATGCGGACTTGTGAATCCACACCCGGGCCCTGGAGCCCAGGGGCCCCAAACGTTCCTTTGTTCTATAGAAAAAGACTAATGCTATTAAAGATTTGCAATAATTGGCTTCAACTAACCCCACTGTCAATAACCTATAAGTCACCATGGTCTCTCTTACTTTGGAGACTTGTGACTGGTTTGGGACCTGTGTCTCAATTTTGTCATTTTAAATGTGTTTCTTTCTTTGGCAGTGTAGGAGTTAATGTCAGTTTCTGTTGCTAGCAATGCTCCTTAGTTGTTTTCCCAGGTGTGGCTACTTTGCGATCACTCCCATCTCCTTTATATGGTCACATGATCAAGCATTCCTTGCTGGGTATACTCCATTCCTGTCCTAACTACCTTTGGTGAAGGAGCGAGTCAGGAGAGGCCATCTGCTGCCTAGGAGAGTGACAGCTGGTGTGAAGTTGTTTTGTTGTCCTCCTGTCTGTCTTTTCCCCTGTTGATGATTTTAGTGCAGTGGTTGGGACTAGTGCTCCCTACTGATGGTTAACATCAGGGCCAGCGAGGGACTAGGTATCCTGCTCGGCGACGGGGTGAACAAACCCATATAGGGACATTAGGGTGATCAGGGCACGGCTGAAGGTGAGTGCAGGAGGTCTCCTTTCCTCTGTTCCCTATCAGCAGGGCCCCCCACTGTCTTTGCGCCACCCCCCCCCCGGTGTTGTTGGGTGTAGAGCGCCGGACACTGTCGGTCTGTTCTGCTGTCACACACTGTATCCGGACGCTCCATGGTCCATGGTGTGACACTAGAATTAGAGAGACTGAAAATTTCTGCGCTAACATTGTCTGAAAGCATTAACATGAAATAATCCGCCCCTCCGCTAAATGCCAAGTGTCAGCACAAGGGGCCAAGTAACCACAGACACGGCTATCCTCTCAGGTGATGTCAGTTGCTATAGAGATGAATGAATGAATGAATGAATGAATGAAGCCTCATGAATTTCACCGGTAAATAATTAAAAAGTAAGAGTAATGTTCAAACCAAAAGCCATTATAGAGCATCTAACGGCAGACGGGTCCCAAATCAATTTTGTGGACCGTTCTTCAGCTGTGATGATGACGATGAGGCCTCGGATATCGCACGTAAGGGAAATGTAGCGAAGTCAAAGTCAGCATCAGATTAGGCCAAACTGAATAGGGAAATCATTGTCTGTGTCTGTATACGATTATATCGTGTGATCCCCGGCTGTAATGTCTGTATACTCTTATATTGTGTGATCCCCGGCTGTAATGTCTGTATACTCCTATATTCTGTGATCCCCAGCTGTAATGTCTGTATACTCTTATATTCTGTGATCCCCGGCTGTAATGTCTGTATACTCTTCTATTCTGTGATCCCCGGCTGTAATGTCTGTATACTCTTATATTCTGTGATCCTCGGCTGTAATGTCTGTATACTCCTATATTCTGTGATCCCCGGCTGTAATGTCTGTATACTCTTATATTCTGTGATCCCGGCTGTAATGTCTGTATACTCTTGTATTGTGTGATCCCCGGCTGTAATGTCTGTATACTCTTATATTGTGTGATCCCCGGCTGTAATGTCTGTATACTCCTATATTCTGTGATCCCCAGCTGTAATGTCTGTATACTCTTATATTCTGTGATCCCCGGCTGTAATGTCTGTATACTCTTCTATTCTGTGATCCCCGGCTGTAATGTCTGTATACTCTTATATTCTGTGATCCTCGGCTGTAATGTCTGTATACTCCTATATTCTGTGATCCCCGGCTGTAATGTCTGTATACTCTTATATTCTGTGATCCCCGGCTGTAATGTCTGTATACTCTTGTATTGTGTGATCCCGGCTGTAATGTCTGTATACTCTTATATTCTGTGATCCCCGGCTGTAATGTCTGTATACTCTTATATTCAGTGATCCCCGGCTGTAATGTCTGTATACTCTTATATTCTGTGATCCCCGGCTGTAATGTCTGTATACTCTTATATTCTGTGATCCCCGGCTGTAATGTCTGTATACTCTTATATTCTGTGATCCCGGCTGTAATGTCTGTATACTCTTATATTCTGTGATCCCCGGCTGTAATGTCTGTATACTCTTATATTCTGTGATCCCCGGCTGTAATGTCTGTATACCCTTATATTCTGTGATCCCCGGCTGTAATGTCTGTATACTCTTATATTCTGTGATCTCCAGCTGTAATGTCTGTATACTCTTATATTCTGTGCTCCCCGGCTGTAATGTCTGTATACTCTTATATTCTGTGATCCCCGGCTGTAATGTCTGTATACTCTTATATTCTGTGATCCCTGGCTGTAATGTCTGTGTACTCTTATATTCTGTGATCCCGACTGTAATGTCTGTATACTCTTATATTCTGTGATCCCCGGTTGTAATGTCTGTATACTCTTATATTCTGTGATCCCGACTGTAATGTCTGTATACTCTCATATTCTGTGATCCCCGGCTGTAATGTCTGTATACTCTTATATTCTGTGATCCCCGCTGTAATGTCTGTATACTCTTATATTCTGTGATCCCCGGCTGTAATGTCTGTATACCCTTATATTCTGTGATCCTGGCTGTAATGTCTGTATATTCTTATATTCTGTGGTCCCCGGCTGTAATGTCTGTATACTCCTATATTCTGTGATCCCCGGCTGTAATGTCTGTATACTCTTATATTCTGTGATCCCCGGCTGTAATGTCTGTATACTCTTATATTCTGTGATCCCCGGCTGTAATGTCTGTATACTCTTATATTCTGTGATCCCCGGCTGTAATGTCTGTATACTCTTATATTCTGTGATCCCTGGCTGTAATGTCTGTATACTCTTATATTCTGTGATCCTCGGCTGTAATGTCTGTATACTCTTATATTCTCTGATCCCTGGCTGTAATGTCTGTATACTCTTATATTCTGTGATCCCCGGCTGTAATGTCTGTACACTCTTATATTCAGTGATCCCGGCTGTAATATCTGTATACTCTTATATTCTGTGATCCCATACTGTAATGTCTGTATACTCTTATATTCCGTGATCCCGACTGTAATGTCTGTATACTCTCATATTCTGTGATCCCCGGCTATAATGTCTGTATACTCTTATATTCTGTGATCCCCGGCTGTAATGTCTGTATACCCTTATATTCTGTGATCCTGGCTGTAATGTCTGTATATTCTTATATTCTGTGATCCCCGGCTGTAATGTCTGTATACTGTTATATTATGTGATCCCCGGCTGTAATGTCTGTATACTCCTATATTCTGTGATCCCTGGCTGTAATGTCTGTATACTCTTATATTCTGTTATCCCCGGCTGTAATGTCTGTATACTCTTATATTCTGTGATCCCCGGCTGTAATGTCTGTATACTCTTCTATTCTGTGATCCCCGGCTGTAATGTCTGTATACTCTTGTATTGTGTGATCCCCGGCTGTAATGTCTGTATACTCTTATATTCTGTGATCCCCGGCTGTAATGTCTGTATACTCTTATATTCTGTGATCCCCGGCTGTAATGTCTGTATACCCTTATATTCTGTGATCCCCGGCTGTAATGTCTGTATACTCTTATATTCTGTGATCTCCAGCTGTAATGTCTGTATACTCTTATATTCTGTGATCCCCGGCTGTAATGTCTGTATACTCTTATATTCTGTGATCCCCGGCTGTAATGTCTGTATACTCTTATATTCTGTGATCCCTGGCTGTAATGTCTGTGTACTCTTATATTCTGTGATCCCGACTGTAATGTCTGTATACTCTTATATTCTGTGATCCCCGGTTGTAATGTCTGTATACTCTTATATTCTGTGATCCCGACTGTAATGTCTGTATACTCTCATATTCTGTGATCCCCGGCTGTAATGTCTGTATACTCTTATATTCTGTGATCCCCGGCTGTAATGTCTGTATACTCTTATATTCTGTGATCCCCGGCTGTAATGTCTGTATACCCTTATATTCTGTGATCCTGGCTGTAATGTCTGTATATTCTTATATTCTGTGGTCCCCGGCTGTAATGTCTGTATACTCCTATATTCTGTGATCCCCGGCTGTAATGTCTGTATACTCTTATATTCTGTGATCCCCGGCTGTAATGTCTGTATACTCTTATATTCTGTGATCCCCGGCTGTAATGTCTGTATACTCTTATATTCTGTGATCCCCGGCTGTAATGTCTGTATACTCTTATATTCTGTGATCCCTGGCTGTAATGTCTGTATACTCTTATATTCTGTGATCCTCGGCTGTAATGTCTGTATACTCTTATATTCTCTGATCCCTGGCTGTAATGTCTGTATACTCTTATATTCTGTGATCCCCGGCTGTAATGTCTGTACACTCTTATATTCAGTGATCCCCGGCTGTAATATCTGTATACTCTTATATTCTGTGATCCCATACTGTAATGTCTGTATACTCTTATATTCCGTGATCCCGACTGTAATGTCTGTATACTCTCATATTCTGTGATCCCCGGCTATAATGTCTGTATACTCTTATATTCTGTGATCCCCGGCTGTAATGTCTGTATACCCTTATATTCTGTGATCCTGGCTGTAATGTCTGTATATTCTTATATTCTGTGATCCCCGGCTGTAATGTCTGTATACTGTTATATTATGTGATCCCCGGCTGTAATGTCTGTATACTCCTATATTCTGTGATCCCTGGCTGTAATGTCTGTATACTCTTATATTCTGTTATCCCCGGCTGTAATGTCTGTATACTCTTATATTCTGTGATCCCCGGCTGTAATGTCTGTATACTCTTCTATTCTGTGATCCCCGGCTGTAATGTCTGTATACTCTCATATTCTGTGATCCCCGGCTGTAATGTCTGTATACTCTCATATTCTGTGATCCCCGGCTGTAATGTCTGTATACTCTTATATTCTGTGATCCCCGGCTGTAATGTCTGTATACCCTTATATTCTGTGATCCCGGCTGTAATGTCTGAATACTCTTATATTCTGTGATCCTGGCTGTAATGTCTGTATACTGTTATATTCTGTGATCCCTGGCTGTAATGTCTGTGTACTCTTATATTCTGTGATCCCCGGCTGTAATGTCTATATACTCTTATATTCTGTGATCTCCGGCTGTAATGTCTATATACTCTTATACTCTGTGATCCCTGGCTGTAATGTCTGTATACTCTTGTATTTTGTGATCCCCGGCTGTAATGTCTGTATACTCTTATATTCTGTGATCCCCAGCTGTAATGTCTGTATACTCTTATACTCTGTGATCCCCGGCTGTAATGTCTGTATACTCTTATATTCTGTGATCCCCGGCTGTAATGTCTGTATACTCTTATATTCTGTAATCCCCAGCTGTAATGTCTGTATACTCTTATATTCTGTGATCCCCGGCTGTAATGTCTGTATACTCTTATATTCTGTGATCCCCGGCTGTAATGTCTGTATACTCTTATATTCTGTGATACCCGGCTGTAATGTCTGTATACTCTTATATTCTGTGATCCCTGGCTGTAATGTCTGTATACTCTTATATTCTGTGATCCCCGGCTGTAATGTCTGTATACTCTTATATTCTGTGATCCCCGGCTGTAATGTCTGTATACTCTTATATTCTGTGATCCCCGGCTGTAATGTCAGTATACTCTTATATTCTGTGATCCCCGGCTGTAATGTCTGTATACTCTTATATTCTGTGATCCCCAGCTGTAATGTCTGTATACTCTTATACTCTGTGATCCCCGGCTGTAATGTCTGTATACTCTTATATTCTGTGATCCCCGGCTGTAATGTCTATATACTCTCTTACTCCTCTCCTGCTCAGGAGCTGTGATATATCCCACCCATTCCTGCATTGTTAGACACATCTATTACTCAGGGGCACATATACAACCACTGTCAAAAATTCTGGAATCCCCGGGCTCGGAGGACGTTCATTCAGTTGTTTAATGTTGTAGAAAAAAATCAAATCACAGACCTGGCACAAAACTAAAGTCATTTCACATGGCACGTTTATGGCTTTAAAAAACACTAAAGGCCACGTTACACACACAGATATCTGTGTCCAACTTCTGAACAGATCTCTGGTTCCAGTGAAATCATGGACACATTGTTCCATTTTGTTGCTGTGTACAAATGTAACAATGTGTCCATGATTTCACTGCAACCAGAGATCTGTTCAGATGTTGGACACAGATATGTGTGTGTGTAAAGTGGCCTTAAAAGAAATCAGGATAAATAATGTGGTAGTCAGTAACGGTTACTTTTGTAGACCAAGCAGGGGGAAAAATTCTGGAATCACTCTGTAAATTTTCATTCCCAAAACTAACACCTGCATCAAATAAGATCTGCTTGTTTTTCTGCATCTAAAAAGGAGAGATCACACCTTGGAGAGCTGCTGCACCAAGTGGACTGACATCAATCATGGCTCCAACACCAGAGATGTCAATTGAAACAAAGGAGAGGATTATCAAACTCTTAAAAGAGGGTAAACCATCACACAATGTTGCAAAAGATGTTGTTTCTTCACAGTCAGCTGTGTCTAAAATCTGGACCAAATACAAACAACATGGGAAGGTTGTTAAAGGCAAACATACCGGTAGACCAAGAAAGACATCAAGGCGTCAAGACCGGAAACTTAAAGCAATCTGTCTCCAAAACAGGAAATGCACAACAACACAAATGAGGAACGAATGGGAGGAAATGGAGTCAATGTCTATGACCGAACTGTAAGAAACCGCCTAAAAGAAATGGGATTTACATACAGAAAAGCTAAACAAAAGCCATCATTTTTGGTTGGTGTTGTTCCAATGAGATTTATAAAGATGACTACCTGAAGAGAACATGCAAATTTCCACAGTCATTGATGATATGGGCTGCATGTCAGGTAATGGCACTGGGGAGATGGCGGTCATTACATCTTCAATAAATGCCCAAGTTTACATTGATATTTTGGATACTTTTCTTATCCCATCAATTGAAAGGATGTTTGGGGATGATGAAATCATTTATCAAGATGATAATGCATCCTGCCATAGAGCAAAAACTGTGAAAACATTCCTTGAAAGAAGACACATAAGGTCAATGTCATGGCCTGCAAATAGCCCAACTGAAAATCTTTGGTGAAAGTTGAAGAAAATGGTCCATGACAAGGCTCCAACCTGCAATGCTGATCTGGCAACAGCAATCAGAGAAAGTTGGAGCCAGATTGATGCTGAGTACTGCTTGTCACTCATTAAGTCCATGCCTCAGACACGGCAAGCTGTTATTAAAGCCAGAGGTGGTGCAACACAATACTAGTGATGTATTGGAGGGTTTGTGTGTTTGTTTGTCATGATTGCATCATTATTCCTCAGAATTGAGTGATTCCATCATTTTCCCCTCTGCTTGGTCTAAATAGTAACCGTTACTTGCTACCACATTATTTATCTTGATTTCTTTTAGTGTTTCTTAAACATCTGAATGAACGTCCTCCGAGCCCGGGAAGTCCAGAATGTGTCAGGGGCTGTTTAACATCCAATTGTGGAACTTTATTATTATTATTATTATTATTATTATGATAAGATCTATTCATTACAATGTAGAACTGTTTGTGGTAGAACAACTTTAAACTTTAAAAACCTGGTGATAATAATTCCTTCTCTGATGTGACTGATGCTAATTTGAGTTTATTGATACTTTTACTGTTTTTGCTCTTCGTTCTGAGGTTGTAACGAGTCTTGACGTGTTGTAATGTTGTGAAGGTAAATAATATTCCTCTCTTTTCTGTTCTTTATCAGTCAGGTCACATACATTAGTCCTATGTTCGGTGCCACCCTGTGCCCGGCCTCTGATAATTACCTTCCTGACTTGTAGTTTTGGAGAACAAGGAAAAGTGAAAGAAGCCAAATGATAACATAAATGGAAAAATAAATAAAAGGTGTAAAAATAAATGATATATACTGTAAAAAAATAAATAAAGATAGTGACTAAGAGAATGACACAGACACTGAGCAATATATGTGACAAAGTAACAGCAATCCCCCGAGATACAGCGGAGGAGAGTGATCATGTAACGAGGGTCATACAACTTCATTATCCCTCACTGAGATTATGGATGAGAACGACACAGGTGTAAGGGGGAAAGTCATTCCTGCACAATTATAACGACAGGGCAGGTGAGGATATGAAGCAATTAATGCAATTAGCAAATGACATGAAAAGATGCAATGCAAGAATAGATGGAAACAATGGGAACGATATAGATGGTCGTGAATAAGGATGTTTCCATCTGAAACGTGTTGACGTTGTCACGCAAATCCTGCACTTTATCTATGTTTTGCACTAAAAAAACTCTGAATAAAAATATCCTTCACATTGCAGAGATGGAAGCATTTCTGTCCATTTACTGGATTTATAATAGAATAATATAATAATAATATTTATTCATTGATACAGCGCTATTAATTCCACAGCACTTTACATTTGCATCACTGTCCCCATTGAGGCTCAAAATGTAAACATCCTATCAGTACGTCTCTGAAGATTTATACTTATCTCTCGACTTTTTAATAGGAATGATATATATATACATAATATATATTTATGTTACTCAATTTGCATTATGCAGATACAGAAAACATTTACATTGTATCAATATTGTATAGTTTCACCACTTGCAGGTGTTTCCTTACAGACAGGTAAATCTCCATTTCCCCAATGCAGGTGAATGTCTGACGTATAGGTACCTACAGTATATCAGTTATCCCTCCACTTTTCATTAAGAATGATATATATATTGTACTCAGTTTCTATTTTGCAGCTACAGAAAGCATTTAAAATGTATCAATATTGTATAAAACAAGTGAGTTCATTGTATCAATATTGTATAGATAATTCCATCACTTGCAGGTGTTTCCTATCAGACAGGTAAGTCTCCATTCTCCCAGTGCAGGTCAGCGTCTGACGTATATGTACCTACAGTACATCATAGTAATTCCTTGGCTTTTCTATAGGAATGATATTTATATATATATATTACTCAGTTTGCATTTTGCACATATAGAAAGCATTTACATTGTATCAATATTGTATAAATAGTTTCATCACTTGCAGGTGTTTCCTATCAGACAGGTAAGGCTCCATTCTAGCAGTGCAGGTGAGCGTCCACCGTATAGGTACCTATAGTATATACTACTGTATATGTTGGTATCTATAGTATCCTATGTATATGTATAGTCTATAGTTATCATACTGTATATTGTATAGGTGCCTATAGTGTATCATAATGTATATTGTATAGGTACCTATAGTGTATCCACTGTATATTGTATAGGTACCTATAGTGTATCATAGTATATATTGTATAGGTACCTGTAGTATATCATACTGTATATTGTATAGGGCGTACCTGTTCCAGCTGGCTGGTCTTGCAGCTTGTTCTCTACAGGTAGAGGGCTGCAGGTGTGGCCCCCAGTCTCAGGGAGTATAGCGTGGGTCGTTCACACAGGTGCAGGTGTGGCCCCCAGTCTTAGGGCGCTTGCATGGCTCGGTCACACAGGTGCAGGTGCGGCTCTCAGGTGCTGCCGCCTCTTTTTCCTCTTTTCCCTCTATCCTCCTCTCTTTTAACCTGTTCGCTTTCCCTATCCCTCTGTCTCTCTATCTCTCCGTATCAAGAATTTGTCTGTCAGTGGCACACAGGTTGCAAACCAATCAGGGGCTGAGAAGGTGGAGAGGGGGGAGTGAGTGGGAGTGGGGGAGAGAGAGAGCTATAAATACATAAGGGGAGAGAGGGATGGACAGAAAGAAAGAGTCACAATTTAAAAAGGAAAAGCCAAGAAACCTGGAGAGACGACACATTAACCCCTCTCGTTTCACGAAGATGATGAACATTCTAATTTCTTTTTTTTTTTTGCAACATTCGCATTCGTTCATCGTAAAGACTCTTTTCCCAAAGGGACCGGAGGGCAAACACAAGATCCGGCGTCTGCACCCTTTAAGTGCTGACGATTCTCTCTAAATCCAGCATTCTATTCCCTTTTTTGGAGTCTTATAAAGTGGCAAACAATTGGTTAATGAGAGTGATACAGTGACCTCCCCCCCTTTACTGCGTCATTCCTCGCACTCGTTCTCCCCCTCTCTGCCTCATTCATTTTTCCGCATGCATCCATCGTACCCCATTCATTCCCTTCTCCTCTGCTAACCCTCACATGCCAGTGCACCCTATCACGGTATACCCAGACGTCTGCAGACATATCATCATCACGTGTATGATCGTCCACTCATCACACGGTCCAACACTACACACAATGGGGATCCGTTCACGAGACTTTATTACATGCAACCGTTAAAAGTCCAACAAAGTATTGTCTCTATTGCATATTTATATATAAAGCAAAACCAATCAGATGTATTTCTGAGATGAATTCCTGAGGAAGAGCGGTGGATGGGGAGCAATTAGTTATATGGACCGAGCTAAAACTGCATCAGGGGTCACAGGCGATAGAGAAGGAGCCAACACAAGGGTTTGGGGTGACGTCATCGTCTTCTCAGACGGGGAATCCTCTTCTGCATCCTGTGCAAGACAAAAGAAAAGACAATGAGACACAGCGCGGCTGAGACAATGGATACACCCGGTCACCCCCTGTCAGATGAGGGATGACGGCACTGACGACAGTCATAGTCATTAGCATTCGGATAACATGTTCCCGCATATCTGAATAATAAGAGAAGCCACGATACATCACCAGACGACCATTGTCATTTATCGTAGAATAGGACAAATATTAGATGTTGAATTCGAGAATGGAGACTTCACTTCATGGCACTTTTAGACTCGACAGGCGCCACGCTACAGACTGACAGCGCTAGTGACAGCCGTTTGTTGGCAGCCCGCTGATGGACACGTTGACATGGAGCCAGTATTACACTGGTGTCTGCAGGGCGCAGGGCTGGACTGCAGGGAACCATCATAATAAAAACCTCATTAAACTTTTGCAGTTCCTCCACAATACAATGAATACAGATGTTAGGAAACGGTTCAATTCCGTAGCAAATGGCCTTGTGTGTTATTCCTAATTAATGCAGGCAGCATGGTCACCGCCTTCGGGTTATGCTCCAGTCACATCGCTCCTTTGCTTTTAATATTGAATCACTTTTGATGCACCAAGAAAAAAATCTCATAAAAAAAGAATATTGCATCTACAGAATGGGAGGAATAGGGTGAAGGTGCAGACCGTGTGATAAGACTTGTGTATAGTAATAGATCACAGACTGCACAGGAGTCACCAGTGTGATAAGACTTGTGTATAGTAATAGATCACAGACTGCACAGGAGTCACCAATGTGATAAGACCTGTGTATAGTAATAGATCACAGACTGTACAGGAGTCACCAGTGTGATAAGACTTGTGTATAGTAATAGATCACAGACTGCACAGGAGTCACCAGTGTGATAAGACTTGTGTATAGTAATAGATCACAGACTGCACAGGAGTCACCAGTGTGATAAGACTTGTGTATAGTAATAGATCACAGACTGTACAGGAGTCACCAATGTGATAAGACTTGTGTATAGTAATAGATCACAGACTGTACAGGAGTCACCAGTGTGATAAGACTTGTGTATAGTAATAGATCACAGACTGCACAGGAGTCACCAGTGTGATAAGACTTGTGTATAGTAATAGATCACAGACTGCACAGGAGTCACCAATGTGATAAGACCTGTGTATAGTAATAGATCACAGACTGTACAGGAGTCACCAGTGTGATAAGACTTGTGTATAGTAATAGATCACAGACTGCACAGGAGTCACCAGTGTGATAAGACTTGTGTATAGTAATAGATCACAGACTGCACAGGAGTCACCAGTGTGATAAGACTTGTGTATAGTAATAGATCACAGACTGTACAGGAGTCACCAGTGTGATAAGACTTGTGTATAGTAATAGATCACAGACTGCACAGGAGTCACCAATGTGATAAGACTTGTGTATAGTAATAGATCACAGACTGCACAGGAGTCACCAATGTGATAAGACTTGTGTATAGTAATAGATCACAGACTGCACAGGAGTCACCAGTGTGATAAGACTTGTGTATAGTAATAGATCACAGACTGCACAGGAGTCACCAGTGTGATAAGACTTGTGTATAGTAATAGATCACAGACTGCACAGGAGTCACCAATGTGATAAGACTTGTGTATAGTAATAGATCACAGACTGTACAGGAGTCACCAGTGTGATAAGACTTGTGTATAGTAATAGATCACAGACTGCACAGGAGTCACCAGTGTGATAAGACTTGTGTATAGTAATAGATCACAGACTGCACAGGAGTCACCAGTGTGATAAGACTTGTGTATAGTAATAGATCACAGACTGCACTGGAGTCACCAGTGTGATAAGACTTGTGTATAGTAATAGATCACAGACTGCACAGGAGTCACCAGTGTGATAAGACTTGTGTATAGTAATAGATCACAGACTGCACAGGAGTCACCAGTGTGATAAGACTTGTGTATAGTAATAGATCACAGACTGCACAGGAGTCACCAGTGTGATAAGACTTGTGTATAGTAATAGATCACATACTGCACAGGAGTCACCAGTGTGATAAGACTTGTGTATAGTAATAGATCACAGACTGCACAGGAGTCACCAGTGTGATAAGACTTGTGTATAGTAATAGATCACAGTCTGCACAGGAGTCACCAGTGTGATAAGACATGTGTATAGTAATAGATCACACACAAATTCACACACATTCAATCACAGCAGCATGCAACATAGACCACAGATAGTCAGCACAAATCAGTATGTGCCTGAACCTTACCCCACTCGTGGGGCTACATCCAGAGCAATGACAGGGCACCACCAGACAAAGGTTCCTTCAGCGCTTACACAATGGCAACCTGGTCACCTGAGTCAATGCCAAGGACCACCAACCCAGCACTGCAAGAGACAACTGCTGTCCGAGTACCAGCCAGAGGCAGGAGATGAGCACCACAAAGGGGGAGTGCATGCACTTCATGTTGCACCCCATGTACTGGATTCTAGGCCCAAATCCTGGGGGTGACCCAATGGGTCCAGCTGAATTAATAATGGATGACAGTTTCCATTTGTGGTCTTCTTCATTTGGGACTCTCATGACTTTCAACCCCACTGCAAACCCTTTTTATTAACCAAGCCCCACCCCCAAGGAACATTATTGACATTTACTAATAATCCAATGGGAGCAGGGAGCAGTCATTACCTTGGCCATTAGGGAGCCACTCACATATAATTAAACACATTAATTGTATATAGACCAAACACATAACATATATACGCCACTTTCATAAAGGGATGAAGAAAGTTTAGGGGAACTCTGGGGAGTTACTATACTATAATGCTGAGCTGCCATTTACACATGCACCATGGCTGATTGAGCAGCTCTCCTCCTCCCTGTCAGTAAGCCTCAGTGCGTCCAATATCAGCCGCTTCCTCATTCAATCATGTGGGCATGATGTCACAAAATGTCCTATATTATGACAGTCTCTCCAGAGAGGAGGTGAGGTTACGGCCCCAGTTCTTCTCTCAGTACAGAAGCAGATATACAGATCCCGGCTCAGTGTAGGACCTTTTGGGACGTCACGCCCACGTGATTGAAGGAGGAAGCGTTTAATATTGAATGTGCTGAAGCTGACTGTACAGGGAGGGGGAGAGCTGCTCAATCAGGCGTGATGTATTATCCCCTATGGGAGGGGTGATGGGTACGGAGCAATTAGTAAATAACTGATGTATATGAGTTCTAAACTTTATACAAGTGTATCACGCAGCTCAACATTATAGAAGTACAGGGACCATACATTTTGCTTTTATCTCCCTGGAGTTCCCCTTTACTGCTTGACCCTCTTATATTTGGCATGGAGTGAGGCCAGGGGTGGGTAAATATAGCAGAAGGGAGAGACAATCACAAGCTGCAGATGGAATAAAGGGTAAGAGAATTCTCAGCCAGTGGGGAAGGGGTTCTTAATCCTTTCAGCATAGAAAGAAAGTACATTAGCAAAACAAACAGTCAAGTGAGCTTGACAGAAGACGTCCTGACCCCAGGACCCCAGAGGTGACATCAGGACAAGGCAGCCTTACAACAGTCTTATTGTTTGTATATGTGTTTTATTTTATTGTAACCCACTAATGATTATGTTAATCTTTATAATAAAGATACTTATCATCTATATGTCTAGATGTGGAGCTAACCTAACCGGGCACATCCAGTCATCATATGGCCAGCTTTCTCCTGGCAGTCAATGGACTTATAAGGAGACATAACCGGCTATGACGCCCGTGACACCGCCATGATTACCGGCTATGACGGCCCTTGACATCACCATGATTACCGGCTATGACGGCCCTTTACACCGCCACGATTACGGCTATGACGGCCCGTGACACTGCCATGATAACCGCTATGACGGCCCTTGACACCGCCTCGATTATCGGCTATGACGGCCCTTGACACCGCCTCGATTACGGCTATGAACGGCCCGTGACACCGCCACGAATGTCGGCTATGACGGCCTGACACCGCCACGATTACTGGCTATGACGGCCTGTGACACCGCCACGATTACGGCTATGACAGCCCGTGACACCGCCACTGATTGTCGGTTATGATGGCCCTGACACCGCCACAATTACCGCTATGACAGCCCTTGACACCGCCACGATTACCGGCTATGAGGCCATGGACACCGCCATGATTACCGGCTATGACGACCCATGACACCGCCACGATTACCGGCTATGAGACCCATGACACCGCCATGATTACCGGCTATGATGGCCCTGACACCGCTCATTACCGGCTATGACGGCCTTGACACCGCCATGATTACCGGCTATGACAGCCCGTTGACACCGCCATTGATTACCGGCTATGACGGCCTGACACCGCCATGATTACCGGCTATGACGACCCATGACACCGCCACGATTACCGGCTATGACGACCCATGACACCGCCATGATTACCGGCTATGATGGCCCTTGACACCGCCACGATTACCGCATAGGAACCCAATACACCGCCATTGATTACAGGCTATGTAGACACCATGACAGCGCCACGATTTACCGGCTATGAGACCATACACCGCGCCACGATTACCGGCTATGACGACCTTGACACCGCCATGATTACCGGCTATGACGACCCATGACACCGCCACGATTACCGGCTATGACGACCCATGACACTGCCATGATTACCGGCTATGATGGCCCTTGACACCGCCACGATTACCGGCTATGACGACCCATGACACCGCCATGATTACCGGCTATGACGACCCATGACACCGCCACGATTACCGGCTATGACGACCCATGACACCGCCACGATTACCGGCTATGACGGCCCTTGACACCGCCATGATTACCGGCTATGACGGCCCTTGACACCGCCACGATTACCGGTTATGACGACCCATGACACCGCCACGATTACCGGCTATGACCCATGACACCGCCACGATTACCGGCTATGCCGACCCATGACACCGCCATGATTACCAGCTATGACGACCCATGACACCGCCATGATTACCGGCTATGACGACCCATGACACCGCCACGATTACCGGCTATGACGACCCTTGACACTGCCACGATTACCGCCAAGGTAACCTCCAATACTAAGACCATTGTCAGATTTGTCAAAACTATGACGTGATCTATTGCTCCAGCCACATTCTATAGAACTAAAGTCATGGAACTTTCTATAGATGGGGATTGTGTGAAGCGGAGGCTATGTATGGACATAACACCGCTGCTCATTAGATGGAGGACAGTATATACCTTACATTCACTCACAATCCTTTGGTGTTAGAGGATAACGAAACATAACATTTCTTCCATTTTTTCCCTTTCCCACTATAAATATTAGGATAAGTCACCTTCTATATAAGCTGTTGGATCTGCCGCTGTGTATGTTGTAAATGCCTCAGCATGGATCCCAGCTGCTGGTTTTGGTGGGATACAATGAAATCTCGGAGGTTGTCTGTCCGTCCTCTGCAGTTTGGGTTTGTGCCTCTCCAATCACAGAGAAGGGACTTTACCGGTGTTTTGTATCCAGTTTGTCCCTGTCCCATTGAAATAATGTAGAGATCCCGGCTGAATTCAGGTGGTCAAACATCAACTCAAGTCCAATCCTTAAGATTTATGACCCAGAAAGGCTCCATTCACTCGTACATCACCAAGAGCAGCTGTATGGTCTCCAACCACATGCACTCAGTAGGATGCAGGGAAAGGTATCACAATGCAAAACACCTGCGCTCCGATCACTCTCTGCCTCCTTGTCTTGAGGGGATTACTAGTCTTTATGCACATAGGACGCCAGTCACACACGTGTGGTGCAAAGTGTGCCCAGCCTATTACTAACCGCCCTCACTATTAGACTAGGGGCTTGTTAGGTACTATATCAATGCACCACAAAATTTAGTGTTTAGGGACTCGTAAGCATGACGACCCGTGACGTGGATAATGAGCTTGCGTGTTTTGGTCCAAAGTGTTTTGTATTGCGTTTTTTTTTGCACTTTTTTCTTTTGCAGAGTGTAGCTGGGCTATGGGGCATCTGTGATGTTGCGGTGCATTGATACAGTGCCTAACAGCCTGCCTAGATCTAAGAGTAAGGGTGTTAGTAATAGGCTGGGCACACTTTGCACCATGTGTTACTTACACCCTTACTATTAGATCTAGGCGGGCTGTTAGGCATTATATCAATGTACCGCAACAAGACATCATATGCTCTATATGGCCCAGCTCCACCGATTGTAGCCCAAACCCCAGTGATGCTCCTCCACCAAGTGTACCCAACCACAGTGATGCTCACTCCACCTAGTATACCCAACCACAGTGATGCTCACTCCACAAGTGTACCCAGCCCCAGTGATGCTCACTCCACCTAGTATACCCAACCACAGTGATGCTCACTCCACAAGTGTACCCAAACACAGTGATGCTCGCTAGACCAAGTGTACCCAAACACAGTGATGCTCGCTCCACCGAGTGTACCCAACCACAGTGATGCTCACTCCACCGAGTGTACCCAACCCCAGTGATGCTCACTCCACCAAGTGTACCCAACAACAGCGATGTTCACTCCACCTAGTGTACCCAACAACAGCAATGCTCGCTCCACCGAGTATACCTTACCACAGGGATGTTTACTCCACCTAGCGTACCCAACCACAATAATGCTCGCTGCACCGAGTGTACCCAACCACAGTGATGCTCGCTCCACCTAGTGTACCCAAACACAGTGATGTTAACTCCACCTAGTGTACCCAACGACAGCAATGCTCGCTCCACCGAGTATA
The DNA here is from genome assembly GCA_033576535.1 of Allobates femoralis. Classification (NCBI taxonomy): domain Eukaryota; kingdom Metazoa; phylum Chordata; class Amphibia; order Anura; family Aromobatidae; genus Allobates; species Allobates femoralis. The sequence goes on along the minus strand of JARQOC010000007.1, from coordinate 108,786,426 downwards.
CCTTACCACAGGGATGTTCACTCCACCTAGTGTACCCAACCACAGTGATGCTCACTCCACCAAGTGTACCCAACCACAGTGATGCTCGCTCCACCTAGTGTACCCAAACACAGTGATGTTAACTCCACCTAGTGTACCCAACCACAGTGATGCTCACTCCACCAAGGGTACCCAACCACAGTGATGCTCGCTCCACCTAGTGTACCCAAACACAGTGATGTTAATTCCACCTAGTGTACCCAACGACAGCAATGCTCGCTCCACCGAGTATACCTTACCACAGGGATGTTCACTCCACCTAGTGTACCCAACCACAGTGATGCTTGCTCCACCGAGGGCTTCTCAAGGGTAAAGTATCCAAACTCCAAATCCAAACCGGTTTACTCAACACCGGGAGGCTCATACACATGGTACAGATGATGTAAATACATACCACTCCTTAGTAAGACTTGTGTTCTTCCATATACAGGACTAATGCAGACTTTTTTATACAAAACATGACAAAGACCCCTTTGCCCTTTCTATGTCCCTGTAAAATATTGTCCAGAACCAGCAGTCCAGTGCGGCCCCATAATGCACGCTGCACTGCGTCTCTACATCTCTATGGGGCTGTAATAAGGATTTGGACGTTCGCACTAAATTGTTATTTGTTGCTCATTTTTCTGCTTTGTGAATGAATAAAACACATACGGTATATACAGAAGGTAACACCCCCCCGTATACCGGCCGCTCCTCAGCTCTCAGTTCATGTCTTTATTCATTGAAACCTTTAGCTGTGATCGCCGGCACGTGTCCTTGGGTCTCAGTGACATAGAGAGCGTCGGACGTCGGACATCTTTTTATGCATCTTTGCACTACAAATGCTAATTTATGGCAAGACCTTTACCTATAATACCGGCACCCCCAGGATCCTGCGGTAATCCAACACCACTGGATCTCATTAGCCGTCTTTTTTAGGTCATCTCATTAGGATTAAAGCAGGTATTCGATGCATATGCCAAACATGATGATTAATCAGGGGCACCCGTGGTAAGAATTCAGTTAGGCGTCCCCCACCCCTCCTCCATTTGACTAGTCGTCATGTGATAGAGTTTACTCTAAGTAAAGACCGTGTCAAGTGCTGCTCTGTTGGAGCTCTCTTGCTGTGTTGCTGCTGGAGGTTGCTGTGCTTATCCCGGGTTGAGGTGAGGCGTTATAGCCCAAGGCTGATTAGGAGCAAGGGCAATGTTGGTAGTCCAGACATCTCCACCTTTAGGGGTAACTCTGTTAGCTAGGGAGCCCCAGTCTACAGGGTCAGACTTGCTTCCCTGATTCCCTCTCTGCCTTCCTGCTACTATCTCACCCATGCTCTATTAGCACCCTGTGACATCTGCAAACTTCTTAATTCTCACAGAATGCGCACTGCACACCTTTCAGATTCTCCAATGCCGGCAGCAAGTTTGGACGGACATGTGAGCACAAACCATGTGATTTGCAGACTTCTAGCCACATCCCGACTAGATGTGTCTGGCCTCACTCAGTACACTTGTATTGCATGATGACATACATGTCTAGTTGGCATGTGAATGCATGTATGTATACCATATAGGTGTGGTTTCATGATCTCACAATCTCACTGTCGGTACCAGAGCATCCTGACAGCATGCAGTGTGCGCTGCGGTTACATAGAGTGACTGAAGACTTTCATCACAGACTTGAACAACCCCTTTAATGCTCCTAACATAAATAAAAACATAGTAATAACCCTTAAATTGTCAGAAGGCACAATAGTTTATTAACAAAGCTATGTCAAACAATCTTACAAGTTACAGATTATTACACATTTATAGGATAGGAACTAATAAAAGTACAAGAATACATCACCAGAACCACCAGCAGTACAGAAAGTCAGAAAGAATTGATATCACTACATGGTACATCAATATTAATGTTAGGTCAGCTCCATAACAATTTTTATCATGTGAAACTAAAACTTCCAGTACGTCCTTGGCAATGGTAAGGAGTTATTGGAGTTGTTGTTATCAGCCTGATTATGACTTTGTGAAAATATGAAATTAGTCAGCATCAGTACAGTACTCAGGGGTCAGTGGGGCTCTCCTCTGTGGAGACACGGGGGTCAGTGGGGCTCTCCTCTGTGGAGACACGGGGGTCAGTGGGGGCTCTCCTCTGTGGAGACACGGGGGTCAGTGGGTGCTCTCCTGTGTGGAGACGCGGGGGTCAGTGGGTGCTCCACACATTGGTAAGACTTTATTAGATCCTCAACAGCCAAAGATATATAACACATACTCAAGCATAAAACACAATATAACAGTGTCTCACCCTTCCGCTGGTCACCAGGGATTAAAATCTTTGTGCCTTCGGAGCTTCCAGGGCCACTTACCCCAATTGAGCAGCACGCCGCTTTTGGCGGGCGCCCACCGAGATAATAATGACAACAAGCTGACCAAGCACAGCAAAGTCCGTAGCCAGGTGTCCTAATTGTCCCAACCTGGGTATCTTCCATAAATAGTCTTCCGTATTGAAGCCGAAACCTAGGATGAACTACTTCAGAATATAATCCAGTTCTGGTGCTCTTCTAGTTGAACTGAAGTCCCCAGACTGAGGCCACACAGAGCAAGAAACATGAGGTTATCCTGCAGCCTGAACCAAAATTCCTAGGCTGAGGTTGTGGTCTTCCAATCGGGACCGAAACCCCTAGATTGAAGCCATGTAGCATATGAAGACACGATGTGACCTCCTAGTCAGGGCCGAAGTCCCTAGACTCATGGTGACTAAAACAAGACCTTTTATATCCCAAGCCTAAACCTCAGGGAATATTTTATCCCAACAGGATTGGTAGAATATGGCTGTTCTTTTATTGGCTGGATTTCAAGCCTAATGCTTAATTCTCCTTTGAGTGATATAGACACAGAGGCAGTGAGGTCATTTACATTAAATTAGCAACACACAAACTCAGAACAATGAAGGCTCTGCATAGTCTGGCAAGAATTAATGTCTTTTACAAACAGGAAATAACCAACAAAAGACCAATCACAGGAGACATGTTCGAATCCTGCTCCACTTAGATGGAACTCTGCAGATCTCCATTCTCTGCATCTATAGGGGCTCATAAAGGTGGGAGCCCAGTGATGAGTAGGTTGTCACCTAGCCTGTGGATCGCTGACAGCACTTGTGTGATACAACGTACGTCCTTGAGTTGTCACCTCACAACATCTGCAGAGTTCACACTTTACCATGGAAACTATAAAAACGCTTACTGTCACTCAGATTCATTGTATTCTTGATTCCTGCAAGTCACTACTAATCCGTCTTTCTCTCGTTAAAGCATTTGTGCAGTACTTTAATATTGATGACTTATCCTTAGGATGGGTCATTGTCACAGAGAGTCATAGTGGATAAGGAACCTCTAGACCTGCCTTCAAGTTAGGGGACCCTAAGTGTCCCTTATCCCAGAGATACCTCTGATGGTGAGGATGTCTGGGACACCACCCTTGCCCTGCTCCTGGCCAGCCCTGATCTATATACCCCATCTCCCTCACCCCAGGGGTAGGGTCAGGAGAGGACTGGTAAAATACCACACAAACAGACAATCGGGGAAAACAAAGGCTCAATTTACAGCAATCGCACTCCGAGGTATAAGACAAAAGGTGACCAGGTAGAAACAAAGAGTAGAGAGGAAATAACCAGACAACAAGAGGATTTTCACAGCACACAAGAAGTCTCCAGAAACTGGATCACAGAAATCCAAGGACCAGTATTACAAAAAGCTATAGTCAGAATGGGAATAGAGATTCCACCATCTTAAAAATGTGGGGAGTAACAGTGATAGGTTTCCCAGAACTTGTGATCCTACAGGTAATCTGGAGTCATACAGAGCACGATCACTTATGAGAACACAGCTGGTGCCCGAGCCTGACTGTGCAACTCAGAGTAGAGCGTCAGATAAGAAATTAATTCTAGCTCACCCTGCTGCTCTTTGCTCATCCACCTGGGGCTCAGACATGAGCCTCGCCTTGGCCTTTCATCAAGGTTAATGGAGCAAATTGGAATTCGGCTCAACAGGAATGGATTTCCTTTTTATTTTTTATTTTTCAATAAAAATGGCGCATAGAACAAAAAAAATTACATGGTCTACATGACCCAATTGACGCGTTTCGACTGCATTAAGCAGTCTTACTCATGACTTGCCATGTCAACCATGTCACTTTTTCTTTTGTATGCTCCATTTTTATTGAGAAAAGAAAAAAGAAAAAGAAAATCCATTCCTGTTGAGCATTCCTGTTTTTTTCCATTAACCTCGATGAAAGGCCAAGGCGAGGCGGGTGTCTGAGCCCCAGGTGGATGAGCAAAGAGCAGCAGGGTGAGCTGGAACTAATTTCTTATCTGACAACCATTTGTAGTAGATTCGGATTATATGACGCGCCCCCTTATTTTCCCCTAAACTTTGGGGGAAGAAAAGTGCATGTTAATATCTGAAAAAAAACCCTGATATATATATATATATATATATATGCATTTCCGTGATGTCACTAGTGAGCGACGAGTGACGGAACTTATCCGCGAAGTTGAGTGATGTAAGTGATGATGAGGGGCCAGTGGCGATTCCTATTGGTGGATAGCCACACATGCTCAGTAGAACCCGGAAGCCACCGAGCATCGGACCAGCTTATTTAATAGACTGTGTGATGGGTGAGTCATAAGTGTGAATGATAAAAAATGGTTCTCATTTAGGGATATATGAAACACATGGGCCCATTAGCGCCATAAGCACGTTGTAACACTGTAAGCACCTATGCATACAATCAACAGAACGTGTATTGTATCAGGTTCATTGTATACTATTGGAAAATGTAACTTGGGTTTGTTACGCAATATGACGTATATTGAAGGTAATTGATTTGTAATTGGAAGTGCACTTTATGTGCCTCTCACTGATGGAGTTTGGACACTGCTAGAATAAGCTGCTGAAACATCACGGTCGTCATGGGCCAATAAACAGAGAGAAGTATTGAACCGGAAGCGCTGTCCGTTTTAGATACTTTTGTAACTTGTAGCAGCTGAACACTGCTGAGGACCTTGCACCTAACTATATACCATTGTTGGTTAGTACTTCATACCTTTTTTGCAAAAAACGTTTTTAAGCCATCCCACCTCGTCAAGGTGACCCACTTTAGGACGGTCCCTACACTAACTGTATTATAACCTACTACTGTGCCAACTGACCTCATAAGAAGCAGGAGACTGTATGTGACCGTGTCCCAAAGATGGACTCACTGAAATGGGGTGCAGTATAACTGCTCTGCTCAGTAAAGGAAAGGTGTGGCTCCCCCTAACTGGTCAGGAGACAAGTAACCAAATAGAAATACAGAAAAACCTGAGCCAGAGTGGACCCTCATCTTTGGGACACGGTCACATACAGCCTCCTGCTTCTTATGAGGTCAGTGGGCACAGTGGCAGGTCTTAATACAGTTAGTGTAGGGACTGTCCCGAAGTGAGTCACCTTGACGAGGTGGGATGGCTTAAATACGTTTTTTTGCAACAAAGGTATGTACCAAGTACAAGTTTATATTTATTTATTGCAAGGTCATAACATGCACATACTTTTTTTTACTAGTTGTTTCATTGAATTTGGTGTTTATTGTGAACATGCTATACAGGCCTGTTCACACAAGTTCACTCTGGTTCTGTATTATCATCTAGGTGTAGTGACAACACAGCAGGTACAAATAAACAATGTATCAAAGCTATAAACTTAACTTGATACATTATGTTTAATAAAAAGGATTTGACATAAATGACACAAGATAGGAGCATAGCATTGTATATACACAGTCGATTTGGTGGCCAATGTGAACAGGCTCTACAGACATGTTCACACAAGATAGCAGTATAGCATTGTATATATACAGGCGCACACAACAGTAATGTCTACATATGCACACGGCAGAGGACGCGGCATCATATCTCAGCTTTACATGAATCAGTAACCAGGTAACAGCTTCACCGTCACCTTTCTGGAGTCTTTCTACCTGAATGCAGACATCCAGGTGATGGTGTGGATACAATGTTGCTCAGGTAACGTTTCCCCTGGATAATAGACACATCGTGACCCGACAAGATCCGCTAATACCACATCAGAAAACTCCAAATGGAATCAGGGGTATGTTTAGAAATCACAATTTTATTATTAGGCTTAAAACCAAGCGTCATCGCTTTATGAAGTCAAAAGATAACAGAAATAATGGTGGAGTATGGAGAAATTGATATTTTTCAGCCCAGGGATGGTAGAAACCCCATCTACACAATATCTAATCTTATTCCACTAGGCAATTGGTGCAAATGTTCTAGATAATCATTTGGTGAAGCGTGTTAAGGAACATACCTAAACTGATCACAGTATGGAGTGTGCCCGTCCGTTGCACCCATGGCCCCTACGCATTACGGTCAAAGACCTTCCTCAGGGGGGGGTTGTCTGTACTGGCAGCTGGCACAGAGAAAGTTGCAGTACACAAAGAAAGAATACAATTTAAAACGTCATTACACAACCGGACATGCTGAGGAGTATGCAATATACGAGGGAGATGAGACACAAGCGGGCTGATAAACTTAAAACATGTCCACTGAGGCAACAATATATCTTTAAGGAAGCAACCAAAGAGAGATTGCTCTGCATTGACCATCAGCAGGCCCGGCCGCTGCAGCAAATGCCTGAAGTTTGACAAGGTGATGTCTTTCATTGTGAAATGCATCAACCAAATCAGATCCGGGGCTTAAAACACAGAATGTTTTGTGCTTTTTTAGAGGAAATAGAGTCAGAATCTGGGGATGCGGCACGAGGCTCAGCAGGGAAACACAATGAAGAGATTGAGAGCGGAAGTGAAAGCCTTTATGGAGGAAGACGGGGCTGCTGCTCCTGAGCTAAGTGATCCAGAATGGCTGATGGACTTCGCTTCTTTACTTGATATCACACATGAGCTTAATGTACTGAACAAGAGGTTACAAGGCCAGAGGAACCTGTAAGTGCTGCCTATGGCTAGGGTCACATTTGCAAGGTATCCTGATCATCCGGATGCGGTAATTGCAAGTGCCTTCAGACACATTTTTCACCAAAAATGGTCCCTAACCCCGCATGCGGTAACTGGATTGCTCATAATGTGTAATCCAGAGCTATCCGGTTACCGTATGCTTTGTTCATCCCTGCTGCTGCAGGGATGAACAAAGGGTTAATGTTACTAATAGATGTGGGCACCATGTCTCCAGGGAGTGCCCACCCTCCCTAGAGACATGCTGTCCACAGAGATCAGCATGTGAAGGGTTAATTCTTTATTTTACATGATTGCTGGTATTGTCGGCTTTTCCTATACTTTACAATGACAGCCGCCGGCTCCTGGGTTTGCAGGAGTACACTACGTAGTTTGCGTAGGCACCAGGGACAGGATAGCATCCTTTATAAGGAGCTGCCTCTGGTGCTTACGCCATTTGCGTAGTGTAGAGGCTGCTGTCCTGGTGCTGAAAGCTTTTACATTAGTTCTATGGGCACTGCACCGCCATAGAACTACTGTAAATGATTTCAGCACCCAGGACAGCAGCCTCTACACTACGCAAATGGCGTAAGCACCAGAGCAGCTCCTTATAAAGGATGCTATCCTGTCCCTGGTGCCTACACAAACTACGTAGTGTACTCCTGCAAACCCAGGAGCCGGCGGCTGTCATTGTAAAGTAAAGCTGTCAATCAGTGGTGTGGGTGGGGTTATACACATAAAGCTGCCAATCAGTGGTGTGGGTGGGGTATACACATAAATCCCAAACAGTGTTGGGTGGGTACAGATGCTGCAATCAGTGGTGGGTGGGGTTATACACAGAAGTGCAATCGTGTGTGGTGGGTACAATGTGTGCCATCATGGGGTTTACAGAAGTGCATCGTGGTGTGGGGGGTTATACAAACTGCAATCAGTGTGGGGTATACACGAACGCATCTGTGGGTTCAGAGCTCAGCTTCCAGCTCTGCTAGATTCACTGAAGAGAAAACTGTGATTGAATAAAACAGTGGCGTAGCTACCACGGGGGGGTCTAGCAAAGTTCTGTGGACCGGGGGGGGGGGGGGGCGTTTGCAGACTCACCGCGGCTGCCGTGCGTCTGCTGTAAGGAGGAGGAGAGGAGGCGCGGGCAGAGCTGCAGGACAGGAAGTCCCGTCCTCCCTCATCTCCGGCCGGCTCGGCGGGGCGGCAAGCACGGGGCCCCCCTAGGGGTGCGGGAGCCCCCAGGGGGCAGGAAATGGGCCCCTCATGCTGGGGGGCCCGGGGCGATCGCCCCCCTTGCCCCCCCGCTAGCTACGCTACTGAAAATGACACTAAGAACTCTAGTAAGTGACACATCACTGAAATCAGGGTCTCTGCCCCTATATCATGCTGATCTCAGATGCGGCAGTAAACATTTGGGGACAGATTCCCTTCAATATGAAACATCTGGATCACAATTCTCATTGACTCTATGATGTTGTTCCTGTATAGGGGATCTGTATGATCAGTATCTCTGACATTATTATTGCCCCTATGACTATACGTGTAATTGTCGGAGTGTGCGGGGGCCGACGTTCGCTGCTCTCCTGCGCTGTGCACTGAATACAGACACCGGCTCCTGTCAATACTAAGAATAGACGAGGCCCCGTGACGCTCCGTATTGATGGCACAGATCAATGACTGTGAATGAATGAATCCATGTGATGTCCTGCGTTCTGCTGCCGGTGCTGTATAATGAGGAAACACTATAATGACGCACCGAGGACACCTCGCTCTCTGTGAACCGTGGCATGACTTGTGGTCTCCTGAGCCCCCCCCCATCCCCTCCATTGGAAAGCTTTATTGTAAGGGAACGTTCACACTGGGATTTCTGGTATTGACACATTCCACATCTGATCTCAGTCAGGATGACGGGTTCAGCCCCGTTCAGTGGAGCTCCTGGGCGCGGTGACGATAGCTCACACCGGGCTCATTCACTCCTTTATGGAGCCGTACACACTTCCGGGATTTCTTGCAGACCCCGAGGTCTGGGCTTCTCTTAGGTGACTTCACACCACGGTTTATGACATCCTCTTCTTTGTCTCTTTTGAAAAGGACAGAACAAGATCGCTTCATTCTCCCATGTATCCCTACGGTGCCGGATTGGCCATAAATGATCGTCCGATTCTGTCAGTTCAGTCCCGGATTCATTTCTGTCCTGTTTTTGCTCTGTACAAAAACATACAGTCGGTTACTTCACACACGGCCTGTAATCAGTCCACACAGGGTCTCTGCTTCTTCAGAAGGGACTTCAGACCTCTGCTCCCAGCCCAGCACCCTGCAGGCTCTGCATGCATCAGTCTGTCTCACATGTCAAACACAGACTCCATTAACCATCCCGAGACACACCCTCATCTCCAGCAAGTTGCAAGCTTAAGTCTTGCAATGCTATGAATTAGACTGGCTTCCAGGTACTGGTAAGGCCGGGTTCACACCACGGCAACATCAGGTCTGATGTGAATGATCTGCACACAGAACCGGAGGACCAAATATGCCCTCTGGTCCGGTGTCCAGCCGGATTCTTCTTATAGCAGCCGCAGCTGCTGATAATTCAAGATCTGAATTTCAGCACCCGGCATCCGGCTCACAGGTGCAACTTCAGTTCGATCCAGCGCTTTAGACCCCCATGTTAGGGGACGCCGGATCGCACCGGACCGGGAGGATCCAAGTGTCTAAGATTTTTCCTCCCCCGGACACAAAAATGTTGGATGCAATGTTTTTGTGTCCGGGAGGAAAATCCGAATACACCCGGATCCTCCCGGACAGATGGAAGCCGGCTCCATCTATCTGCCAACCGGCTCCATCCGGCCCCATGGCATACTATGGAGCCGAAATCTGATCCGGGGCCGTCCGGTTCACACCGCACAGCCTCAGATCGGATCATGCCGTGGTGTGAACCCGGCCTAAGACATTCATAAAAACATCGCAGCAGAGTTGTGCCTGTGTGAAACATACTGGCCATGTATAATGCCGCCACTCACTACATCACAATACACTATCTACATACACTGCTAAAGTGAAATTACAGAAAGCAATGTGCTAAATAATAAATAAGACAATGCCTCTCCGCTGAGTGTCCCGGGATGTGAGGTGTCCACGTCCGATCACTGCAGGACCTTAGTCAGCTGACCGGTGGCGACTGATCAGCTGATGTGTCACATGACAGCATCAGTTGAGCGGTTTAAATCAGCCGCCAAAACTGATCGGCGGGCGGGAGATTTAAACCACTCAGCTGATGCTGTCAGGTGACACATCAGCTGATCGGTTGCCGCCGGTCAGCTGACTAAAGTCCTGCAGCCATCGGATGTGGACTCCTCGCATCCCGGGACACTCAGTGTTATTGTCTGCAGTGCTGAGTGTCCGCCGCTGCTCCCGGTGTTATTGTCTGCAGTGCTGAGTGTCCGCCGCTGCTCCCGGTGTTATTGTCTGCAGTGCTGAGTGTCCGCCGCTGCTCCCGGTGTTATTGTCTGCAGTGCTGAGTGTCCGCCGCTGCTCCCGGTGTTATTGTCTGCAGTGCTGAGTGTCTGCTGCTGCTGCCGGTGTTATTGTCTGCAGTGCTGAGTGTCCGCCGCTGCTCCCGGTGTTACTGTCTGCAGTGCTGAGTGTCTGCCGCTGCTGCTCCCGGTGTTATTGTCTGCAGTGCTGAGTGTCTGCTGCTGCTGCTCCCGGTGTTATTGCCGGCAGTGCTGAGTGTCCGCCGCTGCTCCCGGTGTTATTGTCTGCAGTGCTGAGTGTCCGCCGCTGCTCCCGGTGTTATTGTCTGCAGTGCTGAGTGTCTGCTGCTGCTGCCGGTGTTATTGTCTGCAGTGCTGAGTGTCCGCCGCTGCTCCCGGTGTTACTGTCTGCAGTGCTGAGTGTCTGCCGCTGCTGCTCCCGGTGTTATTGTCTGCAGTGCTGAGTGTCTGCTGCTGCTGCTCCCGGTGTTATTGTCTGCATTGCTGAGTGTCCGCCGCTGCTCCCGGTGTAATTGTCTGCAGTGCTGAGTGTCCGCCGCTGCTCCCGGTGTAATTGTCTGCAGTGCTGAGTGTCCGCCGCTGCTCCCGGTGTTATTGTCTGCAGTGCTGAGTGTCTGCCGCTGCTCCTGATGTTATTGTCTGCAGTGCTGAGTGTCGGCCACTGCTCCAGGTGTTATTGTCTGCAGTGCTGAGTGTCCGCCGCGGCTCCTGGTGTAATTGTCTGCAGTGCTGAGTGTCCCCCGCTGCTGCTCCCGGTGTTATTGTCTGCAGTGCTGAGTGTCCCCCGCTGCTCCTGGTGTTATTGTCTGTAGTGCTGAGTGTCCGCCGCTGCTCCAGGTGTAATTGTCTGCAGTGCTAAGTGTCCGCCGCTGCTCCCGGTGTAATTGTCTGCAGTGCTGAGTGTCCGCCGCTGCTCCCGGTGTTATTGTCTGCAGTGCTGAGTGTCCGCCGCTGCTCACGGTGTTATTATTTGTGGTGCTGAGGGTCCGCCGCTGCTCCCGGTGTAATTGTCTGCAGTGCTGAGTGTCCCCCGCTGCTGCTCCCGCTGTTATTGTCTGCAGTGCTGAGTGTCCGCCGCTGCTCCCGCTGTTATTGTCTGAAGTGCAGAGTGTCCGCCGCTGCTCACAGTGTTATTATTTGTGGTGCTGAGGGTCCGCCGCTGCTCCAGGTGTTATTGTCTGCAGTGCTGAGTGTCCCCCGCTGCTGCTCCCGCTGTTATTGTCTGAAGTGCAGAGTGTCCGCCGCTGCTCACGGTGTTATTATTTGTGGTGCTGAGTGTCCGCCGCTGCTCCCGGTGTAATTGTCTGCAGTGCTGAGTGTCCCCCGCTGCTGCTCCCGCTGTTATTGTCTGCAGTGCTGAGTGTCCGCCGCTGCTCCCGCTGTTATTGTCTGCAGTGCTGAGTGTCCGCCGCTGCTCCCGCTGTTATTGTCTGCAGTGCTGAGTGTCCGCCGCTGCTCCAGGTGTTATTGTCTGCAGTGCAGAGTGTCCGCCGCTGCTCCCGGTGTTATTATTTGTGGTGCTGAGGGTCCGCCGCTGCTCCCGATGTAATTGTCTGCAGTGCTGAGTGTCCCCCACTGCTCCCGGTGTTATTGTTTGTGGTGCTGAGTGTCCGCCGCTGCTCCCGGTGTTATTTCCTGCAGTGCTGAGTGTCTGCTGCTGCTCCCGGTGTTATTGTTTGTGGTGCTGAGTGTCCGCCGCTGCTCCGGTGTTATTTCCTGCAGTGCTGAGTGTCCGCCGCTGCTCCCAGTGTTATTGTCTGCAGTGCTGAGTGTCCACCGCTGCTGCCGGTGTAATTGTCTGCAGTGCTGAGTGTCCGCCACTGCTCCCAGTGTTATTGTCTGCAGTGCTGAGTGTCCGCCGCTGCTCCCAGTGTTATTGTCTGCAGTGCTGAGTGTCCGCCGCTGCTCCCGGTGTTATTTCCTGCAGTGCTGAGTGTCCCCCGCTGCTCCCGGTGTTATTGTCTGCAGTGCTGAGTGTCCGCCGCTGCTCCCAGTGTTATTGTCTGCAGTGCTGAGTGTCCACCGCTGCTGCCGGTGTAATTGTCTGCAGTGATGAGTGTCCGACGCTGCTCCCAGTGTAATGTCTGCAGTGCTAAGTGTCCACCGCTGCTCCCGATGTAATGTCTGCAGTGCTAAGTGTCCACCGCTGCTCCTGGTGTAATTTTCTGCAGTGCTGAGTGTCCACCGCTGCTCCTGGTGTAATTGTCTGCAGTGCTGAGTGTCCCCCGCTGCTGCTCCCGCTGTTATTGTCTGCAGTGCTGAGTGTCTGCCACTGCTCCCAGTGTTATTGTCTGCAGTGCTGAGTGTCCACCGCTGCTGCCGGTGTAATTGTCTGCAGTGATGAGTGTCTGCCGCTGCTCCCAGTGTAATGTCTGCATTGCTAAGTGTCCACCGCTGCTCTCGGTGTAATGTCTGCAGTGCTAAGTGTCCACTGCTGCTCCTGGTGTAATTGTCTGCAGTGCTGAGTGTCCCCCGCTGCTGCTCCCGGTGTTATTGTCTGCAATGCTGAGTGTCGCCGCTGCTCCCGCTGTTATTGTCTGCAGTGCTGAGTGTCCACCGCTGCTCCAGGTGTAATTGTCTGCAGTGCTGAGTGTCCACCGCTGCTCCAGGTGTAATTGTCTGCAGTGCTGAGTGTCCCCGCTGCTGCTCCCGCTGTTATTGTCTGCAGTGCTGAGTGTCCCCCGCTGCTCCTGGTGTAATTGTCTGCAGTGCTGAGTGTCCCCCGCTGCTCCTGGTGTTATTGTCTGCAGTGCTGAGTGTCCCCTGCTGCTCCCGATGTTATTGTCTGCAGTGCTGAGTGTCCACCGCTGCTCCTGGTGTAATTGTCTGCAGTGCTGAGTGTCCCCGCTGCTCCTGGTGTAATTGTCTGCAGTGCTGAGTGTCCCCCGCTGCTCCTGGTGTAATTGTCTGCAGTGCTGAGTGTCCCCCGCTGCTGCTCCCGCTGTTATTGTCTGCAGTGCTGAGTGTCCCCCGCTGCTCCTGGTGTAATTGTCTGCAGTGCTGAGTGTCCCCTGCTGCTCCCGGTGTTATTGTCTGCAGTGCTGAGTGTCCCCCGCTGCTCCCGATGTTATTGTCTGCAGTGCTGAGTGTCCACCGCTGCTCCTGGTGTAATTGTCTGCAGTGCTGAGTGTCCCCTGCTGCTCCTGGTGTAATTGTCTGCAGTGCTGAGTGTCCCCTGCTGCTCCCGATGTTATTATCTGCAGTGCTGAGTGTCCCCCGCTGCTCCTGGTGTAATTGTCTGCAGTGCTGAGTGTCCCCCGCTGCTCCCGATCTTATTGTCTGCAGTGCTGAGTGTCCACCGCTGCTCCTGGTGTAATTGTCTGCAGTGCTGAGTGTCCCCTGCTGCTCCCGGTGTTATTGTCTGCAGTGCTGAGTGTCCCCGCTGCTCCCGATGTTATTGTCTGCAGTGCTGAGTGTCCACCGCTGCTCCTGGTGTAATTGTCTGCAGTGCTGAGTGTCCCCTGCTGCTCCTGGTGTAATTGTCTGCAGTGCTGAGTGTCCCCTGCTGCTCCCGGTGTTATTGTCTGCAGTGCTGAGTGTCCCCCGCTGCTCCCGATGTTATTGTCTGCAGTGCTGAGTGTCCACCGCTGCTCCTGGTGTAATTGTCTGCAGTGCTGAGTGTCCCCTGCTGCTCCCGGTGTTATTGTCTGCAGTGCTGAGTGTCCGCCGCTGCTCCCGGTGTTATTGTCTGCAGTGCTGAGTGTCCCCCGCTGCTCCCGATGTTATTATCTGCAGTGCTGAGTGTCCACCGCTGCTCCCGGTGTTATTGTCTGCAGTGCTGAGTGTCCGCCGCTGCTCCCGGTGTTATTGTCTGCAGTGCTGAGTGTCCACCGCTGCTCCTGGTGTAATTGCCTGCAGTGCTGAGTGTCCCCCGCTGCTCCCGGTGTAATTGTCTGCAGTGCTGAGTGTCCCCCGCTGCTCCCGATGTTATTGTCTGCAGTGCTGAGTGTCCACCGCTGCTCCTGGTGTAATTGCCTGCAGTGCTGAGTGTCCCCGCTGCTCCCGGTGTAATTGTCTGCAGTGCTGAGTGTCCCCCGCTGCTGCTCCCGCTGTTATTGTCTGCAGTGCTGAGTGTCCACCGCTGCTCCTGGTGTAATGTCTGCAGTGCTGATGTCACATTGACTTGGCTGCAGCCAATCATTGAGCTCGGTGGCTTTGAGCGGCTCCTGCTGACGGGTTGTCATGGCAGTTGGGAAGCGGCTGAAGGCCAACAACATTGAGGATCCAACAATGAAAGAATTAATAAAATATAATTTTTATCTAATGAACATAAGAACAGAACAGGAACCTCTGATCACCTCCTCGCTGCATCACGTCAGCGGCTCCGGTTCTCTTAGGTTTTTACTGAAACATATAAAAAAGTGAAGTTTTATTAGAATTTTGTTCATTAGTGGATCTTCTTTTTTATCTGCACTTGGGACTGTATTAATCCAGATGTGTTGAAGTGCTGGACAAGCACAAAACAGCTGTCATCACAATCAGCTCTTAGTGTCTGTTCACAACCGCTTGGATTGTATACATTTCGAATAAACGATTGTTTTTGGGCACAAGGTGCGTGCTGCTATTTCTTTCCATATAATATTGCCTTTGTAGAAGTCGTCAGAGTGCCTGCATGGAAGGAACCATGGCCGGCTTCAGCACTCGGCGTACCCGGGCAAGTGCCGGGGCCCAGGCTGACTGAGGGGCACCCCCGCTCCGCCTCTTCATTTCCTCTTCCTTTGCAGAGTGCAGACCACAGTGTGGAATGCATAAGAGGAGGAAGACGCCAGACTGCAGGTGAGCATGGCTGGTGGGAACTTTTGTTTAATGGCTGTGTGTTAATGGTTGTTATCCTGGTCTGGAGCGGGGTAGAGCTGGTATAGAGAATATAGGAATCCGAGGCAAAAGCACAATGGCACAGAAAGTGCAGCACGAGGTCTGAGACCAGCAGGAGCAGTCTGCATGAAATTATATCACACTCATTGTCCCGAAATATGTAACGTTCCATTACCGGGATGTCCCTGTTCAGCAGGAATCCCATGTTAATGCAAGTGAAGGACTGTTGTTAAAGGAAACCGACTCTGTGTCTGCTTTCACCCTTACCAAGGAACTTTTGCACTACGGAGCTGGCGCATAATGCAAAACCAGGGTGGCTCCGCAGCCGGGGCCCTGCACCGTCAGCCACGACAGCCTGTTCCCTGTTCCGGGAGTTCTCCTGGAGTAGCACTTGGCGGTACAAGCCTAACCGCACCATTGGAGATTCTAGTGAAGACGAGGAAGCCGATTAGTCATACCCCTCCAGTATGGTCCTTGTTCCATCGTCCTGTGGGTCCACACCCATGTGCATGACTCTGTGTGTGCATGACACTTTGTTTCTATATTATGCTGCCGGCCATTTTAACTTTATATTGCAGAACCTTAGTATTTCAGCATATAAAAGATCAAATGATCACAGGTTCAAGTCCCTTAAAGAGACTAAAATAATAAAGTAAAAAAGTTTAAATTTGTATCACCAAACCTTTCACTCCTTAAAATAAAGAAATAACAAATGTATCATGTATATGGAATCGTCGTATCCATAAAAGACCAATCTGTCAAACTATGAAATAAATGAACACGCCATAAAGAGGACAAATGTCATGCTTGGGAGGCAAGGGTAGCAAGGAGCTGGACGTAGGGGGTCAGTGGAGCCTACTCTGGCCCTGACACTGGGGTCCCTGGCTCGCCCTGATCTCGGAGGTACCTCTAAAGGTAAGGAGGTCCAAGCCACCAGCCTAAGTTCCTAAAGCTCCTGAGAAGCCCTAAGCATAAGCCCCTACCTCCACCCATGGACCCAGCAGCTTCCAATGGGGAGAAGAACAGCAGCTTCAGATCAGCATCTGCTCACAACAGGTCACGGTGCAGAAGTGAACTTGAATCAGCGACATCAGGTGCATGTGAGCTGACCCATTTATGGCTGAGGAGTGGGGAGCAACCAGCCCAGGCACGCCCCCTCAGCTCACCTAAGCATGAGTCACATCCATCATACACACCTGCAGCAACCTCCACCTGAAGAGCTGCACACTGAATGACAGAAAAAAAAAAGGCTAAATTTAAACCACAGGAGCAGCGCTTCTAGACTGGCAGTCAATACGTAACAACAAAGCTGTAAAAGCCTAGAATTGTGGGTTTTTCTCGGTCGCAGCAATTCCTAAAAAAAATACAATAAACTGTGTCCAAAAGAGAGAATGTAACCAAAAAAAGAGTCAATGAAAACGTCAGCTTGGTACACTAAAAGTAAATCTAGGTGTAATACCCAGGACATCAGCCGGCGGCTCTCTAATCTTCAATACTGTGAAAATGGAGATTCGGAAGCTTTTCTGTTTTGTTTTTTTTTAAATCGCGAATCAACTTTAAGATTGTTTGAATTTGCATAAAACTTCAAATTTCAGGAAATTGAACTTGAACTCGATCCTCCATGGATCGATCCACTCATGTGTTCCACTAAGTTGTCAGTCTAGTTATATTCTGAGTTATTCTCCTTATTGGTTCTGGGAAGGGTTGAGTCTTTCTGGTGTTTCTACTTCCAGTGATTACTCTACTTCTTAACTGAGCAGCTTTCCCCAGTTTGCTACCATCTGTACACTTTGCATGAAGTGCTGTGTGACTCCAACTCCTGTGGTTATACTGATCTCTGTTACTGAGCTAGGCTGGACTTTGTTTACTCTTTGTCTGTTCCCTGAACCTGCTTATCTTTCTCCTGTTTTTTTGCCCCCTTGACCGTGACCTGTTTTAGCCTTTGTTTATTCCCTGAATCATCGTCTCACTCTCATTGTGTACCTGACCTTGGTTCTTTATATGACTATGTCTCTGCCTGCTCCTGGTGTACTGCGATCTCTCCTGAAACTAACCCTGGATCAACGCATGACGGCTCTGTCAATCTATGTGACTATAACATATTGCTGATGGCCAGGACAGCCCGGGCAGGGGGTTATAATGGGTTAATAGAAAAAATTGTCAATCATACATTAATGATGGCGTTCGGCTCAAACTCAAAAACTCACCGAGTGTCAAGGTGGTAATGGGTACTGTTCACACTAAAGAGTCCGACACTCTACATCAAGGTTAATATCAAAAATTGGAATCTGGCTCAACAGGAATGGATTTTCTTTTTCAATAAAGATTGTGCATACAAAAGGAAAAAAGTGACATGGTCGACGCGTTTCATCTGCATTAAGCAGTCTTACCCATGACTCATGAGAATGCAACATCTTTATTGAAAAATAAAAAAAAAAGAAAATCCATGTTGAGCCAGATTCCAATTTTTTCTATTAATCTTGATGCAAGGCCGGTGTCTGAGCCCCAGGTGGATGAGCAAAGAGCAGCAGGGTGAGCTGGGACTTATTCTTATACATTTTTTTAATGGGATATTTTATTTTAAGCTAAAACAAAATCAGAAGTAAAGTAAAAAAAATTGTTTCTAATTAAAAAAAAAATTGATGGAAGTTGAAGAAATAGTTGAACTATTGACAATGATAATAACGGCAGCCGCATCTGTGTTTGTGTTGCTGGTCAGTAAGGAAGGGCGGGGCTCCCCCTGACTTGCCAGGAGACAAATAACCGAGTGAAATACAGAAAAACCTGAGCCAAAGTGAACTTGTGTAGGCCCATACAATGTAACAGAGGACGGCTGTAACACTCACTCACCTCTACAGCAGGACACATCCGTGTTTCTTAGGCCGGGAGGGTGGAGGACACAACACAGCCCTAATGGCCTCATCAAACACCGTCTTCAGCCCGCGCTGTGTGAGAGCCGAGCACTCCAGATACTTCACCGACTCTGCAGATACAAAGAAACAAAGACTGAGAAAAGCTGCGAAATGGAGAAGAACCAATGAATGGAAAGCAGAAAGGCACAAACACAGACAAGGAAATGTGTCACCATGGTCTATCTTACTTTGGAGACTTGGGACTGGTTTGGGATCTTTTTTTTTCCCTTGGCAGTGTTGGAGTTAATGTTGGCTTTCTGTTGCTAAGAAACTCCCTTGTTCTCTTTCCTGGTGTGGCTACTTTAGGATCACTCCCATCTCCTTTTTATGATTACATGATTCAGCATTCCTTGCTGGTGACTGAACTCCATTCCCGGCCTGGCAATCTGAGGTGTAGCTAGTGCTCTGGAGAGCTGATCGTTGCCAGGCCATAAGCTGCTTAGGAGAGTGGCAGCAGGCGCAAAATAGTTTTGTTGTTTTCTTATCTCTGTCGCCTTCCCTACTTGTTGATTTAATTGCAGCGAATGGGACTAGTGCTCCCGCTGTCATCACCCAATTTAGGGCTATCATCAGGGCCAGCGAGGAACTAGGTATCCTGCTCGGCGATGGGATGAAAGAACCCATATAGGGACGGTAGGGAGATCAGTGCACAGTTGCAGGTGATCACAGGAGGTCTCTTTTTTGTCCCCCCAGTCTGTGGATGGTGTGCAGGACACCCTTGGTCTGTGCGCCACTGTCACTCACCTTATCCAGACGCTCCCAGGTCCACGACGTGACAAAGTGGGTGAATAGTGTATGTGTGCGGGACAGACGGCGATCTATGGACAGAGTGGGTGAGTAGTGTACGTGACCGGGATAGACCAATCCATGGACAGAGCGGGTGAGTAGTGTACGTGAGCGGGATAGACAGCGATCGGCCGGTGTTTATTATGGGAGTGAGGATCCTCGGTGACTTTACATTCAGAACTTGTCTTTGCTCAACCAAAAACAAGATCATTATCGGTTCTTCTGGACGGCGTCATTAGTCTTCTCTTCTGTTTCCCGCTTACTTTCATGAATCCTTCCTTCACACTAAATTATCAAGAGGACGTATAGGATTTATGTAACCCTGCTACAGATTACATTCCTAGTCTATGACACATTTATTCCTGATACATTTAAAGGGGTATATCATATCATATTATATCATATCATATTATATCATATTATATCATATCATATTATATCATATCATATCATATCATATTATATCATATCATATTATATCATATCATATTCTATTCTATTCTATTATATTACACTTCAGTATATCAAGAAGTTTTACAATCTTCCAATACATTTCTTGTATGAAGTTCCAGTGATGTTCCAGGCTCTGTCTCCATGGTCATTCAATAGGAACCATCATTATTTACTGCCGGTTGATACAAATATTTTCTAGCCATGTACAAAGCTCGTTATATGGCAAATGTCTGATCGCTGTACTGGAACGGCTCACTACACATTAAATCTAAGTGTCATGATGCCTCTGTACAGCAGGTCAAGGATGTTATTTATTGTCACTGTTCCTCGGTGGGGCTGAGTTGTCAGTATGTTATATGCAGAGTTATTCTCCATGCTGGTTCTGGGAAGGGTTGGTGACTCAGGTGTCTCTACTTCCTGTGATTGCTTTATGACTTAGCTGAGCAGCTTTCCCCAGATTGTTGTCAGTCAAGGTCTTTACCTGAAGTGCTTTGTGACCTGTACTCCTGTGTACACCCTGATCCCTAATATTTACCTGGTCTTTTGCTTTTTTTTGCCTGTTCCTTGTCCTTGTTATCTTTCTTCAGGTATTTTGACTGCTGGACCTGTTTAATCCCCAGATCCTCATCGTGCTCTCCTGGAAAACCTGATATTTGACCGTTATGGTAACGTCACACCTGGCAGTGGTACATGTCAAAGCCAATTCATGAGACAGATGCAGGTCCCATCGGTGGGAGTCACGTTTAATACACATTTATGGATATGGATGATCAAGATGAAAATACCCATAGACCCAGGCAAAAATTGAAGTTTGATGTCAAACATGCAAAATAAGCTGTATGCACAGTATCCACTATAATGAATTTACCATTACACTATCATGTCGCATCCTGTTGTCATCTATGTGAGACCTTGGGCCCGAAGGTCTCAGCATTTAAACATTTGTAGGCTTTCCATGGAGCTTACTTGCTTTGTGCATGCTTTTCTATGCTAAGAAGGTTAATAATTTTTAAGTCCCTTCTTAGCTTCTCAGCTGTAGCTTGTTATCACCCTCCCCTTCCACTGAGAAGCTGTAGCTTGGGATAACCCTCCCCTTCAGCTATATCTAACCAGCTCTGAATTCACTTCATGCCCCGGATATAGCATTTGTATTCAGCCCTCTTTTCCTGCCTGTGTTCTCTGTGTGTTTTCTTGGTCTCCTGCCCTTTTCATTCTTTTGGGAGAAGGGTGGACATCTAGGTGATTCACATCTTGAGGCTTAGCAAGGTATGATACCCAGGCATCTACACCTTTAGGAATAATCTTGGGGACAGGGATCAGCCTAGGGTTTCTTAGGTGGAGGGACAGCTCAGGTATACTCTATCCCTGCCCCTGCACTGTCATGTCTGGATTATTTGCTGCTGTATGCTTGCCTTGTTAGCAATCTCGCCCCTGGTTCCTTAGGAGGTACAGGAAACTCTCAATAGCCGATCAGGTAGCGAGGCGCGAGCAGTCATCTAGTCCTGGTGTTAGGGATACTCCTATCTGTGCAAGTGTCTTTAAGGACTCCGAAGTTGGAGTAACGGCCTGTACAGGAACCAGTGGGGTGGCGGCGAGGTTAAAGAGAGACCGTCATCCTCTCCTATATGTGTGTGACATGGAGCTACCTATCAATGGTGTGACACATCTACCGGGTCACCATTCCTGGGGCACCCCATCCGATCTCATGACCTTGGTATGTCGCCCTTGGTTGACCCTTAGTTGTGTTGTGGAGGATTTATGCAGTGTTCTATGTTAGGATACATTTAACAAACAGCGTATGTTCATGTGTGTCACCGCACCAAGGTCATTCCACAAGATCTTAAGATCACCCCCAAGTTACACTCCCCTTACTCTGCTCCATTTCCCTCCCGTCTTATAAGACGTCGTGGCAGCGATAAAATAGAGATTTAGACATTCCGCCGTTCATCTCCCATGTGAGCGCTATGTATAATTAACAAGAGATGTCAAAAGCGTGAAATTGGGAAGGATAAGCAGATGTCTTAAGTCACATAAATCCATTATCCATTAATTATCATAGATTCAGTCTATTGGGCAGAATGCCACCAGAACGCCAATTATCACCAATGTGTCACATGATGATCCCATTTCTTGGCATTTGAGTACTGTGGAATGTGAATATTATTTTGAGATGTTTAGGGCTGATACATTGTATATATATATTTATAATTGAAGCAGTTCAGGATTCAGAATTAGAGAGTTCATATTTCTTTCGTGAACATTGTCATGTAACAAATTACATAATATGGCAGATAGAAGCGCAGAGTGCTTAATGGTTGGGAGGTAGTGGTTTGCAAGATTTGGGTCTATCTGCCAGGTCAATGATCTACCTTCCGGGATCCACTTTTGATGTCGGGCAGTGATAATGTTGTGCGAGCCCAGCTACTCAAAAACCGCATTGGGAATCGGGAAGATTAGATGAATCAGATTCCTGCTGCCCCGTGCACATGCAGGATTTTCTCCTTGCAGATTTGCAGTCAGATGTTGATTCTTTCAGTGTTTTTCCGAGAGTTGTCTGGTCTCGGTAAACCCTGACCGGGTCTATGTTACTTTGAGTTGGTGGTTACCCTTACTGTTCCTCCGAGAGTTGTCTGGTCTCATTTTTGCTCCATGATCCGCTGTATCCCAGGACGAATCACTCGGTACTCGGCTTACATACTGATTGGTAGCACAATCACTCTCCGTCCCTGCCCCGGTGAGTCGAGGAGAGTGGTTACACCGAGTTCACACTGTCATTAAACTTCTTATTTTTACGAGTAGTCGCACTTCATATCAACCAGCTACCAGGGCTTTAAGACTAAATATCCTCAGATTAACCCTAGATCTGCAGGTAAGGAGAATGTTTGGTGACATCACCCTTCCCCGGTTCTACATGGTCGGACTGTGACCTCATGTCGGCACTAGTCTATGTGATAATAATTACCATGATTACTACATTACAAATTGGATTACAAACGTACCGATATCCTTGGCCAGAGCCAGGCCCTGCGGGTAAGAGATTGGGGACAACTTCTTTTCCTTCAGCTTCTCAATAGTTTCTTTGTCATCACGAAGATCGAGCTTGGTCCCCACAAGGATTATCGGGGTGCTGGGGCAATGGTGTCTGACTTCTGGAAACCACTGCAAACAATACAAAGGTATCAATGATTCATTAAAGTCAAGTTTATATGACGGGGACCTGTCAGGAGACTGAGAATGTTACACTGACTACGTCATGGTATAGAGTCTGCAGACCTGAACACACAGTTCTGTTCTTTTATTTGGTTTGGAAAGTTTAGATTCTAATCCCTAATCAACTTGGAGGATGTTATCTGAGGTTTGTCTTGGGGGAGGAGGTAACTTTTTCCCCTGTATGACTTTGTCCAATCGTAAGCAGGAGGCGTCAAGAAGGGATAAAAATAACACCAAGAAGGTCAGGCTTGGCTTTTTCTGTGTGAGACATGTAACAACAGACAGCCCTCTCTGTGTGTGAGACATGTAGCAACAGACAGCCCTCTCTGTGTGTGAGACATGTAGCAACACACAGCCCTCTCTGTGTGTGAAACATGTAGCAACAGACAGCCCTCTCTGTGTGTGAAACATGTAGCAACAGACAGCCCTCTCTGTGTGTGAGACATGTAGCAACAGACAGCCCTCTCTGTGTGTGAAACATGTAGCAACAGACAGCCCTCTCTGTGTGTGAAACATGTAGCAACAGACAGCCCTCTCTGTGTGTGAGACATGTAGCAACAGACAGCCCTCTCTGTGTGTGAGACATGTAGCAACAGACAGCCCTCTCTGTGTGTGAGACATGTAGCAACAGACAGTCCTTTCTGTGAAACATGTAGCAACAGACAGCCCTCTCTGTGTGTGAGACATGTAACAACAGACAGCCCTCTCTGTGTGTGAGATATGTAGCAACAGACAGCCCTCTCTGTGTGTGAGACATGTAGCAACAGACAGCCCTCTCTGTGTGTGAGACATGTAGAGACAGACAGCCCTCTCTGTGTGTGAGACATGTAGAGACAGACAGCCCTGCTTATTTATTTAACTGCTAGCATTTCCCATGATTATAAGCAGGGTAGAGCAGAGCAGTGTGTCATTACAAACACCTCTGCAGCTCTCTTCTCATTCAATACCAGCTTTACTCTACTCACCCCTCACACTGACTGCCAGGAAGTAAGAACTGTGTGAGGTGTTTGTAATAACATGAAGCAATGCTCATGTCTTTCCATATCACACTGAAAAAAACTAAAAATCCATAAAACAATCCAGCAGTATATCCAGGTAAAAACAGGGCTTCTCCATCCTGTTTAGGGAGCTGCCTCAGCTTCAGCCTCACACACAGAATCAAATCGTACCACCTGTTGTCTTCCCCCAACCACCAACCTATATCCAGGGGCCGGCAGACAGGTTGGTGCCTCTGCTATTGACTGTAGGAGGGAATTAGAAACATTTGAAGGCAAGAGGGGTCTTGAATGGTCAAGTATGGACAGGTCAACAAGGGTCATCAGGATGCAAGGACACATCCAGGAGATAACCAAGCTAGTCCAGTTGTCAGACCCTCTGTGGTGTAATTATGACTAAACAGGATGGGGAAATAAACAGAATAGTAACAAGACGAGAATTCTAAAATCAGGAAAAATATAAATAAAGGGAAATATATACCCAGCGCACCACCGTGTCACACCATCACAGGTCCCAAGAGAAGGATTTCTGCCAGCAGCCTCCTTGGTTAAAATGGAAATTATAAACCAACTTTTGTCATGAGTGTTTCCGGCCCTAGGGAGACCGTCGATGAGTCTGGGACCTGAAGGTTCCAACGTTTTATGGATCGCAGGTCTATAACTTGTATTTAAATGTATATATACTTTCTTTTGGGACTCTTTCCTTTCTGATTGTTCTTTGTAGCCTTAATCTCAGGTGCAGTTTGGTGACCACTCCCCTCCACTATAAAAAGTCACGTTTTTTTGTCAGCTGATGCTAGTGATAGAATCTTATTCTATAGGCTGACATCTTTGAAGAAGCCAGTCTCTGGAAGAAGCAGGGGTTTTGTGACCATACTGCCATTCAGGAGTTTGGTGTTTTATCCTTTTGTGTCTATAGTCCCTCTGTCTGTGTCCCTTGCCTCGTATTGTATTATTATAGAGATGAGGCTAGTGTCCTTGCCGGCCTGTACATTAACCAGGGTGAATCCAGGGCAAGTGAGGGGTTAGGCACATGATGAGGGGGGGGAAGGACCAGTATAGGGACATTAGGGAGCGCAGGGTTTAGCCTCAGGTAGTAGGTGACTCCTCTCCCCTCTCCCTATCACCAGGTCCTTCCTTCCATACCTTCCCCATTGCTTATCCTTGTGTTACACCGCACGATGGGCGAGACCAATGTATCTGCACCACAGAAGAGGAATAAAAATTTGTATTTATTTATTTTTTTAAAGTGTATCCATATATATGTTGAAGTGTTACACATTTATGTGTGAAGTTAGTAAATGTAATGATATATTTTTGGCCTTTGTACTGCTCCCCGGTTCCCTTGAGTTAGGGAAATAATTAATAATAATAGATTTTACTCCTCGGGGGTGGGGCCTGGTCAATAAAAAGGGCCTGCAGGAGAGTCCTCCAGTGTTAAGCAAGACGAAGATTGGGTTCTGTGTTGAGAAGACCAACAAATAATCCAGCCGGACCTTCTGGGTCACCCCAGGGACTGGCGTACTGGAGTTGGGACATTGTTCCAGGATGTGTGTGGGTTCTACGCTTTCTGTGTTGATTCTCCACACCGGTTCTGAGGAGGTGTTCCCGGGAAGTAGCTGAGTCCTACGTGTGGACTCCAACCTAGACTCGGGAGAACAGGTCAGCACGGTGTTAGTGGTAAAGGAGGTTTGTCTAGCGGTTGCCCTGAACGTAACCCTGTGGATGGAGAAGGGCTGGAACTGCTTGAGATTACAGCGAGTCACCGTGATGTTGGAAAGAGAGTGCGAGAATGTAGAGGTACCGGGACGATGGGGGCCATCTGCACTAAATTCTGTTGAAGTGTCCAATAGAAAATAACGTTTAAGTTGGATGCCCGCGTTTTACGAGACCGAGTAAAGAAGTGTTACGAAGCATCACTGAATTTGTGTCTGCTTTGGCCCTCGCCGTGGGCAATGGTAACCAGAACTGTTGCACTGCGGGGTCAGCAATGGTGAGCGTTGATAATCCAGGGTTGCACCGCAGCCGAGGCTCTAACTCAACCACCGCGACTGTGGAGGCTCTACCACAACCACCGCAACTGTCAAAGCTCTACCTCAACCACCGCGACTGTCGAGGCTCTACCTCAACCACCGCGACTGTCGAGGCTCTACTACAACTACCGTGACTGTCGAGGCTCTACCACAACCACCGCAAGTGTCGAGGCTCTACCTCAACCACCGCAACTGTCGAGGCTCTACCTCAACCACCACGACTGTCGAGGCTCTACTACAACTACCATGACTGTCGAGGCTCTACCTCAAGCACCGCGACTGTCGAGGGTCTACCTCAAACATCACAACTGTCGAGGCTCTACCACAGCCACCGCAATTGTCGAGGCTCTACCACAACCACCGCGACTGTCGAGGTTCTACCACAACCATCGTGTCTGTCGAGGCTTTACCACAACCAACGCGACTGTCCAGGCTCTACCACAACCACCGCGACTATCGAGGCTGTACCTCAACCACCATGACTGTCAAGGCCCTACCACAACAACCATGACTGTCGAGGCTCTATCACAACCACCACAACGGTCGAGGCTCTACCACAATCAGCGTGACTGTCGAGATTCTACCACAACCACTGTGACTGTCGAGGCTCTACCACAACCACCGCGACTGTCGAGGCTCTACCACAACCACTGCGACTGTCGAGGCTCTACCCTCTACCTCAACCACCGTAACTGTCGAGGCTTTACCACAACCACCGCGACAGTCGAGGCTCTACCACAACCACCGTGACTGTCGAGGCCCTACCACAACCATCGCAACTGTCAAGGCTCTACCACAACCATCGTAACTGTCGAGGTTCTACCACAACCACCGTGTCTGTCGAGGCTTTACCACAACCAACGCGACTGTCCAGGCTCTACCACAACCACCATGACTGTCGAGGCTCTACCACAACCACCGCGACTGTCGAGGCTGTACCTCAACCACCATGACTGTCAAGGCTCTACCACAACAACCACGACTGTCGAGGCTGTACCACAACCACCACAACGGTCGAGGCTCTACCACAACCAGCGTGACTGTCGAGATTCTACCACAACCACTGTGACTGTCGAGGCTCTACCACAACCACCGCGACTGTCGAGGCTCTACCCTCTACCTCAACCACCGTAACAGTCGAGGCTCTACCACAACCACCGCGACAGTCGAGGCTCTACCACAACCACCGCAACAGTCGAGGCTCTACCACAACCATCCCAACTGTCAAGGCTCTACCACAACCATCGCAACTGTCGAGGCTCTACCACAACCACTGCGACTGTCAAGGCTCTACCACAACCACCGTGACGATCGAGTCTATACCTCAACCACCATGACTGTCGAGGCTCTACCTCAACCACCGTGACTGTCAAGGCTCTACCACAACCACTGCGACTGTCAAGGCTCTACCACAACCACCGCGACTGTCAAGGCTCTACCACAACCACTGCGACTGTCAAGGCTCTACCACAACCACCGCGACTGTCTAGGCTCTACCACAACCACCGCGACTGTCTAGGCTCTACCACAACCACCGCGACTGTCAAGGCTCTACCACAACCACCACGACTGTCAAGGCTCTACTTCAACCATCACAACTGTCGAGGCTCTACTACAACCATCGCAAGTGTCAAGGCTCTACCACAACCACCACGACTGTCGAGGCTCTACCACAACCACCGCGACCGTCGAGGCTCTACCACAACCACCGCGACTGTCGAGGCTCTACCACAACCACCGCGACTGTCGAGGCTCTACCACAACCACCGCGACTGTCGAGGCTCTACCTCAACCACCGCGACTGTCGAGGTCCTGCACCAGTCTCCCAACATTAGCATCAGTATAAAAAGAGCCAGGTCCTCCAGAAGTCTCTGTGGCAGGAATACCCTGTACCTGATACTATTGTCATCTATTACCAATCTGCAGAAATCATGAGCCACATTATAGTTGGCTACTCTGACACTTGTTTACCCCATAATCTAAGGACAATTGCTAAAAAAAACTAAATATAATCCCAATATTGTGGTGGTTCTGAAACCTAATAAAATCGTCAGCAGGGAACAATCTGGAGGAGTTTTGCCCCGGGGCAGCAGCAGTCGCTCAGTGTGAAATGCCAAAATGCCAGAAGACAAATGTTCACATCGGTGATGTAAGGACAAAGGTTGGTGTCAGTTTCTCCATCTATTTATTTCAATATGTGGGAAAAGTCATGGAAAATTGTTCTGGAAATATCTGTCAATAGTTTTTTGCCATGTAATCTGAAGACATACAAATGTGTAAAAAAATACCCTGTAATAAATGCATAAAAAAATAAAAATCTAATTAGATTAAAAACAGAGAACTTAGCATATACTGTACATTTTTGCAAAAAGATATAAAGCCATCCCACCACGTCAAGGTGCACCCAATCTGGGATGGTACCTACTCTAACCAGCCTGCTCATGTGTCGTCTGACTTGTAAGTCCAGGTGCAGAGGGCCCGAGCCCCAAAATGGGCATACCGCAATGGGAGGCAATTAAAGTACTCTAATCAGTAAGGGGGGGGCACGCCCTATTTTGCAATAAAACAAGCCAGAATTAAATGTGTACAAAAAACTAAGCCAGAGTAAACATCAGTGAACAGGCCTGGTTTTTATAATTATTTATTTATTGATTGCAGGGTATTTTTACACATTTATATACACTTTTTCTCTAAGGTTTAGTTCTGTTGGTCAGTGTGAACATTCTCCTACATGCATGTTCACTTATGTTTGCTCTGGCTCAGTTTTTTGTATGCATGCAATGTGAACGCAGCATGGTGTAAGGGTTAACCCAAATAATTCAGCAATGTGTCCTTTATCACAGAGTGTTGTTATATACCTGCAATGTTTGATTTAGCACCATTACTTTATCATTACTTGGACACAGCACCATGTGAGTCTAAGACCACCACACCCACCCCGTGCTGTGATTAGCAGCTCACTGTCTATAGACATTGTATATACAGAGCCTGGTGTGGGTGGGGGCAGCTCCCTGTCTATAGACATTGTATATACAGAGCCTGGTGTGGGCGGGGGCAGCTCTCTGCCTATAGACATTGTATATACAGAGCCTGGTGTGGGCGGAGGCAGCCCTCTGTCTATAGACATTGTATATACAGAGCCTGGTGTGGACAGCGGCAGCTCCCTGTCTATAGACATTGTATATACAGAGCCTGGTGTGGGTGGGGGCAGCTCTCTGTCTAGACATTGTATATACAGAGCCTAGTGTGGGCAGGGGCAGCTCTCTGTCTATAGATATTGTATATACAGAGCCTGGTGTGGCTGGATGCAGCTCTCTGTCTATAGACATTGTATATACAGAGCCTGGTGTGGGTAAGGGCAGCTCTCTGTCTATAGACATTGTATATACAGAGCCTGGTGTGGTTGGGGGCAGCTCTCTGTGTATAGACATTGTACATACAGAGCCTGGTGTGGACGGCGGCAGTTCTCTGTCTATAGACATTGTATATACAGAGCCTGGTGTGGGTGGGGGCAGCTCTCTGTCTAGACATTGTATATACAGAGCCTAGTGTGGGCGGGGGCAGCTCTCTGTCTACAGACATTGTATATACAGAGCCTGGTGTGGGTGGGGCAGCTCTCTGTCTATAGACATTGTATATACAGAGCCTGGTGTGGGTAAGGGCAGCTCTCTGTTTATAGACATTGTATATACAGAGCCTGGTGTGGGTAAGGGCAGCTCTCTGTCTATAGACATTGTATATACAGAGCCTGGTGTGGGTAAGGGCAGCTCTCTGTTTATAGACATTGTATATACAGAGCCTGGTGTGGGTAAGGGCAGCTCTCTGTGTATAGACATTGTACATACAGAGCCTGGTGTGGACGGCGGCCGCTCTCTGTCTATAGACATTGTATATACAGAGCCTGGTGTGGGTGGGGGCAGCTCTCTGTCTAGACATTGTATATACAGAGCCTAGTGTGGGAAGGGGCAGCTCTCTGTCTATAGACATTGTATATACAGAGCCTGGTGTGGGTAAGGGCAGCTCTCTGTTTATAGACATTGTATATACAGAGCCTGGTGTGGGTAAGGGCAGCTCTCTGTGTATAGACATTGTACATACAGAGCCTGGTGTGGACGGCGGCAGCTCTCTGTCTATAGACATTGTATATACAGAGCCTGGTGTGGGTAAGGGCAGCTCTCTGTCTATAGACATTGTATATACATAGTCTGGTGTGGTTGGGGGCAGCTCTCTGTGTATAGACATTGTAAATACAGAGCCTGGTGTGGACGGCGGCAGCTCTCTGTCTATAGACATTGTATATACAGAGCCTGGTGTGGATGGGGGCAGCTCTCTGTCTATAGACATTGTATATACAGAGCCTGGTGTGGGTAAGGGCAGCTCTCTGTTTATAGACATTGTATATACAGAGCCTGGTGTGGGTAAGGGCAGCTCTCTGTCTATAGACATTGTATATACAGAGCCTGGTGTGGGTAAGGGCAGCTCTCTGTTTATAGACATTGTATATACAGAGCCTGGTGTGGGTAAGGGCAGCTCTCTGTTTATAGACATTGTATATACAGAGCATACATTTTTCCTGTTCATGGTTTATGAAGGTGTCAGAGGGCTTTCTCAGATTCTGCAGTTGAACAGACAACGTCTATCTGAGAAGTCCCTAAACAGGACTTTGTGTCTTCCATTTTCGTCTATGGTACCAGCGCTGGCTCTGCAGGTGGAGAAGTAGTAGCCTAGAAGTAGTTCCACTTCCCTCCACCGGGTGTCACAGAAAGAGTTAATTTCTCTTCTAGGACCCGTGCTGTGCAGTCGTGTTTGCTGGAGCGGTTGCTGTTCCCTTCTATTGGAGTAGTTGTCTTTTCCTAGTCCGTGGGTGGAGGTGGGGTCTAATCAAGAGCACAAGGCTAGGGTGGCGACCCAGACCTCCCAACCATCTGGGGTACCTCTGGGAACAGGATGAGTTAGGGAACCCCAGCCTAAGAGTCAGATTAACTCCCCTGACGCCTTGTCCTCCTTTCATCTTGCCTCCTGATTTCCTTACCGCTGCACCACCCCATGACACAAACCTAACCCTAAACATGACTTAGCGCTAAGAGAAAACTTCCTTCAGGGAATCCGCTGGAAATCCTCATTACATTGTATCTTTGATGTCGTTGAAATGTATCAATAACTGAGCAAACACCTGATATCACATGTCCATAAGAGAGAAATGAAATGAATGAATCACGGAAGCCTCCGCTGTCAGAGGTTGTATGTAAAGCTCGGGGTAAATGATACATTATTACCCACATCCTGGTGGTTGGAGGCAAAATCCCACTGAATTATTAAAAGCTGTAAATCTGCGATTGGTGAAACAATGATTAGAATTGTAACATATTCCATAAGTGGGAGACGAAGGTGACAAGATGAGGAATGATACAATCACCCGCTGCAGACAATGGTCATCTATCACATTGATTATTCTATATTGCAATCAATAAAAACATAAATAAACTCATGTCGGCTTGATGAATCGTGTAGAATTTATCACATGTTCATTACATTCCAATATCACTGGGAAAAGGGTCAGGAATAAGTCACCACTGGATCAGAGAAAGCTACAAGTATCCCGACCCACGAGTGTAAATGATCAGATTGTGAATGTTACATAGAACATTCAGGACATGTTCATTGTATCTAAGTGTCCTGGATGTTTGTTTTTATTCGCTTTTGTCGTTGTTTTATGTCATTGTAACATTGGGCTGGATTCTCCCTTGTGTTCATGTCACGATGGTCTCTCTTACCGGGACACTTGTGACTGGTTTGGGATCTGTGTCTTAGTCCTTTATTGAGACTCCATTTTAAACATGTTTCTTTCCTTTGCAAGAGTTAATGTGAGTCTCTGCTGATAGCAAGCTAGCTAGTTCTTGTCCAGGTGTAGCTACTCTGTGATCACTCCCATCCTCTTTATATGGTCAGCATGCTTTGCTGGAGATTGAACCTCATTCCCTCATTCCTGGCCTAACTACCTGAAGAGAAGGAGGTTCTCTGAAGAAGCTGACTGTTGTCAAGCCGTCTGCTGCCCAGGAGAAGTGGCAGTAGGTGTGAAGTTGCCTTAGTTCTGATATCTGTCCCCCTTCCCTCTTGTCTTCTTTATTGCAGTGCTTGGGACTAGTGCTCCTGCCGGCCATTCCCTATTGAGGGCTAACATCAGGGCCAGCGAGGGACTAGGTATCCTGCTTGGCAGCGCGTTGAAAGTACCCGTATAGTGACGGTAGGGGGATCAGAACACAGTCGCAGGTGAGTGTGATATATCAAAATATAATATAAATACAGTATAGGCTTATCACAGTATCCAGATATTTATATGTATATATGTCTTTAGCAATAGATAGATAGACAGACGGACGGACGGACAGACAGACGGATAGATAGATAGAGGATTGAGATCAGGGATGGCCCTCCAAAACATTGACTTTATTATCCTTAAACCTCTTTGTAACCAGTTTGGCAGTAGATTCAGGTCATTGTCCATCTATCCCATATCAGTCTATCTATCTATCTATCTATCTATCTATCTATCTATCTATCTATCTATCTATCTATCTATCTCTATATATATATACACACACATACATTACGGAATATTTATTAAACAGTAAAGTCCCAGTCATTCTTACCTTCGCTCGCACATTCTCATAGGACGCCGGACTCACCAATGAGAAACAAATGAGGAAAACATCCTGCAAAATAAAAAAAGTACACCCTATGAGCCACAATTTCGTGTAATGTGAGAATTCCTGCTGGACCTGGGATCAGACGCATCACACACAGCGGGTCATCTCTTATCCGACCTTATGTTATTGGGTCATTGACGCCTTTAGGAAGAAAAATGAGCTTTAAGTAACTTCCTTGTGACCCGACAATTCCTCATACACTGATACGAAGCTTCTGCGGCTCATTTTCCATTTCCTAACATTTCTATGGAGATTTATTATTTACATATCGAGAAGAATTACAGAGATACATAAATACAACATTAATTGTTCACTTAAAGAGGGAAAATAGCCACATTCTCTACAGTCTGATGACGCAGGTGACCCATAATATTGGAGCTAAAGGACACATTATAATAGAGATCATGAGCTGTTATTGGCTTCTGTTTGGGTTTATGGTTCTCTATCTCAGTGATTTTCCTATATTTTATTACTTGTTAGATTCTCACCGTTTGGGGGTAAGACAGAGGCCGCAGACGATCGTAGTCCTCCTGTCCGGCCGTGTCCCATAGTCCCAGGTTCACCGGTTTACTGTCCACCATCACATTAGCTGAATAGTTGTCAAATCTGTTAAAAATGCCAAAAATTATTTATATATATGTATTTTACCAGATTAAAGGTAATCTGTCAGCAGGTTTTTGCTATATGATCCGTGAGCACTATAATGTAGGTGCAGAGACCCAGATTCCAGTGATGTGTCACTTACTAGGCTATGGGTGGTTCTTTCAATAAAATCAGTGTTTTATCAGCAGGAACTTATCATCACAGGAATAGCTATCTCGTGCCTGGTAATTCTGCATAACTCCGCCCCTGTTACTGATTGGCAGCTTCCTCTGTATAAGTCCGCCCACACTACTGATACAATTGTGCCCTTATATAACTAAGAGTAAACAAACATCAAAAATATTTACCCATCTACCCTTCTCCTTTTAATGTTGTCCGGTGTGAACTACAGACGTTTCGTGCTTGTGCAGCACTTTAAGAGATCTACTGAACAAGCACGAAACAGCTGTAATCAGCATAAGGTGTCAGCGCTTCTTTATACCTGCTTGGATTTTTATGGATTCTTAATAAAGGCACAACAAGGTGAGTGCAGCTATTTCTTTTTTGCACTGTGACAAAGCTATATGTTCCACTATAGCTAGCACCACTTCATGCCAATATCACTCTCTATGTCTCAGAAACCATTGCTTTATACCAGACAAAACTGCTATTAGCACAACAAGTGGGGTGGTTTTCTTCTGTTTATCACATATTTCCAGGCGCTTTACCGCCTCATCCAGCGGTCCTGGTGGTGGTGGTGGACTCTGGGTAGTATAGGGTTAATGCCAGCTTTGTATTACCAGCTGACAATAAGCCCGAATTCTTAGTGTCAGCACAAGTTAGACCCAGATAAAAAGAAGACACAACACAGAGAAAAACAAAATTATTACACAAAAAACACAAAACATTTAGGACACCATCTTTATTAACCCCTCATAACCCTCATAACCTCAGGATCCTCTGAGATGTCTTGTTGAATGGAGGCTTGATGAAGAATACATCGTCCTCATCACAGCCTACAGTCACTGAATGAAGCAGCTGCGAGCTCCGATCAGGTGTGCAGTGACTCACTGAGGTCACCTGAGGTCATTCACTAGAGTGATGTGCACAGTCAGCTGATCTGGTCACCATAGCAATCGTGTCAGCTGATCTAGTCACCTAACTTGGTTACTATGGTGACCAGATCAGTGATCTCCAGTCCGGTTGTAGGGTGACTCTCTGAGTACTGAGGTCACCGTTCAGGTAAGCATGGTGACATTAAGAATTTTGGGTTAATGCCAGCTGGTAATACAAAGCTGGTATTAACCCCATATTACCCTGTGTGTCACCACCACCAGGGCTGCTGGAAGAGCCAGGAAAAGTGCCTGGAAATGACACTATGATGAATGTGCCATTTTTGCTATTTTCAGGAGGGGGATTCCTCCTCTCGACATTTCTCCAATATCTCCTCAAGTTTCTAATATTTCTTCCTTCCTATTTAGTCCACCAGGGTCTTCTCCAAGCTTAGATATAGGTCAGCAGGGTCTTATCCAGGTCTAAATAGGTCCACTAGGGTCTTCTCTAGCCTAGACAGATCACCAGTGTAAGCAAGCCTAGAAAGTCCACCAAGTTTTCCACAAGCCCATAGGTCCACCACAGTCTTCTCCAAGTCTAGATAGTGCCACCAGGGTTCTCCGAACCTAGATAGCGCCACCAGGGTCTCCTCCGAACCTAGATAGCTCCACAGGGTCTCTCCGAACCTAGATAGCTCCACCAGGGTCTCCTCCAACCTAGGTAGCTTCACCGGTTCTTATCCAAGCCTAGATAGGTTCGCCATGGTCTCCTCCAAACCTAGATAGCCCACCAGGGTCTCCTCCAACCTAGATAGCCCCACCAGGGTCTCCTGTGAACCTAGATAGCTCCACCAGGGTCTCCTCCGAACCTAGATAGCTCCACCAGGGTCTCTGTGACCTAGATACTCATCGTCTTATCAAGCCTAGATAGGTTCAACAGGGTCTTCTCCAAGACTAGATAGGTCCAGCAGGGTCTTCTCTGCCATTATCTTGATAGTATGAAGCCATTAGTTTGCTGGTCTTCCTCTTTACCTTGTACCTTGTATTCTTCCTACCATGATGTCCTTCTTTGGTGATTGCTCTTTGGACATCGTACTCACCAATATATAAACTCGGAAAGCTAAAAATAAGGAGCCATCAAAAGACACAAACATAGGGGTATGTGGGGAACATATAGGAAGGTTTTATAAGCTGAATTTGATGTCACACTTAATTCTGCATTTCTTCGCTTTTTTTAACCAAAAAATTATTTTTTGTAACAATTCAATGGGAAAAACTCGTCATTTCTGTTCTCTTCCGTGTGATCCTGTAATTGTGCTCATACTTACACAGTGGGGATGTATTCTCCGGGGAAGGCGTTGGTCGTGTAACTGATGAGCAGACATGTTTTTCCCACCGCTCTGTAAGAGAGAAACACAAGAATTAAGTGACCTCTTCACTGTAAGTGGAACGACGTATCTGTTTCTTATAAAGGTGTTAAGATCAAGATCCCTGGCCGGGTGGTTAGAGCAGTGAAGACAATATCATGATCCCTGGTGGGGTAGAGAAGTAAAAGAGTTAATGTCAAGATGGTCGGTTTAAAGGGAATCGCTCAGGTCAAAAATCCCTATGTAACTGATATCATTTTCTAATTCCTCTCTCTAAGCTCTCTCTATTCATGTATTTCTATTATTTATACTTCCCTCCTATCCTGTGTAAACTTCAAATAAAAGATTCGTTCCATCTGTCAATCACAGCGAGTGATCACTTAGTTCTTTGCTGCACACTCCCAGGGAATGAATATTCAGGCATCACTGCACTGCCCTGCCCTCCTCTGGGTCTGTATTCTGTGTGACTCATTGCAGACAAAGGAGAAAGGAGGGGGGAGGAGGTGTGTGCTTTTAGCAGATACAGTTCTGAGATCTTCATTGTGTGTATCTGAGACGTGTGTGTCAGCACCCAGCACCCAGCATACCCGGGCAGATGTCGGGGCCCTGAAGAGGTGAGAGGGCCCACTCGCTGTCTGTCAGTGAAGCAGTGAGGAGAACCGCTGTATTGGGTATGTAGCAGAGCTGTGTGTATGTACCTGTATCTTCATGTAACAGATCTGTGTGTGTAGTGTGGATGTATTGGGTATGTAGCAGAGCTGTGTGTGGCAAGTCTGCATGTAGCAGAGCTGTGTGTGTAGTGTGCAAGTTGCAGAGCAGTGTGGCAAGTCTATGGGCATTCTGTCATGGTGTAGTGAGAATGTTGATGAGGGAATGGCAGTTATGGGCAGGGTGACCAGGGAAGGCTAGTCTGACCCTAGTCTAGGAACCTGAATGGCCCGTGTATCTCTGCTGGTGAGAAGGTTCAGGCCTCCAGCTTCTCCCTAACCTCCTCCACCAGCCCTGCGCTATTCCCCCCTCACCTCCCTCCACAGAACTTAGATACAGCAACTCCAAAGGACCTCAGCCACACAAACACACAGGACTGCACAGCACGGCATTTCCAGGCATAGAGTGAGACTCTATCAGCAGCACCACCTGGAGGAAGGAGAGGCTACTTAAAGGCCAGGGGGAGGGAATTTAGGTGAGTCACACATTAACCCCTCAACCAGCAGCCGAACCTTCATAGTGAATGCAGTTCTGGAGCACAACACAGGAGGCAAGACCTTCACAACTATCAACCATGCAGCTCTTAAAGACAACACATACACAGCAGCATCCAGCAATGTCAGCGCCAACTAAGCGCGTGACAATAGCAGAGCTGCGTGTGTCTAATATAGTTTATAACTATAGATTTATTGCCTCCATATTCTACCTTAGTACACTACATTAGCGTTATTGACCTTTCCCTACACCGCCAGGGAAGCTTTAATTAATAGTAAGACATGCTTCTTATTTACATCTGTGTAAACGTGGGGTGCGGCTTATGGTGCAGATGTGCCGCAGTGCAGAGTATTAAAGGGGCCCATGGAGACTCTTTCGCCAGGGGCCCACAAATATCTGGAGCCGGCCCTGTGTGCTGGAAATATTTCTGTGTGATTATATGAACATTTGCTCAGCAGATAAACACATTACATGTCTGAAGAAGAAACAATGTTCATATAAACATAAATCTCTCACAGACAGCACAGGCTGGTGATGTTACTAACTACAAGAGTTATAGCATAAATCACCCCACCCCCTCACTCCCTCCCCAGCAGCCTGAGATTCAGTGTAACTTCAGCAGAGGGGAGGGACAGACACCAGCTTGGATAGGTGTGGATGTTTATACATTTACATAGTGTGACTCTCAGGAGCCAGGTCAATTACTTTTTACAGCTGCCTGCTGGGTGTGCAGGTGATTATAGCAAGAGAACTACAAAGGGTACAGTAATGATTTTTACATATTCTGAAAGCTCTGCCCAGGCTCTATTCAAGGGTAATATTGGTATCATACTGAAAAATGACCTGACAGAGGCCCTTTAAGGCAGTGAAGGAATTTATGGCAAAAATCCTTGAGAGTTAAAGGCAATAAAGGCGATAATATGAGGATTCCTAGTAATTTAGGGCAGTGAGGGAGTTAATGTCAGAATCTCAGATGGACAAAGAGAATTAAAGGGTTAATGTCAGAAACTTTAGAGGCCTAAGACAGTAAAGTCGATGGAGTCTGGATTCACAGTCATCTAGGGTGAGTGAATGGGATATCTTACATAGAATCCTCTGTGCTCCAGGGTACTGAAAGGGATGAATGTCAGCATCCCTGGTGGCCTAGAGTAGTACATGAGTACAAGTCAGGATCTCTGGTGGTCCACACCAGGCTCTGTATATACAATGTCTATAGACAGAGAGCTGCCCTCACCCACACCAGGCTCTGTATATACAATGTCTATAGACAGAGAGCTGCCCCCACCTACACCAGGCTCTGTATATGCAATGTCTATAGACAGAGAGCTGCCCCCGCCCACACCAGGCTCTGTATATACAATGTCTATAGACAGAGAGCTGCCCTCACCCACACCAGGCTCTGTATATACAATGTCTATAGACAGAGAGCTGCCCCCGCCCACACCAGGCTCTGTATATACAATGTCTATAGACAGAGAGCTGCCCTCACCCACACCAGGCTCTGTATATACAATGTCTATAGACAGAGAGCTGCCCCCACCCACACCAGGCTCTGTATATACAATGTCTATAGACAGAGCTGCCCCTGCCCACACCAGGCTCTGTATATACAATGTCTATAGACAGAGAGCTGCCCCCGCCCACACCAGGCTCTGTATATACAATGTCTATAGACAGTGACCTGCCCCCGCCCACACCAGGCTCTGTATATACAATGTCTATAGACAGTCAGCTGCCCCCGCCCACACCAGGCTCTGTATATACAATGTCTATAAACAGAGAGCTGCCCCCGCCCACACTAGGCTCTGTATATACAATGTCCATAGACAGAGCTGCCCCTGCCTACACCAGGCTCTGTATTTACAATGTCTATAGACAGAGAACTGCCCCCGCCCACACCAGGCTCTATATATACAATGTCTATAGACAGTGAGCTGCTCCCGCCCACACCAGGCTCTGTATATGCAATGTCCATAGACAGAGAGCTGCCCTCACCCACACCAGGCTCTGTATATACAATGTCTATAGACAGAGAGCTGCCCCCGCCCACACCAGGCTCTGTATGTACAATGTCTTTAGACAGAGAGCTGCCCACACCCACACCAGGCTCTGTATGTACAATGTCTATAGACAGAGAGCTGCCCCTGCCCACACCAGGCTCTGTATATACAATGTCTATAGACAGTGAGCTGCTCCCGCCCACACCAGGCTCTGTATGTACAATGTCTATAGGCAGAGAGCTGCCCTCGCTCACACCAGGCTCTGTATATACAATGTCTATAGACAGAGAGCTGCCCCCGCTCACACCAGGCTCTGTATATACAATGTCTATAGACAGAGAGCTGCCCTGCCCACACTAGGCTCTTTATATACAATGTCTATAAACAGAGAGCTGCCCTCGCTCACACCAGGCTTTATGTAGAGATTGTGCATTGACAGTGAAGTGTCAATCACAGCAGGGGGTGTGTCAGACTGCCATGTGTGTTTGTGACAAAGTTGTCCTGTAATGGTAATCACCAGGTGATAAAGCCTTTAGTTTAGTTAAACAACAGCATGGAGCCTGATAACAGAGGCACAGTTGACTTTTGCTTTTTAACCCTTACGTTATGCTGTCCTCAGCTTACATAGCAAAACCCTGCTGACAGATTCCCTGTAAACCTTTTCTGTGTATCTCATAGAATCAGAGTCAGATAATTGAATTCCACTTGCTCGACACTTATCTTTCCCTTACATCATCTTTCAGGAAAGAATTGTGAGCTCTTCATCCACATTACATTGCTGGATACTATCATCGGTGATATCGGGGAGTTCGGCCACCTTTAGTGGAATGTGAATGGTGAGAAGTTGAAGTTGACTTTTATTTTGTGAGAAGAGATGAATGGGACAAGTGATCAGTGAAGCGTTACAATGAGGGATCGGGGACATTTCACAGCAAAGTTCACCATACCGGGCGTTCAGGATGTTGGAAACGTTGTGACACATTGGACAGAGGATAGTCCGGGTTTAGATTCGCTGTTTTTTTTATATGTATTTGGCATTTTGTATGATTCACTCTTAAAAAATAAAAGAAAAATGACCGTTGTCATGTGAGGAGCGTCAATAAAAAGTATCAATTATCAAGATCAGATCAGGAAACGTGAAAGATAAGAAAAGTGTTATCACAACTGCAAGGAACCGAGAGATCAGATGGAACGGCCATTAGAATGGAGGATCGGTAAACAACCGCTACATGTAGGCAGATCGATGGTCGTATAAGGACCTGTATATAGGACCGACCTCACGTCCGTGTGCTCAGAACGATCGTTAATATTATGTGTCTGTCTGTGCAGAACGTCATGTTTTCAGCATCACTTCTGTTTCCACCAATCATTGTGTTGCAAACATGTTGCCAATCTACGTACTTGGACAATCCAATTGTGAAACATCCCATCCTTGTATAGTTCCTGATGATAGTGATCACTAAGGCAGGATAGTCCATGCTTTACACTTACTGACATCCAAAGCTAAATTTATATATGTAAAAGAGAAACAATTGTACAGCGTGTAGAAGTAGATGAGGGAAAGGAAGCAGGATGGTAATAATGGGCAAGGAAATCGGTAGCTAGTCTGGCCCTGACTGGAGTCCCTGGCTAGCTCTATACCCAGAGGTGCCTCTGTGGTGAGGAGGTCTGGCCACAACCTTGCCTCAGCTCCTCAACCAGCCTATGGTACTGCCTCTCACTCACACGGACAGGATGAACAGCAATTCCAAAGGAAAAGCACAAAGAATCTTCAGCCGAGTGCACAGACTCTTCGGCTCACACAGTCAACGCAGAGAGGAACTCTATCAGCAACATCAGCTGTAGAAGAGGTGCTATTAAGGCCAGAGGCGTGGTCACCTGACAAAACTCCACCTCACCTACAGAGCCGCCCACCAAACATTAACCCAGAGGAATCAAAAGAATTTAGTCTCATTTTAACTGCAGCAGAGCATTTCACATGACACAAATCCCTATGGAAAGAATATTGGAGAGACCTGTCAGTCAAAGGGATCAGAACGAGGAGAGTCAGACGAAGTGCACTTACACCGCCCTATGATCAGTTAGTGTAAACAGCTGCCCACCACCCGACAAATGAGCAAAACTCTCAGTCAATGGTTGAAATTATTTTTGGACTTGCCCAAAATTATGCTCTCATAAGCGCCTCATTGTGTGTAGACAAGCCCTGTGCTCCCGAGAACAATGCTAGAATATGTGCACAGAACAGTCTAGAATGATCCGTGCACATCTGTCTACACAGACTAATAAAGGATCACCGGCAATGGATGTGTCAGTCCTGAGGTGTCCAACTCCTTACTGATACAGAATAAACTATGGACACTCAATCCGCTTCTGTGCCACACAGCCAAGTGTGGATGAAACCTTAGCCCTCATCCAGCAGCGTCTCAATACTTATTATCACACTGACGAAGGTCCCGGTAGAGATCGAAACGTTTCTTCATCTTGTGATACTAAAATAAATGAATTTAATCAACACTAAGTGGATTGAGAGTGCAGAGGCTACCTCTATATAATAAAGTATCACTGACTGGTAAGTATGTTGATTGGCGATCATTACACGCCAAGGATCGACAAGTGAAAATACAATTAACAACATTCCGAGCAATCGCACAGCCAGACTCTAAGTTACAAAAAGTGCTGGAGTGCTGGAATCACTCTGACAGATGAGGAAAATAAGGGGTTCCAAGTAGTAGACGTCCAGCTCCAAAAAGCCTCAAAGTGAACCTGTCCCAACCCCAATGTTATTTACATCATTTATTGAAAAATAATTTAATTGTATTCATCCAAAAAAGTACTTTATATACTTACATATGTTCATTAGCTAGCTGG
This sequence comes from Allobates femoralis, assembly GCA_033576535.1. Classification (NCBI taxonomy): domain Eukaryota; kingdom Metazoa; phylum Chordata; class Amphibia; order Anura; family Aromobatidae; genus Allobates; species Allobates femoralis. Next base: position 108,744,930 of record JARQOC010000007.1, on the reverse strand, counting down.
GCACACAGTCATACAGTCATCTGGGCGGTTAGTTAACAATTTAGCTGAAATTCAGAAAATGCTGAAAGGACCTGTGTATGTCATGACCATGTGACCTATAATAGACATTAATAGTTTAGCTAGCTTAGCTCTGCCATTATGGTCACATGGTCGTGACATCACACAGGTCCTTTATACAGAGCACCTGCTGGATGACTCTTTCACTGTTTGCCCAGCTAGCTAATGAGAATATGTAAGTATCTAAAGTACATTTTTGGCTTGAATACAACACATTTTTTAATAAAAATAGAAATCTGGTACTTGTCTGGCCTGGACTGGGGACCCTGTCTAGCCCTATACCCAGAGGTGCCTGTGGTGGTGAGGAGGTCTGGGCCACCACCCTTGCCCTCTTCTCCTCAACCAGCCCTATGGTACTGCCTCTCACCTCCCACCATGGACAGTCCATGATTTACATTACGTTGGGAGTGGTTTAATGACATAAAGGAACTCGACAGGTTCCATTTAAAATCCAAAGTATTTATTAGCAGATTCTTAAGATGATAAATAAAATCCATCATTAGACCAACAAGCTGCGTCTTGTGTGCAGTAATGGCCCATGACTAATAAATATTTTGGATTTTTGGCTATTTTTTTTAACAACTTCTATGACTTTGAACCCTAGCTTATGCTGGTGGTGGATCATGCAACATTAATCTAATGGATTTCCTTCAGGCTGTGTGCGCACATTGAGTATTTGGCTGCACCAAATCTGCATCTCCCAGCAGGAAAAACTCACCAAAAATGGGTGCCCTTTGACCTTCTGCTTGCCCGGGGGGGTGCGCTCCTGATGATTGACAGTTCAGACTAGCGGCATTGCTGCACCCAGTCCCGAACTTTGCACCTCTGATGCTGCAAGTACAGACAACAATATCAGGTTGGTGGGATCCAACTGCCAACAGGTGCAGGAGTTACAATCGCACTGGGGCCCTAGAGCCTAGGGGCCCCGACAGTCCCTTTGGCTTATAGAAAAAGACGTGCTAATAGTAATTTGCATTGTTTGGGGGCCCCTTTGGAGCTTTCACATTGGGGCCCATGATCTTTAAGTTACATCACTGCTTATAAGCCCTATACCAAAGCGATGAGGAGCGATGTGCCCCTTACCCAGGAGCCTGGCCACCGCTGATAGACTGCAGAAGTGGCGGGTAACATAGACAATGGGCAGGAAACAGTAACATTACACATCCCTCCATTCCTGAGAACAGATGCGTTGCAATGTTGCTTATTTTTACAAACATGTTGCAATTTTATCATTTATGATGTTGAGAAAACCCTGTATTATTCCTTGGTATCTTAGTTTATAGAATGATCTGACGGCATTAAAGGGGAACTCCGGGGATATACATTCTATTGTCCATTCCCTGCCCTGGTACATGATGAAGCAGAGCCGTACACTACAGTTCTAGGATCTATAGATCACTTTGAAATCAATAAAATCATATCTGCTCCTCAGCTCTTACCCCTCCCTTGGGGAACAGAGAAATTCACCCTCATGCTGCAGTGACAGGAGGTGTCGGTGGCAAGGACCATGGGGGCTCCAGGATCATCCTACATTCCTACCCTCTCATACTTCTGTATGAACAGGGGTTGTGGGTCCTGGGGGCTTCAGGATCATCTTACATTCCTGCCCTCTCACACTTCTGTATGAACAGGATGCATGGATCCTGGGGGCTCCAGGATCATCTTATATTCCAGCCCCCTCATACTTCTGTATGAACAGGGGGTGTGGGTCCTGGGGGCTTCAGGCTCATATTACATTCCTTCCCACTCATACTTCTGTATAAGCATGGGTCGTAGATCCTGGGGGCTCCAGGATCATCCTACATTGCTGCCCCCTCATACTTCTGTATTAACAAAGGGGGTGTGGAGCCTGGGGGCTCCAGGATCATCTTACATTCCTGCTCCCTCATACTTCTGTATGAACAGGGGTGTGGGCCCTGGAGGCCCAGGATCATCTTACATTCCTGCTCCTCATACTTCTGTATGAACAGGGGTGTGGGCCCTGGAGGCCCCAGGATCATCTTACATTCCTGCCCCCTCATACTTCTATATGAACAGGGCCATGGTAGAGAGTGTGGCCGCTGGCCCCATGTTCACAGTAAAATCCAGCCCTGATATACCATCCTATGTAATGTAGGAACAGGAGTGTTCCCCTTCAAATAGCAATCATGTCACCAAACAGATATAAATACACGCTGTGATCCTCTGCTGTACAATGATATGATGGTGCATAATGTGTGCTGCCAGGTATCAGGCTAGGAGCACAGGCAAAGCACTGCATTGAGTGATTCAGCACTGACATGGTCTCCCCTCCACCTTATCAACTTGATACATTCCTGTTCCCTGAATCTTTATCACTATGCAGGACTGAATGTCTCTGTCCCCTGAGGGAGGGGTGAGAGCTGAGGAGCAGATAGGATTTTATTGATTTATAAGTGATCTATAGATCCTAGAACTGCAGTGTCCAGCTCTGCTTCATCATTGAGGAGGGCAGGGACTGTAGTAACATTATCTCCCCGGAGCTCCCCTTTGACATTGTATTGCAGTCCGGCACCTTTACATTTGGGTGATGGGGAACTGCGGCGTCTGACGTTATTATTGTGCTCTTCAGCCTCGCACGGTATCTCGTCCTCGTCGGTCTGATCCGCCGTCGTTCTGTATAAGGTGATTTCCATTAAATCTCAGCCGCTGTTTGCATCCTCGTGCCGCCATGTTGTGTGTGCACAGAGTGTTCCTCTGAATGTGGTGATTTATGAAAGCTTTTATGTATATAAATATAATGAGATGCAGAGATACATTGTTGCTTATGCAGCAGAAGGACTTTGCCCATAAAATCCCTTCTCCTTTCTATAATGTATAACATCCGAATGGGAAACATGAGCTTGCACTGCCCCCTCCTGGTTGGTTCTATATCCTCCTGCAGGTGGTGGCGGCTGGAGATGGAGCCGGACCTCATTAGCCATAGTGATGGTTTGGCAGTTGTGCGCCGTTTTACAATTACACTTGTGGGGACGACGGAGGCGATAAATACGGCTTTGTGAATGATCGTTTGCATAATGCGGCTGGTGGATCGCAGCAAAGATAAATCCTGATAGGCAAATGCTTTTCTTGGCTGCACAATCCAGATATTAATCACCAGATCGAGATATGAAGAAAGAATTCAGGGGCAAACAGAGGCGTCATCGGGCCCCATAGCAGGAGCAAACATAGGCGTCATGGGGCCCCATAGCAGGAGCAAACATAGGCGTCATGGGGCCCCATAGCAGGAGCAAACATAGGCGTCATGGGGCCCCATAGCAGGAGCAAGCATAGGCGTCATGGGGCCCCATAGCAGGAGCAAACATAGGCATCATCGGGCCCCATAGCAGGAGCAAACATAGGCGTCATGGGGCCCCATAGCAGGAGCAAACATAGGCGTCATGGGGCCCCCTAGCAGGAGCAAACATAGGCGTCAAGGGGCCCCATAGCAGGAGCAAACATAGGCGTCATGGGGCCCCATAGCAGGAGCAAACATAGGCGTCAAGGGGCCCCATAGCAGGAGCAAACATAGGCTCATGGGGCCCCATAGCAGGAGCAAACATAGGCGTCATGGGGCCCCATAGCAGGAGCAAACATAGGCGTCATGGGGCCCCATAGCAGGAGCAAACATAGGCGTCATCGGGCCCATAGCAGGAGCAAACATAGGCGTCATGGGGCCCCATAGCAGGAGCAAACATAGGCGTCATGGGGCCCCATAGCAGGAGCAAACATAGGCGTCATCGGGCCCCATAGCAGGAGCAAACATAGGCGTCATCGGGCCCCATAGCAGGAGCAAACAAACATAGGTGTCATCGGGCCCCATAGCAGGAGCAAACATAGGCGTCATGGGGCCCCATAGCAGGAGCAAACATAGGCGTCATCGGGCCCCATAGCAGGAGCAAACATAGGCGTCATGGGGCCCCATAGCAGGAGCAAACATAGGCGTCATGGGGCCCCATAGCAGGAGCAAACATAGGCGTCATGGGGCCCCATAGCAGGAGCAAACATAGGCGTCATGGGGCCCCATAGCAGGAGCAAACATAGGCATCATCGGGCCCCATAGCAGGAGCAAACATAGGCGTCATGGGGCCCCATAGCAGGAGCAAACATAGGCGTCATGGGGCCCCATAGCAGGAGCAAACATAGGCGTCATGGGGCCCCATAGCAGGAGCAAACATAGGCGTCATGGGGCCCCATAGCAGGAGCAAACCATAGGCCTCCATATAGTATAATGCAACCCCATAGTCCTCCATATAGTATACCGCACCCCATAGTCCGCCATATAATATAATGCTCCCCATAGCCCTCCATATAGTGTAATGTACCCCATAATCCTCCATATAGTATAATGCACTCCATAGTCCTCCATATAGTATAATGCACCCCATAGTCCTCCATATAGTATAATGCACCCCATAGTCCTCCATATAGTATACCGCACCCCATAGTCCGCCATATAATATAATGCTCCCCATAGCCCTCCATATAGTGTAATGTACCCATAATCCTCCATATAGTATAATGCACTCCATAGTCCTCCATATAGTATAATGCACCCCATAGTCCTCCATATAGTATAATGCACCCCATAGTCCTCCATATAGTATACCGCACCCCATAGTCCGCCATATAATATAATGCTCCCATAGCCCTCCATATAGTGTATGTACCCATAATCCTCCATATAGTATAATGCACTCCATAGTCCTCCATATAGTATAATGCACCACATAGTTCTCCATATATTATAATACACTCCCATAGTTCTCCATATAGTATAATGCACCCATAGTCCCCCATATAATATAATGGCACCCCATAGTCCTCCATATAGTATAATGCACTCCCATAGTCCTTATATAGTATAATGCACTCCATAGTCCTCCATATAGTATAATGCACTCCCATAGTCCTTTATATAGTATAATGCACTCATAGTCCTCCATATAGTATAATGCACCACATACTCCTCCATATATTATAATACACTCCCATAGTCCTCCATATAGTATAATGCACCCATAGTCCCCCATATAATATAATGCACCCATAGTCCTCCAATATAGTATAATGCACTCCCATAGTCCTTATATAGTATAATGCACTCCATAGTCCTCCATATAGTATAATGCACCCACATACTCCTCCATATATTATAATACACTCCCATAGTCCTCCATATAGTATAATGCACCCCATAGTCCCCCATATAATATAATGCACCCCATAGTCCTCCATATAGTATAATGCACTCCCATAGTCCATTATATAGTATAATGCACTCCATAGTCCTCCATATAGTATAATGCACCCACATACTCCTCCATATATTATAATACACTCCCATAGTCCTCCATATAGTATAATGCACCCCATAGTCCCCCATTAATATAATGCACCCCATAGTCCTCCATATAGTATAATGCACTCCCATAGTCCTTTATATAGTATAATGCACTCCATAGTCCTCCATATAGTATAATGCACCCACATACTCCTCCATATATTATAATACACTCCCATAGTCCTCCATATAGTATAATGCACCCCATAGTCCCCCATTAATATAATGCACCCCATAGTCCTCCAATATTATAATACACTCCATAGTCCTCCATATAGTATAATGCACCCCATAGTCCCCCATAAATATAATGCACCCATAGTCCTCCATATTTATAGTGCTCCTCATAGTCCTCCATATAATATAGTGTTCCTCATAGTTCTCCATATAGTATAATGCACCACATAGTCCCCCATATAATATAATGCACTCCATAGTCCTATATATAGTATAATGCACCACATAGACCTCCATATAGTATAATGCACTTCATAGTCCTCCATATAGTATAATGCACCCCATAGCTCTCCACATAGTATAATGCACCCCATAATCCTCCATATAGTATAATGCACCCCATAGCTCTCCACATAGTATAATGCACCCATAAACCTCCATTTAGTATAATGCACTCCATAGTCCTCCATATAGTATAATGCACTCCCATAGTCCTCTATATAGTATAATACACTCCATAATCCTCCATATAGTATAATGCACCCCATAGCTCTCCACATAGTATAATGTACCCCATAGTCCTCCATATAGTATAATGCACTCCCATAGTCCTCCATATAGTATAATGCACTCCCATAGTCCTCTATATAGTATAATACACTCCATAGGCCTCCATATAGTATAATGCACCCCCATAGTCCTCCGTATAGTATTATGGGCATTGCCCACCAATGTACTCAATGATTTTAAAAATTAAACAAATGAATACTCACCTCTACTCTTTACCTCCACTGCTTCGATCTCCTTGGTGAAAGTTCTGCATCTCTACTCATCTTGGCACAGCGGGCATCATCTCACCCACTGCTTTTGATGTAACAGAGTTTAGACAGAAGGAAAATGATAGAGAAGGGAGCACCCAGCAGGAGAATGATGGAGGAGGAAGCACACAGCGGGAGAATGATGGAGGAGGGAGCACACAGCGGGAGAATGATGGAGGAGGGAGCACACAGCGGGAGAATGATGGAGGAGGGAGCACACAGCGGGAGAATGATGGAGGAGGGAGCACACAGGGGAGAATGATGGAGGAGAGAGCACACAGTGAGAGAATGATGGAGGAGGGAGCACACAGCGGGAGAATGATGGAGGAGGGAGCACACAGCGGGAGAATGATGGAGGAGGGAGCACCGGCAGGAGAATGATGGAGGAGGAAGCACACAGCGGGAGAATGATGGAGGAGGGAGCACACAGCGGGAGAATGATGGAGGAGGGAGCACACAGTGGGAGAATGATGGAGGAGGAGCACACAGCGGGAGAATGATGGAGGAGAGAGCACACAGTGAGAGAATGATGGAGGAGGGAGCACACAGTGAGAGAATGATGGAGGAGGGAGCACACAGTGGGAGAATGATGGAGGAGGGAGCACACAGCGGGAGAATGATGGAGGAGGGAGCACACAGCGGGAGAATGATGGAGGAGGGAGCACACAGCGGGAGAATGATGGAGGAGGGAGCACACAGCGGGAGAATGATGGAGGAGGGAGCACACAGCGGGAGAATGATGGAGGAGGGAGCACACAGCGGGAGAATGATGGAGGAGGGAGCACACAGTGAGAGAATGATGGAGGAGGGAGCACACAGTGGGAGAATGATGGAGGAGGGAGCATGCCCTGGGAGAATGATGGAGGAGGGAGCATGCACTGGAGAATGATTGAGGAGGGAACACGCAGAGAGTGAATGATGGAAGAGGGAGCACACAGCGGGAGAATGATGAAAGAGGGAACATACAGTGGGAGAATGATAGAGGGAACACACAGCAGTGTGCTCCCTTTTTCATCATTGCTTTAATCTCTATCAGTATTCACAATTCTGATACAATTGAAAGTGAGATGCAAGGTGTGTGGGGCTGGTGCCGCTGCTAGCACTGGCCTCTCCTGACTCATGGGCCTTCTAGTGCTCAGGTGATCTTTCACCATTGGTGGAACGCCTCTGCATATCTTATTGGGATGGCTCGTCTGTGTGTCAGCAGTTCAGGTATTGCTCAATGGTGGTTTAGCTGTTTGTCCTTTTCCATGTTGTAATGTAGATCCCTTCATCTATGCTCTGATACCCTGGTGAGGGAGTGCTGGGCTTGTGTTGCAGGAAGCAATCTGATCCTGGCAATGTTCATACACAGTTTTGGGAGCAGAAACTGCAGGTTTGAGGTGTTTGAAATTGGAGGAGGATTGGAGAGTTTTCACTCAGTTTCTGCTTTAAAAACCTTTTGCAAAATCTGATAGTGAAGAATAGAGACTTGTCCAATATTCCATCTTCACGAGATTCCTACACTAGTGCGACTCCAGCCTAAAGCAGGTAATCACACGCGGCAGCACAGAGGATGCAGACGCCACCATAACACTAGAACAAGATCAACATTTATTAACTATTTACAGTTTCAACGATCAAAACGCAATTTTTATATTAAAAAAAAAAAGCAGAATACAAAACAATAGACGTCATACTGATAATCAATCGATGCAATTATGAATCACAACCTCTATACGTCGCCTGTCAATACTGTGTAGTCCCTGTGACCGTCCTCACTACAATGATCTGCAATGATGACATGTACGATGGTCAGACTGTTCTAACACTCTCTGACCTCCAGGTTTTAGCTGTCTTAGTACACTCTGAGCTGTCTCTAGTACACTCTGAGCTGTCTCTAGTACACTCTGAGCTGTCTCTAGTACACTCTGAGCTGTCTCTACTAAACTCTCTCTACACCATGCTTCCCATCTTTTCAGCTTCAGCAGTCGTTCTGTTTTGATGACTCCCTCTTCTGTCCTTCCTGCTCTCTCAATCGTCCTCTTTAGTCACTCCCGGTTCTGTCACGTGGTCTTTTCCGCTTTCTCGGCCATCCTCTGCAGTCACTTGGTCCTTTGCGCTCACTTGATCGTCCTGTTCGGTCACTCCCTCTCAAGTCATTCTGTTTTTTCCGCTCTCTCATTCGTCCTCTTCAGTCACTCAGTCCATTCCATTAACTTGATCATCCTCTTTGGTTGCTTTGTCTTTAGTCATTTGGTTCTTTTTGCTCACTGGATCGCCTCTTCGGTCCCTCCCTCTTTAGTCACTCGGTCCTTTTTGCTCACTGGATCGCCTCTTCGGTCCCTCCCTCTTTGGTCACTCGGTCCTTTCTGCTCACTTGATCTTCCTCTTCGGTCACTCCCTCTTTAGTCACTCGGTCCTTTCTGCTCACTTGATCTTCCTCTTCGGTCACTCCCTCTTTAGTCACTCGGTCCTTTCTGCTCACTTGATCTTCCTCTTCGGTCACTCCCTCTTTAGTCACTCGGTCCTTTCTGCTCCCTTGATCTTCCTCTTCAGTCACTCCCTCTTCGGTCACTCGGTCCTTTCTGCTCACTTGATCTTCCTCTTCGGTCACTCCCTGTTTGGTCACTCGGTCCTTTCTGCTCACTTGATCTTCCTCTTCGGTTCACCCCCTGTTTGGTCACTCGGTCCTTTCTGCTCCCTTGATCTTCCTCTTCGGTCACTCCCTCTTTAGTCACTCGGTCCTTTCTGCTCCCTTGATCTTCCTCTTCGGTCACTCCCTGTTTGGTCACTCGGTCCTTTCTGCTCCCTTGATCTTCCTCTTCGGTCACTCCCTGTTTGGTACTCACGGTCCTTTCTGCTCACTTGATCTTCCTCTTCGGTCCCTCCCTCTTTAGTCACTCGGTCCTTTCTGCTCACTTGATCTTCCTCTTCGGTCCTCCCTCTTTAGTCACTCGGTCCTTTCTGCTCACTTGATTTCCTCTTCGTCACTCCCTCTTTAGTCACTCAGTCCTTTCTGCTCCCTTGATCTTCCTCTTCGGTCCCTCCCTCTTTAGTCACTCGTCCTTTCTGCTCACTTGATCGTCCTCTTCGGTCACTCCCTCTTTGGTCACTCGGTCCTTTCCACTCCTTAATTGTCCTCTTCGGTCACCCCCTGTTTGGTCACTCGGTCCTTTCTGCTCACTTGATGTCCTCTTCGGTCACTCCTTGTTTGGTCACTCGGTCCTTTCTGCTCACTTGACCATTTTATTCTGTTGCTCCCTCTTTGGTTCCTTGGTCTTTCCACTCACTCGGTCGTCCTCTTCAGTAAGTTGGTCGTTCAGCTCATCCCTCAGGGACTGCACACCGTCACTCTTGCACCTTTGGGTGCAGTTTCCTCTGCACATGCTACACGTCTGGATGATGACTCCACCTCTGCTATGGCCTTCTGGGGCTTTATATTTCCCAGCCGCGTCGTCACAGACGGCCACATGTTCTGACTCCTTCTTGAATCTTCTCCCAGGAATCGCTCTTCCTTCTCGTGGTTCCTGCCCTATTTTGGGAGTTCCTATTCTTCAAGCTCAGTTGAGCAGATGGCGGTGTTCGTTCTGGCAGAATCCTTCTGTACATTTTCTTATGTGGAAATCATTTGTTTCCTTACATTTGTACAGAGGGTAAATTACAGCCCCACGGACCCTTACATTATTTGAAGCCAAAATCGTCCTTAAATGACATATTCTCCCCGGCCCAAAAATCAATAGACCTGAAATGACCAACTTTCTCCTGCCAAATATGAAGAAAATACCGGGTACAAGGTGTCATTTATCCTGAATGTCCTGTACCTGTCATGTTATGTTCTGTGTATTGTATTGCAGAAATAGGGGAAACCTGACAGGTCCCTTTAAGTAAATATAAATCTATAATATCATCCAATGATCTAATGCAGATTTATTCACCATTACTCAGATGTAAGAGAACAATCTGTTACAACATACTTCACTGTTACATTACGATTCACTATATTTGGATGTATCGGGTTGATTAGTCGCCAAATGATGCCAAACCAGACACAACACGTTGTGGTAAAATGGCACAAGTGTCACAACTAATGCAAACACGATCCATATGCAAGAGATGCATCCTCCTACCTGCGAGTGATTAGCATTAGTATAATGAATCTATAGCGCTATTTACATTTCACTTATGTCGGGAGCCGAGCGGCATGAAACCTGCGCGATTAGCGAGGAACGCAGGACACGGCGGCTCATTACACGCTACGGCTACGTCCCACAAATTGCCTCTTTTGTACCTAAAGTGGGTTTTCTCTGTTTATGTAAATAAAACTTAATCACTGTATAATTAAATGGATACAAGTTACTCATTTGCTAGGTTTCATTTAATTATGATCTTCAAAAAGTATAAACCCCCAACCATGACCCCTACAGCCCTCCATGTAGTATAATGCACCCCTATAGTCCTCCAATAGTACAATGCACCCCCATAGTCCTCCATATAGTACAATGCACCCCATAGCCCTCCATATAGTATAATGCACCCCCATAGCCCTCCATATAGTATAATGCACCCCATAGTCCTCCATATAGTATAATGTACCCCCATAGCCCTCCATATAGTATAATGTACCCCCATAGTCCTCCATATAATATAATGCACCCCATTGTCCTCCATATAGTATAATGCACCCCATAGCCCTCCATATAGTATAATGCACCCCATAGTCCTCCATATATATAATGCACGCCATAGTCCTCCATATAGTATAATGCACCCCATAGCCCTCCATATAGTATAATGCACCCCCATAGTCCTCCATATAATATAATGCACCCCATAGTCCTCCATATAGTATAATGCACACCATAGCCCTCCATGTAGTATAATGCACCCCCATAGCCCTCCATATAGTATAATGCACCCCCATAGCCCTCCATATAGTCCATATAGTATATTTATTTAATTATGATCTTCAAAATGCATAGCAGAGAAGGAAGCACTTTGTATCCTACATGATAATGATAGTATAGTCATAAGGTCCACTGACAAAGGTGGTGGTGTACTGGTGGGATCGGGGGATACGCTTCGAAACAAAATCGAATAATCCACCATTTTTTTATTGTAATTGTTTCTAAATCTACATCATTTAGTAGCAGTGTGGATTTTATTCACACATTTTACCTGATTTCTGCATTTTCGCCATATGCGAAACGTGCATCGGGTGCAGTGAGACCCTGCTTATATCTGATTGGTATCTATAGTTCCCCTGGACTAGCCCTGCCTAGAAACATCTAATCATGCCTCCCTTGGTGTGATGTGATTAAAGGCTACATGAAGGTGATGCTGAGATTGGTGGATTTCATAAGAAGAAGTGGGTTACACTTTGAAACGTGATCAAATAAACCATCAATTTTTAGCATAATTGTTTCTGAATCCACATCATTTAACAGCAGTGCGGATTTATCCACAAATTTTACCTGGTTCCTGCATTTTCGCCATATGCGAAACGTGCGTTGGGTGCAGTGAGACCCTTCTAATATCTGATTGATATATATAGTTCCCTGGACTAGTCCTGCCTAGGAAATCTAATCGGGTCTCCCTTGGTGTGATTGGCAGGCTATTTAAAGTGCTGTACACCTATTTCCAAAACCCATATATAAGTGCTATAATACATAAATAGAAAGCTACTAAAACACTAAAAATGGAAAAATGCAAGCTCATAAAATATTATGATATGCTTCAATATGCATATGCAGAGAAGGAAGCCCTCTGTACTCTATGTGATAATGATGATATTATCATAAGGTCCACTGACATAATGTCACGCAGGGTGGTATATTGTAGAGAAGGTAAGGAATCAGGATGGACCCTTAGCCTGGAGTTCCCTAACTCACCATGTTCCAGGGATTACCCCTGATGGCGAGGATGTCTGAACCACCACCCTTGTGCCCTTTGCTCCTCATCAGTTCTAGGCTAAGACTCCCTCACTTCTACCCACGGACTGGAAAGCAAAGCAACTCCCAACAGAAGGAAGACACCAAGTTTCAGCAAAAAGCACACACGTCTGCTCAGCTCCAGGCCTGCAGAGACTAAACTCTATCAGCGACACCTGCTGGTCGGAGAGCAAACTATTTAAAGGCCAGGGGCGTGGTCACCTGACAAACCCACAATTCTCCACCTGCAGAACCACCTCACACATAGACAGCAGCACAGCAGCATCTACACATTAACTCTGAATGTGCCAAAGGAAATTTACTCTCATTTAAACTGCAGAGCACTTTCCACATGGACTGCAGCAGTAAACATGTGACACAAAGGTGGTGGTGTGGTGGTGATATCAGTGGATTTCCTGAAGCAGAAGTGGATACACTTCAAAACGCATCAAATAAAATACCATATTTTATCACAATTGGTTCTGGATCTACATCATTTAACAGCAGTGCGGATTTTATCCACAAATTTTACCTGGTTCCTGCATTTTCATCACATGCGAAACGTGCGTTGGGTGCGGTGAGCCCCTGCTAATATCTGATTGGTATTTATTACTTACGATGGTTATTGCTATTGTGTGGTACATTGATACATTGGCATAGTTGTGACCCCTTCAGTGCTGCGGCTGGACTTTGGTGCTTCTGGATGTGCAATTTATACTTATATATATGCACTTTTGTCTAAAACGACTTATTTTGTGTGTGTTTATATATATAGACGTGGTCAGACGTGAACTGCACGTCACTCCTCCTTACTACAACTGAGTGTGAACACACTCCACAGCCGTGCCACCACCCCACATAGAGCGACCGCTCTGACCCTGGCTAATCTAAAGGCATTAGTGAGCATTACCCTGTACAGGACAGCCCTCAGTTCAGAACTACTAAGGGCATACCCGCTGTTCCTATACTGATCATAAGGACCACATCCTTCATGAACCACAACATAGCTCAAGGCGACTTATGTGATCAAGGTCTTGAATGACCGAAACGTCATTCTGTCGCAATCACTATAAGAGCACTTGTTTCAATAAATTTCACCAACAAGCAAAAAAACTCCTTAAGTGTATGTGTGCAGTGATTCTAATAGACATATATATATATATATATATGTAAATAATTGTCCTGTCCCATCCATCATCCACGTCCGTTCCGATGACCCACTATCACGCATTGGCGGCAGCCATATTTGCACATCTAAGTGATGTGTGTGCAAATATGGCGCCTGCTGGTAGTACTGGCTCCTCGCACATTACCGCCAGTGGTGCCACCGTGGTGCCCCTAGGATCCGGTTGCCACAGTGACATTGCCTGTCTCACCAGGGGCGATGTCATGCTTGGAAGCAGGGTGAGGTCCCCACGTGAGATAACCACCCGCATGCATACACCAGTCTTCACTCCAGGCAAGAAGGGTAAACTCTACACCTGAGTTCAGGGGAGCTGCCCTATTTTTGGCAAGGAGGAGGAGTTTAGTTACTCAGTGAGGGAGAGGAAAAGATGTAGGAGAGAGCTCCGGGGAGCGGAGCTGCTGATGAGCTCACCCCAGGCAGCACTACAGAGGACGCCAGAGTCCTGGGTCAGACGTGAACTGCACGTCCCGCTGTTCAATTCTGGAGGACAGGAGACTGCAAGTTTCCTGGCCGCATGTAGAAGCCTGGCGGCACAGCAGCATAGCAAGAGCCCGGAGCTGCAATCAACACAGCAGTGTCCATTACAGCTTTGTGCTGTCTGCCATATGGGAATGAGGGCAAGAAGACAGGAGGAGAGCTGCAGAATAGTTCACAGAAAGCCGGGACACAAACGGAAAAGCACTGCAGGCCTCCAAACCCACCTGACGAGGCGGACTCCGACTGCTTTCAGGCTGACCGGAGTCTCCTGGACCTGGTAACCAATGCCCCTGGACTTCACCGCGTTCCTTCAAGTAAAGGTAAAAGAACTGTACTCTTTGCGTCTTCCTGTTATTTCCCGCGCCCTCCTTGCCACCTCCTGTATCACACAACTACCATCCCCATAGACTTTATCGTCAAACCCCCAGGGGCCCGCTCCACCTGTGGGGAGTGTTACCATCCCGGCTGCCACAACACCCTTCTCCTGGGGCTCATCTAAGCAGTGTTGGTCACCCATGACCAGGTACCACAGGTGGCGTCACGTAAAGACTCATAATCCCCTGTAAATAATAACCCCCATTCATGCACGGCCAGGGCCATGGAGTTGGGCCACAGCCACCGTGCCGTCCCTGAAAGATCACCAGCCCGGCTACTGAGTACCGCAGACCCTTGAGGCCATTGCACTACCAACACCCGAAACTGATGCCAGGAACTGCAGCCACACATGATGCATCCGCAGCCCTCACTGGACATCTCCACACACAACCGCGGCATCACTGCATCTAAATGAGTATCTGGGCATGCATGTACCCAACGCATGCAGGCCCAGTTACCTAGCCCGGCACCATCTTTTGACACCTGGGTGTAACTGCACCTAGGCACGCTTGGTATATGCTCTGTTACTCATGCCTCCACCATCTTTGGACACTTGGGTATACAAAGATGGCGCTGGTGTGACCAGTGCGCATGCACAGTTATACTGCCGCCGCCATCTTTGGCCACATTCGCTCAAAGGTGAGCGCACAGTGGGGAGAGAGAGACAGCACAGGGGGAGAGAGCAAGGAGAGAGAGAGACAGTGCATAGGGGAGAGACAAAGCACTGGGAGGAGAGAGAGTCAGTGTCTATAACCTCATTTACTGATATACCTACAGCATTTTGTATTATTACCCCCAGTTTGTTATGTGCACCAGGCGCTCCCCACATCTATGTTCTGTACTTGATGTAGTTTCTCTTCTTAGTATTATACATTTTTGATACAGATTCAATAAAAATCATTATTTTATGGGCTTGCATTTCTTTAAGTATAGGTGCTACCATAACAAGCATAGTATGCAGGCTGTCAATCACATCCAGGCAGTGGGTGTATAAGGATCAAAGCAGGACGAGGGGAAGGGACCCCCAGCCGGACTAGTCCAGCTTCATTAGCATATGCAAATTAAGATTGTCAGGCGATGCATGCTGCCCAGTGACAGCCTGAGTGCAGCAGGTATATTCTTCCCTGACACATAGTATAGTTAGAAGATTAAGCCAGGGATTGTAGCTAGAGACTGGACTAGTCCATCGCCGCCCCAGGCTGACTCTCCCAAGCGCCAATTCAGGTAATTAATACGTTTCAATCTGTAAATAACCTCTATCAGCAGTGTGAAAAGCCAGAAGAACATCACTACTGAATGCCACAAAAGGGGAGATCTGCATTAATACTGTATGGCAGCCATAAAGGGGGACACTTTTACTGTGAGGGGGGCACAAAGCAAAATATTGCTACTGTGATATATTTTATTTTGGGGTCACAGTTACTATGAAGGGTACTGATACTATGCAGGGCTCCAGGACGGCACTATTGCATTGTAGAAGTGTGTGTGTGGGGGGGGGGGGGATGAAGTATGGAGGGGGCTGGAGAAATGATAACTCACAAATATATGTGCTTTACTTTTTACAGAGATGAGAGCTGCATGGAAGAAATAATTGCAGACTTTGACAGATGAAGAAGAAAAGCAAAAAAGAATGACTCCTCTGTATAATGTCACTGGTGATCACTGTATTACCTGTAGACTAAATACTATATATAGAGCTCCTCAGAATAATGTCAATGTTATCACTGCATTACTTTTACACTATATACAGAGCTCCTGTGTATGTCACTGGTGATTATTGTATTACCTGTACACTGATACTATATATAGAGCTCATGTGTGTAATGTCACTTCTGATAACTGTATTAACCATAGACTAAATACTATATACAGAGCTCCTGTGTATAATGAAACTAATAATCACTGTATTACCTGTACACTATACACTACAGAGCTCCTGTGAATAATGTCACTTCTGATAACTGTATTACCTGTAGACTAAATAATATATACAAAGCTCCTGTGTATAATGTCACTAATGATCACTGTATTACCTGTACACTGTATACAGAGCTCCTGTGTATAATGTCACTAATGATCACTGTATTACCTGTACACTATACATTATATACAGAGCTCCTGTGTATAATGTCACTTCTGATTACTGTATTACCTGTAGACTAAATACTATATACAGAGCTCCTGTGTGTAATGTCACTAATGATCACTGTATTACCTGTACACTATACACTACAGAGCTCCTGTGTATAATGTCACTTCTGATTACTGTATTACCTGTAGACTAAATAATATATACAGAGCTCCTGTGTATAATGTCACTAATGATCACTGTATTACCTGTACACTATAGACCAGGGCCGGCTCCAGGTTTCTGTGGGCCCCGGGCGAAAAGGTCTCAGTGGGCCCCCTTTAAGTACATATCGCGGACTATATATATATATATATATATATATATATATATATATATATATATATGTATATATATATATTGCCGCACACTTACCGCAAGCCCCATAGACAATGCATGGGGCTTGCCGCAAACGTGCAGCAAGTGCAGCCGCTAGACGGAAAATGCGGCAGATGCAGGTTTTTTTTACCGCAACTGCCACATTTAAAAAAAAACTCCTATGTGAAGGCAGCCTTACAGGAACAGTGACTGCCGAATCCAGCAAGAGCTGTTTCTGACAGTGAGTATATTACACGTTGTTAGGAGCGGGCTAAAATGCGATTGCATTTCCTTGCGCCTTTTAAAAATACCCTTCAAATGCAAAATGTTGCATTTTTGTGCGTCTGAGGATGCTTGGTATATACACAAGCATCCTGAAGCACACAAATAATGCAGACAGCTCAATGGAGCCTCACTGCCATATGGTGGCACCGCAGCCAAGCGGAGTGTCTGGCCGTCCAGATCTCTCTTCTCCTCACCTTTCTTCTCGCCGCTTCGGTCTCCTCCGGTCGCTCTGCACATATCAGCACAGTGATGACATCGTGCCCCTCCATGCTGAGCTGCAGAATGCAGACAGCGGCAGAAGAGACTCTGGAGAAGAATGCTGCTGGCAAAGGTGGCTGAGACTATAGGAGCGGAATCCGCGGGGGGCTACCACTGGTACACATACTTCGTACACACGCGGCTCTGCTCCGTACACCTTGTACGCACACGGCTCTGCTCCGTACACCTCGTACGCACACGGCTCTGCTCCGTACACCTCGTACACACACGGCTCTGCTCCGTACACCTCGTACACACTCGGCTCTGCTCCGTACACCTCGTACACACTCGGCTCTGCTCCGTACACCTCGTACACACTCGGCTCTGCTCCGTACACCTCGTACACACTCGGCTCTGCTCCGTACACCTCGTACACACTCGGCTCTGCTCCGTACACCTCGTACACACTCGGCTCTGCTCCGTACACCTCGTACACACTCGGCTCTGCTCCGTACACCTCGTACACACTCGGCTCCGCTCCGTACACCTCGTACACACTCGGCTCCGCTCCGTACACCTCGTACACACTCGGCTCCGCTCCGTACACCTCGTACACACACGGCTCCGCTCCGTACACCTCGTACACACACGGCTCTGCTCCGTACACCTCGTACACACACGGCTCTGCTCCGTACACCTCGTACACACTCGCCTCTGCTACATCCACACTGTAAATCCCTCCTGACCCCACACATAACCTTCACCTAATTGCCATACACCTAGTACACACTCACCTCTGCTACATTCACACTGTAAATGCCTCCTGACCACACACAAACTTCACCTTATTTGAGCATCATTCATGGCCAGCACAGTCCTGGATACACTGAGGAGCTGATCATGAGACCCTGACTCCTCCCCTTCATGTGACATCATCGCAGGTCCTGTAAGCACAGAGTGTGTGCAGCTCTGTCGGCTCCCGTGGAGGGGGGAGGAGGGAGACCTCCGGTGCTGCAGCCTGCAGGAGCCTGAAAATGACCCCCCAGCTGCCCCCTGGATATGGCTCTGGCTGTGGGGGCAGTGCTCAGGGGCCCCTGAGGCTAGGGTCACACTTGCATTGTGACCCTAGCCTTATGCAAGTATACTATGTTGCAACGCTGCTATGCGCTGGAGGCAGCCCATAGAAACCCGACGTTTACCGTGACAACCATTTGGTTGTCAATGTAAACTGCGGGTTTCTATGGGCTCAGTTACTGGCAGCGCAGAGCGTTTAGCTGCAGCAGACAATACTTGCGTCAGGCTAGGGTCACAACACAAGTGTGACCCTAGCCCTCAGGGGCCCGGTGGGCCCCCTCCTTAGCCGTCGGGCCCCGGCACTTGCCCGGGTACGCCGGGTGCTGACGCCGGCCCTGCTATAGACAGAGCTCCTGTGTATAATGCCACTGGTGATCACTGTATGACCTGTACACTATAGACAGAGCTCCTGTGTATAATGCCACTGGTGATCACTGTATGACCTGTACACTATAGACAGAGCTCCTGTGTATAATGCCACTGGTGATCACTGTATGACCTGTAGACTAAATAAAACATACAGAGCTCCTCACTATAATGTCACTATGATTACTGTATTTCCTTTACGCTATACACTATATGCAGAATTCCTGTGTATAACAGACTATATACAGGTCTCATCTGTATAATGTCACCATGATCACTGTATTACCTTAACACTCTACACTATATACAGAGATCTTCTGTATAATCTCATCATGATTACTGTATTGTAGGAATTTAGACATCAAGTAGACCCATTACACTGCATGGAGGGCTATGTGGGGGTCACAGTTGGGGATCATACTGTGTTAGGGTAACCATATTTTGCTGGATTAGTTGAGGGGGTACAGAAGTGTCATCATACTGTGTGTGTGGAGGAATCACTTGGGGGGATCATAAAGTGTTTGAGGGTCACTTTGTGGCTGCAATGAAAGAGGAATCCAGGGGCTTCAATAGGTGGGAATGACTTTGTATTGGCTGTTCAATTAGAACTTCTTGTATATCCACCCCACGATTTCTATCTATGCCCTTGGGCCTTTCTTATTCAAAAGTATCCTGCTGACGTAACTAATACAAGGAATGTATCACCCGCAGGGTGCTGACGCGTCGTGTATTGTATGAAGGTAACCAGGATAGATGATGCGAGCGGTGGAGCTGAGCCGCCGGTGTCACTCCGCCTGTGTTGACTTTGTCATGATCTGACTCTGACGCCTTCCACGTTCTTTGTAATGTTCGGTCTTTATGATATTTGTATAAAGGTAGAAATCTCAGCTGATCTGCAGATGATTGAACATATATTGTTGGTTTTCGTCTCCTCCCTGAATGAGCCGAGCGCCGGCTGCAGATCAGGTCTGTCCTGTTATAGATCCTCCTCTCCTCTATTGTAACATTCTGTCCATCAGGAGTTTCTTAATAATACAAGGTCTATAGGTCACTAACGATTACTGGACAAATCTACATCTGTCATTTAGTGTGAGTGGACCCCAGGTATTGTCTGTAGAATGTTAAGATTTCTGTAACATAGAGGCCCCTCAAAAGTCGAAATGTCATTTATTTTCCCCCTCCTGGATCTGCAGTTGTGCATGAACACCAGATTCACTTCATAAAATAATTGTTTTTAATTGATGGGAAACCCAAAATATACCCTCATCTGTAATATTCATGCCATAGCTTTGTTTTGCCCAGGAAAGCAGATTTATGATTCTTACTTCCCAGTGTAGAAGGTCTAGAATGTGCTCCCCGAGATCTATGACTTAAACTGTAACCGCTTTTTACATTTTTATGTAATAATAATGTAGAGCAAGTGTTTTTCATAAACTTTTAAATATACTTCATAAGACAAATCTGGTGGGTTACCATTCATAAACCTTCCACAAGGTGTCCCCACTGCACTGTGTGTGAAGCAGACATATGTTCATTATTATTGAGATCTGTCTTCACAGTGAATACGGGGCATGTAACCATATAAGGGAAAGGGGGCGTGGCCTACACTGCTGACTGTAGCTGGTGAGGAGACAATGTATCAGATTAGCTCTGCACAAGCTTCTGATCTGTCATCTGGCTCCACACAGCTCAGTCAGGATCTCTGTTAACCCCTTCTCTGCTGTCACATTGCACTGCTCCCTATCAGCTGCTGGCCACGCACACACAGCCATGAAATGCAGTTTTTAAAATGTGAGAAAATAAGTCATATGGCACAAAAAGCATCATCTTATCCGCTATGTGACCCATCATTAACAAGCAGGGCAGTATTTTTTTTTTCAAAGAAATGATGTTTATGCCTTAATGGAATCAACCAGCAGGATTTAGTGCTATAAAGTGAAACCAGAACCTTACAGGCTCTGGGATACTGACAGTGATCATACCTTTACTTGAATTATTTCATAATAATAATAATAAATCTTTATTTATATAACACCACCATATTCTGCAGCGCTTTACAATACAGTGGTTCATATACAAAATATCTTCAGACTTAGAACCCGACTATTCCTGTTACTTTTATGATCGGGATTAGTGGAAAGTCCACGGTTATTTATGGGCGATGTTCTGACGTGTTGATGACAACGTTTTGGCACTAAAACACTAAAGAAATATTGATCAGAGATAAAAGGTGAAACAAAAGAGAAGTCTCTTTCCAAAGATAAACAGTAAAACAGGAACTAATGTGTAAAACACTGAATATGGTAAAGTTTCCTAACAGCGGCCACGTAGATCTGGAGCCCCATGGACTGACGAGGTCTCACCAGCCGGACCTGCACTCATCTATCTATATATATAATTGGGTTCTCACCCCCCAATGATCTAAAAAATGTTGATAGTATAGACATGAACACTGCAGATGATATATACTGTATACACAGTTAGAGGTAAGAACAAGAGAAAGGCTACAGCATAATGGTTACATTCTATACTCAATGTCAAGCAGCAGCTGCAAAAGCAAATACAAATTTTAGATTGGAGATAAAACTTATGATTGTAATGTAATGTTACCCTCTACAAACACCTTGTATGACCACATCTCCAGTTCAATATTTAGTGTGGAAAGTATATAAGAGAGCTAGAAAGGGTTCAAGGAGTTAGGGGAGGAGACACCTAGTATAAAGGCACCCAGTCACTAGGTCAGAAGGGTACAATTTTGGTCGTAGTTTACTCCTGCTGCTTCCTGAACTATTCTGAGGTGGTTTAATTATCGGGATTTAGAATATATATATGTCACTCTCGAAAAATTGGTGCACTAGTGGTGCTCCAACCCGTTCTATTGCAGCTGTAAGAGGCACTTGGCGCTCCATTCTCTCTATCTTTCTCCCTCTCTCTCTATCCCTCTCTCTCTCCCTCTTGAAATCTCCCATTCCTCTCTTTCTCTTCCTCACACTGTCTCACCCTCTCTCTTTGTACCTTTTTCTCTCTCTCCTTCTGTCTTCTTCTCTCTCCTTCTATCTGTAATTCCCACTTACTCCTTTTCCCTATCGCTTTCTCTTTTTCTTTCCCTCAGTCTCTCTCTCTCTCTTTCCTCCCCCCTCTTTATAAGTATCTTTCTCTCTCCCTGTCTGTCTCTATTCCTCTCTCTTTCATTGTCTCTCTCCTTCTTACTTCTTCTCCTCTCTCTATTTCTCTCTTTTTCTCTCTTTCCTTCCCCTCTTTATAAGTATCTTTCTCTCTCATTGTCTATCTCCATCTTACTTCTCCCTATCTCTCTCTTTCTCTCTCTCTCTTTCTCTCTTTCTCTCTCTTTCTCTCTCTCTTTCTCTCTCTTTCTTTCTCTCTCTCTTCTTTCTCTCTCCTCTTCTCTTCTCTCTCTTCCTCTCTCTCTTCTCTCCTCTATCTCTCTCTTCCTTCTCTCTCTCTCTTTTCTCTCTCTCTTTTCTCTCTCTCTTTTCTCTCTTTCTTTCTTCTCTCTCTCTTCTCACCCTCTTTCTCTCTTCTTTCTCCTTTTCTCTCTTTCTCTCTCTCTTTTCTCTCTCTCTTCTTCTCTCTCTCTCTTTCTCTCTCTTTCTTTCTCTCTCTTCTTTCTCTCTCTCCTTTCTCTCTCTTCTCTCTCTCTCTTCTCTCTCTCTCCTTTTCTCTCTCTTTCTTCTCTCTCTCTTCTCTCTCTCTCTCTTCTCTCTCTTCTCTCCTCTCTTCTCTCTCTCCTTTCTCTCTCTTCTCTTTCTCTCTCTTTCTCTCTCTCTCTTTCTCTCTCTCTTTCTCCTGTCATTCTCTATTCTCCTCTCTCCATCTTACTCCTCCTCCCTATCTCCCTTTCTGTCTCTATTTCTCTCTCTCTCCTTCCCCCTTTTTCTCACGCTCTCTTAAGTTCTTTGTTTCTTTCTTCCTCTCTCTCTTTCTCTCTCTCTTTCCTTCCCCCTCTTTATAAGTATCTTTCTTTCTCCCTGTCTCTCTGTTCTCCTCTCTCTCATTGTCTCTCTCCATCTTACTTCTTCTCACTATCTCTTTCTGTCTCTTTCTCTCTCTCTTTCTCTCTCCTTCCCCCTTTTTCTCACACTCTCCCGTTCTATCTTTCTTTCTTCTTCTCTCTCTTCCTCTCTCTCTCTATAGTGATACCAATATGTCAGCCTTGACCACAATGTGAGTAACAACCCCCCCTCCATCAATACCACACACGCCGTGATTCTGGTGTGGACATAACGGAGTAAACATGTAGTGGATAATTTTTGGACGATGTCTCTGTAGCCCGGACGGTCTGAATATTTGTCACATTCTTCATGGTGACTCGTGCAGGATGATACATTTTCACACATTTTAGCAGGATGATACATTCCGCACATTTTAGACATCAGCTAATCATTACTTTGCTTTCAGCCACATTTCTGTGCCTTCTGTTGTCGAGTTTCTCGTTTCAGCTTCGCCTCGTTCTACACAAAACCACAATCCTCCCGGCTGAGCGGCAGCTTCTCACCCAAAGAGGCACAAAAAGTCTAAAAAAAAAAGTCTCATACATTTTGGGCAAGGTGAATGACTTTGCTTATACATCTCTATCTGTGTCAGTGGTTAAAGGGGTTCTCCAGCCCTTTCTTGTTCCAAAGGGCCCAACGAGGTCTAAAAATAATACATGTATATCTCACCTACCGATCCCCTGGTGCACCTCCGCCATCCTCTGAGCTTATTCCTCCATCAAGAAAGGCAATGTGATCCCCATATATTGGCCAATGATTGTCTGCAGGGGTCACACGTCTGTATGACCTATATAGGATATTTAAGGCCAATTCCATACATCCGGTTCTGATCTTACAGGTTCCTCCACTACTAGGACAACCCTTTTTGATTCGACTTATTTCCCGCATTGAAAATAACAGACCCTGTACTCACCTCCTGTGCAGCCGCCATTGCAACATCAATTACTGTGAATTGGCGTTCACATGATATTTGACGTCACGACAGCCAAGCGTCCAATCACCGCTGGCCCCATGTTCAGTCACATGAGCCCCACGTCCAATCACCGCCTTCAGACCACACAAGCTCTCAACAGGGAGTGGAGCGTTCAAATCCTGTTGATAGCTCATTTGGTCTAAAGGCCCATGTAGAGCTCATGTGATTGGACGTGGGGCCGGCGGTGATTGAACGTGGGGTTCCTGACGCGCTCTGGGGCTGTGGGGTTACTCGGGACCGGGCCCGCTGCTGCCTGCCGCTGGTGGGGAAGTCACTGGATTCGAGACCCGGTCTCGTGGCACTGGGGGTCGGATTTGAAAGAGGTTTCTGGCCTAGAGGTGTAGGATGGTGGTAGTGACGCCACCCACGGTATGCACTATTAGGGGCCGTGGCTGCTGTACCGGACCTCTGGGGATGATGGGATGGCAGCAGTGATGGTTTCGCTCCCCGTGGGGGGAGCGGATTCCTGAGGCAACTGGTATAGTCTATGGGGGTGGTAGGCCGTTGGGGGTGCAGGACTGAGGGCACGGAATGACTGACAGACACAAGGGTTGAAGTCTCCGTTACCTTTACTGGCAGAAGTAGCAGGTTCATCTAGGGTGCCGTCCACAAGAGATGTTAGGAGTCGGGTGCTTGGAAGCAAGTTGGGATTCTCCTCACCCGGTGACTTCTGAGGCCTCCCTGCTGTGCTACTCTTGGCGGGTCCTGGCTGCCTGTAGCTAAGCTTGGACCCTCTCTCCTCCTGCGTACAGTCTCTTACCCGTATGACAGGCAGCTCGAGCCCTTCTTGGGTTGCTCTCCTCTGCCTGCTCTCCCTGAGCTCTCTAGTGTTGCTGTGCCTCCTGGGCCTCGTGGTGGATGAGCGACTTGGAATCTCCCCCCTCCGGTGTTGGCTGCTGGGCCTAGAGTCCCTCACAACCTCGGACTCCAATGTCCGCTCCTGTGCTCTGTACTAGGGTGAGCCCGCAACCGGCTCCACTCCCCCGATCTGCTCCTCCACTTCCTCAGGCCCTCTCCTACGGGTCCCTCACGCTGGATAGTCTCTGTCCCGGGACGAGCCTTACTCTGCTGCAGTACACGGGACCTCTTCACAGTCCTCCTAGGAACTGAACTGCCTAACAACGCCCCCGGACCAGTATTTATAGGAGGGAACTTCCCCTGGACTTGGGTTTCAGAGCTCATTGTGGCAACCGGACTCTGGGATGCCACACTCCCATGATGTCATAATGTCATTTGAGCTAAGTGCCGCAGTTACCGACAGCGCTGGAAAGGCGGCAGCACCGGAGGTGAGTACAAGATCTGTTATTTTTCATGGGGGAAACAAGTCAATTCAGCAGGGGTTGTCCTAGTAGTGATCATGTGGCAGATGCAGTCAATCATTGGCCAAAGAGGAATATCAATAGTCACTGCTGTGTAGAGATTGGCTGCAGTAGTCACAAGACTGTCCAACTGGAAGAGGAAGGTCAGAGATTGGCTGCAGTGGTCACATGCCTGTCCTCAGTGGAAGAGAAAGCTTAGAGATTGGCTGCAGTGGTCACATGCCTGTCCCCACTGGAAGAGGAAGGGTTAAGATTGGCTGCAGCGGTCACATGCCTGTTCCCACTGGAAGAGAGAGCTTAGAGATTGGCTGCAGTGGTCACATGCCTGTCCCTACTGGAGAGAAGCTTAGAGATTGGCTGCAGTGGTCACATGCCTGTCCCCATGGAAGAGAAGCTTAGAGATTGGCTGCAGCGGTCACATGCCTGTCCCCACTGAGAGGAAAGCTTAGAGATTGCTGCAGTGTCACATGCCTGTCCTCACAGGAAGAGAAAGCTTAGAGATTGGCTGCAGTGGTCACATGCCTGTCCTCCACTGGAAGAGAAAGCTTAGAGATTGGCTGCAGTGGTCACATGCCTGTCCCCATGGAAGAGAAAGCTTAGAGATTGGCTGCAGTGGTCCACATGCCTGTCCCACTGGAAGAGAAAGCTTAGAGATTGGCTGCAGTGGTCACATGCCTGTCCCAGTGGAAGAGAAAGCTTAGAGATTGGCTGCAGTGGTCACATGCCTGTCCCACTGGAAGAGAAAGCTTAGAGATTGGCTGCAGTGGTCACATGCCTGTCCCCACTGGAAGAGAAAGCTTAGAGATTGGCTGCAGCGGTCACATGCCTGTCCCCACGGAAGAGAAAGCTTAGAGATTGGCTGCAGTGGTCACATGCCTGTCCCTATGAAGAGAGAAGCTTAGAGATTGGCTGCAGTGGTCACATGCCTGTCCCCACTGGAAGAGAAAGCTTAGAGATTGGCTGCAGTAGTCACATGCCTGTCCTCACTGGAAGAGAAAGCTTAGAGATTGGCTGCAGTGGTCACATGCCTGTCCCCACTGGAAGAGAAAGCTTAGAGATTGGCTGCAGTGGTCACATGCCTGTCCCTACTGGAAGAGAAAGCTTAGAGATTGGCTGCAGTGGTCACATGCCTGTCCCACTGGAAGAGAAAGCTTAGAGATTGGCTGCAGTGGTCACATGCCTGTCCCATGGAGAGAGAAAGCTTAGAGATTGGCTGCAGTGGTCACATGCCTATCCCTATGGAAGAGAAAGCTTAAGATTAGCTGCAGTGGTCACATGCCTGTCCCCACTGGAAGAGAAAGCTTAGAGATTGGCTGCAGCGGTCACATGCCTGTCCCCACTGGAAGAGAAAGCTTAGAGATTGGCTGCAGTGGTCACATGCCTGTCCCCACTGAAGAGAAAGCTTAGAGATGGCTGCAGTAGTCACATGCCTGTCCCCATGGAAGAAAGCTTAGAGATTGGCTGCAGTGTCACATGCCTGTCCCACTGGAAGAGAAAGCTTAGAGATTGGCTGCAGTTCACATGCCTGTCCCCATGGAAGAAGCTTAGAGATTGGCTGCGCGTCACATGCCTGCCTACGTAGAGAAAGCTTAGAATTGGCTCAGGGTCACATCCTGTCCCCACTGAAGAAAAGCTTAGAGATTGGCTGCAGTGTCACATGCCTGTCCCAGGAAGAGAAAGCTTAGAGATTGGCTGCAGGGTCACATGCCTTCCTAGGAAGAGAAGCTTAGAGATTGCTGCAGTGGTCAATGCCTCCCCATGAAGAGAAAGCTTAGAGATTGGCTGCAGGGTCACATGCCTGTCCCCACTGGAAGAGAAAGCTTAGAGATTGGCTGCAGGGTCACATGCCTTCCCCAGTGAAGAAAGCTTAGAGATTGGCTGCAGGTCACATGCCTGTCCCCAGGAAGAGAAGCTTAGAGATTGGCTGCAGTGGTCACATGCCTGTCCCCACTGAAGAGAAAGCTTAGAGATTGGCTGCAGTGTCACATGCCTTCCCCATGGAAGAGAAGCTTAGAGATTGGCTGCAGTGGTCACATGCCTGTCCCAGGAGAAAGCTTAGAATTGGCTGCAGGGTCACATGCCTGTCCCACTGAAGAGAAAGCTTAGAGATTGGCTGCAGTGGTCACATGCCTGTCCCATGGAGAGAAAGCTTAGAGATTGCTGCAGGGTCACATGCCTGTCCCACGGAAGAGAAAGCTTAGAGATTGGCTGCAGTGGTCACATGCCTGTCCCACGAAGAGAAAGCTTAGAGATTGGCTGCAGGGTCACATGCCTGTCCCATGGAAGAGAAAGCTTAGAGATTGGCTGCAGTGTCACATGCCTTCCCATGAAGAGAAAGCTTAGAGATTGGCTGCAGGGTCACATGCCTGTCCCCATGGAAGAGAAAGCTTAGAGATTGGCTGCAGGGTCACATGCCTGTCCCCATGAAGAGAAAGCTTAGAGATTGGCTGCAGTAGTCACATGCCTGTCCCCATGGAAGAGAAAGCTTAGAGATTGGCTGCAGTGGTCACATGCCTGTCCCACTGAAAGAAAGCTTAGAGATTGGCTGCAGTGTCACATGCCTGTCCCATGAAGAGAAAGCTTGAGATTGGCTGCAGGTCACATGCCTGTCCCCATGGAAGAGAAAGCTTAGAGATTGGCTCAGGGTCACATGCCTGTCCCCATGGAAGAGAAAGCTTAGAGATTGGCTGCAGGGTCACATGCCTGTCCCCACTGAAGAGAAAGCTTAGAGATTGGCTGCAGTGGTCACATGCCTGTCCTTACTGGAAGAGAAAGCTTAGAGATTGGCTGCAGTGGTCACATGCTGCCCCACTGGAAGAGAAAGCTTAGAGATTGGCTGCAGCGGTCACATGCCTGTCCCCACTGGAAGAGAAAGCTTAGAGATTGGCTGCAGGGTCACATGCCTTCCCCATGAAGAGAAAGCTTAGAGATTGGCTGCAGTAGTCACATGCCTGTCCCCATGGAAGAGAAGCTTAGAGATTGGCTGCAGGGTCACATGCCTGTCCCACTGGAAAGAAAGCTTAGAGATTGGCTGCAGTGGTCACATGCCTGTCCCATGAAGAGAAAGCTTAGAGATTGGCTGCAGTGTACATGCCTGTCCCCATGGAAGAGGAAGTTAGAATTGGCTGCAGTGGTCACATGCCTGTCCCCACTGGAAGAGAAAGCTTAGAGATTGGCTGCAGTGGTCACATGCCTGTCCCCATGGAAGAGAAAGCTTAGAGATTGGCTGCAGTGGTCACATGCCTGTCCCCACTGGAAGAGAAAGCTTAGAGATTGGCTGCAGTGGTCACATGCCTGTCCCACTGGAAGAGAAAGCTTAGAGATTGGCTGCAGTGTCACATGCCTGTCCCCATGGAAGAGAAAGCTTAGAGATTGGCTGCAGTGGTCACATGCCTGTCCCCATGGAAGGAAAGCTTAGAGATTGGCTGCAGTGTCACATGCCTGTCCCACTGGAAGAGAAAGCTTAGAGATTGGCTGCAGGTCACATGCCTGTCCCCATGGAAGAGAAAGCTTAGAGATTGGCTGCAGTGGTCACATGCCTGTCCCACGAAGAGAAAGCTTAGAGATTGGCTGCAGTGGTCACATGCCTGTCCCACGGAAGAGAAGCTTAGAGATTGGCTGCAGTGTCACATGCTGTCCCCATGGAAGAGAAGCTTAGAGATTGGCTGCAGTGGTCACATGCCTGTCCCACTGAAGAGAAAGCTTAGAGATTGGCTGCAGTGGTCACATGCCTGTCCCACTGGAAGAGAAAGCTTAGAGATTGGCTGCAGTGGTCACATGCCTGTCCCACTGGAAAGAGAAAGCTTAGAGATTGGCTGCAGTGTCACATGCCTGTCCCCACTGGAAGAGAAAGCTTAGAGATTGGCTGCAGTGGTCACATGCCTGTCCCACTGGAAGAGAAAGCTTAGAGATTGGCTGCAGTGGTCACATGCCTGTCCCCATGAAGAGAAAGCTTAGAGATTGGCTGCAGTGTCACATGCCTGTCCCATGGAAGAGAAAGCTTAGAGATTGGCTGCAGTGGTCACATGCCTGTCCCCATGGAAGAGAAAGCTTAGAGATTGGCTGCAGTGGTCACATGCCTGTCCCCACTGGAAGAGAAAGCTTAGAGATTGGCTGCAGTGGTCACATGCCTGTCCCCACTGGAAGAGAAGCTTAGAGATTGGCTGCAGTGGTCACATGCCTGTCCCACTGGAAGAGAAAGCTTAGAGATTGGCTGCATGGTCACATGCCTGTCCCACTGGAAGAGAAAGCTTAGAGATTGGCTGCAGTGGTCACATGCCTGTCCCACTGAAGAGAAAGCTTAGAGATTGGCTGCAGTGTCACATGCCTGTCCCCACTGGAAGAGAAAGCTTAGAGATTGGCTGCAGGGTCACATGCCTGTCCCACTGGAAGAGAAAGCTTAGAGATTGGCTGCAGTGGTCACATGCCTGTCCCACTGGAAGAGAAAGCTTAGAGATTGGCTGCAGTGTCACATGCCTGTCCCCACTGGAAGAGAAAGCTTAGAGATTGGCTGCAGTGGTCACATGCCTGTCCCCACTGGAAGAGAAGCTTAGAGATTGGCTGCAGTGGTCACATGCCTGTCCCCACTGGAAGAGAAGCTTAGAGATTGGCTGCAGGGTCACATGCCTGTCCCACTGGAAGAGAAAGCTTAGAGATTGGCTGCAGTGGTCACATGCCTGTCCCCACTGGAAGAGAAAGCTTAGAGATTGGCTGCAGTGGTCACATGCCTGTCCCACTGGAAGAGAAAGCTTAGAGATTGGCTGCAGGGTCACATGCCTGTCCCCACTGAAGAGAAAGCTTAGAGATTGGCTGCAGTAGTCACATGCCTGTCCCACTGAAGAGAAAGCTTAGAATTGGCTGCAGTGGTCACATGCCTGTCCCCACTGAAGAGAAAGCTTAGAGATTGGCTGCAGGGTCACATGCCTGTCCCACTGGAAGAGAAAGCTTAGAGATTGGCTGCAGTAGTCACATGCCTGTCCCACTGGAAGAGAAAGCTTAGAGATTGGCTGCAGTGGTCACATGCCTGTCCCACTGGAAGAGAAAGCTTAGAGATTGGCTGCATGGTCACATGCCTGTCCCATGGAAGAGAAAGCTTAGAGATTGGCTGCAGTGGTCACATGCCTGTCCCCACGGAAGAGAAAGCTTAGAGATTGGCTGCAGTGGTCACATGCCTGTCCCACTGGAAGAGAAAGCTTAGAGATTGGCTGCAGTGGTCACATGCTGTCCCACTGGAAGAGAAAGCTTAGAGATTGGCTGCAGTGGTCACATGCCTGTCCCACTGGAAGAGAAAGCTTAGAGATTGGCTGCAGTGGTCACATGCCTGTCCCCATGGAAGAGAAAGCTTAGAGATTGGACTGCAGTGGTCACATGCCTGTCCCCACTGGAAGAGAAGCTTAGAGATTGGCTGCAGTGTCACATGCTGTCCCATGGAAGAGAAGCTTAGAGATTGGCTGCAGTGGTCACATGCCTGCCCCACTGAAGAGAAGCTTAGAGATTGGCTGCAGTAGTCACATGCCTTCCCCACTGGAAGAGAAAGCTTAGAGATTGGCTGCAGTGGTCACATGCCTGTCCCCACTGGAAGAGAAAGCTTAGAGATTGCTGCAGTGGTACATGCCTGTCCTACTGGAAGAGAAAGCTTAGAGATTGGCTGCAGTGGTCACATGCCTGTCCCACTGGAAGAGAAGCTTAGAGATTGGCTGCAGCGGTCACATGCCTGTCCCAGTGGAAGGAAAGCTTAGAGATTGGTGCAGGGTCACATGCCTGTCCCCATGAGAAGAGAAAGCTTAGAGATTGGCTGCAGTGGTCAATGCCTGTCCCCAGCGGAAGAGAAAGCTTAGAGATTGGCTGCAGGGTCACATGCCTGTCCCCATGGAAGAGAAAGTTAGAGATTGGCTGCAGTAGGTCACATGCCTGTCCCACTGGAAGAGAAAGCTTAGAGATTGGCTGCAGTGGTCACATGCCTGTCCCCACTGGAAGAGAAAGCTTAGAGATTGGCTGCAGTGGTCACATGCCTGTCCCCAGGAGAGAAAGCTTAGAGATTGGTGCAGATAGTCACATGCCTGTCCCCACTGAAGAGGAAGGTTAGAGAT
Organism: Allobates femoralis; assembly: GCA_033576535.1. Classification (NCBI taxonomy): domain Eukaryota; kingdom Metazoa; phylum Chordata; class Amphibia; order Anura; family Aromobatidae; genus Allobates; species Allobates femoralis. The sequence goes on along the minus strand of JARQOC010000007.1, from coordinate 108,713,827 downwards.
TGGCTGCAGTGGTCCCATGCCTGTCCCCACTGGAAGAGGAAGCTTAGAGATTGACTGCAGTGGTCACATGCCTGTCCCTACTGGAAGAGAAAGCTTAGAGATTGGCTGCAGTGGTCACATGCCTCTCCCCACTGGAAGAGAAAGGTTAGAGATTGGCTGCAGTAGTCACATGCCTGTCCCCACTGGAAGATAAAGCTTAGAGATTGGCTGCAGCGGTCACATGCCGCCCCCACTGGAAGAGAAAGCTTAGAGATTGGCTGCAGTGGTCACATGCCTGCCCCCAGTGGAAGAGAAAGCTTAGAGATTGGCTGCAGTAGTCACATGCCTGTCCCCACTGGAAGAGAAAGCTTAGAGATTGGCTGCAGTGGTCACATGCCTGTCCCCAGTGGAGGAAGAAGCTTAGAGATTGGCTGCAGTGGTCACATGCCTGCCCCCAGTGGAAGAGAAAGCTTAGAGATTGGCTGCAGTAGTCACATGCCTGTCCCCACTGGAAGAGAAAGCTTAGAGATTGGCTGCAGTGGTCACATGCCTGTCCCCAGTGGAGGAAGAAGCTTAGAGATTGGATGCAGTGGTCACATGCCTGTCCCCACTGGAAGAGAAAGCTTAGAGATTGGCTGCAGTGGTCACATGCCTGTCCCCACTGGAAGAGAAAGCTTAGAGATTGGCTGCAGTGGTCACATGCCTGTCCCCACTGGAAGAGAAAGCTTAGAGATTGGCTGCAGTAGTCCCATGCCTGTCCCCACTGGAAGAGAAAGCTTAGAGATTGGCTGCAGTGGTCACATGCCTGTCCCCAGTGGAAGAGGAAGCTTAGAGATTGGCTGCAGCGGTCACATGCCTGTCCCCACTGGATGAAGAAGCTTAGAGATTGGCTGCAGCGGTCACATGCTTGTACCCAGTGGAAGATGAAGCTTAGAGATTGGCTGCAGCGGTCACATGCTTGTACCCAGTGGAAGATGAAGCTTAGAGATTGGCTGCAGCGGTCACATGCCTGTCCCCACTGGAAGAGAAAGCTTAGAGATTGGCTGCAGCGGTCACATGCCTGTCCCCACTGGAAGAGAAAGGTTAGAGATTGGCTGCAGTGGTCACATGCCTGTCCCCACTGGAAGAGGAAGCTTAGAGATTGGCTGCAGCGGTCACATGCCTGTCCCCAGTGGAAGAGGAAGCTTAGAGATTGGCTGCAGCGGTCACATGCCTGTCCCCACTGGATGAAGAAGCTTAGAGATTGGCTGCAGCGGTCACATGCTTGTACCCAGTGGAAGATGAAGCTTAGAGATTGGCTGCAGCGGTCACATGCTTGTACCCAGTGGAAGATGAAGCTTAGAGATTGGCAGGGGACATGGGCAATGCTGCAGATGGTGATGGTGGATAGGTTGGTTAATATACCTTTTTTTTTAACATTTAGACATTGTTCTGCCCTGTTATCAAAATAGAAAAGAGAACCCAACATCTCCTGTAAGTCACCAGATCCCTGTAAATCAACAGCTCCTGTAAAGGGGGTGTCACACGCGTCAATATCGCCTGCACGATATCGGCTGCACGTGACGTTGCAGCGATATTGACGCGTGTGACATACTGCATCAACCAGCGATAAATCGCTGGTTGATGATCGCCAGGTTTCAGAACCAGCTCTGAAACCTGGCGATTGTCGCACGGTGGACACGCAGCATCGCTGCGTGTGACACCGGGACTAGCGATATTCCAGCTCCCAGCGCCTGTCACAAGCGCTGGGAGCTGGTCTCCAAGGTACACTGCGGGTAACTAGGCAGCGCGCGCTGCCTAGATACCCGACTGTGTACCTTAGTTACCAGTCTCCTCCGCTCACCGGGTGAGCGGAGGAGGCTGGTAACTAAGGTACACGTCGGGTATCTAGGCAGCGCGCGCTGCCTAGTTACCCGCAGTGTACCTTGGAGACCAGGCTGCTCCCGCTTCCAGCAGGCTGGCAGCGGGAGCAGGACATCGTGGAAACGATATTTAAATCGTTTCCATGATGTTTCTGGTCAATTGATCGCTGGTGAGTCTGCCTGTGTGACAGCTCACCAGCGATCAGCCGTCAATGTCGTCAGCGATCATCTCACTGACGACATTGACGCGTGTGACACCCCCTTAAGTCACCAGATCCCTGTAAATCAACAGATCCCTGTAAATCAACAGATCCCTGTAAAGGCCCCGTTACACGCTTCAATTGTTGAAACGACCTTACTAACGATCTCGTTGGCGCGCGGTCGTTAGGACATCGTTGGTGAGATGTCACACATCTAGATATCGTGGACGACGCACCAACCATCCAGTGAGCGGCTATCGTTTTCACAACCCAGCGAGCGATCTCTGCTCATTGCTGTGAATAGGGAAGTTGGGAACGACATTGTTATCTCGGTGTCACACACAACGATGCAGCAGGGTGGCTGATCGAGGATCGTCTGATTTCCACCGATGTATCGTACTCTATTCTCGGTGTCACACGCAATGACGTCCTAAATATGTTGTTTGAACGACTCCAAACCCGTGACGTTTGAGCGATATCGTTGACGATCTCGTACCGTGTAACGGGGCCTTAAGTCAATGCTATGAGGAAGGAAACAACCGGTCATTGTGAATACAAACAGCAGGTTCCAGTATTGTAAACTACAAGGAAGAAAGTCGGGGGTTTTCTCGGTTGTTATTAGCTGTAGGTGTAAATGGTTTGCCGCCGGCTGCCAAATCCCATTGGCAGTGAATGTAGCAATGGCCTCCGGCCCGGGATTTACTCATCAGGTGATGAATGAATGTCTACAGTTCTACATCTCGTCATTATTGTGAGAGAAGCCGGAACGAGGAAAGATGTGTTTGGAAACACAAAGGAGGTAAACAATGACATTGGGGAGAACGTGAAACGCCGAGGATCTTACAAATGAAGGGTAAGGGGGCGGCCAACGGAACGGTCCTGCCCTAAAGAAACAACCGCGTCATGTCAATTGGGTCCTGCCTTATATATCTATTATATAATCACGAATGGATTTCGCGCACCACACTCGCATGCGACTCGCCGTGGTCATGTGGATACGAACGAAGCATTGGCCGCGCAGCGGCCATTGCGAGCAGCTCTAAGGCGACTCGCTATGCCCGCGCAGCGGGCATGGCGAGTCGCCTTAGCGGCGCGAAGCATTGGCCGCGAAGCGGCCATTGCGAGCAGTTCTAAGGCGACTCGCTATGCCCGCGCAGCGGGCATGGCGACTCGCCTTAGCAGCGCGAAGCATTGGCCGCGAAGCGGCCATTGCGAGTCAGAGACTCGCTCTGCTAGAATCCCGATGCATTGTGCATCGGGCACCCATCTAGTATGTATATAATTGCCTTGTGGCATCTGCCATCCCCTCTTGTGTCTGGCTGTCACCATATTAAAATGGGGTATTATGACATCACAGTGGGGAATTATGACATCATAGTGGGGTATTATGACATCATAGTGGGGAATTATGACATCATAGCCCACAAGGGGAGAGCATGGGGGGAAGACACAGCACACAAGGTGGCGAGACAATGGACACGGAAGAGAGACAGCCACCCCACCCCTATCATGGTGTCACCACCCTCCGGATGCGGTAGCATCAGGGTTCCATCTAGTTGTATATATTGTGTTGTATTGTAGACAATGTTCTATAGGAGAGGTGACGTGATGTGGCTCTTAGGATAAGGTAGGACGTATAGGTAGAGTTGTGTAAGTAGGCTTGTTCAGCTACATGACTGTAGGGCAAGCAGGTGTTAAGGAGTGGGACCACCGCACTGCGGGGAGCAGCCTCTAGGCTTAGAGGGGGACTCCGTCTTAGTTTAGTAACAGGTGTAGTGTGTATAGGAATTAGTAAGTAGTAGTGGACACCTGGGCTGCAGTAAGTGGGTGCTCATGACCATCACCGGACAGAGCTCATGGAGCGCCCAGGACTCCAGACGGGGATGTTATCAGATTAGTCCTCCGTCAGGGCCAAACTCTCAGAGGTTCTCCTGTCGAAGGGTCTGACTCCAGGGTATGTGTCCCAGAGCGGAGACTTGGCATCAGTCTGGGAAACAGCATTAGACAGTAGACGAGGCTACGTCACCCCGTTACTGAGTCCCTGTGGATGGGATGAGCGAGGCCCTGGCAGGTAGAGTGTGGGAGCATGGATGGATATCATCTGACGCACTCACAATCATTGATTCAGTTGGACACAGAAGATGAAAGTATTATAAATGAGTGTCCAATCCCTGTATGCGCCGTATCGGAGTGTTCACGGTACGGTGCCGGTTGTTAAGCAAAAGACTGGTTAAACAGACTAACAAATCCGAGTGTGTGATCAGTAGCGGAAGAACTGGGTCTACCAATGGGTACAGCCTGGGCACCTCAAGACCATACATCCAGCCAGGGTCACGGCAACCCACCACTTCACCATTGCTCTGTGAGCTCAGGCCAGGCTCACATGTGGACCACCTCAACCCTTAGGTCACATTCACCCCAGAGGCCACATCTGTCTAATCTGCAATTATTAACAGCCATCGTAACGAGGAAAAACCAGGAATGACCCGAATAAAGGAGTGAAGTGCAATCTCTCTATAAGACCCCATCACCGGCTGATGTCCATGGTCTACAGTCTACACACTGGGCACGTCATTGCATGGCTATAACACTGCTCCCCAATCTATTATATAATTGATCTTTATACAATTATTTAGTGTAGACGCGCCATAAATCGGAGGGTGATCATGTAACACAAATATCAGATTATTCTTCTGTGCTTCTTCCGACCTACATGACAGTGGCCCCATCGACAGGAAGTTACACAGCAGAAAACATAATTCTCCTAATTCCACTTTGCACCAAACGTTCCTTCTTTATTCCGTGTCTTCCACCACTTCTATCCGGTAGATACAATGAATCTTTTTGCACTTACCCATCTCCCACCACGACGCACTTGATGGCCTGCATGGCTGGATACAGACGGGATCTCGTGTCCTCTGCACTTGTCACCGAGTAAAAAAGGAACTTACAAGATAGAGAGGAGGAGGAGGAGGAGGAGGACGAGGTCTACAGAGAACCACAAGGGCTCAATGCTGTAAAACCGGAAAAGACATTTCTACAACTCGACAGGAACTAAGAAATGTCACCGACACCAACCGTCACCTCCAGCCTCCTCTGAGCAGGTGCACACGCAGCGTCCAAGGGGTGTCCTACAAGAAAAGTCACCTCTTATTTCTGTGATGAGGCTATAACTGGGGGCAACTGTAAGGGGCAAATGTATCAGAATTTACATCTGAAGATAGAGTCAATATAGCCGAAGTCGTGAGCATGGGTTATGCTTTATGATGAACTGACGGCCAGAGACGTCCCACGCGGATCCCACTCCAGAAGACTCACCTCAATCCTTAGAGATAGGCACTTTATAATACACTAAGCTGTAGAGCCCGGCGTGGCCCGGCAGAGTAACCAACTGTTCTACTTCATAGTTATAAACTGTATGTACGTCCACTAAACGCATCAAACCCGCCCGGTATTCTGCAGGGTTACAGGGTAATGCAGTTCTTCTTTTCAGAGTAGTGGACCGGGTGGTTCTGGCAAGTGAGCAGTGTCCCCTGAAGCTCCTCTGGTGTCCTCCTCTATCACACTTGTCCCTTGTTCTGCTGCCCTGCACGGATCCGCTTGTTGAGACCAGGCCCGTCAAGATAAATGAGATCTCCTTATCTCTCTCTGTTTGGCGCTTCTGGTGAGGACCGTGCTTGGTGTAGGGCGGTTGGGTCGTGCTCCTATAAAGTCATCGACCACTCTAGGTTTGTGGATCATGGATGTAGCCGGCTGGACCACTTCGGAGCTGGTACTCCGGCTTTGGACTGGGCTAGAATATTCGGTTACCCGTTCTGTTCTTGGCCCTTTTCTCTTCTGGGTCACCAGGTTGAGGTGCCCTCCCTGTTAGCTTCTCTCTGCTGTTCTGAGCTTCTCCTTCCCGCGTCTTTCACTAACTCTGTTCTGCCCACTAACTCCTTGCTGTTTTCCCCACTGCTTTATCACCTAGCCTTTCCTCCCACCAGGACCTGTTACTCTAGTAATGGGCATCTAATTGGTCCTCTATCACTAGATGTTTGCATGTGGTGCTGGAGCTTCAGGCTTATTCTACTCATTACCAAAACAAAGCATACGGCACCTTCAGTGAGGGATGCAGTACCCTTTTGTGACACACTCTTAGCGGGGCGCCTCATGTACTGTTTTCCCTCCCAGACACTTCCCAGAGGTGTACTGTTTTCCCCCCGACCTGTCCAGAGGTGTACTGTTTTCCCTCCCTGTAGATGTCACATTTTAGGAGGGACCACAGGTTCTCTATGGGGTTCAGATCAGGTGAACAAGGCGACCATGTCATTATTGTTTCTTCTTTTAGACCTTTACTGGCCAGCCACACTGTGGAGTAGTTGGATGCATGTGATGGAGCATTGTCCTGCATGAAAATCATGTTTTTCTTGAACGATACTGACTTCTTCCTGTACCACTGCTTGAAGAAGTGTCTTCCAGAAACTGGCAGTAGGTCCGGGAGTTGAGCTTCGCTCCATCCTCAACCTGAAAAGGTCCCACAAGTTGATCTATGATGATCCCAGCCCATACCAGTACCCCACCTCCACCTTGCTGGCGTCTGAGTCGGAGTGGAGCTCTCTGCCCTTTACTGATCCAGCCTCTGGCCCATCCATCTGCCATCAAGAGTCACTCTCATTCATCAGTCCATAAAACCTTTGAAGAATCAGTCTTCAGATATTCTTGGCCCAGTCTTGACGTTTTATCTTATGTTTCTTGTTCAAAGGTGGTCTGTGGAAACTGTCTCACATTAGGACCGCTCCAGGAAAGGAAGACCAAGAGTCACCTCTGCTGCAGAGGATAAGTTCATCCGAGTCACCAGCCTCAGAAATCGCAGGTTAACAGCAGCTCAGATTAGAGACCAGGTCAATGCCACACAGCAACACAACAACTGATAAGAGGAGACTTTGTGCAGCAGGCCTTCATGGTAAAATAGCTGCTAGGAAACCACTGCTGAGGACAGGCAACAAGCGGAAGTGACTTGTCTGGGGTAAAGAACACAAGGAATGGACATTAGACCAGTGGGAATCTGTGCTTTGTCTGATGAGTCCAAATTTGAGATCTTTGGTTCCAACCACCGTGTCTATGTGCACGCAGAAAAGGTGAACGGATGAGTCTACATGCCTGGTCCCACCATGAAGCATGGAGGAGAGGTGTGATGGTGTGGGGTGTGGGAGAGGTGTGATGGTGTGGGGGTGTGGAGGAGGAGGTGTGATGGTGTGGGGGTGTGGAGGAGGAGGTGTGATGGTGTGGGGGTGTGGAGGAGGAGGTGTGATTGTGTGATGGTGTGGGAGGAGGAGGTGTGATGGTGTGGAGGAGGAGTGTGATGGTGTGGGGGCTTTCTGGTGACACTGCTGGGGATTTATTCAAAATTGGGTGGACAAGTGACAGCACAGCCACCATGTTTGTTCACCCTGTCATCCGTAGTAGAGGAGCAGGTGTACAAACATGGCAGCCACGGATGGCAGGACGGAATCTCCAAACATTGTACAGAGCGGTGTGAAATATTACAATATTATTCTGGTATCAACAAGAGAAATGATTCCTGTATAAGGATACACTCACAGGTAACGCGGCTGCAAACTCAACATAAAAGGTTGGTGCATATGAATACCCAAAAAATTAAACCAATCAAGTATATCATCATAGCCAAATACTAAATATTCCTATATGTGTAACAAAATAACAAATATAGATAACATATAACCATTAGATAATGCTTCGGAATGTGGGGACAAAGCACAAACAAATATAATAAGATCAACCCCCCACTACCTATGTATAACCATATAGGTATATAGTATAACTAAAGGGATTGTCTCTATGCACAGTATAAGTAAAAGTGAGACGAACCCGATCCTATAGCATAACGATGTTAGAAAGGTGTATTACATATAAGAGTGGAGGGAGAGAGTAGCCGTCCCCACCGCCCCAACGCACGTTTCATAAGAGCTTTGTCAGGGGGTGTGACATCAAGGCTGCACAGCACTGAGGTCACCGCCTGGAGATGATGGACCTGATCTGCAAGAAAAAATGGATGCAATTTCATCAAATTCACAATTCGATTTGCACAAATTGACAAAATAAAACTAAACACTGCACGCAGCAAAGCGACATTGGCTTCCTCATAATACCATACAGCTGTCACATCACAGGTCGAATACAGCAATCAGGGGGGACTATCACAGCCAATAGAAAAGATGAGGGCATTTTAGTTTGGACAGCATAGAGATAGCGTTCATAGTGCAGAGGTCGTTCCGCAAAAATTAGATTGTGCGTGTTATTGGACCAGTGTTGAAGCATATTGAAGATGGGGCAGTAATCTCAGTCTGTAATCCAAAGATTAGAGATAGGGAGGTGCTGACCCTTCAGAGTCAGTGTGACTGTGATATACTGCATACATCAATATCTTTTAATTTCATACACTACCATTACAAACAGAGGGCAGTTTAATACCCTGTGTCCTATTTTTGCTGATAAAGAAAACTCCTGAGTCCTAGGTTTTGTGACATTATCAATTGTCTACCTTACAAATGTAGATGTTATTAAAAATTATACAGAGGAGACGGTTATGGACGGCTTTGTAGGTCAGTGTTAGTAACTTGAATTGGATTAGTTGGGGATCGGGAGCCAGTGGAGGGATTTGCAGAGGGGATGATACAGAGGAACAGCGAGGAGAGAGGTGATTAGTCAAGCAGCAGAGTTGAGGTCAGACTGGAGAGGTGCAAGAGTGTTAGGAGGGAGGGTCACAGAGGAGAATGTTGCAGTAGTCAAGGTTTCGAGATGATGAGGGCATGCACAATATATACATCATATGAAAGAATTATTTAAAAGTAATGACAATGAAGATGGATCTGATTGATAATGAACATATGTCTACTTCACACAAGTCTAGTGGGACACCTTGTGGAAGGTTTATTAATGGTTTTCACCAGATTTAATTAATAAAGTATATTTGAAAGTTTATTATAATCACTTGCTCTGCATTATTATTCAATAAAAATTTAAGGGTGATTACGCTTTAAAGATTTGCAGTAATTGGGGTCCTGTTGGAGCTTTTGCATCGGGGCCAATGAGCTTCAAGTTACACCATTGACTATCACTATAAATATCATGTATCGTCATCATTCCACATAAACAAGCTTTTAATGAACACATATTAAACTATAATCCCAGTGGAGTGAGAAGCCTCCTGGGAATGTCAGCTGAAGGTCATTACACAACTGGAGCTCACACACAATCCACTGGAATTAGCCATAACCTTTTCCTGCACGACCTTCATATACTGATGCTCTTCGCACTGTATGATCAACATGATGGGACCTGATTAGAAAATCTATCCCTGCAACTCACAAGTGTCTGTAAGAGCAAAGTCTGGGGAGTGAAGGAGGCGATCAGCGGATCAGGTCTTCTTTAATTGATTTTTTCCAGGAGAGACTGGATCTGGTTCCTATTGACGGATCAATGTTGTACAGAATCTGATAACATCTTACCTGCTGCATTCAGCCCTATATAATGTGCTGATATTAAGTGGTCTCCATCGTTCGCTTCCAAACTCCTTGAGCAGCGCGTCCATGCTCAACTTTCCTCCACCTCTGATCTGACTCGCTCCTTCACAATCTACAATCCGGTTTCCAGCCACCGCTCCACCGAAACTGCCCTGACCAAAATTACCAACGACTCACAGCCAAAGCTACAGATAGTTCTCCGTCCTCCTCCTTCTAGACCCGTCCTCTGCCTTTGACCACTCCCTCCTACTACTTCACTTGGCATCAAAGACCTCACCCTGTCCTGAATCTCCTCTTACCTTTCCAACCGCACATTTAGTGTCTCCCACTCCCACACGACCTCCTCGCCCCATCCCCTCTATGTTGGGCTCCCACAAGGTTCTGTCCTGGGGCCCCTACTTTTCTCCATCTATACGCTTGGTCTGGGACACCTCATACAGTCCCACCATGGCTTCCAGTATCACCTGTACACTGATGACGCTCAGATCTACCTCTCTGGCCCAGACGTCACCTCTCTGCTGTCCAGAATCCCGCAGTGTCTATCAGCCATATCCTCCTTCTCCTCCTCTCTGCTGTCCAGAATCCCGGAGTGTCTATCAGCCATATCCTCCTCCTCCTCCTCTCTGCTGTCCAGAATCCCGGAGTGTCTATCAGCCATATCCTCCTCCTCCTCCTCTCTGCTGTCCAGAATCCCGGAGTGTCTATCAGCCATATCCTCCTTCTCCTCTCTGCTGTCCAGAATCCCGCAGTGTCTATCAGCCATATCCTCCTCCTCCTCCTCTCTGCTGTCCAGAATCCCGGAGTGTCTATCAGCCATATCCTCCTCCTCCTCCTCTCTGCTGTCCAGAATCCCGGAGTGTCTATCAGCCATATCCTCCTCCTTCTCCTCTCTGCTGTCCAGAATCCCGGAGTGTCTATCAGCCATATCCTCCTCCTTCTCTTCCTCTTTGCTCTCCACAATCCCGGAGTGTCTATCAGCCATATCCTCCTCCACCTCTCTGCTGTCCAGACTCCCGGAGTGTCTATCAGCCATATCCTCCTCCTTCTCCTCTCTCCTGTCCACAATCCCGGAGTGTCTATCAGCCATATCCTCCTCCTTCACCTCTCTGCTGTCCAGAATCCCGGAGTGTCTATCAGACATATCCTCCTCCTCCTCTCTGCTGTCCAGACTCCCGGAGTGTCTATCAGCCATATCCTCCTTCTTCTCCTCTCGCTTTCTAAACCTCACTGTAGCCAAAACTGAACTCATCATCTTTCCTCCATCTTTCATCTTCACCACCTGATCTATCTATTATGGTAAATGGCATCACGCTCTCTCTCACACCTCAAATTCGCTACCTCTTGATTAATTCTCGACTCTGCCCTGTCCCTCAGGCCGCACATCCAAACTCTCGCCACCTCCTGTCGCCTTCAGCTCAAAAATATTTCCAGAATCCGTCCTTTCCTCAGTCCTCAATCTACTAAAACTCTTGTACACGCCCTCATCATCTCCCACCTTGACTACTGCAACCTCCTTCTCTGTGGCCTCCCTGCTAACACTCTTGCACCTCTCCAGTCTGTCCTCAACTCTGCTGCCCGACTAATCCTCCTCTCTCCTCGCTGTTCCTCCACTTCTCCCCTCTGCAAACCCCTCCACCGGCTCCCTATTCCCCAGCTTATCCAATTCAAGCTACTAACACTGACTTACAAAGCCGTCCATCACCTGTCCCCTCCCTATATCTCTGAACTAATCTCTCACTATCTTCCCTCACGTAATCTTCGATCCTCCTCTCCTCCACACTTATCTGTTCCTCACACAACCGCCTCCAAGATTTCTCCTGAATATCCTCCATCCTCTGGAATTCTGCACCTCAACACGTCCGATTATCCACCGCACTCAGATCCTTCAGACGGAAGCTGAAAACCCATATCTTCAGGAAAGCTACAGCCTACGATGACCGAACTGCTGCCCCACTGCCGCCTCACCACCACCGGAGCTGCCACCTCACCACCACCAGAGCCTCATCACCACTGGGGGCTGCTGCCCCACCGCCACCGGAGCTGCTGCCCCACCGTCACCTCACCACCCCCAGAGCTGCCGCCTCACCACCACCGGAACTGCCACTTCACCACCACCAGAGCCTCATCACCACCGGAGCTGTTGCCTCACCACCACATCTGCTGCACCCCTGACCTACTGTTTCCTTCCCATTGCCCTGTAGAATGTAAGCCCCCGGGGCAGGCTCCTCTCCCCTCTGTACTGGTCTGTCATTGTTAATTTGTTTACTGTAAACAATATCTATAAGTTTGTATGTGGCCCCTTCTCATGTACAGCACCATGGAATTAATGGTGCTATATAAATAAATAAATATAATAATAATAATAATAATGATGGAATTATCGCCTGGTCAATACTAAGGAAATCTTGAAAAGATGCATTGTTGGTGGCTCTTGAGACCCGGAGTCGGGGAACACTGGTTTAGAGGGTCATGACATGCTAACAACATGGTGCTTATGTGAGTGTCAAATCCCCAAACTCGGCTCTTGCAATGTCTGCGTCTGCCACCAGGTGCCGATGTGTTCACTCCAAAGGTTTGGCTGGTGAAGTAGTAGTCTGACTTGTGGATGTGTTGTATGGCTGCCCAGCTGCGGTCATTACCTCTGACTTCAGCCAATTAGGAAATACTTCAGCTTGTTTGACTCCTCTGTGTGCTGCTGCTGTTTGCCAGATATATTCTCTGCTTCACTTGTTATTATTCAGCTTAGTATTTTTGATTTTCCAGACTGACTTCTGCCTGATTTTATACTATTCTTCACCCTATCAATTTTGAACTTTTCTGACCTCTCAGCTTTGACTCTGCCTGACGACATCTCTATTCCAGGACTGCAGGAACCCCCTGGAACTTGCAGTAAAGCTGGATAACTATATAGGGGTTAAAGGGTGTCTGGGTATCTTGGGGCTCTGCCTGATGGTGTGGTTGCATTTAGTCTGTCCGGGATTCTTCTTTTTACCTTTAACTCGGACGGACAATACATTGGGGTCCTGGCTGCACATGCCCCCATAGTCAAGGCGGATCAGCTCTTGTGTTACAGCACTCACCTCGGCCAAAGTATTGACAAGTCATTGACTTTAAAACAATTTATTAGAACTCTCTTGTGTAACCCGGGTTAAATATTTGAACATAGCAAGAGTTGGGTTAATAACTGTTGCATAATTAGTATCAGGCCACCCCCGGCTTCTGATACCTCCCCGATTCACAGTGGCAAGCTGTTTGCCCCTGTCTCTTCCAGGTACCCGCCAAATCTACACCAGAGGGGATAACCGCTTTCCAGGCAACTGCCAGAGGTAAGAGTGGAGTTCCTGCACTATCGGGGCAATGCCCACTTGGTTTTCAGGTCCTAGGCACAAATCCCCGGCAACCCAAAGGGTCCAGTCACATTAGAAGGGCGGTACTGGTTCTCACAAGGCTTCATCCACTTGGGATTAATCTGGAGAATCATGCAAAAGAAGTGTACAAGATTTATTAGGACAAACGACGTTACAATGAATGGATGATACAAAAATGACAAAAAAGTGATCAGATACAAATGTTCATAGTATAGAAGCTCAAGGGTTACTAGTGTGAAATAGATTTACATACAAACACACCAGAGTCCGGTTTACATAGACACAGAACCTATATCATACTCAGGCCCCCAGACTCAGGAGTTAATGAGAACTAACCAACAACTAAGGTGCCAGTGCACATAGTGTATAGTGTATAGTCCCCTGGCCCTCAGGGGCCCGGTGGGCCCCCTCCAAGCAGTTGGGCCCCGGCACTTGCCCAGGTGCGCCGGGTGCTGACGCCGGGCCCTGGGTGAACCTACGGGGCCACAAGTAACCACCGTTGGTTCACAACCAAGCACCTAATTGTTTTCATAGGTGGACAGGCCCATGTATGCCAGAAATCTCAATAGTCACAACATACCCATCAGACCTGGTAATGCAAATCTCAGGTATCAATAACCACCAAGAACTGGAAAAAGGGCCCCTAAGCGGCGTTTCACTAGTTAGGCATGGTGGCACCGGCTTCCTCAGGGGGAGGATCCTACTACTTGGGACTTTCCTGTCTAAACTTTCCTCTTTTATAGAACAGGCTCCGCCCCCAAGGAGTATAATTAACTCTTCCTAGTAACTATTATAATCGGGGGGAACAGCTATGAGCTTGATCACTAGAGGGCGGCACATACACATTTCAGCACATTCATTATATGGAAGGACACAGGATACTGCCTCCATCATCTCTTACTAGAGGGGGAAAGCTGACCCCTTTCCTTCTTCCCTCCTCCTCAGTTATTTATGATAAACCAAATAGTTACAAATCATGGACAGTGCACAGAAGCATTAAAACAAAAGGGTGATAAAATCTTTGTTCCATGAACCCCCTTATATGACTGTAGCAGACATTAGTATACAGTAAAACTTTTTCAACATACCGGTAATTAAAAAACAAAATAAAAAATTACAAAACCTCTTAAAAAGACAATTATGAGGTCAAGCTGAAAATTAGACTCATCAGAGAAGATGACCTTACTCCAGTCCTCTGTGGTCCAATCCTTATGGTCTATGGCAAACTTCAGCCTGACTCTCCTTTGCTTCTCATTGATGATAGGCTTATTTCTAGCTTTGCATGACTTGAGCCCTTCCTCTAGGAGCCTGTTATGAACTGTTCTTGCTGTGCACTTCACCCCAGCTGCCATTTGCCATTCCTTTTGTAGGTCACTTGATGTCATCCTTTGCCCCTGAATCTCCTTTGCTTCTCATTGATGAAAGGCTTTTTTCTACCTTTACATGACTTGAGCCCTTTGTCTAGGAGCCTCTTATGAATTCTTCTTGCCGTGCACTTCACCCCAGCTGCCATTTGCCATTCCTTTTGTAGTTCATCCTTTGCCATTAAGTTATTTTTCCATTCAAATGACTTTTGGGCTCTTCCTTGTACTTGTTTTGCTATCCAGCTTGTCCTATTGCAGGAGGATTGTGAAGACCCCGACGATATTCCTTCCGGTTATCTTGATCCAGGGTTGTTGTATTTGTAGCTTATTTTTTGGATGTGGCTCAAGACATTTTAGTTTCGTTTTCAATGGTGATTTTGTGTTTTATTATAGCAATAAACTATTTTGATACAGTGTTGTGCTCATATTTATGCCTAGATCTTTCCTTGTGTTCTCTTTGTCATTGATCACCTATATGGATTCTTATTTGTGCTGTGTATCTCTATCACGACCATAGGCCTCACTGCAAATAAGCTGCAAGCGAAGCTACAGGATTCTATATCGTCTGTTCCTTACCACGTTTGTGTCTATAGTATAAATATATTGTGACACTTATGTGTCTTACAATTGTCATTTTTTTGTGTAATGCCTGTAACAATCACCAGGGGGCCTACTACACAAGCAGATATGGTGTTATTGCAGGATGCCTCTTTATTAGCTCTCTCTCATCTATAGGGTTTGCCGTCTGACGCCTTGAAGACGCGTCTGTGGGAAAAAATGAACTGATTTCATTTACAGAAAAGACATTTTCACGTGTTCTTACAGTTGCATTTGTGACAAATGTTGTGTATTATGTTCATTAAGAGACTGCAAAGACGGGAAAATGCAGCTTCATCGCAATTGTATTAAAAGAGAATCACCTGTGGCAGCTCATCCCCGCTAGACCCTGTGCACACAGAGCATTTTGTATCACGTTTTGAGTACAAATATGTCACAAACCTGCATGAAAATCCTGATGCAGCAAAGTCAATCATTATCCTGAAGTCTCTGCCCACGCGGAGTATTGTCTCCTTACAGAACATGATCGGCAGATGTCAGCTATTGCAGTGTTTTTGCAGCATTTTTCACCGATCGGCTTGATTTTATCTGCCCACGTTGACTATTAAAGGGGAACTCTGGAAAGGTAACAATTTTTAGTACAGACCCTGCCCTCCTACATGATGAAGCAGAGCCATACACTGCAGTTCTAGGATCTATACATCACTTATAAATCAATAAAATCATATCTGCTCCTCAGCTCTCACCCCTCCCTCAGGGGACAGAGAAATTCATCCTCATGCTGCAGTGACAGGAGGTGTCGGAGTGTGGCCCGGGGCTCCAAGATCATCTTACATTCCTGCCCCTCATACTTCTGTATGAACAGGGGTGTGGACGCCAGGGACTCCAGGATCATCTTACATTCCCACCTCTTCACACTTCTGTACTTCTGTATGGACAGGGGGTGTGGACCCTAGGGGCTCCAGGATCATCTTACATTCCTGCCCCCTCATACTTCTGTATGAACAGGGGGTGTGGACCCTAGGGACTCCAGGATCATCTTACATTCCCAACCCTTCACACTTCTGTATGGACAGGGGGTGTGGACACCAGGGACTCCAGGATCATCTTACATTCCCAACCCTTCACACTTCTGTATGGACAGGGGTGTGGACCCTGGGGGCTCCAGTATCATCTTACATTCCTGTCCTAGATGAACAGGGAACATGACAGGGGGCATGGCCACCAGCCCCATGATCACACTACAATCCAGCCCCTGATATACCATCCTATGTAATGTAAGAACAGGGGTGTTCTCCCTTCTACTAGCAATCATGTCACCAAGCAGATATAAATACACGCTGTGGTCCTCTGCTGTACAATGATATGATGGTGCATAATGTGTGCTGCCATGTATCAGGCTAGGAGCACAGGCAAAGCACTGCAATGATTGATTCAACACTGACATGGTCTCCCCTCCACCATAGGACTTGGTATCTTCCTGTCCTCTGAAACGTTAGCACTATGCAGGACTGAATGTCTCTGTCCCCTGAGGAGGGGTGAGAGCTGAGGAGCAGATATGATTTTATTGATTTATAAGTGATCTATAGATCCTAGGACTGCAGTGCCCAGCTCTGCTTCATCATTGAGGAGGGCAGGGACTGTACGAACATTTTTATGTCCCTGTTGTTCCCCTTTAAGGTGTGCTGACATCTGTGTATCTTGCCTTGCTGAGATCCTCTGTGAGAAAAGTAGCAGAGTGTCATGAGAGTCACGTGCGTTTCTTCATCCGTATGACACGGTTGTGTGCGTTATTTCCCTCACCTGCACCTA
Source organism: Allobates femoralis (assembly GCA_033576535.1). Classification (NCBI taxonomy): domain Eukaryota; kingdom Metazoa; phylum Chordata; class Amphibia; order Anura; family Aromobatidae; genus Allobates; species Allobates femoralis. The sequence goes on along the minus strand of JARQOC010000007.1, from coordinate 108,697,158 downwards.
TATGAAATGCAATTTTAACATGGTCTTTCCCATACTGTAAAAAACCTATAAATAGATAGATAGATAATAGATAGATAGATAGATAGAGAAGTAGATAGATAGATAGATAGATAGATAGATAGATAGATAGATAGATAGATAGATAGATAGATAGATAGATAGATAGATAGATAGATAGATAGATAGAGTTTACCAGTCTCCCGCTGCTGCCAGGCCGCTCATTAAGATTCATGCATATTCACTGCACTGAATGACAACAGCCAATCAGATGCTCACTCACTGTGAGAACGTCTGTGATTGGCTGTTGCAATCAGACTGACTTTTCACAATCTGGACGATGATTGTGATTGGTTGCACATTTGTTGAGGTAACTGTGAATAAAGGGATGAGGGATGCCTATGAAGGGGGCACAGTCTACAAAATAGGGCATGGTTTAAAGAAAAAAAATACACAAAAGAATTTGTCTCCCACATTACAGATGGGAGATTGGGTGTCACAATCCTCCACTCATCACTTCTTGGACATGTTTGTATGTTGCTGTTTCTGGTATCTGGGTGTGGCTCAGTTGTCAGTCTGATTATGTTCTGGGAACGGGTGGATCACTCTGGTGTTTCTGCTTCCAGTGATTACTCTGCTTCTTAACTGGAGCAGCTTTCCCCAGTTTGTTGCCAGTCGTACACTTTGCCAAAAGTGTTGTGTGGCCCATACTCTTCTGCCTATCCTGAACTCTTTTACTACTTTATTACCCTTGCTCTTTTCTGACTGTCAACTCTGCAGAAACTCTAACTGTTGCCCTTATTCATTCTCACCTGGATTACTGCAGTTCTCTACTAATCGGTTTCCCTCTTACTATACTCTCTCCTCTCCAATCCATCCTGAATGCAGCAGCCAGGATCATATTCCTCTCCAACCGCTTCACCGATGCCTCTATCCTGTGCCAGTCATTGCACTGGTTGCCAATTTGCTAAAGAGTACAATATAAAATGATCACTCTCACCCACAAATCCCTCCACAGTTCTGCACCACCCTACATCTCCTCCTCATCTCTGTCTATCACCTACCCGTCCTCTCCACAGTTCTGCACCATCCTACATCTCCTCCCTCATCTCTATCACCTACCCATCCTCTCCACAGTTCTGCACCGCCCTACATCTCCTCCTCATCTCTATCTATCACCTACCCATCCTCTCCACAGTTCTGCTCTGCCCTACATCTCCTCCTCATCTCTGTCTATCACCTACCCATCCTCTCCACAGTTCTGCACCGCCCTACATCTTCTCCTTATCTCTGTCTATCACCTACCCATCCTCTCCACAGTTCTGCACCACCTTACATCTCCTCCTCATCTCTATGACCTACCCATCCTCTCCACAGTTCTGTTCCGCCCTACATCTCCTCCCTCATCTCTGTCTATGACCTACCCATCCTCTCCACAGTTCTGCACAGCCCTACATCTCCCCTCATCTCTGTCTATCACCTACCTGTCCTCTCCACAGTTCTGCTGCGCCCTACATCTCCTCCCTCATCTCTGTCTATGACCTAACCGTCCTCTCCATTGTTCTGCTCCACCCTACATCTCCTCCCTCATCTCTGTCTATCGCCCTACACGTGCCCTCCGCTCCGCAATTGACCTAAGACTGACATCATCTACAATCTGAACTTCCCACTCCCGTCTCCAAGACTTCTCACGAGCTGCACCAATTCTCTGGAACGGATTACCAAGCACAATTTAATTAATTCGCCCTCGCGGGCAGGGTCCTCTCTCCTCACCTACTGTATCCTCACCCATTCCTTGTAGACTGTGAACCCTCGTGGACAAGGTCCTCTCTCCTCACCTACTGTATCCTCACCTATCCCTTGTAGACTGTGAGCCCTCGTGGGCAGGGTCCTCACTCCTCCTCTACTGTATCCTCACCCATCCCTTGTAGATTGTGAGCCCTTGTGGGCAGGGTCCTCTCTCCTCCTCTACTGTATCCTCACCCATCACTTGTAGACTGTGAGCCCTCGTGGGAAGGGTCCTCTCTCCTCACCTACTGTATCCTCACCCATCCCTTGTAGATTGTGAGCCCTCGTGGGCAGGGTCCTCCCTCCTCACCTACTGTATGCTCACCCATCCCTTGTAGACTGTGAGCCCTCGTGGGCAGGATCCTCTCTCCTCACCTACTGTATCCTCACACATCCTTTGTAGACTGTGAGCCCTCGTGGGCAGGGTCCTCCCTCCTCACCTACTGTATGCTCACCCATCCCTTGTAGACTGTGAGCCCTTGTGGGCAGGGTCCTCTCTCCTCACCTACTGTATCCTCACCCATCCCTTGTAGACTGTGAGCCCTCGTGGGCTGGGTCCTCTCCCCTCACCTACTGTATCCTCACCCATCTCTTGTACACTGTGAGCCCTCATGGCTGGGTCCTCTCCCCTCACCTACTGTATCCTCACCCATCTCTTGTACACTGTGAGCCCTTGTGGGCAGGGTCCTCACTCCTCATCTACTGTATCCTCACACATCCCTTGTAGACTGTGAGCCCTCGTGGGCAGGGTCCTCTCTCCTCCCCTACTGTATCCTCACCCATCCCTTGTAGACTGTGAGCCCTCATGGGCTGGGTCCTCTCCCCTCACCTACTGTATCCTCACCCATCTCTTGTACACTGTGAGCCCTTGTGGGCAGGGTCATCACTCCTCATCTACTGTATCCTCACACATCCCTTGTAGACTGTGAGCCCTCGTGGGCAGGGTCCTCCCTCCTCACCTACTGTATGCTCACCCATCCCTTGTAGACTGTGAGCCCTCGTGGGCAGGATCCTCTCTCCTCACCTACTGTATCCTCACCCATCCCTTGAAGACTGTGAGCCCTCGTGGACAAGGTCCTCTCTCCTCACCTACTGTATCCTCACCCATCCCTTGTAGACTGTGAGCCCTCGTGGGCAGGGTCCTCTCCTCACCTACTGTATCCTTACCCATCCCTTGTAGACAGTGAGCCCTCGTGGGCAGGGTCCTCTCTCCTCCCCTACTGTATCCTCACCCATCCCTTGTAGACAGTGAGCCCTCGTGGGCAGGGTCCTCTCTCCTACTGTATCCTCACCTATAACTTGTAGACTGTGAGTCCTCGTGGGCAGGGTCCTCTCTCCTCCCCTACTGTATCCTCACCCATCCCTTGTAGACAGTGAGCCCTCGTGGGCAGGGTCCTCTCTCCTCCCCTACTGTATCCTCACCCATCCCTTGTAGACAGTGAGCCCTCGTGGGCAGGGTCCTCTCTCCTCCCCTACTGTATCCTCACCCATCCCTTGTAGACAGTGAGCCCTCGTAGGCAGGGTCCTCTCTCCTCACCTACTGTATCCTTACCCATCCCTTGTAGACTGTGAGCCCTCGTGGGCAGGATCCTCTCTCCTCACCTACTGTATCCTCACACATCCTTTGTAGACTGTGAGCCCTCGTGGGCAGGGTCCTCCCTCCTCACCTACTGTATGCTCACCCATCCCTTGTAGACTGTGAGCCCTTGTGGGCAGGGTCCTCTCTCCTCACCTACTGTATCCTCACCCATCCCTTGTAGACTGTGAGCCCTCGTGGGCTGGGTCCTCTCCCCTCACCTACTGTATCCTCACCCATCTCTTGTACACTGTGAGCCCTCATGGGCTGGGTCTTCTCCCCTCACCTACTGTATCCTCACCCATCTCTTGTACACTGTGAGCCCTTGTGGGCAGGGTCCTCACTCCTCATCTACTGTATCCTCACACATCCCTTGTAGACTGTGAGCCCTCGTGGGCAGGGTCCTCTCTCCTCCCCTACTGTATCCTCACCCATCCCTTGTAGACTGTGAGCCCTCATGGGCTGGGTCCTCTCCCCTCACCTACTGTATCCTCACCCATCTCTTGTACACTGTGAGCCCTTGTGGGCAGGGTCATCACTCCTCATCTACTGTATCCTCACACATCCCTTGTAGACTGTGAGCCCTCGTGGGCAGGGTCCTCCCTCCTCACCTACTGTATGCTCACCCATCCCTTGTAGACTGTGAGCCCTCGTGGGCAGGATCCTCTCTCCTCACCTACTGTATCCTCACCCATCCCTTGAAGACTGTGAGCCCTCGTGGACAAGGTCCTCTCTCCTCACCTACTGTATCCTCACCCATCCCTTGTAGACTGTGAGCCCTCGTGGGCAGGGTCCTCTCCTCACCTACTGTATCCTTACCCATCCCTTGTAGACAGTGAGCCCTCGTGGGCAGGGTCCTCTCTCCTCCCCTACTGTATCCTCACCCATCCCTTGTAGACAGTGAGCCCTCGTGGGCAGGGTCCTCTCTCCTACTGTATCCTCACCTATAACTTGTAGACTGTGAGTCCTCGTGGGCAGGGTCCTCTCTCCTCCCCTACTGTATCCTCACCCATCCCTTGTAGACAGTGAGCCCTCGTGGGCAGGGTCCTCTCTCCTCCCCTACTGTATCCTCACCCATCCCTTGTAGACAGTGAGCCCTCGTGGGCAGGGTCCTCTCTCCTCCCTACTGTATCCTCACCCATCCCTTGTAGACAGTGAGCCCTCGTAGGCAGGGTCCTCTCTCCTCACCTACTGTATCCTTACCCATCCCTTGTAGACTGTGAGCCCTCGTGGGCAGGATCCTCTCTCCTCCCTTACCTGTGTGTTCCTTGTCCTGTTAATGGTTATTGCTCTTGTCTGTGTCGCCCCTTTCACATGTAAAGTGATGGAATAATTGATGTTATAATAATAATTAATAATAGTAACAATACCATGTTATCGTGCCTTCATCTGGGTGTGGTCATTTTCTTTACATCACAATGATTGGTTTTATGATAACAGTGGACGTCTTTCTCATCTCGACCTTCTTATCGAGTCACAGACAGAAGTGTCACATAGTAACAATAGAATAACATCTGCTTTTAGAGAACTTGTGGTTTGCCGAAAAAAGGAACTTGCAGGGAGGGGCGGAGGCGACCGGATCTGTAGAGATGAGAAGGGTCTAAAGGAAAGGTAGACAACGAAAAAAGATACAAAAACGTAAAAGAACAAGAACAAACAGGAAACGTGAGCGAATACGGTGATAGCTGAAGGATCAGTGCACGGTTCAGGTGATGGCGAGGGAAGGTTAGGAAGTGTCAACCAGCGAGCGATAACCTCAATGTGCTCATCCTCTTCCTGTCAGGATCCTGTGCGCACTCACACTGCGGCGCTGCAGAACTCTACACACCGACTTCAGAAGATTGCAGAAGAGGGAGAAAGTCAGGAGTCTCAGCCAATCACACGAACTCGGCTCAACTCATCATGGGTCAGTCGTTATGAGGCGAAGAATTACAGAAGATGTTTAATAATAATGAAAAGATAAAGAGAGAAAGCTGGAAAAAAGCAAAACTGGATGGAAAATTAGGAACAACCAGAAAGTAGCAACAAGAAGAAAAGAGATACAAGAACGTTCTATTAAATGGGGAGCAGAGACACCGCGAGGTACCTAATGCCGTCATCGGGGTCACCGACCAAAGGACGAGGGGTGCAGCTATTAATGGAGGACCACGAGAACGGTGAGGGCACATTTACTACTGCGGGAAGGGACATCTTAATCTTGTCATTGTTATGGGTGTTGTGTTTGGGTTCAGTATCATCTGATGATTAACGTGACAGATTACTGGAGACACTCTATACACTAGGTCAAGGTAGGTAACCTCCGATCTCCTCCTATGTGATGTATATACTGCAGTCCCAGCACCTCCTATGTGAAGTATATACAGAAGCCTCAGTGTCTCCTGTGTGATGTATATACATCAGTCTCAGAATCTCCTATGTGATAAACAAACAGTAGTCTGTGTCTCCTTTGTGACGCATGTACAGCAATCTCAGTGTCTCCTATGTGATGTATATACAACAGTCCCAGCATCTCATTTGATGTATATACAGCAGTCCCAGCACCTCCTATGTGATGTATATACAGCAGTCCCAGCACCTCCTATGTGATGTATGTACAGCAGTCCCAGAACCTCCTATGTGAAGTATATACAGAAGTCTCAGTGTCTCCTGTGTGATGTATATACATCAGTCTCAGAATCTCCTATGTGATAAACAAACCGTAGTCTGTGTCTCCTTTGTGACGCATGTACAGCAATCTCAGTGTTTCCTATGTAATGTATATACAACAGTCCCAGCATCTCATTTGATGTATATACAGCAGTCCAGCACCTCCTATGTGATGTATATACAGCAGTCCCAGCACCTCCTATGTGATGTATGTACAGCAGTCCCAGAACCTCCTATGTGAAGTATATACAGAAGTCTCAGTGTCTCCTGTGTGATGTATATACATCAGTCTCAGAATCTCCTATGTGATAAACAAACCGTAGTCTTTGTCTTCTTTGTGACGCATGTACAGCAATCTCAGTGCCTCCTATGTGATGTATATACAACAGTCCCAGCATCTCATATAATGTATATGCAGCAGTCCTAGCGTCTCCTCTGTGATATATATATAGCATTCCCAGTATTGTCTATGCAAAGTATATACAGCAGTCCCAGCATCTCCTTTGTGATATATACATAGTATTCCCAGCGTATCCTCTCAATTATATATACAGCAGTCCCAGCATCTCCTCTGTGATGTATACAGCAGTCCAGCGTCTCCTCTGTAATATATATACAGCAGTCCCAGTGTCTCCTATGTGATGTATATACAGCAGTCCTAGCATTTTCTATGTGATGTATATACAGCAGTCCCAGCATCTCCTATGTAGTGTATATACAGTAGTCCCAATGTTTCCTATTTGATGCATATACAGCCATCTCAGTGTCTCCTATGTAATGTACATACAGAAGTCTCAGTAAACTCCTATTTGATGTATATAATTTACAAAACTCCAGCCACCGCAGTAGGAGGAGTTAATTAATTGTTTGACCAAATATTACAGGGTAATTATCAGGTTGATAATTTTGTGCCCCGAATTATTGGTAAAAATGTTCAATTGCTTGACAAATGTCCAAAATGATGGACCAAAATGTTGCACTGTAAGATGGTGGAATAAAGAACTTCGTTTTTGGACCATACCGGTTGTGTGGAGCACCGTCTTACATTGAAATCTATTACAGTACTCCATGATGACTCAGTTGGAGGGACGTGCGCTGCCATAGGGGTAAGAACATATACCCTTGGTCTGAGTGATAGGGTGCTGCATACCTGTCTATTGATTGCGCAGTGTTGGAGTCAGCTGCGTTGGTGACTTTTTTGCTCTGTGCTCCTCAGCATTCATCTCTATGGGACATTGTGGATGAGTTGCTGTGGTTCCAGCTTTTATCAGACAGCAGACAGCATGGTGCGCAGCCCAATGTTATGCCCCTGCGGGAATCAAACTGGATGAAAAGCGTTCCTTCAATGATTAGGAGGGGGGTCCCAATACTTTGGTCCATTAAGTGCAGCTTGAACCTGCATAACCCCTTTGAGAATCTACAGATGGGGACACATGAGACCAGGATACAAAGTCTAGGTATCAACTATTAAAAAATGGGAGATATCTGCTGCAACACTGACACTAAGTGTGTACAATTCATGAGTGCAATGAGCGGCCGAGCTGCACAGCTAATACAAGTGAAATGATAAAATGTATTATGGCAATCACTGTCCTAGAATATAATGCAAATTGGAAGACTTAGCTTCAGCAGTGGCCACTGTGGAGTGCCCGGTGACCGACGACAAGGTGCTTCCATCCCACCGGGTCCTAACACTGTGACTAACAGAGTTGTGCAATGTGACCGGTCACCGGGCACACTGCAGTGGCCACTGGTGAAGCTAAGTCTTCCAATTTGCATTATATTCTAGGACAGTGATTGTCATAATATATTTTATCATGTTTCTTATATTAGCTGTGCAGCTCGGCCGCTCATTACACTCATGAATTGTGCACACTTCGTGTCAGTGTTGCAGCAGATATCTCCCATTTTTCATTAGTATGGATTTTTCTGCTTGCACCTGCACTTAGAGGTTAGATGCCAGTCCTCTATATTAGTAATTAGGTATCAACTATGGCCTGTCCAGTGTCCACAGGCGGCTGAGACGCTGCCATTGTGTTGTGGTCACAGACAGGCAGGTGACTCTATGTTTTGTGAACAGCGGCTCAATCATGGATTCCCTTTGTCATTTCGTGCCCTCACCGCTGACCATGAGATGTTGTAAGTTCCTCGCTTTCAGATTTATGCTTTGTGGTTCTTTTCGCTTCACGCAATATTCACTGATTCTTATGTTCTGTGATTCCTGTCCCAGAGTCTGGTGACACGGGACACATGGTTGGCCTGGGGCGGTAGACGTGGTGGAGGCTTGGTTGGGGGTTATTGCTTGTGTTGGTGGACCTGGTTCGAGCAGTGCAGGTCATGCCTTCTTAGTGCTTTCATATTGATGATGTGAATTACAAAAAGACTGACCGGCACACCTAATGTGTGTGAACAAGGTGCTAGCAGAAATGAACACATTGCTATAAAAGATTATTCATAGAGCAAGGAATGAACGGCGGCCCTCACCGGGAGACGGTGGACGTCTTCTGTATTGTGGTTCACCGATTACAGCTAATGCAGGGAGGAGAGGGGAAGGAGCGGATGACAGCAAACTATGGTGGCGCTTCTACGGGTCCGCCGTCATCCGCCCCTTCCCCTCTCCTCCCTGCATTAGATGTAATCGGTGAACCACTATACAGAACCTTTTCCACGTTTCCGTTGCCTAGTTCCCGGTATTTCCTGCTATATACGGTTTCCATGTCTGATTGACGTCAAGGTGTGGCGACCTTATGAAGCAACTATCATGATAAACCGCAGTGCAGGTGCCGTGACTTTCTTGCTACATGTTCAGCACCCTGTGGGGTCCAGATGTTCTCTCATTGTAACCACAGAGACAATGTGCCGCGATATTGTGACTGGCCTTCGTGGCACATTGGGACAACCCAATTGCTCTTATTGTCGGCGTGTATATAGTGAATTTTGCGCGATATGTCGTTGCCTCTTAGGTTGCCTGGTTATAGAGCACTAGATTCCAAACGAAACCAGGCCATTGGTGTTTCGCCAATTCCATTTAACACACCGCAATATGACGCGATTGGGTGGTACGCTCGATACGCATAGATCTAAGTGTTGGGGTAAGAGGGTCACCATCGTTTTGTGAGACTCCTCGCCTGTCGTGCCGGCTCCAGATTGTTTCACACTGCTGGGTCTGATTGCAGCGTTAAGCCTCCTTGTTGCTCAATCCGGAGTTTGGATCAGCGGTGGTTTGTTACTGATGTTCAGCTTGCAGGTTAACTTTTGGATAGTGTGCCAGCCAGGAAGGTCCGGGGCCCAGACTGCAGTATATGTCATCCCTTCAGGTCCTCAGATAAGCTTCCATTTGTCCATTACTAGCCCTTAGTTGTCCATCTGAAGTTCCTGTTTCTAGAGGTTCTGCTACATAACCGTGTTAAAGATCAGCCACTAACTGCAGCCTTTTGGAATTTAACGGCCTGGAATCTCGACTAAACTCCAGTAAACCCTGTCTCTTCTAAGAATGGAGTCAGTCCTTGTCCCTATAAGATGTTAGTAGATCTTTCTCAATCTTGTTGAGTCTTGTAGTTTTAATTCAGGTGTTCCCAGATTTGACCACTACCTTCAGCTATAAATAATCAAGGTCTTACATCTGAACCGAAATTAGAACCCCTTTTATTGACACTTTGGAAGATGCTTGAGGACTGAATTTTTACAGTTCTGGAATTTAGCTGCATTGGAGAGTTTGGAGTGTTTCCTTTAGTGTCTACTTTCCTCTGTCTGTTCCCCTTTCCCCTGTGTTGTATTATTCTATAGATGAGGCTAGTTTCATTGCTGGCCTTCACACTAACCAGGACGAGTTCCAGGGTCAGCAAGGGCCTAATCACGTGATGGCGATGGGGGAAGGACCCGTATAGGGATGTTAGGGAGTGCAGAGCTCAGTCACATATTGCCCTTTACATCCACACAACTAATATTGATACTTTGGAGTTTGAATCCTAGCGGTCATTGATTTATGCCCCACAGAATGTAGATGAAATCCCTGATATCTCACACACGGCTGCTAGTGTCATCTACAGCGCATTCACCATGGAAAGTTCTGCACAATGTGAACGTGCCCTTAAAGGTGACACCTTCTCTACTCGTCCCTTCTCCTAGGACTTGGTGCCTGATGCTATTTCCACTGTATAATTGATGGTCCCATTCCCTGGGGTTATTATCCCACACAAGCCTCTATGTTTCCTTCCCATTGTGATCCCGATGCTTCCTCCTCCTCCTTCCCCCTCCTCCTCTTCACTGATTTCCCGTTTCCTTTGTCTTTTGCTTTGTAGTTTGGTATTTTTTGCTTTTGTTTCCAGGTTTTCATGTTTTCCGTCTGAGAATCTTCACTTCCATTTCTGTAATCGTTCTTGTGTTATCGGAACTGTGGCCCTTATTAGTGTCAGGGCCAGGAGGGGCCCAATCCCTGCACATGAGAGGATGGAGACAAAGTAACACGTGGCCAGATTAGGCTCACAGAGTCAATGCCCGGGACGTGCCGCGCTCCGAATTGATCGATCTCAGAGTAATCACGTACTCATTGGTGCAAACATTGGTAGTAAAGTAAGAAGCAAAATGCATCAAATCAATCACGTGTACGACTGGGATCCACTTGGTGCTGGATCTAGTTTACTATATTACAACATTCAGGGGAATCAGCAGGTTTTGCTATGTAGTCTGACAGCAGCACAGTGTAAGGGGCTGAGACAATGATTCCAGCCATGTGTCACTTAGTTACAGAATGCAGCAATTATTATAGAATCACAGTTTTCTTGGCTGCAGATATGCAAGCTTAGAATTCTGAGCTGTTATAACCCCGCCCACACACTGATTGGCAGCTTTCTGTTATAACCCGCCACACCACTGATTGGCAGCTTTCTGTTATAACCCCGCCCACACCACTGATTGGCAGATTTCTGTGTATAACCCCGCCCACACCACTTGATTGGCATCTTTCTGTTATAACCCCCCACACCATGATTGGAAGCTTTTGTTATAACCCACCCACACCACTGATTGGCAGCTTTCTGTGTATACCCGCCCACACCACTGATTGCAGCTTTCTGTTAAAACCCGCCCACACCACTATTGGTTCATCCGACACATGTTGTGCTTCTTATACCACCACACATGATTGGCAGCTTTCTGTTATACCCCACTACACCACTAATTGGCAGCTTCTGTGTATAACCCTCCCACCCTGATGCACTTTCGTTATGAGCTCCCCACAATTTAGCCCTTTCTCCACGCCCGATCTGCTCCTATTCCACCCACCATATGCTTCTTGTTCCTCCTCATGGCTTCCATCATGGATTTAGCTTCGCCGTCCTCCGCGCGGCCCCATCAGGCCCTCGGTCCTACCAACATGAATTTGGGGAGAGCCACTGATTTCTATTCTTAATAATAATAACTGTTTGCAATGCAAAATTCCTGTAGGGGCTTTTTCACACACTGTTTTGGTAATTATGGGCAGATGTTGGATCGTCTGTAATATATGGTGGACACCAGTGGCCCTCAGTTGGAGCCCAGTAACTATCATTGTGCCTATCAGGTTTCTTTCTTACCCGGGGTTCCAGTATAACAGTATTTGGTGATATCATGTTTCATTCTTATTGGCCGGATTTGCAATCTTTTTGTTTTGCAGCGGTTGGAAAGAGTGCTGCTCCATATGGTGGACACCAGTGGCCCTCAGCGGAGCCCAGTGACTATCATGGTGCCTATCAGGTTTCTTCTATCCGGGTATCCAGTACACAGTATTGTGATATCTTGTTCAATCTTCTTGGCCGGATTTGCATTTTGTTTGCTTGCCTGGTAGCAGAAGTGCCTGCTCCATATGGTGGACACCATGGCCCTCAGCGGAGCCCAGTGACTATCATGGTGCCTATCAGGTTTCTTCTATCCGGGTGTCCAGTATACAGTATTGTGATATCTTGTTCAATCTTCTTGGCCGGATTTGCATCTTGTTTGCTTGCGCGGTAGCAGAGGTGCCTGCTCCATATGGTGGAGTCGTTGCTCCTTGTTGGTCGGTGTTGTCCTCGGCATTGTGCTCGAATAGTTACAATCACTTGGGACACATAAAAAATGTCGAATACTTTTTATAGCAAAGAAGAATGATCGGCTTCCTCTTTTCACAATGCAGATCTCCGGGCATCGCACAGGCCGGTGCATTTCTTCTTCAGATACCTTTTGTAACAGCATCTGGTGGAACTACTCAGGGTTCTGCAATCTGCTGTCAGCAGCAGTAATATGCGGAAGTGAAATCGTTCTCACAGGGAAGCGGGCAGTTTTGGGAGAGAATAAAAGAAATTGAAGCTTTTGTGTGTGTACAGTATCTGTTAGGCCAAGTGCGAGCCTTGTCAATGGAGGGTAGAACGTCTTAGACCTCGTGCACACAATTGAACATTCCCGGGTCCTAGTGCAATCTGTTATTAAAAGGGATCAAAAAGTATTTAATAAAAATGCCATGAAGCCAGCGCTGCCTATGGTCAGCAGTACAAAGAGTGCACATATTTATTTCTAACTGAACTTTAAAAAATGAGATATTTAGCAAACAATTGATAATTCTTTGGCCACCCTGCCACGTCACGGCAATCTCAAAAGGGCGGTCCTACTCTGTTTCACTTATATATTGTGCCCTATGGCCTCCTAAATACATTAAAAGCAGTTCCATGTTAATGCAACATATATCTGAAACATTTCTGAACCGCTCCGATGAGCCAGAATCACAAATGCGGAGAAAGGCAGACCAGATGCTACAGACGTCCGGACATTATCAGATCTGACCCACACACTGACAAACAGCAGACCATGGAATGGGGCGAAATGCCCCAGATAAATGGCATGCAATCAAATAGAGCATGGTGAGGGAGGAAGCAGCGTGTGTGAACAGAGCCTAAGTCAATCACTGAAAAAGACGAAAATGGCAAAGTAACCAAGCCATGCAAAAAAACAAGTGGGTCACCTAACCAATAACAATTACCGCCAAGGCAGTGCTACTATGATGTCAGTATGCATATCAAAAAGTCAAATAACATTAGAAATTAATGTGTGCATATGTATTTTTAACTGCTGACGTAGCAGTAAGTCACTTCGGTTTAAAAAACTTCATCAGACTATAACAATGGTACTTGGTAATGGACAGTGTGATCAAGTTCAAGATGATTTCTGAAAAAGGAAACAGTCCCATTAACATGGCTGATAAACAAAACAGAATGGCTCTGATATCAGAGACTACTCTGACCGTAAACCGGTTCATCTTGTCTGATTTACCAGTTTACACTAAAGATGGAAATCGTCTGCCACAAACCTTGCCCTACCTTGCCATCTGAGCTAATAGCTCCTTGCCAGTTCCACCTAGGGAAAAAATGATACAGAGTACAGAAGATTTGCATCTAAACCATAGGTCCAGTAACTCATTCTAGGAATAGCTTTCTGTATAACTCAGCTCACTGAGTTTCCAGGGCACAGCACCTACCTAATGGGTCAGAGTTGATGGACTAAACACTCCTTTCCACCCAAACCATCAGCTTGGAAAAGGTAAATGGAACTTAACTTAAAGAATACTGAGGAAAGCTCACCTGAGACTGAGGAGCCACAGACAGCTAATACTATGGACAGCAAATTACTGCAGCAGCTAGTGACATTAACCTTGAGGGTACCAATAAGAATAAATACATTTAATCACTGCAGACATTTCAGGAAGCTGCAGCGCAGGCTACATGTGACACCATCTATATCAGACCTGCTCTCGGGAAACCCACCCCGTATCCGGATTCCCGAGGCTCTGACTTATATGCAGTGACCATTGCTTACACATATAACGGTAAACAATGTTACTTAAATTTAATTTATAAAAATTTCACATATACACTGTGTTAATTATCCCATCACATGCACTGTTCTATTATGGGTCATGTGACTGTAGGTCTTCTCCAATCACATGACCATCATCTTTTTTCTACTTGGGCCCTTCCCAATGTACATTTTGTCATATTACATACATGAGGGGAAACTACTTACAATTCACGCAAGTTTGACCATTACACATGGACTTGGGTGAAGCGTTAATTAACATAAATTAGAGAAAGGCTCAAGCAATATAAAAGCATATACATGAAACATGACAGGGCACGTGCACGGAAGAGTGGACGAGCATCACTGGATCTGTGAGGATATGACTAATAAAGTATAAAGGTATGCCTAAGAACATTAGAGTGGAAAGTAATCATCAATACATCGCCTTGGATAACTACTTTAACCTTAGAAGTGACACAGGTACTCAGGTACTATTTCACGAGGTAATATACATCCCCACTGTGTTACATAATGGATATATGTTATAAAGGTTTATTTGTTCTCGTCCTTGGATCTGGGTCTCTATACCTAACAATAGGGGGTTGTCGTAATATCAATTTTTAGCACTATGCTCAACCTGTGGATGTCTTAAACCAGAGTAGATACATAGCGGTGTATTTATAAAATCATGGCTTTATACACGGGTGATACTTTATATTTCCTTTTTTTCATGGTCTCACCCTGTATTCTATTTTGTAGCCTATTACTTATATATCATATTGTATCAATATAATGTAAGGTATACCGGCTATGTATATGGATGGAGATCTGATGCGACATGGAACCAAATAGTTCTCTGTGCTTAAAGTACCAGGGATCTTATTTTTATATAAGGACTGGTTTCATAGGATGTTCAGATGTAATGGGAGGGACTGAACATCCACATACCTCCCATAGGTGTATCTCATGGATGTAATGAGACTACTGATGGATCACATGGTCTGTGGTGTAAGGAAGGTCCTGCACTTCTTATTGCCTGAGAGTGGATAATAATTACAATAATTGAAGTATTTTTTTGTTGTGGGTCGTATTTGTAACTTGAATAGAGACTGAATGAAGCCTAAATGTGGATCTAAGTTTTTCGCCTCTATTCCCATATAAGAACCTTTGCTGATCTTCGCTCATTTCTGCAGATATTTACAAATAGTACAATTAATTGTTTGTCTTCCTGTAGAAAATATAGAATCTTTCTAATAATAATAATAATAATAATAATAATAATAATAATAAATATATTGTTTGTTTGTTTTGTTTCACAAGGAAACACGATGGTTCAGACAAAGGAGACGAAGATCCCAACACCGAGCAAAGATGATCTGCTGGAGCAAATCAAGGTGAGCCGGATCTCTGTGAATCTCTCGCCCCATTTCTGTCTTCTTTATTTTCATCTTTATATTATTCATTTTTATTTATTTTCAGCTATTGTATAAAACATTATATTATGCTCGTTCTTTTACTCAGATTGAATGATAGTAACCCATTTGTAGTGCGACTTTTATAACTGAGGCACAACAGAGACACAAAGTAAAAAATGAGCTAAAATAGTGTAGTGGCGCCCCCACTGCTCTGGCTGCCACAGGGAGTACTGCACTCCTCCATTGGCGGGAGGGGAGTGCTCCTGGTCTCTGGATTGGGGTGGTGAAGTTGAGACTCGACACCGCACACACACACACACGTAGGACCCCGGGCACGGACGGTGGATGGACCCGGGAGGGTGGGCTCAGTCTCAGACAGGGGGACACGGGTGAGAAAGAAGAGAGTCGGGAGGAGGACAGCAAAGGAGTAGGAAGTCGGAGTGGGAGTCGAGAGGAGGTGGAGGTCATGGAGGGTCATGCTCACCCCAGGAGGGAAAGACGGAAGGGGGAAGAAAGGAGAAGGAGCCCTTGGGGTATGGACAAAGGCTAAGATCACCCACATGCCCGTATCTGGCAGAGGAACAGAGGGGCTGGTGGACGAAACAGGGGACCGGCCCTGAACACAGCACGGGAGTCTATCACCGAACCGTTGAACCGGAGGCCATGAGCTCCTAAAGGGGAACTGTGGTCCAACAACCCGGCATACCTCAGAGAAGGCGGCCGTACTAAGGCACTGGCACTACAAAACGGTGCTAACCAATGCCTGTGGCTGTCAGTACCCGAGCTCTGTGTGCAGAGGCGCTAACAAAAGAAGTAAGACCGGCTAGAGGCGCTGAGTGTACCACCGAGAGTAGAGAGAGAGAGAAAGGAGCACCTAAGGGTCTCGATGACACCGTCCCGGTTCTTGAGAACCAGCTGGACGGTAGATTGGCGGAGGGAAGCACCCGGCGGCCGCGGGAAAGTGTTGAAGTAAAAAGTACAGAACTCCAATTGAACTGTGTGAGCTTTTGTTTGTGGTGCCACCGCCTGAACGACCGAGGTGCTGATGATCCGAGGAACACGGGCCAAGAATGAACTGACCTCACTACCCACTGCTCTGGGGACCCCGCTCCAGCCGCGAGGAGCGAAACCATCCAAGCTGCCGGTCATCGTCCCCAGAGGCTCTGCAGCAGCGGTGGCCACAGCCACACAGGTCACATTCCGCGGCTGGCGTCACGAATACCCCTTTCCTAATTCCCCAGTCATCAAAGCCCAGAATCCCTTTATTAAATGACACCGCTAGGGCCACGGGGCCGGGTCACCGCAGTGACATCCCCCAAATGCAAATGGACCATAACAACCGGCCCGGTTCTGAGTATCCCCATTGCCCTGGAGGGGGCGTGTCAATATTATTATTATTATTACTATTATGAATAATAATAATACTATAAGTTTGTATAGATGCATTGTGTAGGAACATGTTCACACCGGCTAATAAAGAGGAACACCTGGGACAATGGCACGGACCTTACGTTTCTATAGCTTCCCATTGCTGGTGGCCATGTTGGCCCCACTCCAGCTCAGTCTTTATTCACATTTTGTCACTAGACTTATGGGAAGATTATAAGTATTAGATGCTGGGACTGTCCGATATGGGTCACCTTGATGTGGCGGGATGGCTTTGCCATTTCTTTGAGCTGGACACTACATGCATATAGTTTCCCATTGCTGGGGTCCATCTTAAGCCCAGGTTCTCCTCAGTCCTTATTCACTTTTCATCACTAGACATAAGGTAAGGCTTTGAGTAATAGATGCTGGGACTGTCCGATATGGGTTACCTTGGCATGGTGGGACGGGTTTTGCATTTCTTTGAGGTGGATATTACATGTATACAGTGTCCATGTTGGTGTCCTGCTCAGTACTTATTCACATTTACGTCTCTAGATATAAGGTAAGGTACTAAACATTAGATGTTAGGACTGTCCCCATATTACACCTTGACGTGGTGGGATGGGTTTTGCATTTTTTTTTTATCTAGACATTACGTGTATATAGTTTCCCATCGCTGGGGTCCATGTTGGGCCCCCAGTCCTGCTCAGTCCTTATTCACATTTACAATGGCACTCTGCAATACTAAGACATATCATTACATTTAGTATAATATCATAGCTAAGGAGACATGAAAATATGAGTCACTTATCTTATAAATATGGCCATGTCCATAACTCCTCAGTAGCCACATTGAGGCGCATCTCTTATACTGGACCCCGGCGCTCAATCACTGCCTCTATCTGGATTAAAAACCTCCTATTTTATGGTCAAGTAGGAGCCTGTTAACAGAGAACAATAGCATCACGGGCCAATGGGAGGGAAGTGTGCACTACAGAGGTGTGGACCCATGGTCTAACCAAGAAACATTCTGCAGCCTCAATCCAATAGAGTGCACAGGTGCAACGCCGAACACAATGCACAGATCTGCTGTTTTTTGGTACAATGTGTTGTGTTCGGCGTTGCACCTGTGCACTCTATTGGATTGAGGCTGCAGAATGTTTCTTGGTTAGATTATGGGTCCACACCTCTGTAGTGCACACTTCCCTCCCATTATTATGCTATTGTTCTCTGTGTACAGGCTCCTACTCAACCACAAAATAGGAGGTTTATAATTCAGATAAAGGCTATGACTGAGTGTAGGGACCCGAAATAAGACACACGAGCAAGCACAGCCGACACATCACACATTCACAGTGCACACATCAGACACATCACAGTGCACACATCAGACACATCACAGTGCACACATCAGACACATCAGACACATCACAGTGTACACATCAGACACATCACAGTGCACACATCAGACACATCACAGTGCACACATCAGACACATCACAGTGCACACATCAGACACATCACAGTGCACACATCAGACACATCACAGTGCACACATCAGACACATCACAGTGCACACATCAGACACATCAGACACATCACAGTGCACACATCAGACACATCAGACACATCACAGAGCACACATCAGACACATCAGACACATCACAGTGCACACATCAGACACATCACAGTGCACACATCAGACACATCACACAATCACAGTGCACACATCAGACACATCAGACACATCACAGAGCACACATCAGACACATCAGACACATCACAGTGCACACATCAGACACATCACAGTGCACACATCAGACACATCACACAATCACAGTGCACACATCAGACACATCACACAATCACAGTGCACACATCAGATATGGCAAACAAGCCCAGACCCAATTAAGAAGTCACAAAGCCCCACCCACTTGTTCACTAAGCCCTGCCCACTTGTGCACTAAGCCCTGCCCACTAGTGCACTAAGCCCTGCCTCCATGCACTGAAATCTTCTGTTTACAGTCTATTGCCATATACATTATTTGCTGCACAGTTTGGGGCCCTGTTATAGTTGGGCCCCCTCCTCCCCTCCGGGCCCTTGTGTTGCCGGTTGCACAGTTTGGGGCCCTGTTATAGTTGGGCCCCCTCCTCCCCTCCGGGCCCTTTTGTTGCCGGTTGCACAGGATCTGTGTCCACCTCTGACCGTTGCAGTTGGAGAATTGGCTGCACATTCATGGCCGTCCTCATACATTTCTATAGGTAATGAATGCACTCTACATCTACGGCGTATCTCACCTTTATGGTATTGGTGTCATGTCCTCGTTGTGTCTATATTTATCCCCTTGTCCAATACTTTACACTTCAGCACATCCAGAACTCATGCTCGGATTCTTCTTTGTTTCCTTTTCTTTAATGATTGAGAGCAGAACCTGCAAAATGACATCACAGAAATTGTGGCTGAAATTGATGATTTTGAGCGGCTGCAGCTGAGGTGAGCGATTACCATTCCCCTTCTGTATAAATGTGGAGATGATCGGAAGTTTAATGTAAAGTTTCATTGGTTTCCTCATAGTCGAAAAGAACAAAGAGATAATGAATTACTGAGTGCGAGCAGGAAATTCAACATGGACCCGGAGAAGGTGAGCGGAAAGAGCGAAACAATTGATTTATGTTAATCATGAGCAGATATATAACCATGCTGAACCAGGGCAGGGGGCATTAGGGGGCAGGAGCAGATATATACTATGCCAGGCCAGGGCAGGGGGGCAGGAGCAGATATATTACCTATGCCAGGCCAGGGCAGGGGGGGCAGGAGCAGATATATTCCCATGCCAGCCATGCAGGGGTAGTTAGAGAGGGGGTAGGAGCAGATATATTACCAGGCCAGGACAGGGGGTAGATACAGTATCGGCCGTCACACCAGGTTATAAGAGGGGAGAGATGCTGTGCAGGCTGTGGAGCTGGTGGCACTGAGGAAGGATGTGGCCACCCGACATCAACGTCTCTCAACTGCTTTATTTATATCATGAGACGTCAGGACTCAAAATGAGAATGAAATCTGGTGACACTTTATATCATAAGAAGTAACACTGACCCTCAGTCCTATCACTGCCCAAACTGTTTCGGTTACAATGTATCTTGTCTCACCTGTGATGGTTAGAAGGCGTGGCGTAACTATACAAGGTGCAGGGGTTGCGATCACACACCGGCCCATGGAGCTAGGGGTCCCCCAAAAGTCCCTTTGGCCTATAGAAAAAGACTAATACATTAAAGATTTGTAATAATTGGGTAGGCCCCATTGGAGCGTTTTGCATCGGGCCCCATGAGCTTCAGGTTATGCCCCTGGGTAGAAAGGGCCAGTGGACAGCTGAGTTCCCCTCCAACTAGGGGATCCTAGGCTCTCCCTATCCCATTACCCCTGTAGGTGGAGATGGACGGCTCTCGTACCTCACTGTTTCTCCTGTATGTGACTCACCTAGATGTCTTTCTTCTCAACCAAGAGAGTAAAGGGTCAGCAGTGCAGGGAAACCAAACCAGGCAGCAAGGCCTCCAAACCTTCTCCAAGAGGAAATATTTTGCAGCTGCCAAAAAAAGTTCACTACAGAGGCCGCCTCCTCCATCGCTGTCAGTGGTCAGTAAAGAGATTCTATATCCTGCATGTTGTATGGCCAGGGGCAGGTAGATATAGCGGAAGGGAGGGGTAATAACAAGCTGAAGCTGGAATGAAGGCTAAGAGAGTTCTCAAGAAGCAGAGAAAGGTCATTAACCGTTTAGAATAGAAGAGAAAGTACATCAAGTGAGCTCCACAGACAAGCGATCAATGCTCAGTCCTCCTGCCCCCAGGTCCTCCAGAAGTGATATCAGAACGTCACACACTCATGACTGTATGAAGAAACATTGCTGAAAAATATATTAGGTCTCTTTCAGACCTACATGGGATTTTTAGGGAACAAATTGGAAAATACGAAGCTAATTGCTCATTCTGGTTTACACAAGAAAGCAGCCAATCAGTGGTGTGGGATGGGGTTATACAAGAAAGCAGCCAATCAGTGGTGTGGGTGAGGTTATACAAGAAAGCTGCCAATCAGTGTGTGGGTGGGGTTATACACAGAAAGCTGCCAATCAGTGGTGTGGGCGGGTTATACACAGAAAGCTGCCAATCAGTGGTGATGGGCGGGGTTATACACAGAAAGCTGCCAATCAGTGGTGTGGGGGGGTTATACACAGAAAGCTGCCAATCAGTGGTGTGGGCGGGGTTATACACAGGAAGCTGCCAATCAGTGGTGTGGGTGGGGTTATACAGAAAGCTGCCAATCAGTGATGTGGGTGGGGTTATACATAGAAAGCTTCCAATCAGTGGTGTGGGTGGGGTTATACACAGAAAGCTGCCAATCAGTGGTGTGGGTGGGGTTATACACAGAAGCAGCCAATCAGTGGTGTGGGCGGGGTTATACACAGAAAGCTACCAATCAGTGATGTGGGCAGGGTTATACACAGAAAGCTGCCAATCAGTGATGTGGGGGGGTTATACACAGCTGCATCATGGGTGTGGGTTATACACAAAGCTGCCAATCAGTGATGTGGGTGGAGTTATACACAGAAAGCTGCCAATCAGTGATGTGAATGGGTTATATACAGAAAGCTGCCAATCAGTGATGTGGGTGGGTTATACACACAGCAATCAGTGTGTGCGGTTATACAGAAAGCTGCCAATCAGTGATGTGGGCGGGGTTTATACAGAAAGCTGCCAATCAGTGATGTGGATGGAGTATTACGAAGCTGCATCAGTGTGGGCAGTTATACACAGCCCATAGGTCTTAGCTCTGCTATATCTACACTACAGTTAACAGGGTTTGTATCAAAACTACAGCAAGCAGACTGTAAGTGACACATCACAGGAATCCGGCTTTCTTGCCATATGATTGCTGCTCTCAGTTTACATAGCTATAACCTGCTGACAGATTCCTTTTCCCTCGCAGTCTTCTGTCCCCTCATCATCACACTTCACCTCCTTTCATTACATGTCATTGTTCTTCTTTTATGGCGACAGGGAATTCAGCTGCTCATTACTAAGAAGTTTGTGGAGAAGGAGCCGGAACAGATCGCCAGATTCCTGTACACCGGTGCGGGGCTCAGCAAGCCGCCATAGGGGAATACCTGGGGCAGAGGTCAGTATACGGTGAATGGTAATGGCGGATCAGCTCAGCGTTCCCCGTATCTGAGCGCCCGATCAGAGAGATCCGTCACCGTATAGATCCCCTACAGCGCAGGATCCATCAGATCATAATCAGGATCAATAGTGCAGCAACACAACCGTCCCCGGGAATATAATGACGACGCTGATAATTATCTCTTCATTGACGTTAGATTTCGTAACAAGAGTAAAAACCAGAACAAGTGATCGTACACGAGACCATCATAGCGGAGACCAGCGGTGATAGACGCTCAATCACCCCCGCTCTGCACCGCGCACTCCTCAATCATCCCCCGCTCTGCACCGCGCACTCCTCAATCATCCCCCACTCTGCACCGCGCACCTCAACCATCCCCCCTCTGCACCGCGCACTCCTCAATCATCCCCCGCTCTGCACCGCGCACTCCTCAACCATCCCCGCTCTGCACCGCGTACTCCTGTCTGTGATGTAAAACATTTCATAATCTGCTATGAAGAACTAGATGGTGGATGATTCTAACACATCGGGTATTGTAGAATATGTATGTAGGTGACACACTGTGACTGACAGAACTTGTTCACTCAACGTGAGTGAACTACACCGCTCCTCTGTCTCCTCCTGTTCCCGCTCCTCCTGTCACCGCTCCTCTGTCTCCTCCTGTTCCCGCTCCTCCTGTCACCGCTCCTCTGTCCTCCTCCTGTCCCGCTCCTCTGTCTCCTCCTGTTCCCCTCCTCCTGTCACCGCTCCTCTGTCTCCTCCTGTTCCCCCTCGTCCCTCCTGTCACCGCTCCTCTGTCTCCTCCTTTTCCCGCTCCTCCTGTCACCCTCTCTGTCTCTCCGTCCGCGATCCCTTCCTGTCCCTCGTCTCCCCCTTGTCCTCCAGTTCCTCTGTCACATCGGTCCTCTGTCATCTCGCGTTCCCGCCCTCTGTCATCCTGAGCTCCTGTCCCTCCTGTTCCGTCCTCCTAGTCCCCTCAGCTCTGTCCTCTCTATCGCTCATTGCAGCACACCCGTCCCCGAACTATCCCTGTATACCTCTTCTTCACGCTCTCTGTGTTCACAGCCTCGTAACCGCATCATGTCTCACTGTTACCTCATCGACCGCTGTCCTCATTCCCCGCTCTCCCACTCCTCTCACCCCCGCTCTGCCCGCCACTCCTCATCACCCCCCTTCCCCCTTCCCACCCCCCTCTGCACCGCACTCCTCCTTCCCCGCTCTCACCGCCCTTCCTCTCCCTCCCCCGCCGCCCCTCTCCTCGTCTTGTTACTTTCATTCTGTTAAGCGTTTGTCAACCGGTATTGTATTTGTTCCCGTGCTGCAAACTTGTTCCTCACTGATGACTACACCGTCCTCTTCTCCTCCTGTCCCCTCCTCCTTGTTCCCCGTCCTCCTGTCCCCTCCCGCTCCTCCTGTCCCGCCCCTTTCGTCCCTCCCTGTCCCCTCTGTCCCTCCCTGTCCTCCGCCTCCCCTCTCCTGTCACCGCTCCTCTGTCTCCTCCTGTTCCCGCTCCTCCTGTCACCGCTCCTCTGTCTCCTCCTGTTCACCGCTCTCTGTCTCTCCTGTTCCCGCTCCTCCTGTCCGCTCCTCTGTCCTCTGTCCGCTCCTCCTGTCACCGCTCCTCTGTCTCCTCCTGTTCCCGTCCTCCTGTCACCGCTCCTCTGTCTCCTCCTGTTCCCCTCCTCTGTCCCTCCTGTTCCCGCCCTCTGTCCCTCCCGTTCCCGCTCCTCTGTCACCCTTCCCGTCTCTTTTCCTTTCACCCTCCTCTGTCTCCTTCCCCCTTTGTCCCGCTCCTTTCCTGTTCCCCTCCTCCTTACCGCTCCTGTCTCCTCCTGTTCCCGCTCCTCCTGTCACCCTCCCTGTCTTCCTCCTGTTCCCGCTCCTCTGTCTCTCCTGTTCCCGCTCCTCCTTCCTCTTCTCTGTCCGCTCCTCCTGTCACCCTTTGTTCTTCCTTTCCTGTTCTCGTCCGCTCCTCTGTCACCGCTCCTCTGTCTCCTCTGTTCCCGCTCCTCCTGTCACCGCTCCTCTGTCTCCTCCTGTTCCCGCTCCTCCTGTCACCCCGTCGCTCCTCTTAGTCCTCCTTTCCTGTCTCCTGCCCGCTCCTCCTGTCACCGCTCCTGTCTCTCTGTTCCCGCTCCTCTGTCCCTCCGTTCCCTCCTCTGTCCGCCTCTGTTCTCCTGTATCCCGCACCTCCTGTCTCCTGCCGCTCCTCTGTCCTCCTCCTCGTTCCCGCTCCTCCTGTCACCGCTCCTCTGTTCCTCCTGTTCCCGTCCTCCTGTCACCGCTCCTCTGTCTCCTCCTGTTCCGCTCCTCCTGTCACCGCTCCTCTGTCTCCTCTGTTCCGCTCCCCTGTCACCGCTCCTCTGTCTCTCTGTTCCCGCTCCTCTGTTCCTCCTGTTTCCCGCTCCTCTGTCACCTCCTGTTCCCGTCCTCCGTCACCGCTCCTCTGTCCTCCTGTTCCCGCCCTCCTGTCACCTCCTCTGTCTCTCCGTTCCCCCCTCCTTCACCGCTCCTCTGTCTCCTCCTGTTCCCGCTCCCTGTCACCCTCTGTCTCCTCTGTCCGTCCTCTGCCTCTGTCTCCTCTGTTCCCGCTCCTCCTGTCACCCTCCTCTGTCTCTCCTGTCCGCTCTCTGTCTCCTCTGTTCCCTCTCTGTCTCCTCCTTCCCGCTCCTCCTGTCACCGCTCCTCTGTCTCCTCCTGTCCCGCTCCTCCTGTCACCGCTCCTCTGTCTCCTCCTGTTCCCCTTCCCGCTCCTCCTGTCACCGCTCCTCTGTCTCCTCCTGTTCCCGCTCCTCCTGTCACCGCTCCTCTGTCTCCTTCTGTTCCCGCTCCTCCTGTCACCGCTCCTCTGTCTCCTCCTGTTCCCGCTCCTCCTGTCACCACTCCTCTGTCTCCTCCTGTCACCGCTCCTCTGTCTCCTCCTGTTCCCGCTCCTCTGTCTCCTTCTGTTCCCGCTCCTCCTGTCACCGCTCCTCTGTCTCCTCCTGTTCCCGCTCCTCCTGTCACCACTCCTCTGTCTCCTCCTGTCACCGCTCCTCTGTCTCCTCCTGTTCCCGCTCCTCCTGTCACCACTCCTCTGTCTCCTCCTGTCACCGCTCCTCTGTCTCCTCCTGTTCCTGCTCCTCCTGTCACCGCTCCTCTGTCTCCTCCTGTTCCCGCTCCTCCTGTCACCGCTCCTCTGTCTCCTCCTGTTCCCGCTCCTCCTGTCACCGCTCCTCTGTCTCCTCCTGTTCCCGCTCCTCCTGTCACCACTCCTCTGTCTCCTCCTGTTACCACTCCTCTGTCTCCTTCTGTCACCGCTCCTCTGTCTCCTCCTGTTCCCGCTCCTCCTGTCACCGCTCCTCTGTCTCCTCCTGTTCCCGCTCCTCCTGTCACCGCTCCTCTGTCTCCTCCTGTTCCCGCTCCTCCTGTCACCACTCCTCTGTCTCCTCCTGTCACCGCTCCTCTGTCTCCTCCTGTTCCCGCTCCTCCTGTCACCGTCCTCTGTCTCTCTTCTGTGGCACCCTGTGCCAGGTCACCACAGACTTCCTTGGGACATGGAGGGATTTTACACAGCGAGTAACCCCATTTACCCACAACACCTTCCACCCCAGGCCTGTAGGGGAGCTCCACTGGTTGCCTTAAGCCAGTTCCCCCTATAAATACGGTTCTGGAGGGAAAACACCAGAGTGTGCAGTCACTACAGACCTGTGAAGAGCTGAGTGAGCTGAGCTGGTGCTGGAGCCGCGCTAGGCCCATACCAGAGACACCTGAGACAGTGGTAGACCCGCAGAGTAGGGGTCACAGGCAGAGGAGAGAAACATACTACGAGAAGGGGGCAGAGCAGTCATCCCGACTCACCCCAGCAGAGCTCCGGTCACTGGGTTAGAGAATAGGCCCCGCAGAGAATCCAGCACCACAAGGTGAGAGTCAGGGACCGTGAGTACTGATCAGAACGGGAACCCAATAGAGCGCCCTCAGTGCAGCAACCCGGGTGTGGAGAATTACAGAGAGAGAGAGAGAAGTAACGGTCCGGTCAGGGTCCATGCCTGCCAGACTTCACGCAGAGTAACAGACACAAGGAGGCCGACAACCCTACTCGCTGTGGAGATCCCAAAGTGTTTCCCTCACCTCCGGATGAGTGTACCCGTACAGAACACCAGTAAAGGTACCAAAAGACTTTATGTGTGCGTGTCCCTCCTTCCATCTACACCACACCAACCGCGCTACCCTATTACCCTCACTACAACCTACAGCCCCGGGGACCCCCGCTCGTCCTGTAGGGAGCGGTTCCACCTTGCTGCCGCCCATCACCCCGGAGGCCCAAGCAGCGCCGGTGCCATCACCGGACCCCTACAGGTGGCGTCACGACAGACATCTTTATTATTTTCTTTCCACTCATTTTCATCTGTATCCCCCGGGCCCACGGCCTCAGGCACCTCTACCCGTGACTTCCCCTTCAGACCACGCCTGAGTGATCCGAGTACCCCCAGGGCCTGGGCTGGACACTTCCTGTCACCACTTCTCCTGTCACTGCTTCTCCGTATCTCCTTCTGTCCCCGCTCCTCCTGTCCTCACTCCTCTGTCTCTCCTCCTGCCCCGTGCTCCTCCTGCCCCGTGCTCCTTCTGCCTCGTGCTCCTCCTGCCCCGTGCTCCTCCTGCCCCGCGCTCCTCCTGCCCCGCGCTCCTTCTGCCCGAGTTCCTCCTGCCCCCCGCTCTTTCTGTCCTCGCTCCTCCGTCTCTCCTCCTGCCCCGCTCTCCTGCTGCCCCCTCTGTTACACCTGCCCCTCCTGCTGCTCCTGCCCCCTCCGCTCCTCCTGCCCCTTCGCTCCTCCTGCCCCTTCCGCTCCTCCTACCCTTCCTGCCCCCCGTCCCCTCTGCTCCTCCTGCCCCCTCCTGCCCTCCTGCCCCTTCTGCTCCTCCTGCCCCCTTTGCTTCTCCGCTCCTCCTGCCCCCTCCATTCCTCCTGCCCCTTCCGCTCCTCCTGCCCCCCCACTCCTCCTGCCCTCCCCACTCCTCCTGCCCCCTCCTCCCCTCCTGCCCCTTTCGCTCCTCCTGCCCCCTCCATTCCTCCTGCCCCTTCCGCTCCTCCTGCCTCTCCCACTCCTCCTGCCCCTCCTCCCCTCCTGCCCCTTTCGCTCCTCCTGCCCCCTCCATTCCTCCTGCCCCTTCCGCTCCTCCTGCCCCCCCACTCCTCCTGCCCTCCTCCCCTCCTGCCCCTTTCGCTCCTCCTGCCCCCTCCATTCCTCCTGCCCCTTCCGCTCCTCCTGCCCCGCCCCCACTCCTCCTGCCCCCTCCTCCCCTCCTGCCCCTTTCGCTCCTCCTGCCCCCTCCATTCCTCCTGCCCCTTCCGCTCCTCCTGCCCCCCCACTCCTCCACAGTAATAATAAAAATAAATAAAATCCTCTGTGAGGATACTCACCCGTCCGCCGGCTCGCACCACCTCTGATGCGTTTTGTAGCTCCCAGGGCAGAACCTGTCGTTGCCTGGGAAACCAATCAGCTGAAAGGTCACATGACCGCAGTTAGAGGTCATGTGACCGATCAGCTGATCAGTTTCCCAGGCAACGACAGGTCCTCTAGCCCTGTAGGAGCTTCAAAACGCATCGGAGGTGGTGCGAGCCGGCGGACGGGTGAGTATCCTCACAGAGGATTTTTTTTTAGTTTTTACTTTTACTGTGGAGGAGCAGGGGGAGGGGGGGCCGCGGGGGGCTGCAGGGAGCGCGGACAGGAGGAGTGCGGGGGAGTTTGAAGAAAGCCGCGCGGCGCGCAAATATTGAATTCGCACGCTGTGCGGCTCTTTTGCATACTGGCCACATCCATCTGCAGCGCGCAATTTCGGCCTCAGGCGGAAATGGCCAATAGACAATTATATAGTAGATAAACTGTGATCCCCGGCTGTAATGTCTGTATACTCTTATATTCTGTGATCCCCGGCTGTAATGTCTGTATACTCTTATATTCTGTGATCCCGGCTGTAATGTCTGTATACTCTTATATTCTGTGATCCCCGGCTGTAATGTCTGTATACTCTTATATTCTGTGATCCCGGCTGTAATGTCTGTATACTCTTATATTCTGTGATCCCGGCTGTAATGTCTGTATACTCTTATATTCTGTGATTCCTGGCTGTAATGTGTGTATACTCTTATATTCTGTGATCCCCGGCTGTAATATCTGTATACTCTCGTATTCTGTGATCCCCGGCTGTAATGTCTGTATACTGTTATATTCTGTGATCCCGGCTGTAATGTCTGTATACTCTTATATTCTGTGATCCCCGGCTGTAATGTCTGTATACTCTTATATTCTGTGATCCCCGACTGTAATGTCTGTATACTCTTATATTCTGTGATCCCCGGCTGTAATGTCTGTATACTCTTATATTCTGTGATCCCTGGCTGTAATGTCTGTATACTCTTATATTCTGTGATCCCTGGCTGTAATGTCTGTATACTCTTATATTCTGTGATCCCTGGCTGTAATGTCTGTATACTCTTATATTCTGTGATCCCCGGCTGTAATGTCTGTATACTCTTATATTCTGTGATCACAAAATTCCTCAGTAATAACACACATCCTTTCTGCCACATGAACCTTTCCTTAGATTACATACTCATATCTCATGGCGTCGCTCCGGGGCCTAAAAGAAGCTGCTAAATGATGGATTCAGCTGTGTAGCACATGATCTAGTAGATATGAATGGGTCGTCAACTTAGTATTTTTTTGTTCCATGTGTCTTCCCTTTGCTGTTATTTTCCTCTCTTGGCTCAATCCCTTTTCCTTCCTTTTCCTTTCCTTTCTCTTTTGTTCTTTCTCTCCAGGGAGTCGCTGAATATTCAGGTTCTGAAGGATTTCGTGAAATGTCACAACTTCCACACACTGAGTCTGGTGGATGCCCTGAGGTAGGAATGTTACTATGTCTCATATGGGAATACTCTATAAGAAGTATCTAAATTGTGTTTTTGTATCCTTTTTGTATGACTTATTTTGCTTACTTCTCTCATATTCTGCAGTGCAATGTGAAGTCCCTTTAGAAGCTGCTTTCAACTGCTGCTCAGCAATATCCTATACTATAGTCAATTCATCAAAGCAAAGGGATTGCCTCTGTCTGAGTGTAATACAGGGAGCAGAGAGGCTCAGACAGGGAAGTCCCATACTCTGCCAGGTTGACGTTAGTGTATGGATCTTGTGCAAGAAGCAGCTAAAAGGAGCTTCTAAAGGAGCATGATCTGGGCATTGAAACATTACTGCAACAAAGTGCTACAGGGAAAAGGAAGCAGAATAACACAGACAAGTAGAATAGAACATCTCAGAACTTTGCAATACTTCAGGGGATTATGAATAAATGGTAACTTTAGTCAAATCTAAAAATGACATTTGGACCAGAAAAGGTTGTGCATCTGCACCTCAGTCTCTAATAGTAACTCTATCACCATCTCTGTTCTTCCAGACAATTTCTTGGCACTTTCCGGTTACCAGGAGAAGCTCAGAAGATTGACCGGATAATGGAGACTTTCTCCGCTCATTACTGCCAGTGTAACCCCGACACGTTCACGTCCACAGGTAACAAACAACAGGGAGGCTGACTCCTATCATTGTTATCCGTATTTACTCATTTCAGAGCACGGATCTCCCGTAACTCAGACCCACGATAACGAGCCTATTAGTATGACAACACCCCATAAATATGTAAAGCTTTATTACACATAGAGATAAAAAACAGTCATCAAGACAAAGAAATGGGAAGAGATGAGGGTAAAAAGAATGGACAGGGTGGGCCATTTATATGGATACACCTAAATAAAGTGGGATCCAAAATGGCCGCCATGGTCACCCCCCCCATCTGGAAAGGTTTTCCCCCTCACATATACTAATGTGCCACAATCAGGGAGTTGATATCACCAACCATTCCCATTTTATTTAGGTGTATCCATATATATGGCCCACCCTGTATATCTATACAAAGCACTGGAATCAAATGTAGCCCAAATTAACACATAACATAACGAAGGTGTCAATAAATAAATAGAATACTGTGCCAACATGTGTTACTTATTCACCAATGCGCGTTTCGCTAGAGCTTCTTCTAGAGGTGAACGAAGTTCTGGTGAAACACAATCAGGCACAGTAAGGTAACACATGTTGGCAACGGGATTCTGTTTATTGTTATGTTTATGTTGTGCTCTTCAGTCTCCGCACCCGGCACACTTTTAGATTCTCTGCTTTTTTCGTCATCTATTGTGTTTTCTCTTTATAAATCATAATGACACCAAAAACTCCAATTTCCCTTTCACAAGTTCTTAATCCGGTGTGTCGCCCCCTGTAAACATCAGTGACATCTTGAATGTTTTGTGTAGTTGTGGATGAGGCTCTTTATCTCCTCAGATGGTAAAGCTGTCCATTCTTCTTGGTAAAAGCCTCCAGTTCCTGTAAATTCCTGGGCTTTCTTGCATGAGCTGCGCTTTGCTTGAGTTCTCCCCAGAGCGGATCAATGATATTGAGGTCAGGACACCGAGAGGCCACTCCATGACCTTCACTTTGTTCTGCTGTAGACAATGACGGGCGACTTGGCCTTGTGTTTTGGATCGTTGTCATGTTGGAACGTCCAGGTACGTCCCATGTGCAACTTCCGGCTGATGAGGGCACATTTGCCTCTAGTGTTTGCTGATAACGTGCTGCATTCATCTTTCCTTCAACGTTGACCAAGTTTCCTGTGTCTTTGTAGCTCCGACATCCCCACATCATCAGCGATCCTCCTCCATGCTTTATGGTAGGAATGGTGTTCCTTTCATCTAAGGCTTTGTTGACTTCTCTCCAAATGTAACGTTTATGGTTGTGACCAAACAGTTTGGTTTTGGTCTCATCGCTCCAGATGACCTTGTTCCAGACGTTTGGAGGCTTTTCTCTCTGCTGGTGTATTGTAGGTGAGATACTTACTTTATGGGTGGGGGCAGCTTTCCCAGCTCTGCTACATGCTTGAAACTTAATTCTTTGATTGTGTGAGAACGGCTGCAGCCAGTCATCTATGTGATGCATCGTTGGATTCAGGGTCTCTTTGCCTACATTATTTTGCTGTCAGATGAGGGAGCAAAAATCTGCTGACAGATTCCCTTTAAGCCATGATCTTAATATAAGCGGAGTCTTATTACTGAAGCTATAAAATATTTTGGAAGGAATCTCGTTCTTGGATTAATGCTGCCATTACCATGGGCATCGAGGAAGAGCGCCGCTCCCCGCTCCCTCATTACCTGTTACATAGAAGGAGACCTGTGGATGAGGCTGAGCCTCCCGGCGGAGGCTGCTCTTCTAAGTTCCCTCTGCATTTTGCAGTATTTGGAGATAAGCGTGGTCCGCAGTAATGAGGAATCCTGTCGGGAGTTCTTGCCGCCTGTGGTTACGGCAGGAGGAATCTGCTAACAGCTTCCCGTTAACTAGGAATTCCCGCTCAATGTATCTGACTGTTCACCCTATAATGTGAGGTGACGCTATCATCACTATCGACAGCTCACAGTCGGACTCGCTCTGTTTTTAGAGCGTTTTGTGCGTTTCGAGCTAATTACAGAATCTCAGACACTGATTCATTGTGGAACGTTCCCTGCGGCTGGAGATTCGCTCGATTTCCCGCTGATTTTCCCTTTCATTTATCCGGCACTTTCCGCTCGTGCAGAGACGAGAACTGAGCAGACGCCGTCAATGCTTCATCCCGCGCTGCACGCGGCTTCTCTACTATTTTACCATTTGTTATATAGTGATGGGATATTTACTCTATAGGTCATGATGTGATTCCTCACTGCCTCCTCCACACGGACGCCTGTTGGCTTCATGGTTTTGTTTAAACATATATATATATGTGCAAATATTGCTCATATACACCACAATACGACAGGACAGCTGTAGGTTTTGTTTTGAATAGTGGGGGCTATGTGGGGGCTCATACTGTATACAGGGGGCTATGTGGGGGCACTATACTGTGTATAGGGGGCTATGTGGGGGAACTACACTGTGTATGGGGGCTATGTGGGGGCTCATACTGTATATAGGAGGCTATGTGGGGGCTCATACTGTATATAGGAGGCTATGTGGGGGCTAATAATGTATACAGGGGGCTATGTGGGGGCACTATACTGTGTATAGGGGGCTATGTGGGGGAACTACTTTGTGTATAGGGAGCTATGTGGGGGTTCATACTGTATATAGGAGGCTATGTGAGGGCTGATACTGTATATAGGAGGCTATGTGGGGGCTTATACTGTACCTAGGAGGCTATGTGTGGACTGATACTGTATATAGGGGGCTATGTGAAGGCACTATACTGTGTATGGGGGGCTATGTGGGGGCTCATCCTGTATGTAGGAGTACTCTGTGGGAGCTCATACTGTATATAGGAGGCTATGTGAGGCCCATACTGTACATAGGAGGCTATGTGAGGGCTCATACTGTGTATCGGTAACTGTGTGCGAGATCTTATTGTATACAGGGGGTTATGTGGGGACTCATACTGTATGTGAGGAGCTGTGTATATAGGGGGCTCACATTGCATATAGGGGGACTATGGGAATCGGGGGATCTTCTCTTATTCCACGATCCTCTTGGTTGTTTCAGGATAATTGTCAAGCGTTCCTTATTGACCACCACATCAATACAATACCACACACTAAACTATTATTTATTTTTAGCTGAGAATCTGTCATTTTGTTTTCTACATCACTAAATGTAGTAAAAAAGATGTTATCTGTCCCAGCCAAGTCCGCGCATGTCACTGTTTCCCATTCACACGCTGCGCTTTTTGGATGCGTAAAAAGAATGAAAATGTTAATTGTTTTTCCGCTTTTCCTCACATCGCCGCGCTCTCTCGGTGATTGCTCCTCATTACCGCGCTCTCCTGGTGATCACTCCTCATCGCTGCGCTCTCCCTGATTGCTCCACATCGCCGCGCTCTCCCTGTGATCGCTCCTCATCTCCGCACTCTCCCGGTGTTCACTCCTCATCGCTGCGCTCTCCCTGTGATCGCTCCTCATTGCCGCACTCTCCTGGTGATCACTCCTCATCGCTGCGCTCTCCCGGTGATCGTTCCTCATCGCTGCACTCTCCTGGTGATCACTCCTCATCGCCGCGCTCTCCCTGATTGCTCCACATCGCCGCGCTCTCCCTGATTGCTCCACATCGCCGCGCTCTCCCTGTGATCGCTCCTCATCTCCGCACTCTCCCGTGTTCACTCCTCATCGCTGCGCTCTCCCTGTGATCGCTCCTCATTGCCGCACTCTCCTGGTGATCACTCCTCATCGCCGCGCTCTCCTGGTGATCGCTCCTCATTGCTGCGCTCTCCTAGTGATCTCTCCTCATCTCCGCACTCTCTCGGTGTTCACTCCTCATCGCTGCGCTCTCCCTGTGATCACTCCTCATCGCCGCGCTCTCCTGGTGATCACTCCTCATCGCCACGCTCTCCCGTGATTGCTCCTCATCACCGCACTCTCCTGGTGATTACTCCTCATCACCACGCTCTCCTTGTGATCGCTCCTCATCGCTGCGCTCTCCCTGTGATCACTCCTCATCGCCACGCTCTCCTTGTGATCGCTCCTCATCGCTGCGCTCTCCCGGTGCTCACTCCTCATCGCTGCGCACTCCCTGTGATCACTCCTCATCGCCGCGCTCTCCCGGTGATTGCTCCTCATCACCGCGCCTCCTGGTGATTACTCCTCATCACCACGCTCTCCTTGTGATCGCTCCTCATCGCTGCGCTCTCCTGGTGATCACTCCTCATCGCCACGCTCTCCTTGTGATCGCTCCTCATCGCTGCGCCTCTCCCGGTGCTCACATCCTCATCGCTGCGCACTCCCTGTGATCACTCCTCATCGCCGCGCTCTCCCGGTGATCGCTCATCACCGCGCTCTACTGGTGATTGCTCCTCATCGCCGCGCTCTCCCGGTGATCGTTCCTCATCGCCACACTCTCCTGGTGATCGCTTCTCATAGCTGCGCTCTCCCGATGATCGCTCCTCATCACCGCGCTCTTCAGTGATCACTCCTCATCGCTGCATTCTCCCGTGTTTGCTCCTCATCGCCACACTCTCTCCTGTGATCGCTCCTCTCCTTGCCACGCTCTCCTGGTGATCGCTCCTCATCACCGCGCTCTCCTGTGATCGGTCCTCATCACCACGCTCTCCCGGTGATCACTCCTCATCGCTGCATTCTCCCGGTGTTTGCTCCTCATTGCCACACTCTCTCCTGGTGATCGCTCCTCATCACCGCACTCTCCCAGTGATCACTCCTCATCGCCGCGCTCTCCCGGTGATCGCTCATCACCGCGCTCTACTGGTGATTGCTCCTCATCGCCGCGCTCTCCCGGTGATCGTTCCTCATCGCCACACTCTCCTGGTGATCGCTTCTCATAGCTGCGCTCTCCCGATGATCGCTCCATCATCACCGCACTCTCCTTGTGATCGCTCCTCATCACCGCACTCTCCTTGTGATCGCTCCTCATCACCGCACTCTCCTTGTGATCGCTCCTCATCACCGCACTCTCCTTGTGATCGCTCCTCATCACCGTGCTCTCCCAGTGATCACTCCTCACGCTGCATTCTCCCGGTGTTTGCTCCTCATCGCCACACTCTCTCCTGGTGATCGCTCCTCTCCTTGCCACGCTCTCCTGGTGATCGCTCCTCATCACCGCACTCTCCTTGTGATCGCTCCTCATCACCGCGCTCTTCCAGTGATCACTCCTCATCGCTGCATTCTCCCGGTGTTTGCTCCTCATCGCCACACTCTCTCCTGGTGATCGCTCATCGCCGCACTCTCCCGGTGATCGGTCCTCATCACCACGCTCTCCCGGTGATCACTCCTCATCGCTGCATTCTCCCGGTGTTTGCTCCTCATTGCCACACTCTCTCCTGGTGATCGCTCCTCTCCTTGCCACGCTCTCCTGGTGATCGCTCCTCATCACCGCACTCTCCCAGTGATCACTCCTCATCGCCACACTCTCTCCCGGTGATCGCTCCTCTCCTTGCCACGCTCTCCTGGTGATCACTCCTCATCGCTGCGCTCTCCCGGTGATCGCTCATCGCCACACTCTCCCGGTGATCGTTCCTCATCACCGCGCTATCCTGGTGATTGCTCCTCATCGCAGCGCTCTCCCAGTGATCGCTCCTCATCACCGTTCTCTCCCGGTGATCGCTCTTCATCGTCGTGAGCCTTCATAGCTGGCTCTGCCTGTGATCGCTCCTCATCACCCGCGCTCTCCGGTGATCGCTCATTGCTGCACTCTCCCGGTGATCGCTCTTCATCGCCGTGCTCCCCCAGTGATAGCTCCTCATTGCCGCGCTATCCTGCTGATTGCTCCTCATCACCGCGCTCTCCCGGTGATCGCTCCTCATTTCGCCACGCTCTCCTGATGATCGCTTCTCATGGCTGTGCTCTCCCAGTGATCGCTCCTCACCTCTCCGCGCTCTCCCGGTGATCGCTCCTCACCTCGCCGCGCTCTCCGGGTGATCGCTCCTCACCTCGCCGCGCTCTCCGGGTGATCGCTCCTCACCTCGCCGCGCTCTCCGGGTGATCGCTCCTCACCTCGCCGCGCTCTCCGGGTGATCGCTCCTCACCTCGCCGCGCTCTCCGGGTGATTGCTCCTCACCCCGCCGCGCTCTCCGGGTGATCGCTCCTCACCTCGCCGCGCTCTCCGGGTGATCGCTCCTCACCTCGCCGACGCTCTCCGGGTGATCGCTCCTCACCTCGCCGCGCATCTCCGGGTGATCGCTCCTCACCTCGCCGCGCTCTCCGGGTGATTGCTCCTCATTTTGCCACGCTCTCCTGGTGATCGCTTCTCATTGCTGCGCTCTTCCGGTGATCGCTCCTCATTGCCGCAGTACAGGACCCGTGGAGGTGTGTGTGAACGCAGCCTTATATTGTTCATCTCTTTCATCCTTTCAGACAGCTGCTATATCGTCTCCTTCTCGCTGATCATCTTAAACACATCTCTACACAACCCGAGTGTGAAGGAGAAGCCGGACCTGCAGCACTTCATCTCTCTACACCGGGGCGTGCACCCAGGGGGGGATCTGCCCACAGAGCTGCTGACCGTGAGTAAGCTTTACATACCTGCGAAACGTAAGACGTCGTCCATTACTCAGAGGGAGCTGTCAGTTTCTGTCATGTAAACACAATCCATGCAATGCTAAACAACATCCAACTATGGATCCTCGGGCTCATCGGACCAATCTCCCCGAGAGTCCAGACTCCATTTACTGTGTACAGACAATATTAAAGGGAAACTGTCAGCAGATCTTTGTTATGTAATTACAGCAATGAGCTCCTTACTAGGCTGTGTGCGCTGTTTAATAAAATCATTGATTATTAGCAGTAGATATCATTAACAGGACAGGACTAGATGGTCTCTTGCCTCCTAGTCAACTTCTCTGTGTAATTCATGCCCCCACCACTGGTTAGCATATCTTGTACACAGAAGGCTGCCAATCAGTGGTGGGAGGGGTTATACACAGGAAGCTGCCACTTAGTGGTGTGGGCGGGCTTATATACACAGGAAGATACCAATCATGGTGTGGGCGGGGTTATACACAGATCAGCATTCTGAGCTTTGCTAGATTTGAAGACCGGTCCAAATCTAATCTGCAGCTTTAGGCCAGTGAACATACATTCCAGTCATTATTAATTGTCATAATACAAAAGTTTTTATTAACTTCTAAAAAACAAAACAAAAGAATGACTGAACTTCACTAAGACTCATTCACAGAACCATGATGAATTCCCCACATTTATTTATATAACAATAAGGTGAACAGTGCACGGATTCCGTACTGCAGAGCCCGGTCTGCAGGAACGCAAGAGGTAACATCTGGGGCTGCCTGTAGGAACGCTGCTCCATAGTAACCCGCTGTTTACCATGGAAGCAGCCACACAGGAGCCCCAGGAACTGCTCTTTAGCAGAGGCACAGGGAAACGTTGCTGACAATGTTATCTCCTATCTCAGTAATGGGAAAATCTGTATTCAATGAGGATTTATTGGAGAGAAGATGACAATCGGTCCCTATAAGATACTGTGGAGGAGCTATAGGCAGAGGGAGGAGCTAAAGGCAGGGGAGAGTGAGAGACAGAAGGAGGAGCTAGATGCAGAGGAGGAGCTAAGGCAAAAGGAAGCGCTAGAGACAAGGAGGGGCTAGAGGCAGAAGAAGGAGCTAAAGCCAGAAGGAGAAGCTACAGGCAGAGAGGGAGGATCTAGAAGAGGGAAGGTGCTACAGACAGAGAGAGAGCTAGGGGCAGAGGGAGGAGCTAGAGGCAGAGGGAGGAGCTAGAGGCAGACAGACATTCTGTAGAAAGTTGACCGTAGAACTTTATGAACAGCAATTGTCATCTCCTATCTCAATAATGGGAAAGTCTATGGTCACTGAAGAAACTCTTCTCAATAAGGATTAGCAATTTAAATTCAACAGAATGGATGCTTCCCTCCCCCAAAATTATCTGTCGGGAGAGTCAGTAGACCCCCACACCCGTCAATGGTCGGCCGATCTGCCAAAATGATCCGGTTCAGCCATCTTTTATAGTGTTTGTGGGCATTGCGGCTTTGTTGAAATGACTTTTGATCACATTGATACATAGACAAGATTCCAGACATAAAGCTCCATTGTAAGACCCTAATATTCGTTACAATAGCAAAAGATGTCTGAAAGGGGCCAAAAGGGCCCTCAATGTTTTGAACTCAAAGGGCCCAATAGTTTCTCGGTTCACACTGAATCTATGGCTTAAATACAATATGAACTGCGCTTTGCAATGTGTTTTGTATGATGTACCGGGTCTCTGTAAATGTGGGCGTACAGAGGTTGTTTTGCAATTATTGTCACACAGATACATTGTGTTTCACATCCTGACAGGACATGTACGAGAGCCTGAAAAAGGAGCCGTTTCAGCTTCCCGAGGAGGAGGATGCCTGGGAGCTCACAGTTGCCTTCCAAAAACCACAAAGAGAAGGATGGCTTCTCAAGATGGGTATGTTTGATTTCACTAATCGGTAAAAGTTAAGCTTTCTTTGTGCATCTAATGGGTGTGGAAAGATGAAGGTAGATCCATGTACAAGTTTGCAAGTTTCCTGGATGATAACTAAGTCTCTGTGGGAAAAGATAAGAATTCAGCTCCTGAAACAAATTCTTGATTCTGATGGAAACTTATTTAAAAACATCAATTTATTGCAAAAAAACATTTATGTGCTTTAAGCGTGAACTGCTCATAGTCATAGCATAAAAACTGTGCTGCGACTAAGACCGGTTCATGCTTGAAACGCCTGTTGGGTTGCCAACAGCAGGGCTCTTCATTGTGGACGGTGAAGCAGGGTTGAGGCCGTAGCCTTGACCTGATTGACCCTGCCCCGGCCGCCTCCCGGTGCAGCAGTTTAGTTCTGAAGTGCCCCCAGTGAGGGCCAAAGTATTTACAGACTCAATCAGTGTCTTTAAAACACATTTACTTGAACAGTTTCGTGAGACACAGGTACAATACTTGAACGTTGCAATGTTGGGTTATTCACCGTTGCATAATTTGTTGCTCCTCTCATCTTGGTACCTCCTGACTCCTATCTCCCAATATCACAGTGATTCATAGAGTCTATAGCAGCTCCAGCCCTACCTCACTTGTGGGGACACATCCAGAGGACCGACCGGGCACCGCCAGGCAGAGTTCCTTCACAGCTTGCATAGTGGCGACCCATTCATCCGAGTCTATGCCGGAAACCCACCAAACCAAAACCAGGGGGAAGTAGCCGCAATCCAGGCACCTGCCTAGGGCACAGGACTAGCACCAACACCGGAGCTCACTCATGATGTATGCCATTCACATTCCAGATCCTAGGCTCAAATCCTGGGATGACCCAAAGGATCCAGTACAATTATCATCTGGCTCTGGTTCCTGATAGGCTTATTCTATATGGGACTTTCTTGGCTAAAGCCATACCTCAACCCCCTTTTATAGGCTAAGTCCCACCCCCAAGGTACATGACTTCCTCTTCCCAACAATTATGATAATTTAGAAGTGTTATGATACTGGTGGACACTCGCTGGAATCCAGTGGCTGAAGGACACAAGAAGGGACCAGCAGTCAGTTGTAGAAGTCCTAGGATGCAGCAGTGGATGTCTGGAGAAACTATCCAATTAAGGTGGAAACAGCCTGGGCAAAGACTGCTATGAGCTGGAGACTGAAGATAGACTAAACTAGACACAAAACTCAAGCACTGAATGAAGTTCACATGTGGATAAGGAAACTAGATGGCTTTCACAGGTTCAGCAGCATCTGTCTTACTAAAGAGCGATTTGCCAGAACGCTATAGCAGCCTCCTGTGGTAAGAAGTAGAAGTGCAGCACAATTTAGCAAAGTGAATAATAGAAACTTGTAGTCAGTCTGGCTAGGGATGGGCGAATCTACTCGCTAGGACTCGTTACTCGGCGAGTAGTAAGGGACTCGCAGGACTCGGTACTCTGCGAGTTTCCCAGTGATTACTCGCACGAGTCCAATGCAAATCAATATCAATCCTAGTTTTGTCAGAAACGCTGACAAAACTAAGATTGCCATTGTTTGCATTAGACTCGTGCGAGTAATCACTGGCTACTGTGCCAGTGATAGCAGGGAAACTCGCAGATAACTGCTGTTTCTTTGCGAGCCAGTCCAGCTGTCTTCTCTGTGCAGCTCCAGGGTCCTAGAGCCCGCCTGCTGCCTGATGTAGCAGTGCTGAGACTGCTCTCAGTCTGCTCATTCCCTGTGTACAGACATGAATGTCTGTGCACAGAGATGATGTAGCAGAGCTGAGATTGTTCTCAGTCTGCTTATTCCCTGTGCATAGACATCTATATTTATGCACAGGGGATGTAGCAGAGAGGACATCGCGTTTTGGACTGCGTCGGACGGAAGAGGATTTTTTTAATTAAAGATGGAGTCCCTAATGGCTTTTTTTTAAATTTCTAATAAAAAATTTTCCTTGTGTTGTGTTTTTTTTTAAACAATTTAATAGAAATTCATGGCGGTCATGTCTAATATTGGCGTGACCGCCATAAATTTCGGGCTTAGGGCCAGCTGATAATACAAAGCTGGCCCTAACCTCTTTATTACCCAGCGTGCCACCGCTACCAGGGCTGCTGGAAGAGCGGGGTTCAGCGCCAGAGGATGGCGCTTCAATGAACGCGCCATCTTCTGGGGCGGCTGCGGGCTGCAATTTGCAGCGGGGGGTGCCCAGAAAGCTTGGGCATCCCTGCGCTGCGGATTCCAGCCCCCAGCTGCTTAGCTGTACCTGGCTAGACATAGAAATTGCGCGGAGCCCCACGCATTTTTTTTTAATTATTTCATGAATTTCAGAGCCAGAGTCTCAGAGTCAGAGTCAGAATCTCAGAATTTCATGAAATAATTAAAAAAAAATGTGTGGGGCTCCGCGCAATTTCTATGTCTAGCCAGGTACAGCTAAGCAGCTGGGGGCTGGAATCCGCAGCGCAGGGATGCCCAAGCTTTCTGGGCACCCCCCGCTGCAAATTGCAGCCCGCAGCCGCCCCAGAAGATGGCGCGTTCATTGAAGCGCCATCCTCTGGCGCTGAACCCCGCTCTTCCAGCGGCCCTGGTAGCGATGGCACGCTGGGTAATAAAGAGGTTAGGGCCAGCTTTGTATTATCAGCTGGCCCTAAGCCCGAAATTTATGGCGGTCACGCCAATATTAGACATGACCGCCATGAATTTCTATTAAATTGTTTTAAAAAAAACACAACACAAGGAAAATTTTTTATTAGAAATAAAAAAAAAAGCCATTAGGGACTCCATCTTTAATTAAAAAAAATCCTCTTCCGTCTGACGCAGTCCAAAACGCGATGTCCTCTCTGCTACATCCCCTGTGCATAAATATAGATGTCTATGCACAGGGAATAAGCAGACTGAGAACAATCTCAGCTCTGCTACATCATCTCTGTGCACAGACATTCATGTCTGTACACAGGGAATGAGCAGACTGAGAACAATCTCAGCTCTGCTACATCATCTCTGTGCACAGACATTCATGTCTGTACACAGGGAATGAGCAGACTGAGAGCAGTCTCAGCACTGCTACATCAGGCAGCAGGCGGGCTCTAGGACCCTGGAGCTGCACAGAGAAGACAGCTGGACTGGCTCGCAAAGAAACAGCAGTTATCTGCGAGTTTCCCTGCTATCACTGGCACAGTAGCCAGTGATTACGCGCACGAGTCTAATGCAAACAATGGCAATCTTAGTTTTGTCAGCGTTTCTGACAAAACTAGGATTGATATTGATTTGCATTGGACTCGTGCGAGTAATCACTGGGAAACTCGCAGAGTACCGAGTCCTGCGAGTCCCTTACTACTCGCCGAGTAACGAGTCCTAGCGAGTAGATTCGCCCATCCCTACTTATAAGAGGGAATAGGCGAGCAGTCTTGACCTTTGCTGCTGGATGGCCGCACACACACAATTCAACACATTGATTATATATCAGGATACATGCCACATCATTCCTAAAGGGAAGAAGACAGTTAACCCCTTGACCCTCGTACACGTGTACACCTGTGCTTTTTTAATGTTTTTTTCAAAAAATGTATATTCTTAAATAATTTTCCGTCACAGTGAAGGATTATTTGCGGGCGCTGCACACTTACCTTGTCCTGCAGCCTCCTATATGAAAAGGCTGCCAATAGATCTGGGTTTGGAGTCTTGTTGGAGATTTCACATTGGGGTCCACAAGCTTCAAGTTACACCAGTGTTTATAGACGTGTTAGGTTTCACAGCTGAGAGTTTGGTACAATTGTATCATTTTCTTGCCTGTATATAACTTGTTGGGCTTTGTGGAGCAGGACATTATGTGAAGATGGAAGAACCGGACGGTAAATGTATTTTTGCAGCTATAGAGAAAATAAAGAAAACCACAAGAGTGTATCCGTCAGGCTTCACGTCACTTAGTTCCCTGTTGGGTAATTCTGCATTCCGTCATCCTCTCACTTCCCGATTCTTCATAAGAAACTAAATAGCCTTTTGCTACAATTGCGCTCGATGTATCGCGTCTCCGTATCACTTTATTCACTATTTTATCACTGAGGGACGAATGATTGAGGAAGATGCAAACAGTCCGAGCTTTGGGGAAAAACATCATTA
Organism: Allobates femoralis; assembly: GCA_033576535.1. Classification (NCBI taxonomy): domain Eukaryota; kingdom Metazoa; phylum Chordata; class Amphibia; order Anura; family Aromobatidae; genus Allobates; species Allobates femoralis. The sequence goes on along the minus strand of JARQOC010000007.1, from coordinate 108,655,287 downwards.
TGAAACGTGCAACAAAGACTGAAAACAGCGGAAAACCCCGAAAATAAAGAAACATCATAAAGGATGTGAAGATCCAAGGCGTCAACTCTAACGAGGCCATAAACTCATAGATACTGCATAATAATAACTACGAAAATAACCAAATAATAAAGTCATAGCCACATCTGTACATTGTCTCCGCCCCTGAGGGACCGAGCAGTGCAGCCAATCAGGGGCTCCAGAGGTCACATGACACAATACAGGGATCCCAGAAGGGATGATTTTGTCCTTCTAATGGATACAGAAGCCATCAAAGGACCTCATCACCAAGGCTGTGCCTAGTCACAAGTGCCGTAACTAGAGTGCTATGGACAGGAGCGCACACCAGCATGATGGCAGAGCGATGGTAATGTCCCCCATCCTGTAATAACGGCCTCTATGTTTAACCGATTCCCTCATTCTGTTTCCTTCCAGCAATAATGTCCCCCTTTCTGGTCCCACTAGATGGCTTTCACAGGTTCAGCAGCATCTGTCTTACTAAAGAGCGATTTGCCAGAACGCTATAGCAGCCTCCCGTGGTTAATAGTAGTAGTAATGTAATGTAGTAATGTCCCCCATCCTGTAATAATGGCCTCTATATTTAACCGATTCCCTCATTCTGTTTCCTTCCAGCAGTAATGTCCCCCTTTCTGGTCCCATCCTCTAACAATGGGCTACCTATCCCATCCTGACCCGAGTCATTAAAAACATCCCTTATCCTGATCCTCATCCTTTAATAATTTCCACCATCCTGGCCCCTTCCTGTAATAATATCCCCCATACTGTGCTTCTTCTGTAATAATGTACCCCATCTGGTCTCTTTTCTATAATAATGGGCCCCCATCCTGTGACCTTCCTATTATAATGCCCCTCATACTGGGCCCTTCATGTAATAATGTCCCCCATCCAGCTCACTTAATGTAATAATGCCCTCTGTCTTGGTCCCCTTATGAAGTAATGTCCCCCATTTGGGCCCTTCCTGTAATAATGTCCCTCATCTGGAGCCCTTCATTTAACAATATCCCCCCATTCCGGGCCTTTTCTGTAATAATGTCCCCCCTCATCCTGGACTCCTTCTTGTAATAATGTCCCCTCAACCTGGGCTCTTTATAACATATGGATCCGGTATAATACTGATACGGTTTCATTCGGGTTACGGGGAAAAAACGTATATGGTCAGATGAGGTTTTCCCCTGATCTGCCGGATATAAAAAAAACGCATATGAGTGACCTCCCTAATCCGAGTGTTTAGATTTAGCATGTAGGAGAGTTGACAAAGCTGCCCCCGCCCACACCAGGCTCTGTATATACAATGTCTATAGACAGTGAGCTGCCCCCGCCCACACCAGGCTCTGTATATACAATGTCTATAGACAGAGAGCTGCCCCCACACACACCAGGCTCTGTATACACAATGTCTATAGACAGAGAGCTGCCCCCGCCCACACCAGGCTCTGTATATACAATGTCTATAGACAGATTGCTGCCCACACCAGGGTCTGTATATACAATGTCTATAGACAGAGAGCTGCCCCTGCCCACACCAGGCTCTGTATATACAATGTGTATAGATAGAGAGCTGCCCCCGCCCACACCAGGCTCTGTATATACAATGTCTATAGACAGAGAGCTGCCCCCTCCCACACCAGGCTCTGTATGTACAATGTCTATAGACAGAAAGCTGCCCCCACCCACACCAGGCTCTGTATATACAATGTCTATAGACAGTGAACTGCCCCCGCCCACACCAGGCTCTGTATATACAATATCTATAGACAGAGAGCTGCCCCTGCCCACACCAGGCTCTGTATATACAATGTCTATAGACAGAGAGCTGCCCCCGCCCACACCAGGCTCTGTATATACAATGTCTATAGACAGAGAGCTGCCACTGCTCACACCAGGCTCTGTTTATACAATGTCTATAGACAGAGAGCTGCCCCCACCCACACCAGGCTCTGTATATACAATGTCTATAGACAGAGAGCTGCCCCCACCCACACCAGGCTCTGTATATACAATGTCTATAGACAGAGAACTGCCCCCACCCACACCAGGCTCTGTATATACAATGTCTATAGACAGAGAGCTGCCCCCACCCACACCAGGCTCTGTATATACAATGTCTATAGACAGAGAGCTGCCCCCACCCACACCAGGCACTGTATATACAATGTCTATAGACAGAGAGCTGCCCCCGCCTACACCAGGCTCTGTATATAAAATGTCTATAGACAGAGAGCTGCCCCCACCCACACCAGGCTCTATATATACAATGTCTATAGTCAGAGAGCTGCTCCCACCCACACCAGGCTCTGTATATACAATGTCTATAGTCAGAGAGTTGCTCCCACCCACACCAGGCTCTGTATATACAATGTCTATAGACAGAGAGCTGCCCCCGCCCACACCAGGCTCTGTATATACAATGTCTATAGACAGAGAGCTGCCCCCACCCACACCAGGCTCTTTATATACAATGTCTATAGACAGAGAGCTGCCCCCACCCACACCAGGCTCTGTATATACAATGTCTATAGGTAGAGAGCTGCCCCCACCCACATCAGACTCTGTATATACAATGTCTATAGGTAGAGAGCTGCTCCCGCCCACACCAGGCTCTGTATATACAATGTCTATAGACAGAGATGCCCCCGCCCACACCAGGCTCTGTATGTACAATGTCTATAGAAAGAGAGCTGCCCCCGCCCACACCAGGCTCTGTATGTACAATGTCTATAGACAGAGAGCTGCCCTGCCCACACCAGGCTCTGTATATACAATGTCTATAGACAGAGCTGCCCCCGCCCACACCAGGCTCTGTATATACAATGTCTATAGACAGAGAGCTGTCCTCGCCCACACCAGGATCTGTATATACAATGTCTATAGACAGAGAACTGCCCCGCCCACACCAGGCTCTGTATGTACAATGTCTATAGACAGAGAGCTGCCCCCACCCACACCAGGCTCTGTATGTACAATGTCTATAGACAGAGCTGTCCCAGGCCACACCAGGCTCTGTATATACAAGGTATATACACAGAGAGCTGCCCCCGCCCACACCAGACTCTGTATATACAATGTCTATAGAGAGAGAGCTGCCCCCCCCCACACCAGGCTCTGTATATACAATGTCTATAGAAAGTAAATTTCTAATCACAGCCAGGGATCCTTTTATGTATCCTCTTTCTCAGTTTTAGCTTATTGATTGAGTTTTTTTACATTTCACTTTAGGTAAAATTAATCAGTAGAAAATCTGGAACGTTTCTGGTTATGAAACTCTTGTGTGACACCTTCCCTAGTCGTGGATTTTTCTGTTTTGCTTAATGAAGCAGAGCACGTTCAGCCATAATGTAATGTATATGACAAGTGCGAAAACTAGGAAGTCCGTCCTGTGTAAGGAGAAGTCAGATATGACCGTGATCTCACATGTACTGGAAATGGAGGATGTGAAATGTTGCCTCATATATGGGAAACCAGCAACAATCCTTTACAGGTGCCCTCCACATTTATGTAACCGAAGTGTAGTCATTGCATAAAAAAGTGTTTTGCATATGCTAAAAACCCGAGGACATGTCCTGGGGCTCCCATAGTCGGCCAAGGGAAAGAGCACTGACACGAGTTACCAATATGTTATTGATGAATTTGGGTGTAATTGAGAATATTCATTGACTGCCAGCAATCCCAAAAATCCCAAAAATCCCAGAGATCCCAAAAATAGTAAAGTGAATCTGCCAGCAGGATTGTGCTATTTAATCTGAGAGCAGCATAATATATGTTAATTGAGTCACTTAGTATGCTCAATAAATGTTTTATCAGTAAGAGTTTATCATTGCCTGACTAGTTGTTACATGCAAGGTAGTCCAGATAGTCTGTGTAACTCCGCCCCCACCAGTAATTGGCAGCTTTCTGTGTATAACCCCACCCACACCACTGATAGCTCTGCCGCTTTATAACTTTGCCCCTTCATAGCTCTCCCCCTTCATAGATCTGCCTCACTCATTGCTCCACCCATTCATAGCTCTGCCCCTTCACAGCTCCACCCCTTAATAGATCTGCCCCTTCATAGCTCTGCCCCTTCTTGAATGCACATGGATCCACCCCCTCCGGTTGGTCCCGACACCTTTATTTATGGAGGAGCGGGGCTAACTGGCGATATACAACCAAAGAGGCCGAAGTGTAGTAAATGGGGTGGGGCTAACTGGAGGGGGTGGAGCCATATGCAAGAGAGACTAAGAACCATTAGTTCCAATCCCAGGTAATGCCGGGTTCTGCAGCTGCTATAGAATATAGGTAACTCAGTCTTGGTATGTAAAGTGCAGGGGTGCTGAGGTGCAAAACCATCAGGGTTAAAGGCTAAGCGTGCACTGCTTGATGGCTTACCAGTAGTGTAGGTTAGGTGGGGGGGGCACAGAGTCCTAATGGTCCCAACGCACGTTTCGCAGGCACTCAGGCTTCTTCATGTGGGGACACATCATAATGTGATCTGCCCGGACCCTTTAAAGACCTGGCACATGGTCATCATGTGACTCGATCATGCGCTGCACTTCCGGGTATGGTGTCACATCACCGAGCGCGCGGGGGAGAGGTTGTAAAGGGATGTGTCACCCTAATAGCTACACATGAGCTCAAGGTGGGGAAGACGCCAGACTACTGCATTGAAGTCACAATCACAGGAGAAATCATCACTGGGTACAGGATTATAAATATATCTTCATTCACTATTATTCACAGCCGGACGTGTAGGCCCTGAGTCTAGAGAGCCCCAAAAAGTCCCTTTGACCTATTTGTCCTGCCGCGGACTATGGAGAGTCCGGATACTGTGCGTGACAGTGGCGCACAGATCAATGGTGTCCGGCGCAGTATATACAACAGAGAAACACCGGGGATGGGACAAATACAGCAGAGGGCCCTGCTCATAGGGAACTATGAAGAGGTGACCTCCTGCTCTCACCTGCAGCTGTGCCACGATCTCCCTACCATCCCTATACGGGGTTCTTCACCCTGTCGCCGAGCAGGACACCTAGTCCCTCACTGACCCTGATGTTATCCCTAAATAGGGAGATAACCGGCGGGAGCACTAGTCCAAACTGCTGCATTAAAATCAACAAAATGACAAAACAACTTCACGCCTCCTGCCTTGCTCTTTGGCAGCAGGCAGCTTGGCAACTGTCAGCTTCTAGAGAGAACCTCGTTCACATAAGGAGGCTTGGCCAGATATAGAGTTCAATCACCAGCAAGGAATGCTGGACCATACGACCATATAAAGGAGATGGGAGTGATCACAAAGTAGCCACACCTGGGAAGAAACCTAAGGACCATTGCAGCAACAGAAACTGACATTAACTCCTACACTGTTAAATGAAGTCTCAATACAGGAGTGAGACACAGGTCCCAAACCTGACACAAGTCTACAAAGTAAGAGATACTATTGTGACACCTATAAAAAAGACTAATGCTATTACAGATTTGCAATAATTGGTGGCCCTGCTGGAGCTTTCACATCGGGGCCCGTAAGATTCAAGTTACAGCACTGCCTATGGAGGTCCCCCCTCCTGCCCTCACTTTAGCCCAGGGGGAGAGTTAACACAAACAAAAGTCATCTAATCATCCCGAAATGTAGAGCCGAGGGATAGAGGGATAGAGGGGTTGGATCTGCCCCCGGGGCACAAACCGGCTTAGTTACTCACCTCTATAAATTGAACCAGCTGGATGCCTTATTAACATATATATCTCACAATAATGGGTTTTCGCTATAAACGCCATACGGGCGCGTATCAATTCATTTGCATTTAAACAGGCAATTTTATGATCCTGCGAGAAGTAAATGTCCAATTTCCCCTTGATCATAGTTATGACGGGTTTGATAGCTGCTCGTCTTTCTCGTTACAGGAGGCCGCGTGAAGACCTGGAAGAAGAGATGGTTCATTCTCAAGGACAACTGTCTTTATTACTTCGAATACACAACGGTAAGAATAAGGAACGGATGAAGAGGCGCAGGCCGAGATGGAGAGAATAAAGCCTCTATTTATATCCTTCCAGGATAAAGACCCACTTGGAATAATCCCACTGGAGAACCTATGTGTGGAATTATCAGAAGACCCGAAGAAGACGGTAACTATGATCAGAGACCGTCATCAATCTAACTCCTGTTATGTAGAACAGTGGAGGCGCCATTATTAAAATCCAAAAGGCCTCCCCATTGTGTGGCCAAACCATCATTAATCCAACTCCCATTATAGAGAAAAGTGGAGGCGCCATTATTAAAATCCAAAAGGCCTCCCCATTGTGTGGCCAAACCATCATTAATCCAACTCCCATTATTTAGAACAGTGGAGGCGCCATTCTACAAATCCAAAAGGCCTCCCCATTGTGTGGCCAAACCATCATTAATCCAACTCCCATTATTTAGAACAGTGGAGGCGCCATTCTACAAATCCAAAAGGCCTCCCCATTGTGTGGCCAAACCATCATTAATCCAACTCCCATTATGTAGAACAGTGGAGGCACCATTATTAAAATCCAAAAGGCCTCCCCATTGTGTGGCCAGATTTGTTACCTGGTGCAGGAGGGATTGATGTTTGTTTCACCTTTCCTGCCCATGGACCAATGTTTTCACCTCTGTGTTTGCTAAAAATGTAGCTCCTCTGAAGAAGGAGTTTTGTCTGTTAAAGGATATGTCTGGGATCTCACCCCCCCCCAAAAAAAAGAATGTGCCTAAGCACTAATAGGCAGGAGGTTAATATCTGCCGGTTGTACCCGGTGCTGCTTTATGGTCTTAGACTGTTCTTGCTGGCGATGTTGCAGCTTCCGCTGACGCCACGTTAACCGAGAGGTCTCTGCTCTGTTGATGGGCGTCACTCCTTAGTGACATAAGTAGCGGGGCGCCGGCTGCCAATCAGCATGACGTCGGCTGTCCCATCCCTTCTACAGAGCAGAGTGGAAGAGAAGCCTTCGCTCTGGTGACGAAGCCGTTGAATCGTTGGCAGGAGCCGTCTGTGAACATTCTGTGCCGACGGTGAACGCCGCCGAGCACAACAGGCAGAGAGGTAGAACCTCCGGCACAACTCACCGCCCGTCTGTGCTGGGAACATTTGTAAATCGCGAGAAGTGAGAGATAACCAATCAGTGGCCTCCTCCAAGACCTTCTTCATGGTTACATAATATGCTTGAATAGTTTATACATCGATTCTCCCAACTCCCAAGTGAAAGACTCCTCATGGTCAGTCCTGAAACAGAGCATCATGTTGGTCATTACTTCACTGAACGAGCCCAAGTGTAACTCTCACTCCCGACATTCTTGGGCCTCTCTCGAGCTGGATTCTCTGCCTCTCTCAGAGCTGGATGTGGCTCCTGACCTCTCTCAGAGCTGATGTGGCTCACGACCACCCTCTCTCAGAGCTAAATGTGGACTCCAGATGTCCCTCTCTCAGAGCTGGATGTGGCTCTGACCCTCTCTCAGAGCTGATGTGGCTCCTGACCCTCTCTCAGAGCTAAATGTGGCTCCTGACCCTCTCTCAGAGCTAATGTGGCTCCTGACCCTCTCTCAGAGCTGGATGTGGCTCATGACCCTCTCTCAGAGCTGGATGTGGCTCACTGACCCTCTCTCAGAGCTGGATGTGGCTCCTGACCCTCTCTCAGAGCTGGATGTGGCTCCTGACCCTCTCTCAGAGCTGGATGTGGCTCATGACCCTCTCTCAGAGCTGGATGTGGCTCAGACCCCTCTCAGAGCTGGATGTGGCTCATGACCCTCTCTCAGAGCTGGATGTGGCTCACTGACCCTCTCTCAGAGCTGGATGTGGCTCATCGACCCTCTCTCAGAGCTGGATGTGGCTCACGACCCTCTCTCAGAGCTGGATGTGGCTCACGACCCTCTCTCAGAGCTGGATGTGGCTCATGACCCTCTCTCAGAGCTGGATGTGGCTCATGACCCTCTCTCAGAGCTGGATGTGGCTCGTGACCCTCTCTCAGAGCTAATGTGGCTCATGACCCTCTCTCAGAGCTGGATGTGGCTCATGACCCTCTCTCAGAGCTGGATGTGGCTCATGACCCTCTCTCAGAGCTGGATGTGGCTCTGACCCTCTCTCAGAGCTGGATGTGGCTCATGACCCTCTCTCAGAGCTGGATGTGGCTCATGACCCTCTCTCAGAGCTGGATGTGGCTCTGACCCTCTCTCAGAGCTGGATGTGGCTCTGACCCTCTCTCAGACGCTCTCTCAAGCTGGATGTGGCTCATGACCTTCTCAGAGCTGGATGTGGCTCATGACCTCTCTCAAGCTGGATGTGGCTGTGACCCTCTCTCAGAGCTGGATGTGGCTTGTGACCTCTCTCAGAGCTGGATGTGGCTCACGACCCTCTCTCTAGAGCTGGATGTGGCTCCTGACCCTCTCTCTAAGCTGGATGTGGCTCACGACCCTCTCTCAGAGCTGGATGTGGCTCATGACCCTCTCTCAGAGCTGGATGTGGCTCAGACCCTCTCTCAGAGCTGGATGTGGCTCACGACCCTCTCTCAGAGCTGGATGTGGCTCACGACCCTCTCTCAGAGCTGGATGTGGCTCACGACCCTCTCTCAGAGCTAAATGTGGCTCATGACCCTCTCTCAGAGCTGGATGTGGCTTGTGACCCTCTCTCAGAGCTGGATGTGGCTCGTGACCCTCTCTCAGAGCTGGATGTGGCTCATGACCCTCTCTCAGAGCTGGATGTGGCTCATGACCTTTTCTCAGAGCTGGATGTGGCTCATGACCTTCTCTCAGAGCTGGATGTGGCTCCTGACCCTCTCTCAGAGCTGGATGTGGCTCATGACCCTCTCTCAGAGCTGGATGTGGCTCATGACCTTCTCTCAGAGCTGGATGTGGCTCCTGACCCTCTCTCAGAGCTGGATGTGGCTCATGACCCTCTCTCAGAGCTGGATGTGGCTCATGACCCTCTCTCAAAGCTGGATGTGGCTTGTGACCCTCTCTCAGAGCTGGATGTGGCTTGTGACTCTCTCTCAGAGCTGGATGTGGCTCACGACCCTCTCTGAGAGCTGGATGTGGCTCCTGACCCTCTCTCTAAGCTGGATGTGGCTCACGACCCTCTCTCAGAGCTGGATGTGGCTCATGACCCTCTCTCAGAGCTGGATGTGGCTCCTGACCCTCTCTCAGAGCTGGATGTGGCTCACGACCCTCTCTCAGAGCTGGATGTGGCTCACGACCCTCTCTCAGAGCTAAATGTGGCTCATGACCCTCTCTCAGAGCTGGATGTGGCTTGTGACCCTCTCTCAGAGCTGGATGTGGCTCGTGACCCTCTCTCAGAGCTGGATGTGGCTCATGACCCTCTCTCAGAGCTGGATGTGGCTCATGACCTTTTCTCAGAGCTGGATGTGGCTCATGACCTTCTCTCAGAGCTGGATGTGGCTCCTGACCCTCTCTCAGAGCTGGATGTGGCTCATGACCCTCTCTCAGAGCTGGATGTGGCTCATGACCCTCTCTCAGAGCTGGATGTGGCTTGTGACCCTCTCTCAGAGCTGGATGTGGCTTGTGACTCTCTCTCAGAGCTGGATGTGGCTCACGACCCTCTCTGAGAGCTGGATGTGGCTCCTGACCCTCTCTCTAAGCTGGATGTGGCTCACGACCCTCTCTCAGAGCTGGATGTGGCTCATGACCCTCTCTCAGAGCTGGATGTGGCTCATGACCCTCTCTCAGAGCTGGATGTGGCTCACGACCCTCTCTCAGAGCTGGATGTGGTTCACGACCCTCTCTCAGAGCTGGATGTGGCTCACGACCCTCTCTCAGAGCTGGATGTGGCTCACGACCCTCTCTCAGAGCTGCATGTGGCTCGTGACCCTCTCTCAGAGCTGGATGTGGCTCGTGACCCTCTCTCAGAGCTGCATGTGGCTCGTGACCCTCTCTCAGAGCTGCATGTGGCTCGTGACCCTCTCTCAGAGCTGGATGTGGCTCACGACCCTCTCTCAGAGCTGGATGTGGCTCCTGACCCTCTCTCAGAGCTGCATGTGGCTCATGACCCTCTCTCAGAGCTGGATGTGGCTCCTGACCCTCTCTCAGAGCTGGATGTGGCTCGTGACTATCTCTCAGAGCTGGATGTGGCTCACGACCCTCTCTCAGAGCTGGATGTGGCTCACGACCCTCTCTCAGAGCTGGATGTGGCTCACGACCCTCTCTCAGAGCTGGATGTGGCTCACGACCCTCTCTCAGAGCTGCATGTGGCTCGTGACCCTCTCAGAGCTGGATGTGGCTCGTGACCCTCTCTCAGAGCTGCATGTGGCTCGTGACCCTCTCTCAGAGCTGCATGTGGCTCGTGACCCTCTCTCAGAGCTGGATGTGGCTCACGACCCTCTCTCAGAGCTGGATGTGGCTCCTGACCCTCTCTCAGAGCTGCATGTGGCTCATGACCCTCTCTCAGAGCTGGATGTGGCTCCTGACCCTCTCTCAGAGCTGGATGTGGCTCGTGACTCTCTCTCAGAGCTGGATGTGGCTCATGACCCTCTCTCAGAGCTGGATGTGGCTCCAGACCCTCTCTCAGAGCTGGAGGTGGCTCACGACCCTCTCTCAGAGCTGGATGTGGCTCACGACCCTCTCTCAGAGCTGGATGTGGCTCACGACCCTCTCTCAGAGCTGGATGTGGCTCATGACCCTCTCTCAGAGCTGGATGTGGCTCATGACCCTCTCTCAGAGCTGGATGTGGCTCATGACCCTCTCTCAGAGCTGGATGTGGCTCCAGACCCTCTCTCAGAGCTGGAGGTGGCTCACGACCCTCTCTCAGAGCTGGAGGTGGCTCACGACCCTCTCTCAGAGCTGGATGTGGCTCACGACCCTCTCTCAGAGCTGGATGTGGCTCGTGACCCTCTCTCAGAGCTGGATGTGGCTCACGACCCTCTCTCAGAGCTGGATGTGGCTCACGACCCTCTCTCAGAGCTGGATGTGGCTCACGACTCTCTCTCAGAGCTGGATGTGGCTCCTGACCCTCTCTCAGAGCTGCATGTGGCTCGTGACCCTCTCTCAGAGCTGGATGTGGCTCGTGACCCTCTCTCAGAGCTGGATGTGGCTCACGACCCTCTCTCAGAGCTGGATGTGGCTCCTGACCCTCTCTCAGAGCTGGATGTGGCTCGTGACTATCTCTCAGAGCTGGACGTGGGTCTCAAGGTCAGAAAGATTGAGGTCCTCTGCCTTAAGGGATAGGTTATGACTTGTTGATCGTGATCCAAGGACTGATGAGCAGAAGGGGGCTCTTTAATCCCTGTTAGATGGGAGGTAGAGCTCATGCTCGATGGCCGCTCCATTCACGACTTGTTTTCAAGGTCTATTTTGGGACTTTTGTAACCGGGATAAAAATTCCCTTTCTGTTGATCGGTGCCGGTCCCAGTGCTAGGACAGCCCCCGATTAGTAAGTTACCCTTGTGGGTCAGCACAACCCCTTTACATTCGGTCCACTCTTCTTCTCCTGGACATATGTAGAAGGTTTCGCCTCCTATGACGGTGGCCACAATCGCTCCGGTGCGTTCATTGTATTTATGGATATCGGAGCAGGTCTGGATTTGTAGTAATAATGGAACATGTTCATTTATTTCCCGGATAGATTATTAGCTGTGTCGTCCTGAAGACGCGTTATCCTGATCTGTGAGAGACACCGGTCACATCTCTCTACAATCACCTTGTTAGAAATGATAGAATATTGAGCAGCTTATAGTGCCCCCAGTGGCCACGTCAGCAACTGCAGGAGAATATTAAGAAGTAAAGTGGATACATTGTTTCTTACTGCATTACGATTTGCCAATTCATGTCTTAATTCACCTTAGCATTGCTTCGACCTCCACGCAAGAGGGCAAACCGTCAAGGCCTGCAAGACCCAAGCAGATGGGAAGAAAGTGCAAGGAAATCACCAATCTTATCGATTGTCCGCGACAAGTGATGAAGAGCGAGAGAGCTGGGTGCAAAGTCTGAGGTCAGTCCTTACAGAACAGTAAAGAATGAATGAATGTGCTGTATGAGTCTTGCGTTCATCAGTCGGGGTGAAGGGTACGATGCCACCTGGGTGGGTGAGACCTCCTTATCGGGCCCCGTCACATTGCCACCTGGGTGGGTGAGACCTCCTTATCGGCCCCCCGTCACATTGCCGGATGGGTAACGATGCCACGCTGGACCACAAGATTGGCTTTTTGTCTCATACATGCTGTAATAGTTGAGTCTTCACGATCCATCTCACATCGCCATCAATGTCAACTCATCCGAACTCGTCTACGTTCTTGACCCGCAGCCGCCCGCTCACATGGACCAAGTATCACTTACAATGCAAAATTATGCAGAACTGCGGCGTCTCTCGGCTTCTCTACACTCATCGAGATACTTAAAGTGGAGATGAATTCAAAACCATCTATCACTCAAATCAATGAGATTTTACTATTAACCCCTTATTGCCTAAATTAAAAGTTACATATGCATAGAAATGAATTGATCTGATATGCAACAGTAGGCATTAAAGGGTTAAACGAGAAGTTCATGACGTAGGTATTCATGACTTTTCATAGGATAAGTCATCAATATCAGATGTCTGGGGGAACTGGAGTGAAAAATGGAGAGTTGAAGGGGTTAAACATCACACTGCTGTGAACAATGGAGCAAACAGGAGATCACTGTCCAGGTCCTATGAGGAACAGTTACAGGATCTGGGAATGTTTAGCTGCAAAAAAACAAGACTGAGAGGAGACTTAACAGCTGTCTACAAATATCTCCAGGGCTGTCACACTGTAGAGGGATCAGCTTTATTCTAGGGCTGTCACACTGTAGAGGGATTGGCTTTATTCTAGGGCTGTCACACTGTAGAGGGATCAGCTTTATTCTAGGCTGCCTGTAGTCTATCACCACTGTAGAGGGATCAGCTTTATTCTAGGGCTGTCACATTGTAGAGGGATCAGCTTTATTCTAGGGCTGTCACACTGTAGAGGGATCAGCTTTATTCTAGGGCTGTCACACTGTAGAGGGATCAGCTTTATTCTAGGGTTGTCACACTGTAGAGGGATCAGCTTTATTCTAGGACTGTCACACTGTAGAGGGATCAGCTTTATTCTAGGGCTGTCACACTGCAGAGGGATCAGCTTTATTCCAGGGCTGTCACACTGTAGAGGGATCAGCTTTATTATAGGGCTGTCACACTGTAGAGGGATCAGCTTTATTCTAGGGCTGTCACACTGTAGAGGGATCAGCTTTATTCTAGGGCTGTCACACTGTAGAGGGATCAGCTTTATTCTAGGGTTGTCACACTGTAGAGGGATCAGCTTTATTCTAAGGCTGTCACAATGTAGAGGTATCAGCTTTATTCTTGAGCTGTCACACTGTAGAGGGATCAGTTTTATTCAAGGGCTGTCACAATGTAGAGGGATCAGCTTTATTCTAGGGCTGTCACAATGTAGAGGGATCAGCTTTATTACTAGGGCTGTCACAATGTAGAGGGATAAGCTTTATTGTAGGGCTGTCACACTGTAGAGGAATCAGCTTTATTCTAGGGCTTTCACACTGTAGAGAGATCAGCTTTATTCTTGGGCTGTCACAATGTAGAGAGATCAGCTGTGTTCTAGGGCTGTCACACTGTAGAGGGAACAGCTTGATTCTTGGGCTGTCAAACTGTAGAGGGATCAGCTTTATTCTCATTTGCACAAGGAAAGACTAGAAGTAATAGGATGAAACTGAATGGGAGGAGACACAGATTAGATATTAGAAAAACTTTTTGACAGTGAGGGTGATCAATGAGTGGAACAGGCGGCCACGAGAGGTGGAGAGTTCTCCTTCAATAAAGTCTTCACTCAGAGGCTGGGAGAATTTAAAGACTCCTCCTTTGAGAATGGAGCTGGACCAGATGACCCAGGAGGAGGATCCATCACACGATGACCCATGATGTCCCGTTACACGATGACCCAGGAGATCCCTTCACCCGATGACCCAGGAGATCCCTTCACCCGATGACCCCCCACTCGACCATTCTTTGATCTCCTGCTTGGTCCACTGTTCACAGCAGCGCGATGCTTTAACCCCTTCATCTCTCTATTTATGATATCCTTCTATGAAGCCATTGTCTGAAGCGTTCCAAGTGTTTGTGACTTTCTCACAACTATCGAGTATCTCCGAGATCTCTTCTGATCCCTCATATAAGGATATGACCCTATATGCGCCTTTTGTCTTTTCATTATTATTATCTGCTGGGATCACTGGTGGACACAAAGGTCCCTGTACAAGACGAATATATGGGCCATTAACAGTCCAATAGTTCATCATAATGCACTATTCCACCTTCTTCAGGGTTGTAGTGGTGTCATTACCCCTGGGGCTCTTTTGCGGGTTCACAGGATGCATCAATGATATGTCCGTCCCTGTCTGGGGGTCCCACCCTCCGAATATTCAGCTAATACAGGGATAAATGATCAATAAACAGTGCGCTGAGCTGTTCCTGATCCATAACTTGTGCACTATCGGCCGTGGGGCCTGGTGATATTCAGGGGCTGGCTGGCCCGGGGGGCAGGGGTGCTGATGCCCCTCAGGCCGGTGGTCAAGCTTCAGTGTCGGTGCCGCCCGGCCGTCTGTCACGTTGGTCTGTGCAGTGACAGGTGGCCGCAGCTCATGGGCCACCGCTGTGTGGTTGCCCCCCAGCCATCCCCTAGGATATTGTGTATGGGGACAGTCTGTATATAAAGGATGTTAATTAGACTTATTCCTTTCTAGATCCAGTATTTCTTGGGATCCTTTCTACGACACAGTCACCATCCAGAAAAAGATCTCAACAATCAAAAACGGTCACTGATGACAACAAAAGCCAAAGTTGTACATAGAGATCCTGAGATCCCGGCGGACGTTCCCCTCCAAGTATTGGATACATTGTTGCACCTTCTGTTCGAGGTCGATGTTCCAGCCTTGTGTGACCGTGGTGGATCTAAGGTTCCAAACTTTACCGGCAAAAACTTCAGCACCTGAGCTAAAAATGATTTTATTTTACATTTTTTCTTAAAACTTTAAAACTCAAGGAAATCTGAATATCAGATCATAGCCCAGGACGGCTCTCTAATCTCTGGAATACATTACAGCCTCTTTAAAGTCTGCTGTATGTGTCATTCATGGAAAAGGTGATGTCCGTGCACGGTGCAACATGGAGGTTACCGCAGGATGGATAGGCAAGACCCTGATGATATTGAGCGGGGGATGGCACACCTCCTGACATTAACATGTCTCTGATCTCTGAGCTGCCCTAACATCCCTAAGTGGGTCCTTCCCCCTCTGTCATCAGGTGTCTAGCCCCAAACTGTCCCTCCACTCACCCGGTGAGTACACTAGACATCAATGCCTCTGTAATATCACACAGGGGAAAGAGGACAGATGAGATACAAAAGAAACAATTGCTGTATGCAAACACCAGGACTGCAGGTGACTCCAGCTCCAACAACAGATCTCCAGCTGCCACAAGAGAATTCCACACTCCAAGATGGTCAGAATAGAATGAGTCTATTACTGGCATTAGGTGATTAATTATGCCACTAGTTAAAGGGAAGGGGAGTGGTCACAAACCGTTACAGCTGAGATGAACTAACCAGGAGGTACCTGTAAGGAAAATGTCACCCTTGTTGGGCCAGAAGACAGCAATCACATTTAAAATTCCAGAGTGTCACAAGTCTCCCAATGACGGGAGATACTCGTCACCGACAGGTGTGTATGTAACTGCAATTACCATGGATAATCGATAAAGTCTGAAACGGCAAAGATGAGGCATTGAAACAGCTGGATCCACTATGGTGACGCTCAGAGATGAACAAAATGGAAACATTGTCATTCTCAACATTCCTGTAAATTTATCAACAAACAAAGTATTTGCATCCGCGATTGATCTTTTACTGTCACTTGGGGAGGTGACATCTCCAGACATGCATCACCTGACCACGTGGCCCCGTCACGGCAATCTGATGACTATGATTGATCATTTGGGGAGGTGACATGTATCACTCCCCACCCAGCATTCCTCCTCCCACATGACTACTTGAGGCCAATCACAGGTCTCCAATTGACCTCACACTCACTGGATTGCGGGAAGGACTGGAGGCGACTTGGAGAACGTCTACTTGGGTCGGTGCCAGAGGCCAGAACAAGCGCCGATTTTTCAGGATTATAAGATGCAGCACAAATTAGGGGGAAAATAGGGAAAAATGTAAATGTTAGAATGCCGATACGTGTTGTAGACCTGGAGTCTGTTTTATAGTCCAAGTGCAGCCTCTTGGGGGGAGACACATTGCATCGGAGTCACAGGATGCAGGGTCACCGCTGCATGAGGCTGGTGGGGGCACCAGTGGGGCAATGCTGAGGGCCCTGAGGGGGTGTCCTGGGGGCACCAGTAGGGGTGATGCTGAGGTCCCTGAGGGGGTGTCCTGGGTGCACAGTAGGTGATGCTGCGGACCCCGAGCTGCAAGGAGGGGGTGTCTCGATTGTACTAGTGGGGTGATGCGGTGGGCCCTGGGCTGGGAAGGAGGGGTGTCCCAGTGGTACCAGTGGGGTGATGCTTGCGGACTCCGGGCTGGGAGGAGGGGTGGGTGTCCAATAGTACTAGTGGGGTGATGCTGTGGGCCCTGGGCTGGCAGGAAGGGGGTCCCGGGGGCACCAGTGGCACAATGCTGTGGGCCCTGGGCTGGGAGGAGGGGATACCAGTGGCGCAATGCTGTGGGCCCTGGGCTGGCAGGGGGGTAAAGTGGCAGTGCAAGGCAGGCGCCATTGATCTCCTAGTAGAGGACTCGATGGACTTCATGAAAAGGCTGTGGATGCTACACGTGCGGATCTCAGGGAGCCTCCTCCCTTCTATATTCCTGAATTCCATCATGTCGGAGGCTGCGCAGACTGAGCACTTGGCTCTCTGAGATCTGCGCATGTGTTGCCTCCACAGCCATTTTCTTAAAGTCTATTGCATCCACCGCCGGTAGATCAATGGCGCCTGCCTCCTCCGAGCCTCGGTCCAGCAATCCACTTGTGCCACCGCCTACTTCCTGCAATGGCGACCCCGCCACAATGCCCCCCAGTAAGCGACATCTGGAGTATAAGACGTCCCCCAAAAAATGTTTTATAATAATTTTATTATAATCCACAAAATACAGGAAATAATATTTTTTTCAACCTCCTTTCTGACAAAATTGAAGTTTCTGCCCAAATTTATTCAGATCTTATCGAATTCAAATGAATCTGTCAAATCTGAATCCTGTGAGATTCCCTGATCTCAAGTGGAGAAACCACGGATGGATCCCAATATTCTATCACACCTCAGTCCAGGATCTGGGAACATACATAAATGTGTGATAAACAGGAGGTGTGTGCTTTGTAGGGAATCTGTCAGCAGGTTTTTGCTACCTCATCTGACAGCAACATAATGAAGGCAAAGAAACCCTGAATCCAACAGTGTATCACATAGATTACTGGCTGCAGCCATACTCACACAATCAAAGCATTTAGTTTTAGCAACACAGTAGATGTGGTAGAGCTGTCCCCGCCCACACCAGGCTCTGTATATACAATGTCTATAGACAGAGAACTGCCCCCGCCCACACCAGGCTCTGTATGTACAATGTCTATAGACAGAGAGCTGCCCCCGCCCACACCAGGCTCTGTATATACAATGTCTATAGACAGAGAGCTGCCCCCGCCCACACCAGGCTCTGTATATACAATGTCTATAGACAGAGAGCTGCCCCCACCCACACCAGGCTCTGTATATACAATGTCTATAGATAGAGAGCTGCTCCCGCCCACACCAGGCTCTGTATATACAATGTCTATAGACAGAGAGCTGCCCCCGCCCACACCAGGCTCTGTATATACAATGTCTATAGACAGAGAGCTGCCTCCACCCACTCCCGGCTCTGTATGTACAATGTCTATAGAAAGAGAGCTGCCCCCGCCCACACCAGGCTCTGTATATACAATGTCTATAGACAGAGAGCTGCCCCCGCCCACACCAGCTCTGTATATACAATGTCTATAGACAGCGGCCCCCACCCACACCAGGCTCTGTATATACAATGACTATAGAAAGAGAGCTGCCCCCGCCCCACACCAAGCTCTGTATATACAATGTCTATAGACAGAGAGCTGCAACCACCCACACCAGGCTCTGTATATACAATGTCTATAGACAGAGAGCTGCCCCCGCCCACACCAGACTCTGTATATACAATGTCTATGGACACAGAGCTACCCCCACCCACACCAGGCTGTGTATATACAATATCTATAGACAGAGAGCTGCCCCCACCCACACCAGGCTCTGTATATACAATGTCTATAGACAGAGAGCTGCCCCCGCCCACACCAGGCTCTGTATATACAATGTCTATAGACAGAGAGCTGCCCCCACCCACACCAGGCTCTGTATATACAATGTCTATAGACAAAGAGCTGCCCCCACCCACACCAGGCTCTGTATGTACAATGTCTATAAACAGAGAGCTGCCCCCGCCCACACCAGGCTCTGTATATACAGTGTCTATAGACAAAGAGCTGCCCCCACCCACACCAGGCTCTGTATGTACAATGTCTATAGACAGAGAGCTGCCCCCGCCCACACCAGGCTCTGTATATACAGTGTCTATAGACAAAGAGCTGCCCCCACCCACACCAGGCTCTGTACAATGTCTATAGACAGAGAGCTGCCCCCGCCCACACCAGGCTCTGTATATACAGTGTCTATAGACAAAGAGCTGCCCCCACCCACACCAGGCTCTGTATGTACAATGTCTATAGACAGAGAGCTGCCCCCGCCCACACCAGGCTCTGTATATACAATGTCTATAGACAGAGAGCTGCCCCCGCCCACACCAGGCTCTGTATATACAATGTCTATAGACAGAGCGCTGCCTCCACCCACACCAGGCTCTGTATATACAATGTCTATAGACAGAGAGCTGCCCCCGCCCACACCAGGCTCTGTATATACAATGTCTATAGACAGAGCCGCCCCCGTCCACACCAGGCTCTGTATGTACAATGTCTATAGACAGAGAGCTGCCCCCGCCCACACCAGGCTCTGTATATACAATGTCTATAGACAGAGAGCTGCCCCCGCCCACACCAGGCTCTGTATATACAATGTCTATAGAGAGAGAGCTGCCCCGCCCACACCAGGCTCTGTATGTACAATGTCTATAGACAGAGAGCTGCCCCTGCCCACACCAAGCTCTGTATATACAATGTATATAGACAGAGAGCTGCCCCCCCCCCACACCAGGCTCTGTATGTACAATATCTATAGACAGAGCCGCCCCCGTCCACACCAGGCTCTGTATGTACAATGTCTATAGACAGAGAGCTGCCCCCACCCACACCAGGCTCTGTATATACAATGTCTATAGACAGAGCTGCCCCCGCCCACATCAGGCTCTGTATATACAAAGTCTATAGATAGAGAGCTGCCCCCGCCCACACCAGGCTCTGTATATACAATGTCTATAGACAGAGAGCTGCCCCCGCCCACACCAGGCTCTGTATGTACAATGTCTATAGACAGAGAACTTCCCCCGCCCACACCAGGATCTGTATATACAATGTCTATAGACAGAGAGCTGCCCCCGCCCACACCAGGCTCTGTATATACAATGTCTATAGACAGAGAGCTGCCCCCGCACACACCAGGCTCTGTATATACAATGTCTATAGACAGAGAGCTGCCCCCGCACACACCAGGCTCTGTATATACAATGTCTACAGACAGAGAGCTGCCCCCGTCCACACCAGGCTCTGTATATACAATGTCTATAGACAGAGAGCTGCCCCCACCCCCACACCAGGCTCTGTATATACAAAGTATATAGATAGAGAGCTGCCCACGCCCACACCAGGCTCTGTATATACAATGTCTATAGACAGAGCTGCCTCCGCCCACACCAGGCTCTGTATATACAAAGTCTATAGATAGAGAGATACCCCCGCCCACACCAGGCTCTGTATATACAATGTCTATAGACAGAGAGCTGCCCCCGCCCACATCAGGCTCTGTATATACAATGTCTATAGACTGAGAGCTGCCCCTGCCCACACCAGGCTCTGTATATACAATGTCTATAGAGAGAGAGCTGCCCCCGCCCACACCAGGCTCTGTATATACAATGTCTATAGACATAGAGCTGCCCCCACCACACCAGGCTCTGTATATACAATGTCTATAGACAGAGAGCTGCCCCCACCCACACCAGACTCTGTATATACAATATCTATAGACAGAGAGCTGCTCCCGCCCACACCAGGCTTTGTATATACAATGTCTATAGACAGAGAGCTGCTCCTGCCCCCACCAGGCTCTTTATAGACATTGTGCATTGACAGAGAAGTGTCAATCACAGCAAGTGGCATATCTGTCTGCTGTGCGGTTGAATAAGTCATGTAATTCTAATTAATAAAGCATTTAGTTTAGGTAAACAGCAGCAGAGAGTCTGATACGAGAGACACAGCTGATGTTTGTTTTTTAACCCTTATGTCTTGCATAGCAAAGGCCTGCTGGCAGATTCCATGTATAAAGGGGATAATGGAGTCACTTTATCGGGCACATCCCTAAATTGTTCAGAGGAGTAGATCCAGGGATACAGGTTGCATTTGTCTGTACGGGCAGGAATGATGTCCGGTGTGTAATACTAACCTAGAGTACTAACGCCATAACTCGCCCGGGGTATATGTTTTGTAATTATGAATATTTTATTGTCATTTTATCTAATATATGAAATATTTTATGGCACTGAATGAGTAAAAAGCAGAAATAAAAGACACTTTTTGGGGAAATTCCTTGACCCGCTATACCCCATACAACCAGAAGAGGTCGTCCAACACCGCCAATCTCTGCCGAAATCTAATTCCCGGGACCGTTCCGCTCTGCAATTATATCAGCATCGCTCATAAAGGCTCCTGGCAGATTTCACAGCCGAAAAAAGAAAAAAAAAGACAATTTAGCGGGATTACATGTCGGTGTCACTTCGATTTGCCGGGAACTAGAAACGTTACATTGTTGTTGATATATCGGTTACCCATTAAATTGTGAATAATAAGCTGAATATTACACTTTCACAGTCACTTTCATCACATTCTCCGGGTGGGGAATGATCGACCACCCCGGGAGTCGGTGCACGGTTGCATGCGCTCCTCGCGGAGTCTTACAGCCCGAAGACGAAGCGTCGTCCCCTCCGGCAACGATCCACTTTGAAAATATGATACATGTCTGTAACAGGGAGTGAGCATACATCCAGCACCAGCTACAGATCTGTCCTCATTAAAAGTGATGTATGCAAATCAGGCAGCAAACATTCCGCCTTTGAAGTCCCCACTAACAAGCCGGATAAAAGGGGATGCAGCTTAACCCTTCCCTGCCACGAGACATCACTCGTAGACGATTCACATCCCAGAAGCCCAAATAGGGGGGAGAGCGAGGGACCTTTCATCTCAATCCCCGATCGCATCAGTTTTACCTCCAGGAGATAATTTGCAGGAGGGGGGGGAATCCTTAAATATGTCTCCCCGCGGGGAGATTGCTGTATAATTGAGTCTTGCACTTGGACGGTTTATTTAACCCACTTGTTCCAGAGTCAGTAAACCCAAACAGACTATGGGAAGGGGGGAGAGCGAGGGACCTTTCATCTGTATCACCCATCAAACCACTTCTACCTCCTGAAGATACTTTGCAGAAGGGGGGGGGGGTCTTCAAATATGGGAATTTGTCTTGGACGGCATATTTAACCCAGAGTCGGTAAACCCAAGCGTAGGTGCACAGATAGGTGCCTTGATGTAAATGCTTTTTAATGGCTGTCGGTGCGATGACGGAGCCGCGGTGCCCGGTGTGATGTGTGTGGTCTATGGATCACTGGACTTGCAGCATCGAAGCATCAGGTTTAATTGGTGCTGAGGAAAGGAGGTTTCCATGGTAACAACACATCCATCTCTGCAGTGCGCTACTATGGGGTAGGACACACCCCGGAGAGAGGGATGGAGAGAAGGAGAGAGGAGAAACGGAGGAGAGCATAGGAGGAGGAGTGGGGGGGAGATGTGGAAAGTCCGAGACTGGATGAAGGAAGGAAGGGACTTAGATGGGCAAAGGGTATCGTAGATATCGAAATGAGCAAAGTGGTGGAAAAAGGTGGTGGATGAGGAGAAATGTATAATATGTGACAGAAAAAGGAGGGACATCGGGAAAGATTGATGGATCGAAGGAGAAGCTCCTAGACCTATCGGAGATAAGATGCTACAAGACGAGCTCCGGGGCTCCGATGTAGAATATTGAGTTCTAGAACACGTATTGTTACTATTCACACCTGTATCATTAACTCCTTTACCCCTCCTCGGTTGTGCATGTTCAGGTGACAAATAAAACATAGGGACACCGGGAAAGATTGATGGATCATAGAAGAAGCTCGTAGACCTATCAGAGATAAGATGCTCCAAGACAAGCTCCGGGCTCCGATGTAGAATATTGAGTTCTAGAACACGTATCGTTACTATTCACAACTGTATCATTAACTCCTTTACCCCTCCTCGGTTGTGCATGTTCAAGTGACAAAGAAGATAAATCTATCAATGGGGCCGTAAGTGTCGCCGTCTGTCACTGATCTGGATACATGAAGATGGATTCAGCCTCACTGTCTGCAAGAGGGAGGACGGGGGAAACCTGCCACCATGATAGATCAGGGGGAGGCAGGAGGTGAGCAAGGAGATTGTAAATCACAAGCTGAATAAGCCCAATCCTGTGACCAAGACTGGAGAAAAGTCCAAGAAGAAGAAAAGAAGAGCGGATCCAAGAAACAACCGAGAATAATATAATGTGAAGGTAAAGTATCCGCAGCCCTCGTAAGAAGTAAGTATAACGGGAACTAAGAGATGTAAAACGTCCAAGGAGAAGAAGAAGAAGAGCAGATCCAAAAAACACCATGTAATAATATAGATGTGAAGGTAAAGTATCCACAGCCCTCGTAAGAAGTACCGTAAGTATAACGGAACTAAAGAGATGTAAAACGTGCAAGGAGAAGAAGAAGAAGAAGAAGAAGAGCGGATCCAAGAAATAACCAAGAATAATATAGATGTGAAGGTGAAGCATCCACAGCCCTCGTAAGAAATAAGTATAACAGGAACTAAGGAGATGTAAAACGTCCAAGGAGAGAAGAAGAAGAAGAAGAGCGGATCCAAAAAACAATCAAGAATAATATAGATGAGAAGGTAAAGTATCCGCAGCCCCTGTAAGAAATAATAAATGTCAAGGGAAGAAGAAGAGCGGATCAAGAAACAACCGATAATAATATAGATGTGAAGGTAAAGATTCGCAGCTTCTGTAAGGAATAAGTATAACGGGAACTAAGGAGATGTAAACGTCCAAGGAGAAGAGCGGATCCAAGAAACAATCAAGAATAATATAGATGTGAAGGTAAAGAATCCACAGCCCTCATAAGAAAAAAGTATAATAGGAACTAAAGAGATTTAAAACGTCCAAGGAGAAGAAGAAGAAGAAGAGCGGATCCAAGAAACAACCGATAATAATATAGATGTGAAGGTAAAGATTCGCAGCTTCTGTAAGGAATAAGTATAACGGGAACTAAGGAGATGTAAAAGTCAAGGAGAAGAGCGGATCCAAGAAACAATCAAGAATAATATAGATGTGAAGGTAAAGAATCCACAGCCCTCATAAGAAAAAAGTATAATAGGAACTAAAGAGATTTAAAACGTCCAAGGAGAAGAAGAAGAAGAAGAGCGGATCCAAGAAACAACCGATAATAATATAGATGTGAAGGTAAAGCATCCACAGCTCCAGTAAGGAATATGTATAACGGGAACTAAGGAGATGTAAAACGTCCAAGAGAAGAAGAGCGGATCCAAGGGCCGGGATACTCAGCTAGCTGGGCCAGGGGTATAATGTTCATGGTGGTGATGCCCAGCAGCTGTGACCCTAACCGCACATGAAAAAGGTGGAGTATTTACAGGGGATGAAAGTTTATGAAGTTTGTGATGCCAGCAGAGGTGTACAGCCAGGGATTGCCGATGCTGCATATAAGCACTCCCAAGGGATAGGTGTTGTAACAGCCAGTTGTTATACCCTCCTCAGGCAGGGCAGGCCCCTGGGTGTAGTAGGTGGTAGGTGATGATGGTAGTGATAGTGAAAAGGATGATGGTAGTTATGGTGCGGAGTGCAGGTAGAAGAAGGCACGGAGACAGGCTTTAGGTTCTTTACTTTGCCGTGCAGTTCAGCAGCGAGTCCACAGTACTGGTTCACCAGGTATTTAGATCTGGCCGGTCTGAGGAGAACTATGTACCTCTCTGCCACATGGGTATTTAGCCTACCAGCTGACTTCTTCTTGGGATGAGGTTGTAGGTGCTTGTAGCTTTCCTGTTCCTCCATAACTCCCTTGTGTCTGACTTCCAGCCGGGCAGGCAACACAGACTCTATGAGCAGCCAGACCCACCCGTCTCTCTAGTTCTTTCATAGTTACTGTGCCCCAGACAGTCCCTTGTACTGTAGCCTCTGTGTCTGAAGCCCAGTGGTCTCCAGTTTCTGTGGCCAGTATCTGAAATCCCTGGCCACTCAGGACCGGGCGTGCTGCTTGCAGCTTCACATCTTGTCGGCTCCACGGTCTGACACAGACGCTCTAACTCACTAAGTCCTATTGCACCACTCCCTACTACCCACTACTGCTGACCCTCTCTCCTACCAGAGTCTGTCACTGCCTCCTTCAGGCCTTCTTGTGCCCAGTCCTCTGGTTAGAGTTCAGGCAGTGTGTGAGTGCTCCAGGAGTTCAGCATAGGTTACCTCAATTCTCCTCCGACCCGTCATTAGTACTGTGGTGACCAGTTTGGAGAGTTAGCACCAGGTCTAGCAAACAGCTATGAAGAGTGTCTATCTGAGGGTGACTGTTGTGTGTAGGCCTATACCGTAAAGCAGATCCGGATGTGCACATAGTGGCCTTGGGGAGATAAATTAAGGGCTATGGTGGACATAGGCTGATTCTGTCAGATAGAGGGGA
Source organism: Allobates femoralis (assembly GCA_033576535.1). Classification (NCBI taxonomy): domain Eukaryota; kingdom Metazoa; phylum Chordata; class Amphibia; order Anura; family Aromobatidae; genus Allobates; species Allobates femoralis. Next base: position 108,630,273 of record JARQOC010000007.1, on the reverse strand, counting down.
TACGTGAAGCTGGATGTAATAGTGCAGTAGGAGTGGGTGACGTATACCTACCTAACCAGGATAAGATGGGACTCGTATATACCAGTATATTGCTTTGCTGGGATTTGTGTTGGAAGCTTTTGAAGTGAAGGCCATAAAATCAGCGCTGTGCAGAGATCAATTACCAATCGATACACGAGAGGAGGCTGCAGAAACGAGGGATAAGGTTTATTACATTCAGGAACAGGTAGAGGTAGAGCAGGTTCACAGGGGGTGCAATGGTGCAAAAACACATGCAACAATTACCGCAGTTCCTAGCGGGACGCTCAGACACACGGCACCCCGACTATTATAACCATATGTGCAACAGTAGATTTGCAAGAAATAAGCAAAACTACACTATACCTACAACATTACTGCACTGCCCAGGCTGAACGGCTACCGCGCTCTGGATATAGAGGGTTATGCCTTATGTGTGAACAGTAAAGACAATATAACACTGCAGAAAACAAGTCCAGTCCTGGAGCCTGATGCTGTGATGCTCCTCGGTGCTGATGCTGTGATGCTCCTCGGTGCTGATGCTGTGATGCTCCTCGGTGCTGATGCTGTGATGCTCCTCGGTGCTGATGCTGTGATGCTCCTCGGTGCTGATGCTGTGATGCTCCTCGGTGCTGATGCTGTGATGCTCCTCGGTGCTGATGCTGTGATGCTCCTCGGTGCTGATGCTGTGATGCTCCTCTGTGCTGATGCTGTGATGCTCCTCGTGCTGATGCTGTGATGCTCCTCGTGCTGATGCTGTGATGCTCCTCAGTGCTGATGCTGTGATGCTCCTCGGTGCTGATGCTGGATGCTCCTCAGTGCTGATGCTGTGATGCTCCTCGGTGCTGATGCTGTGATGCTCCTCGGTGCTGAATGCTGTGATGCTCCTCGTGCTGATGCTGTGATGCTCCTCGGTGCTGATGCTGTGATGCTCCTCGGTGCTGATGCTGTGATGCTCCTCGGTGCTGATGCTGTGATGCTCCTCGGTGCTGATGCTGTGATGCTCCTCGGTGCTGATGCTGTGATGCTCCTCGGTGCTGATGCTGTGATGCTCCTCGGTGCTGATGCTGTGATGCTCCTCTGTGCTGATGCTGTGATGCTCCTCGGTGCTGATGCTGTGATGCTCCTCGGTGCTGATGCTGTGATGCTCCTCGGTGCTGATGCTGTGATGCTCCTCGGTGCTGATGTTGTGATGCTCCTCGGTGCTGATGCTGTGATGCTCCTCGGTGCTGATGCTGTGATGCTCCTCGGTGCTGATGTTGTGATGCTCCTCGGTGCTGATGCTGTGATGCTCCTCTGTGCTGATGCTGTGATGCTCCTCTGTGCTGATGCTGTGATGCTCCTCGGTGCTGATGCTGTGATGCTCCTCGTTGCTGATGCTGTGATGCTCCTCGGTGCTGATGCTGTGATGCTCCTCGGTGCTGATGCTGTGATGCTCCTCGGTGCTGATGCTGTGATGCTCCTCGGTGCTGATGCTGTGATGCTCCTCGGTGCTGATGCTGTGATGCTCCTCGGTGCTGATGCTGTGATGCTCCTCGGTGCACACTTCTTCCCTTGCAGAGCTGGAGGAGAAACAACTCTCTTCCCTTTACGGTTCCAGGGTTCTTTGGATCATGTCTGTGGTGAGTTGTCTGGTATCCATCACTGGGGTCCTCTGGTACATGTATCTGAGTCCTCTGGGAGTTGTCCCTGGGCCTTCTGGATCATGTATCTGGTGGGTCATCTGGTAGCCTTCCCCGGGGTCCTCTGGTACTTGTCTCTGGGTCCTCTGGTACATGTCTCTGGGTCCTCTGGTAGCTCTCCCTGGCTCTTCCGGATCATGTCTCTGGTGGGTCATCTGGTAGCCTTCCCCGGGTCCTCTGGTACATGTCTCTGGTGGGTCATCTGGTACATGTCTCTGGGTCCTCTGGTACATGTCTCTGGGTCCTCTGGTAGCTCTCCCTGGCTCTTCCGATCATGTCTCTGGTGGGTCATCTGGTAGCCTTCCCCGGGGTCCTCTGGTACATGTCTCTGGTGGGTCATCTGGTACATGTATCTGAGTCCTCTGGGAGTTGTCCCTGGGCCTTCTGGATCATGTATCTGGTGGGTCATCTGGTAGCCTTCCCGGGGTCCTCTGGTACTTGTCTCTGGGTCCTCTGGGAGTTGTCCCTGGCACTTCTGTATTATGTCTCTGGTGGGTCATCTGGTAGCCTTCACTGGGGTCCTCTGGTACATGTCTCCGGGTCGTCTTGGTCATGTCTCTAGTGGGGTCTTCTGCTCACATGTCTCAGGCCTCTCCTGCTTCACTTCTCAGCTCTTTGTAGTTTTCTCTTTCAGTCTCCACCACTTTTTAGCCTGGATTTGTCCAGCCGCACTTCAGAGAGGGGAGCACCGACCAATCCAGAACCTGGCACACAGGGGGTACAGTGTCTAACACTCATACAGGCCTACAATGTTCATAGGGGCAGCACCTGCTACACTTTGGCAGTGATTTACTGATAATGGCGGCTCTAGTGATGACTATTCGGACCGGCTCTTGATGTTCGCAGTCCTCTCTCTGGGGCAGATGGTGATGCAGCTATGGTGGAGCTGGAGTTGTAAAGTCTCAGTTGGGGCGTTGAGGCTGTACATAACTTTGAGGACACCGCTAGCTGCAGTCTTTAAGTTTTTACTCACAGTTTCAACAAGTGTCCAGGTGTTTTCAGCGATCCGCAGGGTGCTGAGCCTCCGGGGCGGGGATCCAGCCAACTCTCAAATAATTTGGGAACAATCTACTAGGACTCCCTTCTGGTGTTCCTTTCTGGGTTGACGTCCTGCACTGGCCCTCGCCCTCCTGCCCCGCACCTCACTCTCAGTGTCTTGAGCTAGTCACCTCGGGTCCTGGCGGGCGATTTCGTTATGTCCCCTCGATCCCATTTCGACGAGTAAGTGTGGTTACTGACTGTTGCTCTTGAAGCTGCCACAGTCTGCGGTTCACTAGCTGACTCTTTCAGTCACTCCACCAGTCTGGGGCCGGCCCCCTCTGCGTTCCAGTCCCTCCAGCCGACCCTGGTTCTCATCGACTTGGATGCGGGTGCCACGGGTGGATTCTTCACTTCCTGTGCCCCTGGGGCCCCTTCTGTCCCTCTAAGCTCCTCTCTGGCTCCTCGATCTGGTCTCTTCCTTCTTTCCCCTGGGACGAGCTCTAACCAGCTCCAGTCCCCAGGACGTCCCTCTCACATGCCCTCTTGTGTCAGCCTCCTGACACCAACTCCCTGACCTACATCAATCCATTCTCTACGTCCTCTTTTCTCCTCCCCACTTCCTGATTCTCCCCTTTTCAACTTCCTCCACCCACAGCCTCTACCTATTTCCCCTTCCCAGCCTGGAATGGGGCCCTCCCAAATCCATGATCTGGAGTATGTAGTGTTGGATGTTGGTGTGTGGGTGCCAGGTAGTGTCCACTCCTTACCCAGAGTGGGGAACCACACCTCTGGATTAGGTGCAGTATCTCTGTGGCGACTGGACCCTCAGGGGCGCCACATATATATATACTTATATACTAGTGCATCTCAATGAATTAAAATAACATCACAAAGTTACTTTATATCAGTAATTCAATACATAAAGTGACCACATCTATTATATAGAGTCATTACACACAGAGGGATCTATGTCATGTGGGTATTTCTGTTAATGTTGATGATTATGGAAATCCAAAGGTCATTATCTCAGAAAATTAAAGTCGGGAGGATGAAGGTTAAACACCACGCTGCCGTATTCCACCAGACATCAAAGGGTGAATATAATACTATTATTATTTATTTATATAGCGCCATTAGATTCCACGGCGCTTTACATATGGAAAGATAGATGAGGACAGGTACAATACAAATGGACGGTCAAGTCGTACAGGTACGGCAGGGGAGGGGAACCTGTCCGCGAGGGCTCACAGTATTTATTAGTCAATGTTTTTCAGGGTGCCCTCAAGAATGTCAATATTACATTGATTTTTGATGATATTCTCATTCACTGAGATGCACTATTATATACAATATACATTTAAGCTGTAACTTTGTCACCATCAAAGTGCAGGCGCCCCCCCGGCACATTCCTTGCTCGGGGCCCCCAGGCTGTCAGTGTGGCTCCTGGTTGGGAGTAATGCATTTCTGTGACTACACCTCCTATGCCACCAATTTGTTGTTGTTCTGCTTTAGGGGTCATGGGGGGGGGGGGGAATTAATTAAGACTTTATCTTGGGGACCCTTAGAGAGAAAAACTAAATAAAGGAGCTCACGACTTAGGGGAAGGAAGGCGGATAATGATCTTGGACGGGCGCTGACTTCTAGCTGACGGCGCGCAGCAATGAACAAAGGAGAAAGGAAGACTTCAGCGTATCTGTACATGAATATATGACAACACTTCTTAATAGAAATCAGGATAAACCAAACGATGGATAAAAACCTATGACCGCGTCCATGATGATGTCACTCATCTCAGGCGACGCCGTGACTAAGGACGTTCCATCTGAAACGCGTGAGGTCATCATGGACCCGGTCATGGGTTTTTATCCATCTTTTGGTTTTTAATTGATAAATGTTTATTATATATTAATGGACGGATGGAGTGAACTCTTCCGTTCTCCTTTATGGTGATCTATGACTTCTACGTGTCTCCCTGATGACGGTTTGCACATGTCATCTGCACATACGTGTTACATTGTGGATTGTTCTATTAGAGAATGTGGTTCTTTTCACCTGCTCGTTAGCCACATGGTGACTCCGGTGCTGTACACGTGCGCAGCACACATGGTGTAATATAGATGTCAATACCCTCCTGAGTGAGAGATGAGCAGGGAGGACACAGGGAGACGCATTGATCCACTCAGGGCCTTTAATTAAATGCCTTTTAGGCAAACATCAAACGAGAAGACAAGAGGGAGAGAGAAAGCAAGATGGAGAGAACGTGCTTATAGGAAAAGAAGAGAGGAATCACAGACTAAATACATAAAGGGGAGAATAAGAGCAAGTAATTACAACGTCAGTATAGAAGGTCGGGCTCGGAGGAGAGATTCCGCCTCCTATATGATTTATCCGCTTTAATGATCCATAAGAAACAATTAGAACTTTGTATTTTGTCAGATCCAAGTTACAAGAGAAAGCTAATATTTTTTTATTTTGAAGAAGAATAATAGAAATTGGGAGAGTGAAGAAACCATTGGGTCATCATGTGAAGGACCTCCTGGTCATCATGTGAAGGACTTCCTGGGTCATCATGTGAAGGGACCTCCTGGTTATCATGTGAAGGGACCTCCGGTCATCATGTGAAGGGACCTCCTGGGTCATCGTGAGAAGGGACCTCCTGGTTCATCATGTGAAGGGACCTCCTGGGTCATCGTGTGAAGGGACCTCCTGGGTCATCAGTGAAGAGACCTCCAAGTCATGAGTGAAGGGACCTCCTGGGTCATCGTGTGAAGGGACCTCCTGGTCATCATGTGAAGGGACCTCCTGGGTCATTGTGTGAAGGGACCACCCAGGTCATCGTGTGAAGGGACCTCCCGGGTCATCACGTTGAAGGGACCTCCTGGGTCATCGTGTGAAGGGACCTCCTGGGTCATGTGTGAAGAGACCTCCTGGGTCATGTGTGAAGGGACCTCCTGGGTCATGTGTGAAGGGACCTCCCGGGTCATCATGTGAAGGGACCTCCTGGGTCATCGTGTGAAGGGACCTCCTGGGTCATTGTGTGAAGAGACCTCCTGGCTCATCATGTGAAGGGACCTCCCAGGTCATCATGTGAAGGAACCTCCGGGTCATCATGTGAAGGAACCTCCTGGGTCATTCGTGTGAAGGGACCTCCTGGGTCATTGTGTGAAGGGACCTCCTGGGTCATCGTGTGAAGGGACCTCCTGGGTCATTGTGTGAAGGACCTCCCAGGTCATCATGTGAAGGGAACCTCCCGGGTCATCACGTGAAGGACCTCCTGGGTCATTGTGTGAAGGACCTCCTGGGTCATGGTGTGAAGGGACCTCCTGGGTCATGGTGTGAAGGGACCTCCTGGGTCATCATGTGAAGGGACCTCCAGGTCATCATGTGAAGGAACCTCCCGGGTCATCATGTGAAGGACCTCCTGGTCATTGTGTGAAGGGACCTCCTGGGTCATTGTGTGAAGGGACCTCCTGGGTCATGGTGTGAAGGGACCTCCTGGGTCATGGTGTGAAGGGACCTCCTGGGTCATCATGTGAAGGGACCTCCCAGGTCATCATGTGAAGGAACCTCCCGGGTCATCATGTGAAGGAACCTCCTGGGTCATCGTGTGAAGGGACCTCCTGGGTCATTGTGTGAAGGGACCTCCCAGGTCATCATGTGAAGGAACCTCCCGGTCATCACGTGAAGGGACCTCCTGGGTCATTGTGTGAAGGGACCTCCTGGGTCATGGTGTGAAGGGACCTCCTGGGTCATGGTGTGAAGGGACCTCCTGGGTCATCATGTGAAGGGACCTCCCGGGTCATCATGTGAAGGGACCTCCTGGGTCATCGTGTGAAGGGACCTCCTGGGTCATTGTGTGAAGAGACCTCCTGGCTCATCATGTGAAGGGACCTCCTGGGTCATCGTGTGAAGGGACCTCCTGGGTCATTGTGTGAAGGAACCTCCCGGGTCATCATGTGAAGGAACCTCCTGGGTCATTGTGTGAAGGGACCTCCTGGGTCATCGTGTGAAGGGACCTCCTGGGTCATTGTGTGAAGGGACCTCCTGCATCATCATGTGAAGGGACCTCCCGGGTCATCATGTGAAGGGACCTCCCGGGTCATCATGTGAAGGGACCTCCCCGGTCATCATGTGAAGGGACCTCCTGGGTCATTGTGTGAAGGGACCTCCTGGGTCATGGTGTGAAGGGACCTCCTGGGTCATGGTGTGAAGGGACCTCCTGGGTCATCATGTGAAGGGACCTCCTGGATCATCATGTGAAGGGACTTCCTAGGTCATCGTGTGAAGGGACCTCCTGGGTCATTGTGTGAAGGGATCTCCCGAGTCATCATGTGAAGGGACCTCCTGGGTCATCATGTGAAGGGACCTCCTGGGTCATCTGGTCCAACCCCCTGCTCAATGCAGGATTCACTAAATCATCCCACACAGATGTCTGGCCAGCATGGACTCTCATGGTCGCCTGTTCCACTCATTGATCGCCCTCACTTTTTTTCTAATATCTAATCTGTGTCTCCTCCTTTTCAGTTTCATCCCATTGCTTCTAGTCTTTCCTTGTGCAAGTGAGAATAAATCTAATCTCGCTGCAGTGTGACAGCCCTAGAACAAAGCTGATCCCTCTACAGTGTGACAGCCCTAGAATAAAGCTGATCCCTCTACAGTGTGACAGCCCTAGAATAAAGCTGATCACTACAGTCTGACAGCCCTAGAATAAAGCTGATCTCTACAGTGTGATAGCCCTATAATAAAGCTGATCCCTCTACATTGTGACAGCCCTAGAATAAAGCTGATTCCTCTACAGTGTGACAGCCCTAGAATAAAGCTGATCCCCCTCTACAGTGTGACAGCCCTAGAATAAAGCTGATTCCTCTACAGTGTGACAGCCCTAGAATAAAGCTGATCCCCCTCTACAGTGTGACAGGCCTTGTTGACAGCTATTAAATCTCCTCTCAGTCTTCTTTTTGACAACCTAAACATTCCTGTACCTGTTCCCCATAGGACATGGTTTGCAGACCGGTCACCCTTCTGGTCGCTCTTCTCTGAACTTGCTCCTGTTTGTTGATATCTTTCATAAAATGTCATTTTAAACAAATATAAAATCCTGTTTATGTTTCTGAAAACTGGTAATAAAAAAAAGTGTGAGGACAAGAACTCTCCGGAATCTGCCTGGAAAAGAAAAATGTATCAGAAACAAATGGGATTGACCTATTCAGAAAGAAAAACATCTAAACGGAAGAAAACAAGAGAAGAACGAGTGAAAAAGAAGCTACAGAGGAAGAGAGAAGATCTGAGGAAAGCAAAGAGTTAAATCTGCCCTAGAACAGGGAACGTTCTAATGAAGCAATGAGAATGTGATCAGGTATTGATGATATAGGGGATGTATGGAGGGTTAACCACTTCATGTCCAGGACCTTATTCCGCCTCCTGACAAGGAACATTCTAGGTTTGTTTTCATGTATTATCTTGTTCTCATTTCGGTAAATTCCAATAAACTTTGTATCTTTTACTTTGCTTCACTTTTGTCATTTTTATATTTCGTTGTATCCATCTCCTGCTTCTCATCAGTACGGCTGGACGTCTCGGCGTCAGGCATAGAGATCTTCATCGTTTAGTATGATCCTTACCGTGTCTCGAGTCCTCAGTGACAGCTGTCAGCTGATTTTCTGTATTAACCCCAGGGTATTTGACGCCCCTGCCTCGTGCTTGTCATGTGTTAACTGTTCTACAGTCCATGTAATATGCTCTGCTATAGCGTATATGGAAGTACATTTCCATTGACACATTGAGGGTTAATGTCTGTAGCTGCTGCAAGGTTTGCTGTCCACGGTATTTAGGGTGCTTTCACACAGCGTTTTTCTGTGATCCGTGGCTGTCTGTTGTAAAACGTTCAGCCACGGATCAGATTTTGGCCCCATGTTAGTCTATGGGCACGGATCACATCGGATTTGCCCTTAATGGCATCCGATTTTTGTCGGATCCGATTCTGGCCGATTTTTTGCTGTGCAGCCTGCTGCGATTTTTGGCACAGCGGGTCAGATCGGACCGAATTGGATCCGACCTGATCCGCGCCAAATAACATGAGGCCTATGGAGCGCGGATCCGAGGAAACAGCTGATGTCTCCTCGGACCTGATCTTAGTGTACTGAGCTGCTCCACACTAACACCGCTCTGTGCCATGTAATATCACTTCTGCAATGTATGAAAGTGACATCTAGTGAAAAGAAAGGGTTAAAAATAAAAAATCATTATCCTCACCTCTCCACGATCCAGCGATGCCTCCACCGCTCAATGCTTATAGGACCTGGCCTGACGTCACAGTGCAGTCACATGACCGGTTACCGCGGTAAGCGGTCATGTGACTGTGACATCACGCCAGGTCCTGTGCATCAGAAGAAGAGAAGCTGGAAGCAGCGCGGGTGTCGTGGAGAGGTGAGAATGAAGATTTTTTTTTATTTTTTAAGGTCTGGAAAGAGGGGGTGCAAAGAGGGGGTGCAAAGAGGGGGGCAAAGAGGGGGACAAAGAGGGGTCCAAGAGGGGGACAAAGAGGGGACAAAGAGAGGTCCAAGAGGGGGACAAAGAGGGGACAAAGAGAGGTCCAAGAGGGGACAAAGAGGGGGACAAAGAGGGGACAAAGAGGGGTCCAAGAGGGGGGCAAAGAGGGGGACAAAGAGGGGTCCAAGAGGGGGACAAAGAGGGGACAAAGAGAGGTCCAAGAGGGGACAAAGAGGGGGACAAAGAGGGGACAAAGAGGGGTCCAAGAGGGGACAAAGAGGGGAGACAGAGGGGACAAAGAGGGGAGACAGAGGGGACAAAGAGGGAGCAGAGAGAGGAGGGGAGAAAGGTGACAGGAGGGAGAGAGGAGGGGGACGAGGTGACAGGAGGAGCAGGGAGAGGATCCAAACTGATGGTGCAAAATATCGGAATCGGATGCCTATTTGTTATCCGATTGCAGGCATCAGTTTGGATCCGTTGCTGTCCGAGGGGACCTGCAAAAAGTCTGATCCCCTCGGACAGCACAAAAATGCTGTGTGAAAGCAGCCTTAGCCGCATGAGGCTCTGCTGATGCTGGTGAAATGCTACTGCTGCTGGGTGTGTCAGCTGACATAGTTGTCCACTCCCCCAGCCTTTAGATATTCTCATTAACCAACAGCTGTTGTCGCTGATAGAGTTCAGTCTCTATTCTGACCTTGTGCTGTGAAGACGTTAAGAGGTGATGCAGAAATGTTCCTGAAGCTTACCTTGTTGAGATTCATCTTGTGAGAGTTGCTGTTCCCACCCTGGGTGGAGGTGAGGGGGTTTAGCCAGGTCTGGCTATGAGAAAGTCAAGGGTTGTGGTCCAGACATCCTCACCATTAGAGGTGATTCCAGGAACAGGATCAGCTAGGGAACCCCAGTCTACAGTGTCAGACTAGCTTCTCAGTTCCCCTAAAAAGCATCTGTACCATTATGCAACTACTCGTAAAGCAGCACCCGAGAAACCCCGAGACCCTTAACCCCTATACAGGGATCTGGAATTACAGCGGAGCCCAGGGGGTAGCTGCCTATTATGAGCAGCGGAGCAGGAAGGGAAAAATCAGGACCTGAGAAACGTAGTCAGGAGTCCGAGTCAAACCGGGAGGGCAGCGAAGGCACAAAATCGTCAGGATGTAGCAGAGTCGAAAATCCAGGCAAAGGTCAGAGTCAAAACCAAACACACACTATCACTGGGGAACCAAGACTATATCTGGTGGCCTGCAGGACAGGCTCCAAGGTATTTGAAGGCTTGCGGTTACCTCCCATAGGCTGGAGCTCACAGCCTGATGATCTCATCTGGACCGACCCTAGAACCAGGCCAGATGGTGATGCACGACTGGCACCAACCACCCGACTCCTGATAGAAGAACAAAGCCTGCGCCTACCAGACACCTCTGCAGGGCCCGCTCTTCTGTGACCAACATCACCCACAGGAGAGACACAGCGGCGCTCAGCGACAAGAGCAGACGTCGAAGGAGCAGGTCTATATGATGACATGGCCCTCCTATCACCGGCACCAACAACCGAAGGAATCCGGCGCCTCCCAGTGGCCGAGGCAGGAATACCAGCCACTGATTCCAATGGCGACGTGACACTCGCCTGTGCACTATTTCCAAACATTACAATTCTGCTCTTAGATTACATAGCAGAAACCGTCAGACAGATTCTCTTTAGTTTTGAATTTATTCACCTATTACAAATAGTAGAAAGTTTCTACAGTTTGCTAATAAACCCAATTTGCCATGGAGGGGGGAATTTTTCTTCTATAAGGTCAAAAATTAGGATATCTCTAGGGTGCAGGTATTACTAGAATAATATTGAAGGTTATTATTTACTTTCTCAGACTTGTGAGATGTAATCACGTACTTGGGGTCGGGGCAGATGATTGCTGCAGATGATTGTATCAGATGATGGCAGCAGATAATTGTCACAGATGATTGCCACAAATGATTGCTGCAGATGATTGCCGCAGATGATTGCCACAGATAATTACCACAAACGATTGCTGCAGGTGATTGCTGCAGATGATTTCCGCACATGATTGCTGCAGATGATTGTCACAGATGATTACCACAATCGATTGCTGCAGATGATTGCCACAAATGATTGCCACAGATAATTGCCGCAGATGATTGCCACAAATGATTGCTGCAAATGATTGAAATAGATGATTACTTCAAATGATTGCCACAGATGATTGCTGCAGAAGATTGCTGCAGATGATTTCCACAAATGATTGCCATAGATGATTGCTGCATATGATTGCCGCAGACTTTCTCAGACATGTGAGATGTTATCCAGTACTGGGGGTCAGGGCAAATGATTGCCAAAGATGATTGCCACAGATGATTGCCACAAATGACCGCAGCAGATGATTGCCACAGATATTTACCACAGATGATTGCTGCAGTTGATTGCAGCAGATGATTGCCACAGATAATTGCCACAGATGATTGCCACAGATGATTTCAGCAAATGATTTCAGCAGATGATTGCCACAGATGATTGCAGAAGACAATTGCCACAGATGATTGTAGAAAATTATTGAAGCAGATGATTGCACACATGATTGCAGCAGCTGATTGCCACAGACGATTGCCACCGATGATTGCCGCAGATGATTGCCACAGACGATTGCCACCGATGATTGCAGCAGATGACTGCACAGATGATTGTAGCAGACGATTGCCACAGACGATTGCCACAGATGATTGCACAGTTATTCCTGATTTTTACAAGATCCTATAGACTGATTCCTCCATCCTCTCCTCCATACCCTACGCTCACTCCTCCACCTGCTCTCCGCGCCTCCACAGCTCTATGAACACATTTCTTCCCTCGCCGCCTCCTTTCTTTTGCCTCTCACAGTTTTCTTCTCATCCACAGGGAAACTGGATTTTCCACCTAATCCTATTACCCCCTGTGATTCCACAGAGTATCATTAAAAGCGCTCAGCACATCAGGGGAGCACAGGGGCAAATCTGTCAGTGGGAACGTAAGAAGTCAGGAAAGAGGAAGGCGAAGGGGGGAGCGACACAACCTGTAGAGGTGTTTACTGCTAATAAAAGCCTGAAAGAAGAATGGAAACGCGTGGGGGATTGATCACAGACAGAAGAAGCACAGATCATTAGATAATGTTTGCAAACCATGATACATATAGACACATGTGAACGCGGGGGCCGCTGCTCATTACCGTCCCTGTCACAGCTCCGGCTATTGTAGCGAGGGACATAGTTGCCCTTGGGGGGGCTATTAATGGCGCAATTTGATCCTTGCACGGAGAATGGCAGCAGCACCCGTTATTAATGCCTTCCAGCCAGAATCAACCGCACAGCTGCAAACTGGAAAATATATGCAAGCAATAGCGAGAAATGACACTTTAGGTAGCGACTGAAATGCGTGAATAGATTCAAAGGAATATTGCAAGATCTGCAAGGCACAAGTCAGTCGTTTTGTATCCATGCACTTGAGCACGTTTAGAGGAACACAGACTGTGAAATTTGCCTTTCCAACATTGGGTGGCACCCGGGCCGGCGTTCGGTGCGGGCAGACTGGGCAGTCACCCAGGGCCCCCGGGCCGGCGTTCGGTGCGGGCAGACTGGGCATTAGCCCAGGGCCCCCGGGCTGGCGTTCGGTGAGGGCAGACTGGGCAGTCACCCAGGGCCCCCGGGCCAGCGTTCGGTGAGGGCAGACTGGGCAGTAGCCCAGGGCACCCGGGCCGGCGTTCGGTGCGGGCAGACTGGGCAGTAGCCCAGGGACCCCGGGCTGGCGTTCAGTGCAGGCAGACTGGGCAGTCGCCCAGGGCCCCCGGGCCGGCGTTCGGTGCGGGCAGACTGGGCAGTAGCCCAGGGCCCCCGGGCTGGCGTTCGGTGCGGGCAGACTGGGCAGTAGCCCAGGGCCCCCGGGCCGGCGTTCGGTGCGGGCAGACTGGGCAGTCACCCAGGGCCCCCAGGCCGGCGTTCAGTGCAGGCAGACTGGGCAGTCGCCCAGGGCCCCGGGCCGGCGTTCGGTGCGGGCAGACTGGGCAGTAGCCCAGGGCCCCCGGGCTGGCGTTCGGTGCGGGCAGACTGGGCAGTAGCCCAGGGCCCCCGGGCCGGCGTTCGGTGCGGGCAGACTGGGCAGTCACCCAGGGCCCCCGGGCCGGCGTTCGGTGCGGGCAGACTGGGCAGTCACCCAGGCCCCCCGGGCCGGCGTTCGGTGCAGGCAGACTGGGCAGTCACCCAGGGCCCCCGGGCCGGCGTTCGGTGCGGGCAGACTGGGCAGTCACCCAGGCCCCCGTGCTGGCGTTCGGTGCGGACAGACTGGGCAGTCACCCAGGGCCCCCGGGCCGGCGTTCGGTGCGGGCAGACAGGGCAGTCACCCAGGGCTCCCAGGCCAGGTTCGGTGCGGGCAGACTGGGCAATCACCCAGGGCCCCCGGGCCGGCCGGCGTTCGGTGCGGGCAGACTGGGCAGTCACCCAGGGCCCCCGGGCCAGGTTCGGTGTGGGCAGACTGGGAAGTCACCCAGGGCCCCCGGGCCGGCGTTCGGTGCGGGCAGACTGGGCAGTCACCCAGGGCCCCCAGTCTCTGCTCAATGTGCAGTGATAATACAGAATCTGTCCTATTTGCACTTGTCATAGGGCACAGAAGGGAGAGGACAGATGGCACCAGGGTTATGTAATGTGGCTTGTTCGTACACATATTCAGGACTTTGTGGCCCTCCATCACAAAGGTCTCTTATTCTGCAGAGAAGACGTGAAGATTGTGTATTATTACGCCAGGGCACAGCTGCTCACTGGAGATGTGTGATGACCTCTAATGACTTCTCTTAGCAAAGAGACCACACGGCGGAGGAAAGTCATAATGAAAGGACACGCGGGGAGCGAGGGACATTATATGAAGACAGATGGCACCGGACAAGTTTATCTTGTAAATTATTGACTTTATACACAGAAAAAAAAGCCTATAGTCAGCAGGTCTGTACAGAAGACGAAGTGCGAAAAGCTCGGCGCGTCTGTTCAGGAATAAATAACCTTTAGTGACCTATTTAAGAGATTGATACTTGAAGCCCAATTTAAGGCTTCACCAGTAGACTGGGAACTGAGGATAGAGATGTCAGTATGAGTGTCAACCAGGAGGAGACTTAATAGCTGTCTACAAATATCTCAAGGGCTGTCACACTGTAGAGGGATCAGATTTATTCTAGGGCTGTCACACTGTAGAGGGGGTCAGCTTTTTTCTAGGGCTGTCACATTGTAGAGGGATCAGCTTTATTCTAGGGCTGTCACTCTGTAGAGGGATCAGTTTTACTCTAGGGTTGTCACAATATAGAGGGATCATCTTTATTTTAGGGCTGTCACAATGTAGAGAGATCAGCTTTACTTTAGGGCTGTCACAATGTAGAGGATCAGCATTATTTTGGGGCTGTCACAATATAGAGGGATCAGCTTTATTCTAGGGCTGTCACACTGCAGAAGGATCAGCTTTAGTCTAGGGCTGTCACAATGTAGAGCATCAGCTTTATTTTAGGGCTGTCACAATGTAGAGGGATCAAGTTTACTCTAGGGCTGTCACAATGTAGAGGATCAGCATTATTTTAGGGCTGTCACACTGTAGAGGAATCATCTTTACTCTAGGGCTGTCACAATATAGAGGAACCAGCTTTATTCTAGGGCTGTCACACTGTAGAGGGATCAGCTTTATTTTAGGGCTGTCACACTGTAGAGGGATCATCTTTACTCTAGGGCTGTCACAATATAGAGAAACCAGCTTTATTCTAGGGCTGTCATACTGTAGAGGGAGAAGCTTTACTCTAGGGCTGTCACAATTTAGAGGGATCAGATTTATTGTAAAGCTGTCACACTGTAGAGGGATCAGATTTACTCTAGGGCTGTCACAATGTAGAAGAACCAGCTTTGCTCTAGGGCTGTCACACAGTAGAGGGATCATCATTATTTTAGGGCTGTCACATTGTAGAGGGATCAGCTTTATTCCAGGGCTATCTTACCGTAAAGAGATAAGCTTTCTTCTGGGGCTGTCACACTGTTAAGGTGTCAGGTTTATTCTAGAGCTGTCACACTGCAGAGGGATCAGCTTTATTCTAATTTGCACAAGGAAAGATTAAAAGCCATGGGAGGCAACTGAATGGGAGGAGACACAGATTAGATATTAGAAAAAACTTTTTGACAGTGAGGGCGATCAACGAGCGGAACAGGCGACTACAAGAGGTGGTTTGTTCCCCTTCAATGGAGTCTTCACACAGAGGCAAGGAAGATCCAGCAAAACACAGGTAAATACTAATACTCACTATCCAGATCTAGAATAAAGGGTTTGCCCAAATCGAGAGACGTTAGCAGCTGTCTCTGACCACAGGGTTCCCATTCCATTGGGGATGACACCATGTGATGAATACGACAATGGTTTGGTTATTTGCTTCTTTGCTTCTCATGTATGAGCCGCGCACCTACTGCTGTCACACGCTGCAGGTTCTGGAGGGATGATAAAATATTCATGGAGATGTAGAACAGGTATTGGCAAAGTGACAGCAGTGATACCATCTCCAGCATATGTGCTGCTATACTGTCTGTACACAGAACTCATCCCATAGTACTCGCTACAGTAAAGTCTACATATGGTTTACACTAAGATGTGTTGCATCAAGCTAAAGTGCTGAAGTAGCCGTACACTCAGTGCAATACAATCTACATACGGACAGTTATATGGCCGCACTGTGTCTTAGTTTGCAGTGTGTAAATTACACAGCTGTATAGGAAGAATGTAAAGGGTTTCTCCACTATTAGGACAACCCATTCAGAATGAACTTGTTTCCCCTCAATAGAACAATACACCCTGTACTCACCTCCTGTGCTGCCGGTAACCGCGGTTCAGGGCTCACATGACATTGTGACGTCGCACGATGCCGATGGTGCTGAAGACAGAAGGTGCTGGGGTCACAGGAGACAAACATTGAGCTCCTCGGCATTAACTCAACTCACCGCCGTGTTTGGAGGAAGAGAAATGCTGCCTATGACCCACAGAACACCATCCCCACAGTCAGGCATGGCGGGGGAACATTATGTATTGAGGGTGTTTCTCTGCTAAGGGCACAGGACGACGTCACCGCATCAATGGGACAATGGATGGAGCCATGTACCGTAACATCCTCAGTGACAACCTCCTTCCCTCCACCAGGATATTAACTATGGGTTGTGGCTGGGTCTTCCAGCACCACAATGACCCGAAACATGTTAACAAATTTAGTTTTATGAGATTTTAAAAAATGTTTTTGATGAAGTGTACAAAATATTTTACACAACACTCGAGAGATTAATGACATATTAAGACATTAATACCTTTTTTACAACTCTCACTGATTCATTGTAGCAACATACGTGCAATGTGTTCACATTAAGCACAATGTCTGCAGGTGGTTCCGATATCACAATATACTTTATTCCTATGATCAGTCCTACATATACTGAAACCTTATGACTTTATGACCCATCATCCAAGACTGATAATACTCATGGACTCACCCCTTTACCCTACTGTGTTATAATGCACCAAGTCCTAATCTCCACAGGTTCTATAGTTCTCCTTAAAGTAAAGCTGCTGCTTTTTTGCCAATGTAGCAGAGATGGCAACTAAGGACCCTTAACCTGGTGATACTTGTAATGCTCAAGGGAGTGGACCCACCCAGCCGCAGTGCTGGCCCAACCTGGGGGGTCTTGACTATGTGACTACATCATCTTCACTAGAGCTTATGATAGTGAGGTTAGGCTTGGGATGGAAGGTGCCGCTTCAGGGACACCCCGCACCTCGATAGTCGGCCCCAGAGATTGGGGATACAGGTACAGACATAGATGCAGGCAGGAAGAGTCTTTGACATAGTTTGGTACAGACTGAATGGCTGGTGCCTAAGGTATTACAGACACAGCTGGTACATGGGGTGAAGTAGGTATGACAGGCATGGTGGGTACATGTGGTGCAGTAGGTATGGCAGGCACAGCTGGTACGTTTGATGCAGTAGGTATGGCAGGCATTGAGGGTACATGTGGTGCAGTAGGTATGGCAGCCATGATGGGTACATGTGGTGCAGTAGGTATAACAGGCATGGTGGGTACATGTGGTGCAGTAGGTATGGCAGCCATGATGGGTACATGTGGCGCAGTAAGTATGGTAGGCACGGCGGGTACATGTGGTCCAGTAGGTATGACGGGCATGGCTGGTACATGTGATGCAGTAGGTATGGCAGGTACAGCTGATACAGCGGAACGGCAGATGCAGCAGGTATGGCAGACATGTCTGGTACATGTGGTGAAGTAGGTGTGGCAGGCATGGCAGATACAGCAGGTATGGCAGGCACGGCTGGCATGGCAGATACAGCAGGTATGGCAGGGACGGCTGGCATGGCAGATACAGCAGGTATGGCAGGGACGGCTGGCATGGCAGATACAGCAGGTATGACAGGCACAGCTGGCATGGCAGATACAGCAGGTATGGCAGGCACGGCTGGCATGGCAGATACAGCAGGTATGGCAGGGACGGCTGGCATGGCAGATACAGCAGGTATGACAGGCACAGCTGGCATGGCAGATACAGCAGGTATGGCAGGCACGGCTGGCATGGCAGATACAGCAGGTATGGCAGGCACAGCTGGCATGGCAGATACACCAGGTATGGCAGGCACGGCTGGCATGGCAGATACAGCAGGTATGGCAGGCACGGCTGGCACTAGGATACAGGAGCAGTTACCAAGTACAATTACAGAAACTAGATACAGGAAGAGGGAATGGGACTTTAAGACTAGCAGTGTCTCTCTAGCAATAGACCATCTTAAGGGGAGGATGCCTCAAGTACCTAGTTTCCGCCGGCTATTGGCTGGGGACCCATACTAAATGTATACACTGCCCCTTTAAGAGAATAGAAGTGCGCCCACTCGCTCCCTGAGCACGCTCCCAGGATACCTGTGTGGTGTGCCCCGGCCCAGTGGGCCAGAAACAAGAACAAGGGATGCAACATTCATCGCGAGACATCTGGAGGGGTGAGTGTGCAGGGTCATCAGCACTAGTGCGGCACAACTGCGGTTTGGCTGCCACAGATAATATTTTGTTAACATTGATTGTCATACCATGTCTGGGAAGAATTAGAGCGCCCTCTGCTGGAAACCTGAATCATCCAACACAACCCAAACTTCAATCAGAAAGCTGAGAACTGAAATGGCCCCAAAAGGGCAGGGCCCATTTTCTAGTTGGAGGAATGCGTTAGGATAGTAGGGTTAATACAGGTAAGAGGAGAGATGCAGTCTGCAGCAGGCCGGGAGGCTACTCAGAGGGACCGGCTGCAGTACACGGTTCCAGGCCCTAGGTTGCTGGGTTTTCATGGTCCAGTAACAGAAACTGGAGTTTGCTGGGTTTTATGCCCAGTAGCCACACACCAGTGGGACTGTCCAATGCACAATAACATAGAGGATCAGGGGCCTACACTTAACAGAGAGAGGATACCCACAGGATTTACATTGCCTGCCTGGTTGGAGGTACCCACATTGAGTAAAAGGACGGCTCCGAAGCACCTAGATACATTACCTAGAAGAAGTCAGTGGGTAGGCCATTATATCTCACCCAGCAGAGAGGACTACATTCCTCCCCAGACTGGCTGGACCATCAGCTTGGTGGTGTATGTAGCCTGGACCAGTTGCAACATGTTCAATAAAAAAGTAAAGAGCAAAGAGATTGTCTTGTGTGCCTCCTTTCCCCCTGCACCATCACTCCCACTGCAACTCCCATCTTCCTCACCCCTGGGAGCCAGCCCTGGTTGGGAAGGGTTAACCATCTTCACTGCTATTCCACCTATTTCACAGGGAGCTTCTGGGCCACAGCACTGTGCACAGCCACCGTGATCCGGACCACTGGCCCAGCTGCTTGTGCCTCAGCCCTTAGTGCTCCACAATAGCGTTACAATACTCCAAAAGTTGGTGGTACTAAATATTGGACTGGTCTTCATGAGGGGTGGGTTTATATGAAAAGGTGTCAAGACCCCTTATATGAACATCCCCATGAGGAAAACACCCTGAACATTCAGACCCTAAATACAACCATTCTATACGGCCACATGTGTCGATATTATTTGTAAACCGACTTCTCCAGACTCAAATAACCGGGAGAAGCTGAAAAGAATTTGTAACAATGTAGTGGAATAGTTCAACACCTGTATGAAGTCACGGATACAGTGTGTGCGGCTAAGGGAGGTCTTCTGGGTCTTCTGGGTCTTCTGGGTCTTCTGTGTCTTCTGGGTCTTCTGGGCCTTCTGGGTCTTCGGGGTCTTCTGGGTCTTCTGTGTCTTCTGGGTCTTCTGGGCCTTCTGGGTCTTCGGGGTCTTCTGGGCCTTCTGGGTCTTCTGGGTCTTCTGGGCTTTCTGGGTCTTCGGGGTCTTCTGGGGCTTTCTGGGTCTTCGGGGTCTTCTGGGTCTTCGGGGTCTTCTGGGTCTTCTGGGCCTTCGGGGTCTTCTGGGTATTCTGGGTCTTCGGGGGCTGGTTGTCCGTTAGATTCTGAATAATTCATGTTAAATTCTGTGCCCTAAAGGAACATTGAGCGCCTGTGCCTCAGAGGACGAACTGTGTAAGAGATTGTGTATTTACATACATCCCGTCCACGCAGGAATCAGCCCCTCTGTACAGTCGCCTACATGTTTCTATGCCACAATTCTGCTTCCCTTTATTTATTTCCCAAATCCAACGAGGGTGTGTGGCTCCAACCCGAGAAGCTGCTTATGGCTACAGCAGTGAAATAAAACAAATTGTTGTGTTGCTCTAAGTAGACGTCATAAATGGGATGTGACCAAGGCCTATGGCTTAGGGTCAGAATCATCATGGAATTTTGGGATGTCCAAAGATACAAAGACAACCTAGTACTAGATGAGTAGATCGATTCGTAGAACTCCAGTCCAGTATATGGAGCAGTGTTACCTCGCAACTACACAGGAGGCCAACAACCTTTTACTTACCGGCACTGATGTAGCATTATCTGAGCTTCATGTTGCACAGATGACATTGTGTTCCCACCCACTGCCCTCCCAACTCATTAATATACAATTTCAACTATGGATTTCTACAAGAAAACAAGAAAATTAATCAGCATTAAAACGTTTACATTTTGATTCAATAATAATATAGAACAAGAAATATTAATAAATGTTCAAATATGCTTCATAAGAAAATTCTGGTTGAAAACCATTAATAAGCCTCCAACTAGGTGTCCCCGCTGCACTGTGTGTGAAGCAGGCATATGTTCATTATCAGTCAGATCCGTCTTCACACTGAATATGGGCATGTAACCATATAAGGTAAAGGGGGTGTGGTCTACACTCCTGACTGCAGCTGGTGAGGAAACAATGTATCAGATTACAGCACTGTGCGGAGCAATGTCAGGATCAGAGTAAACTCCTCTTTCCTTGGTACAAGCCTTTGATCTGTCACATGGCTTCACACAGCTCAGTCACAATCTCTGCTGTCACATTGCACTGCTCCCTATCAGCTGCTGGCCATGCTCACACAGCCATAAAATGCAGTTTTTAAAAGAGCACAGAAAAATGTGAGAAAATAAGTCATATGGCACAAAAAAGCATTATCTTAGCCTTTATGTGACCCATCATGAACAACCAGTGCAGAATGGTGCTTTTTTTCAATGGAATGAGATTTACACTTTAAATCACCTTCATTAATTTGGGGTATAAAATCCTGATGACGGCTTCTCTTCTATATCACTTTACACTCAATCAACTCTAAGATATAAATGAGACGACCTAAATGTCGTCAGGAAGGAAAAGTTAATATTTGGAAGGAATACGGCACAAGCATTAAAAATTCACATTTTCCTTGGGAATAATAGCTTCCTTGTCAGAGCCAATAAGTCTCCTCACACGTTTCACCTCCAGTTTGTGCCTCACATTTATTAAAGATTTAAACAATTTGCAACTTGTTCTTTCATTTCTAATGCGCTTCCATTAACACATGGGGAGCCGATACCACGAAGATGTATTACTATATCCCAGACGATGCAGAGTAATGGACAGGGTAATAGTATTAGTAGATACTAGATGTTCCATGGATACAAAATAACAGACATAAGGCAAATTCATTAAACTGATCATTGTTACTATTGAGCAAAGCTGTGAAAACTGTGATTGTTGCCAATGGCTGAATCTCCTATTACAAAGTTGTATTTCCCTATAGGACAATGGCGCCTGAGTATGAGATTATGGTGGAAAAAAGTTACAAAGTAGAAATAGTCTCTGCAGCCCGGTCAGTAATGAATATTGTTACACTCTTCACAGCGGGCAGATCGACATCCGCAACATATCCACCCTGCCAGTGGTCACACAGCGTCCGCTCGGGTCCTATATGTGGCTTCCTGATCCCAGGGCCCAAGCTTACTACACAGGTCTCCTAGAGTGCGGATAGATGGCATGAGCCGCATCTCTGAGTCTCTTAAAAGACCAGCAAGCCTTAATCTGAAAATGCTTCTCAGCCAGTGGCTGAGAAGCACAATGTATTTAAGGCACCTTCCCCCACTGGGAGGTGCCT
Source organism: Allobates femoralis (assembly GCA_033576535.1). Lineage (NCBI taxonomy): Eukaryota > Metazoa > Chordata > Amphibia > Anura > Aromobatidae > Allobates > Allobates femoralis. Next base: position 108,608,523 of record JARQOC010000007.1, on the reverse strand, counting down.
GAGCAATGCGGTCTGATCCCTAGAGACATGTTGCTAGTTCTCAGTTCCCCTGTGTCTGTATTCCTGTATCCATTCCTGTTTCTTATGCCTATATACCTGCCCTTGTGTCTGTTAACCTGTGTCTTGTACTAGTGTTAAATGCACTCAGAGGAGGAAACAGCAGGGCACTGTTCTGTCCCCTTCTGATGACGGCAAATCCCAAGCGCTCTAATTACCAGTCCCTTAGATAATTGTATGCTCGTACTTACACCATCAGGGGCAAACAGACAGTGTCAACTCAGTTGTCACTGCAGCTGTAGAAAGACCAGAAGAAACGCTTTAGTTTTCTTCCGAATGTTGTATTAGGCCAGGGTCACATTTGCGTTTTGACCCTGGCCTGCCGGAATCCGGTATTATCTTAGAACATTTTCCAGTGCCGCATAGCGTTTCCGCTATGCGGTGCTGGAAACCGCTGCCCTTAGTTACCCGCTGTTTACCTGCACGACCTGTCACACAGGCAGCGGCTCGGAGGGCGTTTTACAGTGCCGCACAGGAAACCGTTGCAGACACGATTTCCTGTGCGGCGCTGTAAAACGCCCTCCGAGCCGCTGCCTGTGTGACAGGTCGTGCAGGTAAACAGCGGGTAACTAAGGGCAGCGGTTTCCAGCACCGCATAGCGGAAACGCTATGCGGCACTGGAAAATGTTCTAAGATAATACCGGAATCCGGCAGGCTAGGGGCACATCGCAAATGTGACCCTAGCCTTAGTTACAATGGAACGATATGTGAAAAGGAATAATCTGTACAGGGTTGCAGACATACGTCTTCAGTAATGGCTTCTCTAAACTAAACTGAGGAAGAAGGGAGGAGTGCCCTCTACAGAGGAAAACTAAGGAGGGACATAGGGACAATCTTAGTACACAGTCTAATCTACCTGGTAACAACAAGTAAAATCACTGATTGAAGGAAATACTCATTGCAGAGAAATAGACACAACAGGTTGTTCCCATTCGTGAGACACAACAGGCACCACAGGGTACTGACATGTAGTAGTGGGTCCGGCACTGCACTTGTGGCTTATCGCTCCCATGTTGCACACTTGATAGTCAATCAGTCATGGAAATCCATTTAAAAAGGAATGAAAAGGCAGCACTTACCGGGAGACGGTGGAAGTCTTCTATATTATGGTTCACCGATTATATGTAGTGCAGGGAGGAGAGCGGAAGGAGTGGACGACAGCAAACTGTTTCGCGCAGTGCGGTGCTTCTGCAGGTGCTGACTTGTCCTTGCATCTGCTGTGCCACCACACCAGTCCACACCTGCCTACACCTAATGTTCCTCACATCAGCCTGCACCAACCAGACATCTGCCCCTACTTAGAGACTCAGTCCATAAAAGCCGACCCCTGGAGGTCATGGCTTTGAGACCCCTTGGGGCCGCAGCTGGTGACCTTCTACCAGCTTAGCCTATCGACACCTCCTATGGCTTTAGCAGAAGACTTGGTGGCTGTCCCAGGCTCGCCCCTGCAGGCGGTGATTGGTGTCCACTCTCGAATGCTCATCCCCTTATATATCCCCAAATATATCTTTCAGTTTATGTAAGTCATCAGTCAAGAGGATACAGAAGCAGTGCAGTACATTCATTTTCAATGCCCCTTCCAATACACTGACTAAGGCGGGCGAAACCCGCTGAGATGTGCGGCTCTGCTGGAATAACGTTCTTTTATTGTGCAAAATGTGGACAATTTCTATAGACACTGGATCATTTCAGCATCGGAGCAGCAACTTATTCATATGTGAGTGTAGGTCCTGTACCCTTTTCTCTGACCTCCCCCATATGTGACTGTAGGTCCTGTACCCTTTTCTCTGACCTCCCCCGTATGTGACTGTAAGTCCTGTGCTCTTTTCTCTGACCTCCCCTTTATGTGACTGTAGGTCCTGTGCTCTTTTCTCTGACCTCCCCCATATGTGACTGTAGGTCCTGTGCTCTTTTCTCTGATCTCTCCCATATGTGACTGTAGGTCATGTGCTCTTTTCTCTGACCTCCCCCATATGTGACTGTAGATCCTGTGTCTTTTCTCTGCCCTCCCCCATATGTGACTGTAGGTCCTGTGCTCTTTTCTCTGACCTCCCGATATGTGACTGTAGATCCTGTGCACTTTTCCCTTGCCTCCCCCATATGTGACTGTAGGTCCTGTGCTCTCTTCTCTGACCTCCCCCATATGTGACTGTAGGTCCTGTGCACTTTTCCCTGGCCTCCCCCATATGTGACTGTAGGTCCTGTGCCCTTTTCTCTGACCTCCCCCATATGTGACTGTAGGTCCTGTACTCTTTTCTCTGCCCTCCCCCATATGTGACTGTAGGTCCTGTGCTCTTTTCTCAGACCTCCCCCATATGTGACTGTAGGTTCTGTGCTCTTTTCTCTGACCTCCCCTATATGTGACTGTAGGTCCTGTGCTCTTTTCTCTGACCTCCCCATATGTGACTGTAGGTCCTGTGCTCTTTTCTCTGACCTCCCCAATATGTGACTGTAGGTCCTGTGCTCTTTTCTCTGACCTCCCCATATGTGACTGTAGGTCCTGTGCTCTTTTCTCTGCACTCCCCCATATGTGACTGTAGGTCCTGGCTCTTTTCTCTGACCTCCCCCATATGTGACTGTAGGTCCTGTGCTCTTTTCTCTGACCTCCCCCATATGTGACTGTAGGACCTGTGCTCTTTTCTCTTACCTCCCCCATATGTGACTGTAGGTCCTGTGCTCTTTTCTCTGACCTCCCCCATATGTGACTGTAGGTCCTGTGCTCTTTTCTCTGACCTCCCCCATATGTGACTGTAGGTCCTGTGCTCTTTTCTCTGACCTCCCCCATATGTGACTGTAGGTCCTGTGCTCTTTTCTCTGACCTCCCCCATATGTGACTGTAGGTCCTGTGCTCTTTTCTTGACCTCCCCCATATGTGACTGTAGGTCCTGTGCTCTTTTCTCTGACCTCCCCCATATGTGACTGTAGGTCTGTGCTCTTTTCTCTTGACCTCCCCATATGTGACTGTAGGTCCTGTGCTCTTTTCTCTGACCTCCCCCATATGTGACTGTAGGTCCTGTGCTCTTTTCTCTGACCTCCCCCATATGTGACTGTAGGTCCTGTGCTCTTTTCTCTGACCTCCCCCATATGTGACTGTAGGTCCTGTGCTCTTTTCTCTGACTCCCCCATATGTGACTGTAGGTCCTGTGCTCTTTTCTCTGACCTCCCCCATATGTGACTGTAGGTCCTGTGCTCTTTTCTCTGACCTCCCCCATATGTGACTGTAGGTCCTGTGCTCTTTTCTCTGACCTCCCCCATATGTGACTGTAGGTCCTGTCTCTTTTCTCTGACCTCCCCATATGTGACTGTAGGTCCTGTTCTTTTCTCTGTCCCATTGTGACGTAGGTCCTTGCTTTTCTCTGACCTCCCCCATATGTGACTGTAGGTCCTTGTCTTCTCTGACTCCTATGTCCTGTAGTCCTCCTTTCTCTACTCCCCATATGTGACTGTAGGTCCTGTGCTCTTTTCTCTGACCTCCCCCATATGTGACTGTAGGTCCTGTGCTCTTTTCTCTGACCTCCCCCAATATGTGACTGTAGGTCCTGTGCTCTTTTCTCTGACCTCCCCCATATGTGACTGTAGGTCCTGTACCCTTTTCTCTGACCTCCCCCATATGTGACTGTAGGTCCTGTGATCTTTTCTCTGACCTCCCCCATATGTGACTGTAGGTCCTGTGCTCTTTTCTCTGACCTCCCCCATATGTGACTGTAGGTCCTGTGCTCTTTTCTCTGACCTCCCCCATATGTGACTGTAGGTCCTGTGCTCTTTTCTCTGACCTCCCCATATGTGACTGTAGGTCCTGTGCTCTTTTCTCTGACCTCCCCCATATGTGACTGTAGGTCCTGTGCTCTTTTCTCTGACCTCCCCATATGTGACTGTAGGTCCTGTGCTCTTTTCTCTGACCTCCCCCATATGTGACTGTAGGTCTGTGCTCTTTCTCATGACTCTCCCCCATATGTGACTGTAGGTCCTGTGCTCTTTTCTCTACCTCCCCCATATTGACTGTAGGTCCTGTGCTCTTTTCTCTGACCTCCCCCATATGTGACCTTAGGTCCTGTGCTCTTTTCTCTACCTCCCCCATATGTGACTGTAGGTCCTGTGCTCTTTTCTCTGACCTCCCCCATATGTGACTGTAGGTCTGTGCTCTTTTCTCTGACCTCCCCCATATGTGACTGTAGGTCTGTGCTCTTTTTATGACCTCCCCCATATGTGACTGTGGATCTGTGCTCTTTTTTATGACCTCCCCCATATGTGACTGTGGGATCCTGTGCTCTTTTTTATGACCTCCCCCATATGTGACTGATAGGTCCTGTGCTCTTTACTCTGACTTTCCCCCATATGTGACATGTAGGTCCTGTGCTCTTTTCTCTGACTCCCCCATATGTGACTGTAGGTCCTGTTGACTCTTTTCTCTGACCTCCCCCATATGTGACTGTAGGTCCTGTACCCTTTTCTCTGACCTCCCCATATGTGACTGTAGGTCCTGTACCTTTTCCTCTGACCTTCCCCATATGTGACTGTAGGTCCTGTACCCTTTTCTCTGACCTCCCCCATATGTGACACTGTAGGTCCTGTGCTCATTTTCTTTGTTGGCCTCATTCCGTTTTCGGTAAATATAATGGTGCTCTTTACCAAAAAGCTCTACCTCATCTCATCTTCCACAAGATTTTGGTTCCTCCCATCCATTTTGTCTTTTTTCTGTTTCGGTGTCAGCAGTGGGTCCTCCTGGGTCTCCTCCTTAATGTTTAATTTTCATTCACATGTGGACAGATAGTTCGTGCTGACACTGATGCCCCCTGAGCCTGCAGGACGCTTGAATATATTGTGATCTTAATTGGGGCTCATCCACCATCTGGACTATCCTGTGTGACAACCTTTCAACAATTTCTCTCTGTCATCCACGTCCAGGGAGATTAGTTATAATGCCATAATTGTAAACTTCTTGATTTTGTTGCACACTGTGGATAAAGGAACATCCAGATCTCTGGAGATGGACTTGTAACCTTGAGATTGTTGATATTTGTCTATAATTTTGGTTCTCATGTCCTCATACGGTTCTCTTATCTTTCTGTTCTCCATGTTTAGTGTGGCACACAGACACACAATGCAAAGTTTGAGGCAAATTCTCCCCTTTTTACCTGGTGTCAGGTGTAATTTTCATATTGCCCACACCTGTTACTGGCATAGTGAGTGTGAACGAGCTCACATGCTGGAAACAAAGTCATTTACCCACAATTTTGTAAAGGTGCCAGCAATTGTGTCCGGCCCATCTGCGAGTGAAATGTTATTCTAATTCCTTTTTCCTTTCTTTCTATGTTGTTCAATAAACACAAAGTAAACATAAATATGGAAAACATGGGGAATTGCAAGAATTTTCTGTGAGAAATGCTTCATTTTCTGGAACAATATCAAGGGGACCAACACTTTCAGCAATGACTGTCCATATAGAAGTAATATAGAGCACAGTTTATATACTGCACTTTTTGAAATATATATTTTTGGGACTATAAGATGCTGCCACAGTGTTCTTCCTGATCACTGATACAACTACACAGTCTCACAGTTGACTCTCTCTTCCAGTACAACTATTATCTCTTGCATCAAGGCAGGAGAGAGCTGTGTGTATCTTGCAAAGCTGTGTATATGTAGCAGAGCTGTGTGTATGTAGCAAAGCTGTGTGTATATGTAGCAAAACTGTGTATGTAGCAGAGCTGTGTATATGTAGCAAAGCTATGTATATGTAGCAAAGCTGTGTATATGTAGCAGAGCAGTATGTATGTAGCAAAGCTGTGCGTATGTAGCAGAGCTGTGTGTATGTAGCAAAGCTGTGTGTATATGTAGCAAAACTGTGTATGTAGCAAAGCTGTGCATATGTAGCAGAGCTGTGTGTATGTAGCAAACCTGTGTATATGTAGAAGAAATGTGTGTATGTAGCAAAGCCTGTGTATATGTAGCAGAGCTCTGTATATGTAGCAAAACTGTGTGTATGTTGCAGAGCTGTGTGTATGTAGAAAAGCTGTGTGTATGTAGCAAAGCCGTGTGTATGTAATCCCAAAAGAAATGAGTGTATAATTCCCATTATATATTGTTTTATAATGGCCATTATACACTCAATTCTTTTGGGATTACAAGTTGTTCTGGAGTATTTGCCCACACATAGCATGATGTCCGAGTGCAGTCCTTTTTGTTTTCTCTGAGCTTTGTGTATGTAGCAAAGCTGTGTGTATGTAATAGAGCTATGTGTATGTAGCAAAACTGTGTATGTAGTAGAGCTATGTGTATATAGCAGAAACTGTGTATATGAAGCAAAGCTGTGTGTATGTAGTAGAGCTGTGTGTATGTAACAAAACTGTGTGTATGTAGTAGATCTATGTGTATGCACCAGAGCTGTGTATATGTAGGAGAGCTGTGTGTATGTAGTAAAGCTGTGCACATGTAACAATACTACTGTATGTAGTAGAGCTATGTGTATGTACCATAGCTGTGTGTATGTAGGAGAGCTGTGTGTATTTAGCAAAGCTGTGTGTATGTAGTAAAGCTATTGTATGTAACAGAGTTGTATATATAGCATGCTTGTGAAGTAGCAGAGTGTTATGTAGCAACTGTGTTGCATGTATGTGGTAGAGCTGTGTGTGTACATATGTGGCAAAACTGTGTAGTTGTGTGTATGTATCAGAACTGTGTGAATGGCAGACCTGTGTATGTATTTTTAGCAGAGCTGTCTGTGTATTTAGCAGAGCTGTGTGTAAAAGAGCTGTGTGTGTGCATGTGTGTATGTGTGTGTATATTTAGCAGACCTGTATACATACTCATGTGGCAGAGTTATGTGTGTATGTGTGTGTATTTAGCAGAGCTGTCTGAGTGGAGGAACTGGGTGTTTGCATGCGTGTGTGTATTTAGCAGAGCTGTGTGTGCATGTGTGTGTATTTAGCACAGCTGTGTGTGCATGTTGTATGTGTGTTTGTATTTAGCAGCTCTGTGTTATGAGGTATTTAGTAGAGCTGTGTTATGTGTTGTGTTACAGCCATGTTATGTGTGTATTTAACAAGCTGTATGTGATGAATTGGTGTGTACATTCCTGCAAATATGTCGTATCAGTTTGTAATAAACTACTAAGTTATCATGGTGTATAAATATCTTTTGAAAGCTGAAATCCTCCCAAATATGGTTTAGGTTTAGAAAATAAATTGTCATCAATGCTGAAATATTGATCATTTAATGAACACAGAATGGTCAGGTTTTGGCAAAACAAAAGTTTTGTCGCCCACAGAAAGTCATGTGATATTTCAAACAAAAAATTAACTTAAAATACAAATTATGTTGCATAACATTGGTGAATGAAGCTGTGGTGCTATTAGAGTCATATTTAATATTTTGTGTGACTTCCATGAGCTGAAGGACGGCATCCATGTGGTTCAACAATGATTCATACAATTTATTAATGAAGTCATCAGGAATAGCAAAGAATGCAGTCTTGCATGCCTCCCAGAGTTCATCTAGATTCTTAGGTTTTGTCTTCCAAGCTTCCTTTTCATCATACCCCAACATACTCAATGATGTTCATGTCTGGTGACTGGGCTGGCCAGTCCTTGAGGACCTTGATCTTCTTTGCCTGGAGGAACTTTGTTGTAGAGATGGATGTATGAGATGGAGCACCATCCTGCTGCAGAATGTGACCCCTTTTATGATTTGGAATGTAAGAGGTAGCTAATACTTCTTGATATTTTAGGCTATTGATATTGCCTTCCACCTTGCAAATGTTTCGCACACCCCCATACTGAATGTAACCCCAGACCATGATCTTTCCACCACCAAATGTAACTGTTTTCTGAGTGTTTTTTATTTGCCCTTTTGTTTAGTGCTGGCATCTGGGCACTGATTCGACCATGGAGGCCATTTCGAGACAAAACTCCTACAAACTGTTCTAGTTGACACAGGGACTTGAGGTGACCAGGAGTCTCTACTGCAGTGGAAGAGGGTCTTGCTTTGGATTCTCTGACCAACTAACGTTCCTCCTGAGCAGTTGTCTTGCGGGGTCTGCTGGATCTGGGCTTGTCAAACACATCTCCAGTCTCTTCAAATTTTTTTGTAATTCTTTGTACTTGACACTAAGATACATTAAAGGTGCCAGCCACCTCTGCAGTGGATCTGGTCTTCAGCCTCTTGATAATCAAGGCTTTGGTGGCAGGGTGTTGTGAATTCTGCTTGTGGGCTTCCTCCTGTGGTTGTGGCTGGTAATGCAGTTGATCCTGTTACGCACTCTTGGTCAGGTGAATTGGATAATTGCAATTCTGACTGGGGTATTTAAGGTTGCAGGATTTTCTCAGTCCTTGCCAGCTGTCAATATTCCTGGAGGTGTTTCACCTCTGTCTGGTCTCTCCTGATCTGCTGCAAGACTTCCAAGCTAAGTGTATGGTTCAGTCTTTTTGTGGCACACATGATGTGTGCTTGTTTTCTGAGATGGTCTATATCTGTTCAAAGAACATGCTGTGTTAACTTGCTCTCTGTTAGGAAGTTTTCTTCCTAGGATTTTTGTGCTATTCCTTTGTTATGGGCTTGTTCAGCTTTTTGTGTCAGTATATATATATATATATATATTGAGAATTGTAGGATTCACAGGAGGTTTGCAGATATAGAGGGCGCCGAGTCTTGAGTAGACTCAGGGTATTTTTGCATTATCTGCGGTGGATATTTTTTAAAGGATTTTATACTGACTGCAATAGTATCCTGTCCTGTCTTTATCTATCTTTGCTTGATTCTGTTTTCTGCCTGAGTGTGTCTTTTCCTCTTACTCACAGTCAATATTTGTAGGGACAGTGATGCTCGCACCAGTGAGTGTACCCGATCACAGCGATGCTCGCTCCAGTGAGTGTACCCGAGGACAGTGATGCTCGCTCCAGTGAGTGTACCCGATCACAGCGATGCTCCCTCCAGTGGTTTGTCTATGTAAGTCACTTGAGCTCTGATTTTTGGTAAATTCTGTGTTCAGCACAAACTCTGATCTTTCCCGTCCGGTTCAGTCACAGAAAAATGCAGCAATAAACAATGAGTGATCCCAGGTACAGGAGAGCCGTGGCGCGGCAGGATGGCGTGAGCAGGTGACACGGCTATTCCACACCTCTGTCAATCTCTCACTGGTTTAGATTTTGCAGAATATTTCCCATAATAATGACATTTATGACAATGTATCATTAGTAGGGATGAGCGAGTATACTGGCCACTATTCGGAACTCGCTACTCTCTGAGTATCTTATGATTACCGGGAGTAGCGAGTAAGGTGTACTGCCAGAACCTTGCAATCTAGCCAATCAGGTGGCCGCTAGCGATCACGTGGTTGTGACATGTTGCCATCTGATTGGCTGGCAGTCACAGATCCTTGTCCGGTGATGGCAGGTCTTCTTCCCGGTGCAGGCGTCGGACAGGTGAGTATGTAATTTGATTATTTTTAACAACTTTTATTCACTTTTAGGCTACTTTCGCAGACCATCTATAGATATACTGCGAAATTAATCGGACTCGCTATACTCGCTACGAGTACCGGGACCTACTCGTTGCGAGTATAGCGAGTCCGAATAGTGCGGTACTCGCTCATCCCTAATCATCAGAGATCTCTCCACCGCTCCATCCCCACACTGGTAACCAATCATCACACGACGCTCACACTTTTAATACGAAATTTATTGCAAATATAGAAATAGGATTTTTTTTCCATCCAATATCCTCGGTTTTTTTCTTTCCCGTTGTGTATCATCAAAATAAAATTTGGAAAGAATAAACTGGAGGACAATGGTGACCCTCACTGTCCTCATGATACAGGGGAGGAGATGGCCGGTATCTGCAGGACCCCAAGAAGAAGAAAGATCCTGCAACATCAGAGAAGGAGCAGCCGCCTGTCTATTCTCTCTCTATTTCTCTCTTTCTATCTATTCTTTCTTTCTCTCTCTATTCATTCTTTCTGTCTTCCTATATCTATATTTCTATATATCTTTGTATTCTTTTTTTCTCTCTCTCTGGGTGAGAATTGCAACTACTATACAATGACAGTATATCCATATATCATATACTTCTATATCTGTATATCTATTATCTATCTATAAATATATGTATATATTATTATTTGCTATTATAGCGCCATTTGGTCCATGGGGATTTGCATGTATATATCTATATGTATATAGTATCTATATGCTGTATATATATATAGGCAACAAGAGGATTCTACTTTGTACCTGATGATGTTGGGGGTCATTCCCCTGTAGCAGGATTCTACTTTGTACCTGACAATGTTGGGGTTATTCCCCTGTGACAGGATTCTACTTTGTACTTGATGATGTTGGGAGCCATTCCCCTGTGACAGGATTCTACTTTGTACCTGACAATGTTGCGGATCATTCCCCAGTAATAGGATTCTACTTTGTACCTGACGATGTTTATTTGGTGTCATTCCCCTGTGACAGGATTCTACTTTGTACCTGACAATGTTGCGGATCATTCCCCAGTAACAGGATTCTACTTTGTACCTGACGAAGTTGGGGGTTATTCCCTGGTAATAGGATTCTACTTTGTACCTGATGATGTTGGTGGTCATTCCCCTGTAACAGGATTCCGATCTCTCCCTGCCGATGTTGGGGGTCATTCCCCTGTAACATTATTCCACTCTCTACCTGACGATGTTGGGTGTCATTCCCCTGTAACATTATTCCACTCTCTACCTGACGATGTTGGGTGTCATTCCCCTGTGATAGGATTCTACTTTGTACCTGCCGATGTTGGGGGTCATTCCCCTGTAACATTATTCCACTCTCTACCTGACGATGTTGGAGGTCATTCCCCTGTAACATTATTCCACTCTCTACCTGACGATGTTGGAGGTCGTTCCCCTGTAACATTATTCCACTCTCTACCTGACGATGTTGGAGGTCATTCCTCTGTGATAGGATTCTACTTTGTACCTGACGATGATTATTTGGGGTCATTCCCCTGTGATTTTAATAATTGATGCACACAGTCATTTCTATCAGGACAGTTTAGGAACGTGGCCTATTAATTCCTGACATTTCAGACTATTGAGATGAACGGCAGCGTTATAATAATCACACAACACCGATGTTTTATTATTAATTCCTAATTCTTCTGCTTTTGCTGCCTAAGTGAGTAATGAACGGATGTCATCAGAATGGATGGGGCTAACGGGCGTCCAATTAGAGCAGGATATCCATTCATTACTCATTTGCCTCCAGTTCCCTCTTATACCAAGTATATAGAGGAAAAGGTCAGCGTCAGCTCTGATATTGCTGCCCGCTTGCTGGACAGATGTAACCTTAAGGCTCTGCCTGAGGATGTCCAATTAGTGGGAATCTTGTTACTTAGAACAGGCAATTCCTCTGCAGCAGGTCGGAGAGCTAACAATCAGGTTGACCCTTCTCTGCAGTGGTTGTTTTATTTATCTACAGAGAATGTATATATATATTCACAGTGTGGGTGTCTTGACCCAAACTAGAACGACATATATGAGGCTGTATGTTTGGGTCAGGAGTGGTCTGGGCATTGCGGTCTCTATACTGGGTGTGACATATGGTCTGAACAAGGCCTTAAGCTGCGTTCACACTTTGACATAATGTTTTTTTTTCTGCATTATTGGAAAATGATCTTTTTGCCACCATTTAGGCAAAAAAACATATTATAGCCACAAAGTGTGAATGCTGCCAGCGGTTTTCCTTCACCATGAAACGAGCATTATTAACTTGATTAACACGAAGTGTTGCTAACAGACGGCTTGATTTTATCCCTCTGTCAGGCGCAACTGATCTGACAGGCACAGTTCAATTCGTTTTGTCTCTCTACTCTCCAAATTATAATTTATGAAATAATTTAATATATATTAAAAGATGATATAATACAATTTTATAGATATAATTTAACATATCATATGATAGAATTTGGATAGTTATCAGAAGGTATCGCACCTCCCAGTTATTTCCTTCTTTACGTGCTCTCACAGTGTTACATTGTTACATTCAGACCTTCTGAAGAGCAGATCTGACCTTCGTGGCCTCTCAGGCGCACTGCGCCTTGCTTCTCTATGTGTTACTTCTGCTGAACATTTAACCTCTGAATCAAAGTGAATAGTATTTAAGTAGCATCTAAGTGCGTTACAATTGTTTCCCTCATTTTAATGTTTAGTAACAGTCATATCATGAACCCTGGAGGCTCTCTGGTGATAGTTGAGAAATTTGGGACTTTTTGTTTTGACATATTTTTGGTTATTACATTCTTTTGGCATCTGATTTTGGCTATTCTCTTCCTATTGTTGCAAATGTATGTCAAATTTAATAGAATTAATAGAGCGATATAAATGAATAAATATTATTATTATTATTATATCCCTATGAAGGTCACTGATTACTTTGAGAATGTTGAAACCCAGATAATTAGACATTATTGGTGGTTTTACAACCTGTGCCTATCAGGCTCAGTGCGCCTGAACTCGACCAGTGTTATTTTTTTGGATCCAGTGTTGGGATCAGTAAAACATTTTCTATATCAAAAAGGAGTTTTAAATGCAATGCCATCCGGGGGCGGGCTGGGCCAGGGGGCAGGGTGGCAGATTCCCATCCATGCTTCTAATAATTTGGGTTATGGGTTGTAATATGGATTACATCTAAGTGCCTGTTCACAATGGCGTATAACACAGTCCAGTGCAATCTGATGTTTTATAGGATACACCTAAGACGCACTTTTTCCCAAAAATTGGAGGCAAAATGGAGATGCATTTTAGTACCTGAACCTGGCATAGCAGATTACCGGGGGGCATGGCTCTCAATCTGCGCATGCGCCACCTCCGCAGCCATTTTTCTTTTGCCCGTCATGTTAACTGTCGGTAGATTAATAGCACTCGGTAAGTGCCTGCTGGGATATCCCAATCACAAAGCCTCAGGCCCCCTGCAGAATTGACCCACCATGCCGCCACCACCCCCCACCACTGCGACCCTGCCTTCTGTAACCCCGCTCCACCACCACCACCCTTTTCCCCCGGGTAAGCTACACTGCTTATGAAACTAACCTAGGATTATAGGATGGGTCCCCTTTTTTTTAAATTAAAAATTATTTTTCCCCACTAATTTCTTCCTCTAAATTTGGGGTGCGTCAGAATACGATACTTTTTAATGTTTTTAGTAGATCTTGCATTTTATTCATTGAAATCTCACATAAGACTTTTTTCAGAAAATTGCATTGGACAAAGCGTGGCTGGAGATTGCATGATGCCTCATCATAAGTAGTGGATCAGGGGTTATCTCCGCCACCTCAGAGGATATGGGATAATTAAGACATTTGTCAAGAAGTATTGGAGAATTGTTGTAAGACATAGATAGTTTTGCTATGGTTGATAAATGTTACTGTTTATAGGCAACAATCAAAAGGAAAATCTGAGCCAAGTTTTTCAAGTCACAGATCTGCACAATGGTGACTGAGAGTCCACGATATACAAGTACTTTCATCAACAATGTTTCCTCCACATCATTTTGTTCATGACATTGGTGGATTTATCAGATTTTGTTGTGTAAAAAATGGTAATCTCTTGTGTTCAGTTGCACACTAATAAGGCTTTAGGTCATACATTGGTGAGTCTGTCCTATGACATACTCATATAGTGTTAACTAACCTGCCCTACTTGGCGTCACTAATAGGCTGTTGTTCAGACACTGTGTATACACTCATATAGTGTTAACTAACCTGCCCTACCTGGCGTCACTAATAGGCTGTTGTTCAGACACTGTGTATACACTCATATAGTGATTAACTAACCTGCCCTACCTGGTGTCACTAATAGGCTGTTGTTCAGACACTGTGTATACACTCATATAGTGTTAACTAGCCTGCCCTACCTGGTGTCACTAATAGGCTGTTGTTCAGACACTGTGTATACACTCATATAGTGTTAACTAGCCTGCCCTACCTGGTGTCACTAATAGGCTGTTGTTCAGACACTGTGTATACACTCATATAGTGTTAACTAACCTCCCTACCTGGTGTCACTAATAGGCTGTTGTTCAGACACTGTGTATACACTCATATAGTGTTAACTAACCTGCCCTACCTGGCATCACTAATAGGCTATTTTTCAGACATTGTGTATCTCACATAGCTATATACCAGTCTTCCATTGCAGCCTTATTAGAGTGCGCTTCTTATGCTAAGCAGCAGTCCCCTCCATTTTGGAAGGCTATGAGTGGCTGCCTCATCAACATTTTGCACCTGGGCTGTACCCATCTCTATGATGGAGTTCTCTGCATCCTGTGGGTGCACTTAGTATTAGGTTTGGCTCAATGGTGGTAATTTTCTTTTTATGTTCTCCTTTTTAGTGCTTAATCAGTTTAGGGACTTGCATGTGTGAGCACCCTTGACGTATGGGTTGCAAGATTCTGTATTTTGTGCCAAATTATCAACTAATCCCTCAAATTATTTTTTTGCACATGTTACACATTTGTTGCAGGGTGTAGTGGGGCCTTCTGAATTTAGGTGGTACACTGGTGAGCCTGTCCTGTGAGATATACTCGTATAGTATTAACTAGCCTGCCCTAGCTTGTGTCACTAATAGGCTTTGTTCAGACACTGTGTATACACTCATAGTGTTAACTAGCCCACCCTACCTGGCTTCACTGATAGGCTATTGTTCAGACACTGTGTATACACTCATATAGTGTTAGCTAGCCCACCCTACCTGGTGTCACTATAGGCTATTGTTCAGACACTGTGTATACACTCATATAGTGTTAACTAGGCCACCCTACCTGGTGTCACTAATAAGTTGTTGTTCAGACACTGTGTATCCACTCATATAGTGTTAACTAGCCACCCTACCTGGTGTCACTATAGGCTATTGTTCAGACACTGTGTATACACTCATATAGTGTTAACTAGGCCCCTACTTTGTCACTATAGCTTTGTCAGACTGTGTATCCACATATAGTGTTAATAGCCCACCTACCTGTGTCACTAATAGCTATTGTTCAGACACTATGTATACACTCACATAGTGTTAACTAGCCTGCTTACTGGCTTCACTGATAGGTATGTTCAGACCGTATACACTCAAAATGTTAGCTACTGCCACTGCGTCACTAATAGGCTTTGCTCCATGGTGGTAAGTTTTTTTGATGTTCTCTTTTTTGGTGTTTAATACGTTTTGGATAATGCATTATATTTGGAGACACAGTGAGGCCGGCTGCATATGATTTCTCTCTTCTAGGTCCCATCAGATACCAGTCAGTCCTCAGCAGGGAGGATTTCTCCATGTGTCCCTGCTGGATTTCTTGTCAAAGTGAAATGTGCTGAGTGCTTTTATATCTCTTTACTTCTTCATCTTACGTGTTTTTTTTTTCGTTTTTTTTTACACTAATGCATGCAAAAAAATACAATTCGCATCTCCTCTCTGGAAAATCATTGGCCAAAAGTCTTGTGTACAGTACATTCCCCTCCATCGCTTTCCCCCAAACCCTCCCGTACCCTCAAATCCACCCGAAAAGAAATTGAAACAAATCAAAAAAGCCAAAAAGTTGTCTCCGACCCCATAGAAGTAACCAGTGATACCTGCAGCATTCTCCCAATCTGAAGGAGCCTCGTAGGGTTTGATCTATGTGATTAGTACTTTGAATTAGCCACAAAATGATCGCCTCCGATGTGTGTGAGCAGTTTGTATTCTTTAACATAAAATATGAACCTAAAAATGCCATTCTGGCAACTTCTAATAAGTCAAGAAATACAGGGCAATGTAGAAGTGACAAAAATGTTAAAACCATGCACTGATAAACTACGGACAAAAAGCTGTTGCAAGCTGAAATCATGAAACGCGTGAGCTGAAGTCAGAAACGCGTGAGCTAAAGTCAGAACTGTGTGAGCTGAAATCAAACGCCTGAGCTGTAATCAGAAACGCGTGAGCTGAAATCAGAAACGCATGAGCTGAAATCAGAAACGAGTGAGCTGAAATCAGAAATGTGTGAACTGAAATCAGAAATGAGTGAGCTGAAATCATGAAACGCGTGAGCTGAAATCAGAAATGAGTGAGCTGAAATCATGAAACGCGTGAGCTGAAGTCAGAAACGCGTGAGCTGAAATCAGTAATATGTGAGCTGAAATCAGAAACGCGTGAACTGAAATCATGAAAAGCCTGAGCTGAAATCAGAAATGAGTGAGCTGAAATCAGAAACGCCTGAGCTAAAATCAGTAATATGTGAACTGAAATCATGAAAAGCCTGAGCTGAAATCAGAAACGCGTGAGCTGAAATCAGAAATGTGTGAGCTGAAATCAGAAACGCGCAAGCTGAAATCAGAAATGTGTGAGCTGAAATCAGAAACGCGTGAACTGAAATCATGAAAAGCCTGAGCTGAAATCAGAAATGAGTGAGCTGAAATCAGAAACGCCTGAGCTAAAATCAGTAATATGTGAACTGAAATCATGAAAAGCCTGAGCTGAAATCAGAAACGCGTGAGCTGAAATCAGAAATGTGTGAGCTGAAATCAGAAACGCGCAAGCTGAAATCAGAAATGTGTGAGCTGAAATCAGAAACACATGAGCTGAAGTCAGAAACGCATGAGCTGAAATCAGAAACGAGTGAGCTGAAATCAGAAGTGTGTGAACTGAAATCAGAAACGCCTGAGCTGAAATCAGTAATATGTGAGCTGAAATCAGAAACGCGTGAACTGAAATCATGAGAAGCCTGAGCTGAAATCAGAAATGTGTGAGCTGAAATCAGAAACGCCTGAGCTGAAATCAGAAACGAGTGAGCTGAAATCAGAAGTGTGTGAGCTGAAATCAGAAACGCCTGAGCTGAAATCAGAAACGCGTGAACTGAAATCATGAAAAGCCTGAGCTGAAATCAGAAATGTGTGAGTTGAAATCAGAAACGCATGAGCTGAAATCAGAAATGTGTGAGCTGAAATCAGAAACGCCTGAGCTGAAATCAGAAACGCGTGAGCTGAAATCAGAAATGTGTGAGCTGAAATCAGAAATGTGTGAGCTGAAATCAGAAATGTGTGAGCTGAAATCAGAAACGCCTGAGCTGAAATCAGAAATGTGTGAGCTGAAATCAGAAACGCATGAGCTGAAATCAGAAACGCGTGAGCTGAAATCAGAAATGTGTGAGCTGAAATCAGAAATGTGTGAGGTGAAATCAGAAACACGTGAGCTGAAGTAAGAAACGCATGAGCTAAACTCAGAAACGCGTGAGATGATATCATGACACACGTGAGCTGAAACCATGAAACGCATGAGCTGAAGTCAGAAACGCATGATATATCATGACACGCGTGTGCTAAAACCATGAAACATGTGACGTGAAGTCAGAAACGCATGGCATGATATCATGACACACGTCAGCTGTAATCAGAAACGCGTGAGATGATATCATAACACACGTGAGCTGTAATCAGAAATGTGTGAGCTGTAATCAGTTTGAACTGAAATCAGAAACGTGTGAGCTGAAATCATGACACGCGTGTAGAATGTAGCTTGTGTTTTCTTTTCTATAGTCTTTGATTCTCAAGATGCAATTGAAGATGAGATGAATCTCAGCAGACAAAGACCTGGTTCTCAATTGTGTCTGTTCTTCTCTGTGCCTTATTTTCCCCTGAGCTAAGCAGGATTTTCTCTTGTTTCATCATCTATGTCTCACAACTATCTCACTAACAGATTCCAGTTATCAGGTTAATCAGAGACTATGTTACAAATGTGTAACGTTATCTAGTGTGATTTAAAGGAAAACTAACACGAGAAATGAATGATAGGAATCTGCAGAAGACGTTTGCCTTTCGTGTCATTGTATTGAATTTCAACAGAATCCTGCAAAACTTGCAGAAAACCTAAAACACAGGTCTTAAAGGAAATGTGTCAGCAGGTTCTTGAGACCTAATCTGAGAGTAGCACAATGTAGGGCCAGAGGTCCTGATTGCAGCGATGTGTCACTTACTGTGCTGCTCCGCATAGTTTTGATAAAATCACTGATTAATCAGCTGGAGATCATCATTAAAGGACTACTTGGCTGCTAGGTAGTCCAGCACATTCATGAGCTTTGTATAACCCTGCCCCACCATTGATTACAGTGTAAACAGAAAGCTGCCAATCAGTGGTGTGGGTGGGGTTATACACAAAAAGTTGCCAATCAGTGGTGTGGGTGGGGTTATACACAGAAAGCTGCCTATCAGTGATGTGGGCGGGGTTATACACAGAAAGCTGCCAATCTGTGGTGTGGGCGGTGTTATACACAGAAAGCTGTCAACCAGTGGTGTGGGTGGGGTTATACACAGAAAGCTGCCAATCAGTGGTGTGGGTGGGGTTATACAGAGAAAGCTACTAATCAGTGGTGTGGGCGGGGTTATACACAGAAAGCTGCCAATCAGTGGTGTGGGTGGGGTTATAAAGAGAAAGCTACTAATCAGTGGTGTGGGCGGGGTTATACACTGAAAGCTGCCAATCAGTGGTGTGGGCGGTGTTATACACAGAAAGCTGCCCATCAGTGATGTGGGCGGGGTTATACACAGAAAGCTGCCAATCTGTGGTGTGGGCGGTGTTATACACAGAAAGCTGCCAATCAGTGGTGTGGGTGGGGTTATACACAGAAAGCTGCCAATCAGTGGTGTGGGTGGGGTTATACACAGAAAGCTACCAATCAGTGGTGTGGGCGGGGTTATACACAGAAAGCTGTCAATCACTAGTGTGGGTGGAGTTATACACAGAAAGCTGCCAGTGCTGTGGGTGGGGTTATACATAGAAAGCTGCCAATCAGTGGTGTGGGCGGGGTTATACACAGAAAGCTGCCAATCAGTGGTGTGGACGGGGTTATACATTGAAAGCTGCCAATCAGTGGTGTGGGTGGGATTATACACAAAAAGCTGCCAATCAGTGGTGTGGGTGGGATTATACATAGAAAGCTGCCAATCAGTGGTGTGGGTGGGGTTAGTTTTGCTGCTCCTGAACTTACCGTTACGGCATGCTGTCCTCAGTTTACATAGCAAAATCCTGCTGCCAGATTCCCTTTAAGAAATTAATTTTTATTTTATTCTGTATTTTTATATTTAACATTCAATCTCTATGTCTAATCTTAAAGTGACCAGAAGCAGATGATGAATAGGCAAAACTGTAACACTGACACTTCATCGCCTACTCAGGAAAGCTGTGGCACTAATGTCATGTGATACAGTGGAATCAGTGTGAATCTCCTTGTTACAAAGTATCCGATGAGCCGGGGTCATTCAGGACTTTCCCTACCGCTGAGAACCGTGAAAAATATGGAGAATCGGAAGAAGAAGCGATAAAATAATGAATATCAAATGAAACAATTCATAGAAAAGTCAGTAATGAATGGATGTTGGATATGACGGACGGCGGGAGCTGAGCGGTCTATACAGTGTATAGAGGGACTGACTGCTGACTCCAGTTCCCCCGTCATCATGGTCACACATCATACCTGTACACACCATGGAGAAGGTATTCTTAGCTTGTGATGACGAGTTCTATTTAAAGTTACTATTTCATTAGTGTAAGCAGGACAGACGATTCCCCCGAGATCCGGGAAGAAACTTACCATATCGCCGGATTCCTGCTTTAATGTCAGCTTTGTGTCGTAACTCATTGCTGTCAATTTATACAAGTACCAAAGAAACCGGGGAACATCATTACTTAAAGGGAACCCGTCCTGTCCTTTCTTTGTAAATAAACTGTACCCAATGTCATTTAGATAATGGACTGTGCATTAGTAACCTGCTTGTTTTATAACAATCGTTGTATTTATCCCAAATAAAGCACTTTAGATACTTTCATACTTCATTAGCTTCCAGCCCAGCCATACAGTCATCTGGGCAGTTAGCAGACCTGTCAATCAACTGTAAACATGCTGAAATTCATCTAATGGTGATGTCACGACCATTATAGTCACATGTGTCACGGGGTGGCATAGTGGATGGGGAATCAGGAGGCAAGATGGTAGGATGGGCAAAGGCAAACTGGGGAACTGGTCTGAACCTGACTGGGGATCCCTGGCTCACCCTGTTCCCAGAATTACCTCTGATGGTGAGGATGTCTGGGCCGCCACCCTTGCCCGTTTGCTCCTGATCAACCCTGGGCTAAAAAGCCCCTATCTTCAGTCATGGATTAGGAAAAAACACCCAGCAGCTCCTATGGAAGCAGAAACAAGCACAGAACAGCACGTCCTCACTGCACAGGGTCCAAGCAGAGTCTTAATTAACTCTATCTGCGGCACACAGTGGAGGAACTGAACTACTTAAAGACTGAAAGAGTGGAGATCAAATGCAAATACACCCTTCCCTACCTCCACCTGAATGCTATGACACACCCTCTCCACCCTGCCACCTGAATGCTATGGACACCCCTCTATCCCACCTCCACCTGAATGCTATGACACACCCCTCCACCTCCACCTGAATGCTATGAGACACCCCTCCACCCCACTCCACCTGAATGCTATGACACACCCCTCCACCCACTCCACCTGAATGCTATGACACACCCCTCCACCCCACCTCCACCTGAATGCTATAACACACCCCTCCACCCCCACCTCCACCTGAATGCTATGACACACTCCTCCACCTGCAGAGTCGCACATAGCTTAGAATAAAGGAAAAAATTAATGTACAGCAGCACCTCCATGGACTGCAAAGCAGCCAAAACGTGACACAGACATGCCAAAATTCATTTATTGCTGTAGGACCTGTAGTGATGTCATGATCATGTGACTGTAGCAGGCCTTGAGTGAAGGACAATGTACACATAGCTCCGCCCATTATAACAACATGTTCGTGACATCACCACAGGTCCCACAGCATTAGATGAACTCCGGCATGTCTGCAGTTGATTGACAGGTCTGATGACTGTTTGCTCAGCAGCTCATGACAACATCGAAGTATCTAAAGTGCTTTTTTGGGATAAATAAAATGGTTACTAATGAACACTCCATGATCTACACAATAGGACACGCCAGGTTCCGTTTAAGAGCATCGGAGGCATGGTATAGAGATAGTGCATGACATCAGCTTGCAACACTTACAGCAATACACGTCCTTTGTTTCTTTTTAAACAAAATCAAACGCTAAAAACGAAAGAAAATATTTATCAACAAAATGATGTAAATGGAAAGAAAGTCACGGATACAGTGGAGAAGTAGGGAGAAGTGTTAGACGGGAGGAGGAGGTCTGTGCCAGAAACTTCCCTGTGCAGAACTCACACATCTCATTGTCTCCCCTCTCATCGAGGGAACATCTCCACCTCCAATGTAAACTTTAATAGCAAACTGTAGCGCGTGGCACCACAATGCCCAGCAGAGACGTGTCCGCAGCCCTAGCCGGCTCTACGCACCCTGGTGGGTGTGATTCACAGTTTCTGTTGAGCAGACACTCCCTTCCAGTAATCCAAGATATCGTGCAAGTCCTCCCCTTTGGCAAACTGGACCTTTTTGCGCAAGGCGTGTCCAGCCGCTATGTACACCTCTTCCCTGGTGTGTTTTTTGTAAGGACGGAAGCGCTCCCAAATCTTGTGGGTGTTTTCGGTGGAGTACTCCGGACTGGAGGAGTACCCGGAGAAATGCTGTCTCGGAGAGAGTTGAGAGTAGCTAGAGTCTCTCTTAGAGCGGGAAAGCGGCTTCAGAAAGCTGACTCTCTGGCTCAACGTATCGGCGCTTTCCTCGTAATACAGAGCCGGAAAGGAGTGGCGGTGTTCACTACAGTGATAGGAAGGCTTGACGTCTAAATGGTGGACTCCGGACGAAGATACTAGCGGAAGGCGATCCAGAGGGCTGTTCAGAGGGCTGCTCTTCTCAATGTACTTGGAGTCGCACTTTAGAGGCTGGTCGGGTACATCCAAGCTGAAGACTCTGGCACTTTTGATGGAGCCGCTAGACGAAATGCTGCAACGTTTCTTCGCAACTGTGGCAGCGTCGGCACTCAGCTGCCGCTGAAGAGGATGGACGCCCTCTTTGTATGGAGGAGAGAGGAAGCTCAGACGTTCCAGATGACCCGAAGAACTGGCAGGGATTGACTGGCAATCGTAGCCCAGCTCCGGGTCCCCCCCGCCTAAAAAAGAAGCCGTATCAAGTTTTAGGGCATCGATACAATTATTGATGATTTGGTTCACTTTATCCACCTCCTTGGCGATTGTTGATATCTCGGACGCCGAGCCTTCACCATTGTCCAGTTCACGAAAGTCTTCTTCATCTTCATCCCCTCCGGAAATCCCTCTTTGACCTCTTTCCAGTCCTTCTCCACTTCGTACTTCCATATAGTTTGTTCCTTTTGGACCTTTAGGGGTCCCCATTTGAGAATTCATAGGTTTGG
The DNA here is from genome assembly GCA_033576535.1 of Allobates femoralis. Lineage (NCBI taxonomy): Eukaryota > Metazoa > Chordata > Amphibia > Anura > Aromobatidae > Allobates > Allobates femoralis. The sequence continues at coordinate 108,586,125 of JARQOC010000007.1, read as the reverse complement.
AAATGCCTTTATCTCCACTTCCAAGCCCGAGACTGACGTAGGCAGTGACGAAATGCGAGATATGGGGATGGGATGCTCGGACATCTTCTGCGATGGATGGGCTCCCAGACACGGGTCAACGTCCGAGCCGTACCGCATCTCGAGAATAGTCTTCTTGACGTTGAGTGACTTCTTCTTCTCTTCTTGCATCCTTTTCTTTCTTAGGCAGTAATAGACACCCCAGGATGATGACCATGCCGAAGAGGCAGCCCAGTATGGTCATGATATAGTGCGTGGTGGTGGACGTGTTCGGGGAAAACTCTTCCTTATCCTTGGAACGCGTGAACACAAAGAGGCAGGTGTGGTTGTAGCGCTTGGAGTTGCGGATGGAAGCCACACAGAATGTATAGTTGACGTGAGCTTTCAACCTGTCTAAGGTTATATATTCCTTCTTGTGCTTTAAAGTTGTCACATCGTATACAAGACTACTGTTATACTGCACCAAAATGTACATCTTTTTATACGGATACGGAATAGTGACGATCAAAGTAGCGGAGCTTCCGGTCACGTGATGGATTTCAATGGTAGGCAGAACGGAGGAGTCAGTGGTGGACGGAGGGGTCGGCTCTGGATAAAGAACATCTCCGGGGATATAGCCTGAATTTTCATCTGGATCATGGAAAGAATCTGGTATGAACGGCGTTGGCCTGTCGCGCGGTACAGAAAATATGCCTCCATTTTTGCACCGAGCTTGGAGGACGGTAATTGCATTTCGACTGTGGTGAGGTCTAGGACTTAAGAGCGGGTAACCGGCAAATTCTCGGGGACTTTCACACTGCAGGCGATCGTAATTGCGAGTGAAATTGTTAAACATGACAAGCCAATCTAAAAAGCCGTAGAGCTCGCAACCACAGTGGAAAGGATTCCCGGCCAGCTCGCATGACATCAGTGCTTGGAGACCGGTGAACGTAGAACTATCCAGCCTTTGGAGTCGATTAGAGGACAAGTCAATGCTTATAAGGGTTAAACATTCAGAGAAAGCTCCTGGGGTCACCACCTCGATCAGGTTATGCTGAACAAAGAGGAATTGTAACCTGGGCATACCTCGAAGCATTCCCTCCGACAAATTGGTTAGCTTGTTATAACCAAGCTGAAGGATCTGTAAATTGGACTGTCCGAGGAAGGCCCCGTCTTCAATGTAGGAGATCTCATTCTTGGTTAGGTTCAAATCGGTCAGGTTACCAAAGCGAGCTAAGGAAGCATAGCCAATTATCTTCAATTTATTTTCATTAAGCCTGAGATCGTGAACTGTACTGTTGATGTGTTGAGGAATGGTCTCGTAGGGGGGTTGATTTTGGCTACATATGGCCAACCAGACGTAACCTTTGTCCCCCTCAATCAACCAGCAATCACCATTTGTTCCTGGTGGGAAGTATGAGATACAAAAAGTTATTGTTACGAGGAGCCACCAGCTTGACATGGTGGCCATATCAAGAAGGAAAGACCGAGGCGAGAGATGACGTCCAACTCTGGAGACTTGTGCCTAAATTAGAGACGTCTGTGCTCCTCAGTCCTCCCTAAAACTCTGTGCATCATGGTTTAGAGGACGGGGTACGGGGGCAAGTCAATCTAATCAGCAGATGCAACAGTTACTTATTTGTATCTTCACATCTTCTTACTGCAAGTGAGAATAGTCAGCGGTGCCCAATTGTGATCTTCTGTTTCTATCGAGAATGAAGGACCGAAATAATGACTGGAGTCAGAAGACAGAGAATGAGTATGTGCGTGCCAGCCACCTCTCTGCCCCGGATCGTAGATCTGTAGAGATGAATCCGACTCTGTGTCTGTCCCACTCCAGCTGCCACCAGAATCTGAAAAAAAAAGAGAGAAAAAGACAACGTCAGCAGAGAACTAAACAAGAACGAGAGCGAAAAGACGCTTGTAGGCAAAGTAGAGAAGGATATCGAGAGGGGAGGAAAGGCATGGAGTCATGACAGGACTAAAAGTGACAGAACAGATCCAAGATAATGAATTAAAGAAGAGATAGCATGAAAGAGAGAGGAAAAAAAACGAGTGGAAGTCGGTGATAAATATGTAAATGATCCTCACGCGGCAAAGAAGGGGGAGATGGAGGGAGATCAGGAGATACGGCTGCAATCAAAGCCGGTGGGTGGAAAGATAAAGAAAGCGAGAGTGAAAGAATGAGGATTGAAGAGGATGATGGAAATTCAAGTAGACAAGAACCGGCATAAAATCAACTCAACCTCCTCCATCGAGGGGCAACAATGAATGTTACAAGACGAGGGTGTTTGTCAGATATGGTCTCCTCTGTGTGTTTATAGTGGAACGGATGCCAAATGAATGTAAGATACATTGTTTCTACATCTGACTTAAGGCCCGTTACACGTAGCGATGCACCAGACACGATCCGACCTGGCTGGATCGCTGGAGCGTCGCTACGTGGTCACTGGTGAGATGTCACACAGGCAGACTTACCAGCAATGACCAGCGATGCACCAGACAACGATCCGACCTGGCCGGGATCGCTGGAGCGTCGCTACGTGGTCACTGGTGAGATGTCACACAGGCAGACTTACCAGCAATGACCCAGCGATGCGTCAACACAAGATGGTCATTGGAATCTGTCAAGTGGGGGGTCGCTGGTCATTTTCCCTGTCACACACAGCGATCCAGCCTTGCCAGTGGGAGATTGCGGATTGAAAAATGGTCCAGGCCATTCATTAACGATCAGCGATCTCCCAGCGGGGGCCAATCGCGGCTAAGTGTCACACACAGCGAGATCATCAGCGAGGTCACTGCTACGTCACAAAACCTGTGTAACGGGGCCTTTAGTCATATGGAAGATAAGTATGGAAGACATAGAAGAGGATTGAAGGGGTTGATGGAAATTCAAGAGACAAGAACCAGCACAAAATCAACTCAACTTCCACCATCGAGGGGCAACATGAATGTTACGAAAAGAGGGCGTTTGTCAGATATGGTATATATATGAATGTAAGATACATTGTTTCTACATCTACATAGTCATATGGAAGATAACTATGGAAGATATGGAAGAGGATTGAAGGGGTTGATGAAAATTCAAGAGACAAGAACCGGCACAAAATCAACTCCACTTCCACCGAGAGACAACAATGCTTCAAAAAGAGGGTGTTCATCAGATATTGCCTCCTCTGTAAGATTATAGAGGAAAATACCCCAAATGAATGCAAGATACATCTGACATACAGTAGTCATATGGAAGATAAAACATGGAAGATATGGAAGTGGATTGAAGTAGACAAGAACCGGCACAAAGTCAACTCAACTTCCACCATCGAGGATGTTATGAAAAGAGGGTGTTCATCAGATATTGCCTCCTCTGTGTGTTTATAGAGGAACGTACACCCAAATGAATGCAAGATACGTCTGACATACAGTAGTCATATGGAAGATGAAACATAGAAGATATGGAAGTGGATTGAAGTAGACAAGAACCGGCACAAAATCAACTCAACTTTCACCATCGAGGGGCAACAACAATGTTACAAAAAGAGGGTGTTCATCAGATATGGTCTCCTATACGTGTTTATAGAGGAACGTATACCCAAATGAATAGGACCCATCTGACATAGTCATATGGAAGATAAATCTAGGTCACCGCCACACACAGATACTATGTTGCCTTTCGCATTGATGTATGAGGCTATTATTTGCCGGGTAAGAGAAACTATCATTCCCTAATTGCCATATACTTAAAACAAACAACAGCAATTTAGCGGCTGCATAGATGGCTGCCCGGGCAGACAGCGCCTGGATTGGTTTTAAATAAGACGAGAAAACCTTCCCAGATGTTCGCTTGTACAGCAATATCAATATGAAAGAGCGCGGTGGGGGCAGGGAAAGCTTTCTATCCTCTTCACATGATACAAAGCACTCTACAGACACTCATCTGACATGATGGTACAATCAGACCCAGATCCGGGGACCACTTGTTCTCAGGTTTGGAATATATTGATACAAGAGGATTATGTGTATGTCGGTGCAGCGCAGCTCCGAGTTAATGCAATGAAGTGTGACCCAGACGTTGTATGTGTTCAGTGCGGACTCGGAGCGGAGGTGACCTTTATATCATGGTGGAGCTTAATGACAGATGGGAACAGTTTCATGTAAAGAAGCGTTCCCTTTATACAGTAAAGGTGAACAAATAGTAATGTAACATTTCACATTCTAACGACTATGCAAATTGCCTCTTCAGAGACGACTTGAACTCTATCGCCACCTATTGGAAGTAGCAATCCTAAAAGTCAATATCGACCCTTTTACAACCTTGTCATATGACTTAGGATAAAAGCCAAACCAGAATATCAATTTGCAGACGCAGTGTCTCAGGGTATTGTCCCTCTCAGTGCAAAGTATGAGATCTGATTTGGTTAAATGGGAGCTAAATGGAGTCTTAGGGGTAAGGTTTCTCCTTGTGGAGAGTGACACACCAGTATAAGGAGACTCAAATGCCTGCAATGCTCCCCTGGGAAATTAAATATGCAAATAGCCTCTTCAAAGAGGACTTGAACTCTAGCGCCACCTATTGGAAGTAGCAATCCTAAAAGTCAATATTGACCCTTTAAGAGGATTTTCATATGACCATTGGCTGCCATAAGAGAATACTCCGCAGTACTGGTGAGATATCTACCACTTATATCTCTGTCATCTGGGTGAGCTTGCATTTGTCCCCAGGAGGAAGCCATAGCGAAACGCACGTCGGGGCGTGTTCACATCCTGGCACTCAGCACTTGGTTAAGGTTACGATTAAGAGGTTCATAGCTCGAAACGCGTACCCCATTATCTGGCTTCCTTCTGTTGGTTTCCCCCCTTTTTGTGAATGTTTTTAATGCATCAATAAATTGAACCTTAAATAGCCCTGGATCGTTTCTCTATTTTGGATTGGAGCTGAGGGTAATTTGCTAAAAATATAATGTTGTTGGAAGACTGAGGAACCGGCTGGTATCAATGTAACAATGTAACTCCCTTCATGTTGTCACAATGTAAACCTTCTATGTTACCTAATATGTAAATAAAGTGGGAATTATGCCCCAAGCAGGAAATACCAGTATACAGCACGAAGCCACACACAGCCCCCAGTATACAGCACGAAGCCGCACACAGCCCCCAGTATACAGCACGAAGCTGCACACAGCCCCAGTATACAGCACGAAGCCGCACACAGCCCCAGTATACAGCACGAAGCCGCACACAGCCCCCAGTATACAGCACGAAGCCGCACACAGCCCCCAGTATACAGCACGAAGCCGCACACAGCCCCCAGTATACAGCACAAAGCCGCACACAGCCCCCAGTATACAGCACAAAGCCGCACACAGCCCCAGTATACAGTACAAAGCCGCACACAGCCCCCAGTATACAGCACAAAGCCACACACAGCTCCCAGTATACAGCACGAAGCCGCATACAGCCCCCTGTATACAGCACAAAGCCGCACACAGCCCCCAGTATACAGCACGAAGCCGCACACAGCCCCCAGTATACAGCACAAAGCCGCACACAGCCCCCAGTATACAGCACAAAGCCGCACACAGCCCCAGTATACAGTACAAAGCCGCACACAGCCCCAGTATACAGCACAAAGCCGCACACAGCCCCAGTATACAGCACAAAGCCGCAAATAGCACCTAGTATAGAGCAGAGGCTGCACACAGCCCCCAGTATACAGCACAAAGCCGCACACAGCTCCTAGTATACAGTAGGAGGCCACACACAGCCCCCAGTATACCACACAAAGCCTCACATAGCACCCAGTATACAGCAGGAAGCCACACATAGCACCCAGTATACAGCAGGAGGCCGCACTCAGCCCCCAGTATACAGCAGGAGGCCGCACACAGCCCCCAGTATATGCAGGAGGTCGCACACAGCCTCCAGTATACAGCAGGAGGCCGCACACAGCCCCCAGTATATTGCAGGAGGTCGCACACAGCCTCCAGTATACAGCAGGAGGCCGCACACAGCCCCCAGTATATTGCAGGAGGTCGCAGACAGCCTCCAGTATATTGCAGGAGGCCTCACACAGCCCCAGTATACAGCAGGAGGCCGCACACAGCCCCCAGTATACAGCAGGAGGCCGCACACAGCCCCCAGTATACAGCAGGAGGTCACACACAGCCTCCAGTATATCGCAGGAGGCCGCACACAGCCTCCAGTATATCGCAGGAGGCCACACACAGCCCCCAGTATACAGCAGGAGGCCGCACACAGCCCCCAGTATATTGCAGGAGGTCGCACACAGCCTCAGTAATACAGCAGGCAGGCCACACACAGCCCCTCACTGTACAGCAGTAGACAGCACACAGCCCCCAGTATACCACACAAAGCCGCACACAGCCCCAGTATACAACACAAAGACGCACTGAGCCCCCAGTATACAGCACAAAGCCACAAACAGCCCCCAGTATACAGCATGAAGCTGCACACAGCCCACAGTATACAGCACAAAGCAGCACACAGTCCCCAGTATACTGCAGGAGGTCATACACAGCCCCCAGTATACAGCACAAAGCAGCACACAGCTCCCAGTATACAGCAGGAGGCCGCACACAGCCCACAGTATATTGCAGGAGGTCGCACATAGCCCCCAGTATACAGCAAAGGCTGCACACAGCCCCCAGTATACAGCAGGAGGCCACACCCAGACCCCAGTATACAGCAAGAGGCTTCAGACAGCCACCAGTATACTGCAGGAGGTTGCACACAGCCACCAGTATACAGCAAGAGGCTGCAAACAGCCACCAGTATACAGCAAGAGGCTGCACACAGCCCCCAGTATAAAGCAGGAGGTCGTACACAGCCCCCAGTATACAGCAGAAGGCCACACACAGCCCCAGTATACAGCAGGAGGCCACACACAGTCCCCAGTATACAGCAGGAGGCCACACACAGTCCCCAGTATACAGCAGGAGGCCGCATATAGCCCTCAGTATACAGAAGGAGGCCACACACAGCCCTCAATATAAATCAGGAGGCCACACACAGCCCTCAGTATACAGAAGGAGGCCACACACAGCCCTCAGTATAAATCAGGAGGCCACACACAGCGCCCAGTATACAGCAGGAGGCCACACTCAGCCCCAGTATACAGCTGGAGGCCACACACAGCCCTCAGTGTACAGCAGGAGGCCACACTCAGCCCTAGTATACAGCAGGAGGCCGCACTCAGCCCCAAGTATACAGCAGGAGGCCGCACTCAGCCCCAAGTATACAGCAGGAGGCCGCACTCAGCCCCCAGTATAAATCAGGAGGCCACACACAGCCCCCAGTATACAGCAGGAGGCCACACACAGCCCCCAGTATACAGCAGAAGGCCACACACAGCCCCCAGTATACAGCAGGAGGCCACACACAGCCCCCAGCATACAGCAGAAGGCCACACACAGCCCCCAGTATACAGCAGGAGGCCACACACAGCCCCCAGCATACAGCAGAAGGCCACATACAGTCCCCAGTATACAGCAGGAGGCCACACACAGCCCTCAGTATACAGAAGGAGGCCACACACAGCCCTTAATATAAATCAGGAGGCCACACACAGCCCTCAGTAAAAATCAGGAGGCCACACACAGTGCCCAGTATACAGCAGGAGGCCACACACAGCCCCCAATATACAGCAGGAGGCCACACACAGCCGGCAGTAATACAGCAGGAGGCCACACACAGCTGGCAGTATACAGCAGGAGGCCACACACAGCCCCCAGTATACAGCAGGAGGTCACACACAGCCCCCAGTATACAGCAGGAGGCCGCACTCAGCCCCCAGTATACAGCAGGAGGCCGCACTCAGCCCCCAGTATACAGCAGGAGGTCACACACAGCCCCCAGTATACAGCAAGAGGCCACACATAGCCCCCAGTATATAGCAGGAGGTCACACACAGCCCCCAGTATACAGCAGGAGGCCTATTTACTATACCCGCTCTATAGCTAGTCTCAATATAAAATAGAAAAGACTTTGGTAAAGCGGCGATTCTTCATTGTATCAGTCATTCGGTGTCCGGTAAATATTATCTTTTGTGATTCACACAATTACACTAAAGGTTCTAGATTTTGGATTGCAGTGAGTGCTGGGGACAGACGTGGCGCTCGGCTTTACCCTGCAGGGGTTTATCGCAGTTTTGCTTTAGTCCGTGGTTCTGGCCTCATTTAAAATGACGAGCATCTGTCACTGGACTTAATTACTGTAGGGCATATTATAGGGAAAATCCCGGCATATCTGTCCTCACAGCTCGGCCAGGATCAGGTGGGGCGAGGCTTCCATGTGATGCAGATTATGGGATGACCCGGCAGATTGGTGAGGACTCGTGGTCACTATATACTGATTAGAGGCACAGATATGCAATATGCAAAGAGCACATGAGCTCTAGTGTTACCTAATGGAAGTAGCAATCCTAACAGTCAATACTGACCCTTTAACGACCCTTGTCATATGACAGAATCTCAGTTTACAGACATGGTGTTTCGGGGTATTGCTCCTCATCAGTGCAAAGTATGAGGGACACGGAGGCGGGTGGTATGGCGGACGAGGCAGACTGGAGGATGACAATGATGGGAAAAGGTAACCTGGGCTACTAGTCTCCCCCTATAGACTGGGGTCCCTAGTCTGACCCTGTACCCAGAGGTACCTCTGATGGTGAGGAGGTCTGGGCCACCACCCTTGCCCTCAACCAGCTGTGGGCCAAGAACGCCTACCACCAACCGCGAACCAGGATGGCAGCAGCCTGTTCCCCACAAATGCCTATCTTCAAGTGCAATACTGCAAGAAAGCTTCAGCAACAAAACCGGAGTCCAAACAGCTCACACAGTCAAAGCAGAGTGAAACTCTATCAGCAACATCATCTGGTGGAAGAAGAAGCTATCTAAAGGCTAGGGGAGTGGACAACCAAGTCAGCGGACATGCCCAACAACAGCAGTTCACCTGTGCCTGGAGAGCCGCCTCACCCATAGACTGCAACACAGCAGCATCTACATATTAACTCCGAATGTGCCAAAGGAAATTAACTTCCATTAAAACTACAAAGAGCAGATAGACTGCAGCAGTCAACATGTGACAATGAGATCTGATTTGGTTCGGTGAGAGGCTTAGACTGGGGGTCTGAGGGGTGAGGTTTCTCCTTGTGGAGGGTGACATGTCAGTGTGAGGAGACTTAAAAGCTGCAATGCTCCTCTGTCAAATCAAATAATCAAATTGCCTCTTCAGAGAGGACGTGAACTCTAGCGCCACCTGCTGGAACAACGTGTCTGCAAACTGAGATTGGTCTGGCTTTTATCCTAAGTCAAATGACAAGGCTCCTTAAGGGTCAATATTGATTTTTAGGATTGCTACTTCCAATAGGTGGCAGTAGAGTTCAAGTCGTCTCTGAAGAAGCAATTTGCATATTTAATTTCCCAGGGGAGCAATCAAGGCGCTTAAGTCTCCTATACAGGCGTGTCACTCTCCATGTCACCTATCTTTATATGTTTTTAAAAATGTCAAAAAACCCGTAATAATAATAATACATTCTATGTATATAGCACCGACATACTCCGCAGCGCTGTACAATCCAGCAGGGGCATGTATTGACAATAAAGGCGATACAATATAACAAACAGCTCACCAGTTTCAGGAGGAGCGAGGGCCCCGGTCACACTCTGTAGGGGCCCCGGTCCACACCTGGAAGAAGCCCATACATTCCAGTATTTACAAAGGAGAAAACAGCGCTGGCACCTTAGGTGATCACACCCAGGGGGGGGCGGCATAGAAATCCGAAATATCCCCATCAGATACACGGTGCCGGATTACCAGGGAACAAGTACGTTATAAAATGCGTTATTGCAACTATTAAACTACACTTTTACCTTACAGACAGGGATGATTAAGAAGCTGCAGGGACAGATAGTGATAACTCCGGGGGTCTACAGTAGAGACAGAGTCTTATTTCTCTCCAGCAGCTTCACCGATGCCTCCGCCTTATGCCAGTCATTACACTGGTTGTCCGTCCACTACAGGATACAATAAAAATGTATCTCTATCATCTGCAAAGTTCTCCACAGTTCTGCACCCCCCTACATCTCCTCCCTCATCTATGTCTATCACCTGCCCATCCTCTCCTCAGTTCTGCACCCCCCTTCATCTTCTCATTTCTATTACTTATCCATCTTCTCCACAGTTCTGCACCGCCCTACATCTCCTCCTCATCTTTGTGTATCACCTGCCCATCCTATCCACAGTTCTATTATAATAATTATAAATTATAATTAAATTAAAATATAAAATTATTATTATGAATAATAATAATAATAATAATAATAATAATAATACATTATCATAGACCTTCTACTTGAGTGACATTAGAGTCTTCTGTCTGTAACAAGAGACCGGACCCCACCAGACTCATCCGCTGTTCTACATGTACAATGTTCTGGCTCTGTGGCGCCCCCTGTATGTGTGGTGTCGGGGGCTTCTCACTGCTGTATTATTTCCAGTTATTGTTCAGCCTCGGCTATTGGACAATGTTCCTGGAATTCTGCAATGATTTACTGAGGCTTCGAGCTGCCGATAATGAAAGACGAGAACCAAAGACGACATATGATGACGCCACCGACCGCCCGTCTGCGAGAAGATCTGCAGAGCATCATCCTAATAATATCATAGTATGTGCCAGCGCTGCAGAGCTCCACACCACTAATATCCCAATATTCTCAGGTCTGCAGAGCATCGCACCACTAATATCCCAATATTCTCAGGTCTGCAGAGCATCGCACCACTAATATCTCAATGTTCTCAGGTCTGCAGAGCATCGCACCACTAATATCCCGATGTTCTCAGGTCTGCAGAGCATCGCACCACTAATATCTCAATGTTCTCAGGTCTGCAGAGCATCGCACCACTAATATCCCGATGTTCTCAGGTCTCCAGAGCATCGCACCACTAATATACTGATGTTCTCAGGTCTGCAGAGCATCGCACTACTTATATCCTGATGTTCTCAGGTCTGCAGAGCATCACACCACTAATATCCCAATGGTCTCAGGTATGCAGAGCATCGCACCACTAATATCCCAATGTTCTCAGGTCTGCAGAGCATCACACCACTAATATCCCAATGGTCTCAGGTATGCAGAGCATCGCACCACTAATATCCCGATGTTCTCAGGTCTGCAGAGCATCACACCACCACACCACTAATATCCCAATGGTCTCAGGTCTGCAGAGCATCGCACCACTAATATCCCGATGTTCTCAGGTCTGCAGAGCATCTCACCACTAATATCCCGATGTTCTCAGGTCTGCAGAGCATCGCACCACTAATATCCCGATGTTCTCAGGTCTGCAGAGCATCACACCACTAATATCCCAATGTTCTCAGGTCTGCAGAGCATCGCACCACTAATATCCCAATGTTCTCAGGTCTGCAGAGCATCGCACCACTAATATCCCAATGTTCTCAGGACTGCAGAGCCTCGCACCACTAATATCCCGATGTTCTCAGGTCTGCAGAGCGTCGCACCACTAACATCCCAATGTTCTCAGGTCTGCAGAGCATCGCACCACTAATATCCCAATGTTCTCAGGTCCGCGAGTATCGCACCACTAATATCCCAATGTTCTCAGGTCTGCAGAGCATCGCACCACTAATATCCCAATATTCTCAGGTCTGCAGAGCATCGCACCACTAATATCCCAATGTTTTCAGGTCTGCAGAGCATCACACCACTAATATCCCAATATTCTCAGGTCTGCAGAGCATCGCACCACTAATATCCCAATGTTCTCAGGACTGCAGAGCCTCGCACCACTAATATCCCGATGTTCTCAGGTCTGCAGAGCATCGCACCACTAACATCCCAATGTTCTCAGGTCTGCAGAGCATCGCACCACTAATATCCCGATGTTCTCAGGACTGCAGAGCATCACACCACTAATATCCCCATGTTCTCAGGTCTGCAGAGCGTTGCACGACTAATATCCCGATGTTCTCAGGACTGCAGAGCGTCGCACCACTAATATCCCGATGTTCTCCGGTCTGCAGAGCGTCGCACCACTAATATCTCAATGTTCTCAGTTCTGCAGGTCATCTCACCACTAATATCCCGATGTTGTCAGGTCTGCAGAGCGTCGCATCACTAACATCCCAATGTTCTTAGGTCTGCAGAGCATCGCACCACTAATATCCCGATGTTCTCAAGTGCGCAGAGCATCGCACCACTAATATCCCAATGTTCTCAGGTTTGCAGAGCATCGCACCACTAATATCTCCATGTTCTCAGGTCTGCAGAGCATCGCGCCACTAATATCTCAATGTTCTCAGGTCTGCAGAGCGTTGCACCACTAATATCCCGATGTTCTCAGGTCTGCAGAGCGTCGCAGCACTAATATTCCCATGTTCTCAGGTCTGCAGAGCGTCGCACCACTAATATCCCGATGTTCTCAAGTGTGCAGAGCATCGCACCACTAATATCCCAATGTTCTCAGGCCTGCAGAGTATCACACCACTAATATCTCAATGTTCTCAGGTCTGCAGAGCGTTGCACCACTAATATCCCGATGTTCTCAGATCTGCAGAGCGTCGCAGCACTAATATCCCAATGTTTTTAGGTCTGCAGAGCGTCGCACCACTAATATCCCGATGTTCTCAGGTCTGCAGAGCGTCGCACCACTAATATCCCAATGTTCTCAGGTCTGCAGAGTATCACACCACTAATACCCCGATGTTCTCAGGTCTGCAGAGCGTCGCACCACGGCTTCTCTTACAGATCACATCTGACATGAGATAGAAAGTGAGAAGCGGCTGTGAGTGAGTCCCAGATGAGGAGCAGCAGAGCATGATATTACTGCGCTAAGTGGCTCCTTTAGAAATGTATGTTTTAACCCCGCGATCCTCAGAGAGACGTCCTGAGACTAATAGGATGGAGATTTACACTGACAGGTGAGAGCGTCTCTGAAACCCCGAACCCACTGAAGCCGAGATCCACCGGAGAGATCTGTGCACCGGAGAGATCTGTGCACCGGGGAGATCTGTGCACCGGAGAGATCTGTGCACCGGTGAGATCTGTGCACCAGTGAGATCTGTGCACTGGAGAGATCTGTGCACCGGAGAGATCTGTGCACCGGAGAGATCTGTGCACCGGCGAGATCTGTGCACCAGCGAGATCTGTGCACCGGAGAGATCTGTGCACCGGAGAGATCTGTGCACCGGAAAGATCTGTGCACTGGTGAGATCCGTGCACCGGAGAGATCTGTGCACTGGAGAGATCTGTGCACCGGAGAGATCTGTGCACCGGAGAGATTTGTGCACCAGTGAGATCTGTGCACCAGTGAGATCTGTGCACCGGAGAGATCTGTGCACCGGAGAGATCTGTGCATCGGAGAGATCTGTGCACCGGAGAGATCTGTGCACCGGCGAGATCCGTGCACCGGCGAGATCCGTGCACCAGCGAGATCTGTGCACCAGTGAGATCCGTGCACCAGTGAGATCCGTGCACCAGTGAGATCTGTGC